>CM042693.1:237884239-238484239 GCA_023614405.1 Avena insularis | reverse complement strand
ATGTTCGGAGGAGTTCATTGAGAGATGACAAGAAGAAGGTGGTGGCGCCAAAGTCCAAGGTCGAGGAAGGAGGTGCCAAGTGCAACATAAATTCAAGCTAGCCGAGAGGGAGGATGTGGTGATTGTAGGAAGGAAAGACTTGAAGTTGAAGGTGAAGAGTGGCGATGTTTCTGATCTGATACCACCTGATGGAGAAGACCTTACAACATTGAGGACAATGCCTTTCCAAGGATGAGAGTATGATGTGGGCATTCCATTAAAGATTGGCACACGAGGAAATCCTACAATATGTAATGATAAGTCTAAGGTCATGTCAAACGTTGCTGCTATGTTATTGAGTCCGAGTCCAGGTTAGGGTCAAGTCGGTTTGTGTGTTTGGTTTGGGTATGTCCAACCGACTAGTTGCAGGACTCCTATACAAAGGAGCCAGGGGCCTAGGGTTTACGGATTTTAGAATTGAGATTTAGACATTGTGTCACACGGGTTTTGTATCATACCTCCGGGGGACAGCGCTGCCCGTTATCTATCATGTTGAGTGATTGCTGCGAAGTTCTTGTGTGCATCAAGGATTATCGAGATGTTGTTTGAGGCATGTTCTTTATCAATACATTGCTTGATGGATTCATTCCTCTTCTTCAGGTTGCGTTTATTGCATAATTGGGAGATTACCTACCTGGTTGACTCGCTATGAAAGATTGGGAAAAACTCCTAGGATCATTGGCATGATCCTTATCAACAAGTCCAAGTTGCTCGAGAGGCAAGAAGAGAGACACCAATTCCTACGTGACAAGCAATGAAGGATCACATGCATTCCCGCTTCGTTCCATCGCATTACACTTGTGACCTCGTCAACAATCTTCAAAAGCTTAATCAAGGAACCAAAAGTGTGGAAGAGTGTGATACGCCCAATTTGCATCACCATTCTATATCATAATTTACCTCTAATCATTGATATTTGTCTTATTATGAGGTATTACTTATGGTTTTTCATCTGTTTATGCATGTTGGATGATTCCTGGAGGATGGACTGCCGGAGTCTGGATTCTGATGGAAAATAAGGCGTTTTGGTGCAATTTCGCGAAGATCAGAAAAATACCAGAAAAATATGGAAACATATTATTTTACCAGAAGACGAAGGAAGCCAAAAGGAGGAGCGAAGAGGGGTCGTAGGGGGCCCACACCCCCTAGGAGCGGGCCCACCTGACCCCGCGCCTAGGGTAGGTGTGGCCCACCTGCCCGACCTACGACTCCTCCCCTTCGCTTTTATCTTCCCTATGGAACCCTAAGCCTCAGGGAGCGACCACAGATAGATTTCCGCCGCCTCTAGGGCCGGGAAACACCGAGAGAGAAAGATCTCTCCGGTAGACAGATTTCTGCCAGGGGAATTCCTTCCCGAAGAGGGGAGACCGTCGCCATCAATACCATCATCAAGCTAGGCTTCATCAGGATCATCATCATCATCCACACCATCATCTCCACCAGCACCATCATCACCACTCCGTCCCGCTGTATCAATTGTGTTGGATATTGCTTTAGTTCTTAGGGGAAACTTTCCTAGTGTTGATTACTATTGTAGTTGATGCTTGTGATTGGAACCATTGGATTATTGTTTATGTTCAGATTGTTATCCATTATCATATCATCTTTGATCTTGATCCATATGATGTCTCGTGAGTAGTTTGTTTAGTTCTTGAGGACATGGGAGAAGTCATGTTGTTAGTAGTGAATCTGTAATGAGTTATTATTCAATGGTTTAGTATTTAAGTTGTGGTTGTATTCTTCTAGTGGTGTCATGTGAACGTCGACTACATGACACTTCACCATTTATGGGCCTAGGGGGATGCATTGTGTGTTTGGCTACTAATTGTGGGGTTGCCGGAGTGACAGAAACCTGAACCCCCGTTAGGACACCTTTGCACAAGGGAGCGTAGGATCTCAGAGTTTAAGGCTATGGTTAGATTTATATCTTAATTACCTTCCTATAGTTACGGATGTTTGCAGGGGGTTTAATCACAAGTATGTATTAGTCCAAGTAAGGTCGGTATGTTAGCACAGGTTCACCCACACAACACTTACAACACCAAAGAAGAGTACTCAGCTATTTGAAGCGAAAGCACTTGACAGAATTCCCATGTGTCCTCGAGAATGTTTGGTCCTTATAAGTATTTCCACCGGCTTGTTCTTTGCTAAGAAAGGATTGGGCCATTTGCTCCATTTGTTCGTTACCTTTGTTACTTGCTCTTTGTTTTGTTGCCTTGTCAGAAAACCACTAAAATCTGTTTGCTAAGTATTCACAGGGATTTCCTGCTCTATAACACTGTTCAGCACCTTCTGCTCCTCGTTGGGATCGACACTCATATTTATCAAAAGTACTATGATACACCCCCTATAATTGTGGGTCATCAAGACTATTTTCTTGCGCCGTTGCCGGGGAGTGAAGCGCTATTGAAGAGTGGAACTGGTAAGGGAAACTTTTACTGTGAGTATTGCTCTTGTTACTGCTTGTTACTTTGTTTCCAATATGGATAACCCACTTGGTTTTCTGTTTGGGAAAACTACTACCACTGCTAGGGTAGTAGATGAACCACCACCTGTTGAGATAGATCTTTCTAAGATACCTACAAGTATTGTTAATCGTGTTATGGATAATTATTATTTTGGGGATGGAACTTTCCATCCTGGTGATCTCTTGCTTTTTATCCATGAATTATGAGGGTTGTTTAAGTGTGCAGGTATCACAACTGAACAGGTGAAGAAGAAGTTACTCTCCATATCCTTGAAAGGGGAGCTGAAGAATGGTATAAGCTGCCGAAGAATGGACAATCCATGGAATAGGAGGAGATGACATCTCTCTTTTACTCTAAATTTTATCCTCCCAGTGAAATTCATAAGGATAGAAATCTTATATATAACTTTTGGCCTCTTGATGGAGAGAGTACAGCTCAAGCTTGGCGGAGATTGAAGTTACTAATGCTTAAATGTCCTATTCATGAACTACCTAACAATATTATTCTCAATAACTTTTATGCTAGGCTTTCTCTTCATGATAAAGATTTACTAGATGCTTTTTGTGCTGGATCATTCACACGTATGAAGGAAGAAGTTAAATGGGATTTCTTAGACCGTATTCAAGAGAACACTGAGTCTTGGGAGAATGACAAAGGAAGAAAGTCAGGTATAAACTATGATTATGAATGCATTAAATCTTTTATGGAAACTGATAACTTCCGTGATACTAGCAATGAGTTTGGTCTTGATTCCCAAAGTATTGCCAACTATTTTAAGGCCTTTGCCTCTTACATAGAAATTCCCAAAAAGAAGTGGAATAAGTACCATGCTCCTTATAAAGATGTTGTTAATCATGTTCCAGTTAGAAGTACTCAAGTTTGTACTACTAGTCATATTGTTCCTGAACCTCATGTTGATAAAATGCCTTTCCCAGCTAAGGTAAAGGAGTATTTTATGATTATTAGTGCAAATAACAAAGTTACAATGAAAACTGTGGAGCCTGGTAAGCATTTGAGTGATAAACCCGTGGTAGCTATTATGAAAGACACTGTCACTAGAAATATAGAGGATGAGCATATTGTCTTCTGTGAAGATGCTTCTAATATTATCTCTCATCCTAGTAAGGCTAGAAAAGCTAGTGTTTCGGTGCTTTCTGTTAAAATTGGTGATCATTGCTACTATGGTTTATGTGATATTGGTGCTAGTTCTAGTGCTATTCCTTATGAGCTTTACAGGGAAATTATGCATGATATTGGTCCTTGTGAGCTTGAGGACATTGATGTGGTTATCCACCTTGCTAATAAGGAAACCATTTGCCCCATTGGCATTGTAAGAGATGTGGAGGTTCTCTGTGGTAAGATCAAATATCCTGCTGATTTTCTAGTGCTTAATTCAACAGCTAGCAAAACTTGTCCTATCATTTTTGGTAGAACTTTCTTGAACACTTGTGGAGCCATTATTGATTGTAAGAAGGAAAAGGTTTTAACTAAGTTCGATGGAGATTCCTATGAGTTTAACTTTTCCAAATTTGCTAAAGCTCCTTGTGAAAATAGCTTGCCTAATAAAGATTTCAGGATGGAACAACTTGCTTCTATTGATCCAGTCTATGACCTTGGACCTCTTTTTGGTGTTTGTAAGTATGCTTACTCAGATGATAAAGTTGTTTCCCATGATAGTTATATTGTCAAATTTATTCAAAGTGATACTGAAAGTCATTTTGAGAGAGGGAAACATGGTTTTATGCATCTCAATGATGTTAAGTTTCCCCGTTTTATGTTGAAAGCTTTGAAGTTGCATCTGTTTTGTCTTCCTATGCTAGTGGCTTTTTGTTTCAATAATTCATTTTCTCATGATACCCCCATGCACAGGAAGTGGGTTAGACTCAACTGTGTTGGTTATTTGCTTCTTGATGCTCTCTTTCATTTCAGATATATATATCCTTTGTGAGCATCTTTGGAAGTTTCAAGCCTAACTTAAAGGCATTAAAGAAAAGTACTTGTTGGAAGATAACCCAAGAGTTTTGTAGAGTCTTGGAAGTTATTACCTCAGTAATAACCGCTCCTTATCCTTTTTGTTTTGGTTTTTTGTGTGAAGTTCAACTACTTTTGTAAAGTAGAGGAGTTGTGAAAAGTGGTTGTCCTGGGACAGATTTTTGTGATGTATGGTAAAAATTCGTGAGGAAGCTCAGTACTTCGGATGGAGCTGCATTTTTCTGAGCTTGTTCTCCAAGTTGTGACCCAACTTTCATCAGTTCTACACTTTTTGATTTGAGCAATAGAAGGTCTTCAAAAAAAATCAATCTTTACCTGCTGGTATGTTTTGACAGATTTCTGCCTTCATTTGCATTTGCCTCTTACAGAAGATTTTGTTTTGATGGGTTTTCAGTTGAAGTGTGTACCCAAAGGGTTATTGTTTTTGCTTACACTAATGTTATCATTGAGTTCATGCAAGGGTTTTGTATGAAGGAAATTCTTAGGAGAAAGAGAAAAGGAGTCTGTAGAGTTCGTCTCTGAATAGGTAAAAGTAGTGAAAACGGAAGGTTCACGAAACCCCAATCTTTTATATTTTTGATGTTTTAATACATAAGGAAAACTATGAGACGGAACAGAAGAGGAAACAGAGTCCGGGGTGGACAAACCCACACCAGGCGCGGGACAATCCTGGCCGCGCCTGGAGGGGGTGTGCCACCCTCGAACTCCGTCTCTGCTTTGTTTCCGTGTCAATACCTTCCTTATGCCTTGAAACTTTGTAATATATAACCCCCCGGATCCCCCAAGGTTCATGCATCGTGTTCTCGTCGTGTTTTCATTTCAATCTGTTTCTGTCAGGAAATCTTCTCAAGTTTCAGAGCACCATGACCTCCGCCAATGATGAAGGCAAGAAGTCCGTGGAGATAAAGTTGGAAGAACAAACCATCGCAGGAACAAGGGAAAGGAAACCTGCTTTTGTAGGAGCAATTAACACTGCGGATGCTTTTTCTTGTCACATGCAGGGAATCGTAGCCTTTGGTCCAGATTTCAGATACTGCCCCGAGGCAGTGGAAGCCCTTCGAACCACTGGTGAGTTTTGTGAAAGATACCGTGCTTTGAGGATAAAGGTGGATGAACTTCAAGAGGAGAACAACAAGATTCTTAAGATGCTGGAGGGTTTTCTTATTCTAAACAAGAGAACACCACCACAACCAAAAGAGTAATTCATCATCAAGTTTGGCATCCCCTTGGCTTGTTCCAAGATTGGGAGAGTGCCGCGGTATCACCACCATTATCTTTTATATTTTACCTTTTTAGTGGATTCATATCTATGGTAGAGAGGTTATCTTATAGTTTGGTTTGCATGTGGAAGTATCTCTCCTTTAGTTGATTATCTATGTATCCCTTGGTGTGAGTTCCTTTATTGGAATATTAATGAGAAGTCTCATCTTTTACTTTCTGCACTTCTTTATTTTAGTTTGCAATCTCTATTATATGATGGATCTTGTTGATCAGTATTGGCACCACTTCGGGATCATCAAGTGGATCTAAATTGGTTTTGGCAAACCGAGTTCTGGTCAGCAGCATTACTTTGAAAGAAAAATAAAAAAAGCTTATAGGTATTTTGTATCATTTGTTTTCTTTCTTGTTGGCTCATAAGCTTAGTATTCTTTATTTAAGATTATTTTGTGTCTTCAAGGAAGATTGCATGTTTGGCTTTATTACTTGTATGTTTGCTTGTTTCTTTCAACTCTCTTGCTTTCTACCCAACCTTGCTAGCCAAAAACCTGTTTTGAGAAGGCATACTTCTCATGTTTCCAAAATCCTTTAAACCAAACTTTTGCCATTTGTGTCCACCATATCTACCTAGTAGCTTTTGCTATTCCTAGCAAATTCTCAAGCTTCTTCTACCTTTCGAATTAAAAAGTATTTTGTTATGTGAAAACTAGTTAGTAAAGCTCTCACAAACTTGATGTCACACTTTATTTCTTGCCCCTAATAGACCTGAACCATTGTGCCATCAAAGTTGTATATGCTTGCATCTATACGTTGGAATTAGCAGAACTGTGCTGTCACGGGGACCATTTTCAACATTGCACTTGTACTTTGTACACAGTTGATATCGTGCTCTTTTGTCTATGGATGTCAACGGTGTGAAATAAAGAGGGAACTTGTAAGTCCATGGAGTTTGTATCCTGTGTTAGAGAAACGCCTGGGCCGCTAGCCTAAGCCATGCCCAATCATGGTGGAAACTTGCAGCATCATCATAGTGAGCCATCTATGAAGCATCCTCAATAAAAAGCTATGCACATAGTAAATAAAAAGATCGCTGAGATGCTCACTGTTTGCTTGCCTTGTCATTTTGGTTATGGGAAAGCTCCTGTACCATGTGCAAGGGGTACCCCATTGGCGGTTCTCAATGATATTCAAATACTTACAATGACAAGAACTTACCTATGACCAAAGTTGAGTAGCATGAGGAGTGGCCCTCATATTCAAGGGACATGAGATTGCCAACTTATATTTCGTCAAGCATATACTCCATCTTTGTGCACTTTAACCTTAATCATCTCAAGATGCCTATGATAGGGGAAATAAGGGCTCAAAGCTAGTAAGTACCATAATCTTTTGGAAGCTCTTTATGACTTGTAATCCCTGCTTCCCTCTATAAAGGGACCTTTCTCCCACTTCCAAGTTGAGTCAGTAAACCTACTTCCTCTCTATCTCCAGCAAGCATTTGAGTTGTTGTGTTTGAAGCATTCATATGGTGATTTATTCAATCATGTTCTTTATCTTCCTTGTTTGCACAAACTCTTATCTCCTTGTTTGCACAAACTCTTATCTATTGAGTATTACTTTGAAAGACTTCACTTGTGAAAAACCTTTTTGAGCAAAGAGTGCTCTTGTTTTGAAACTTCTACAAAAAGCTTTTGTGAAACTGTTTGCCAGGTGTCCTCTAACCAAGAACAAGTTTGCCAATTCCAATTATGATTTATCTTTATGCATCTCTATTGTGACTGATGTACTTGGTTGCAAGCTAAGTTATATAATGGTGAGTTGCTTTATTCTATGAGTTGTGCAATGGTAACTGTGATGCTTCTTGTTCGTATTCTTTTATCGACACTTCACTCCATAAACCTATGGTTTACTGAGCTCAGTTTTCGCTTGGGGACAAGCGAAGTCTAAGCTTGGGGGAGTTGATACGCCCAATTTGCATCACCATTCTATATCATAATTTACCTCTATTCATTGATATTTGTCTTATTATGAGGTATTACTTATGGCTTTTCATCTGTTTATGCATGCTGGATGATTCCTGGAGGATGGACTGCCGGAGTCTGGATTCTGATGGAAAAGAAGGCGTTTTGGTGCAATTTCGCGAAGATCAGAAAAATACCAGAAAAATATGGAAACATATTAGTTTACCAGAATACGAAGGAAGCCAGAAGGAGGATCGAAGAGGGGCCGCAAGGGGCCCACACCCATCTAGGCGCGGGCCCACATGACCCCGCGCCTAGGGTAGGTGTGGCCCACCTGCCCGGCCTCCGACTCCGCCCCTTCGCCTATATCTTCCCTACGGAACCCTAAGCCTCACGGAGCGACCACAGATAGATTTCTGCCACCTTTGGGGGCGGAAAACACCGAGAGGGAAAGATCTCTCCGGCAGATAGATTTCTGCCGGGGGAATTCCTTCCCGAAGAGGGGAGACCGTCGCCATCAACACCATCATCAAGCTAGGCTTCTTCGGGATCATCATCATCATCATCCACACCATCATCTCCACTAGCACCATCATCACCACTCTGTCCCACTATAACAATTGTGTTGGATATTGCTTTAGTTCTTAGGGGAAACTTTCCCAATGTTGATTACTATTGTAGTTGATGCTTGTGATTGGAACCATTGGATTATTGTTTATGTTCAGATTGTTATCCATTATCATATCATCTTTGATCTTGATCCATATGATGTCTCGTGAGTAGTTTGTTTAGTTCTTGAGGACATGGGAGAAGTCATGTTGTTAGTAGTGAATCTGTAATGAGTTATTATTCAATGGTTTAGTATTTAAGTTGTGGTTGTATTCTTCTAGTGGTGTCATGTGAACGTCGACTACATGACACTTCACCATTTATGGGCCTAGGGGGATGCATTGTGTATTTGGCTACTAATTGTGGGGTTGTCGGAGTGACAGAAACCTGAACCCCCGATAGGACACCTTTGCACAAGGGAGCGTAGGATCTCAGAGTTTAAGGCTATGGTTAGATTTATATCTTAATTACCTTCCTGTAGTTACGGATGTTTGCAGGGGGTTTAATCACAAGTATGTATTAGTCCAAGTAAGGTCGGTATGTTAGCACAGGTTCACCCACACAACACTTACAACACCAGAGAAGAGTACTCAGCTATTTGAAGCGAAAGCACTTGACAGAATTCCCATGTGTCCTCGAAAGCATTTGGTCCTTATAAGTATTTCCACCGGCTTGTCCTTTGCTAAGAAAGGATTGGGCCACTTGCTCCGTTTGTTTGTTACCTTTGTTACTTGCTCTTTGTTTTGTTGCCTTGTCAGAAAACCACTAAAATCTGTTTGCTAAGTATTCATAGGGATTTCCTGCTCCATAACACTGTTCAGCACCTTCTGCTCCTCGTTGGGATCGACACTCCTATTTATCAAAAGTACTACGATACACCCCCTATACTTGTGGGTCATCAGAGTTCTTCAAGGAAATGGAACTCCAAATGATCTGTGCTAACATAGAAGAACGAGAGGAGCAAACCATGGCTTGTTTTCTTATGGGCTTGAATCACCCTATCAAGCGCATCGCGGAGTTCCAAGCCTATCACAACATGGTTGAGCTTGTGCACATTGCCACCAAAGTTGAGTGTCAAGTTCAAGAGGACCTCAAATATAGCAAGACGAAGACCTATTTCACCTACAAGTCCTCTACTCGCGCTCTTAAACCAAGTCCCAAAGGAAGCACTCCAAGTAGCTTCAAGCCTCTGTTCAAGTCAACAACCTCTCAAGGAAAATCGCTCCCAAGTGGCAAGCAACCTATGGAAACAAACTCCATGCCTCAAGTAGAATGCTAGTCATGTTTGTCAATAACAATGGCGAAAAGGAATACTTGAGTGAAGAAGAGTTTGAAGCAAGAGTAAAGGAGGAAATGGCACGACAACAAGATCAAGGTCTTGACACAAGGAACTAACTACTCCACAAACATTCCTCCTTCTTTAATGTCTATGTTGCAGGAATTTGATCATGTGTTTCCCGAAGAGCTTCCTCATGGACTACCTCCTCTTCATGGAATAGAGCACCACATCGATCTCATACCCGGTGCATCGCTACCAAACCATGCCGCTTACCGCATGAACCCAGAGGATACGAATGAGATAGAATGCCAAATCCACCACCTCATCTCCAAAGGTTTGATTCAAGAAATCCTTAGTCCTAGTGCAGCCCCCGAGATTCTTGTGCCAAAAACGGATGATACGTTATGGTTGTGCATGGATTTTCGTCCTATAATTGCTATTACCATATGCTATAGACATCCTATACCTCGTCTCTATGATATGCTTGATGAATTGAGTGGAGCCATGATTTTCTAAAAAAATGATCTTCATAGTGGCTACCACCAAATAAGTATCACCGAGGGTGATGAGTGGAAAACCGCCTTTAAGACCAAACTTGGTCTCTATGAATGGTTGGTCATGCCTTTTGGCTTATCTAATGCCCCATCTACCTTCATGCACCTTTTGAATCATATTTTGCATTCTCTTATTGGCAAGAGTGTTGTTTATTTTGATGACATCCTTGCATATAGTAAGTCGCTTAATGCACATGTTACTCATGTCAAGGAAGTTTTGGAAATTCTTCTAAAGGAAAAGCTTTACACAAATATTAAAAAGTGTTCCTTTTCTAAAGATAAATTGGGTTTCCTTGGATTTGTTGTTTCTTCGAATGTATTGAAGTACATACTTCCAAAGTTAAAGATATAAGAGATTGGCCTACTCCCCAAAATTTTAGTGAACTTCAAAGTTTTCATGGGCTTGCCGGCTTTTATCATCGCTTTTTGAAGAACTTATCTACAAGTGCTTGACCTTTAAACGAAATGACTAAAAATAATGTCAGCTTCGTTTGGGGAATAACACAACAAAAAGCATTTGATGAACTTAAAAGTAGAGTCACCAAAGCACCTCTTCTCTCTTTATCGGATTTCACAAAAACTTTTGAGATAGAGTGTGATGATAGTGGTGTTGGCATTGGAGGAGTCCTTATGCAACACGGACGTCCCGTGGCCTACCATGGCGAGGAACTTGATGGAGCACGTCTTAACTATCCAATTTGTGACAAAGAACTTTTTTGCTTTGGTCTATGTCTTGCAAGTTTGGCAACATTACCTTTGGCACAAAGAGTTTATCATACACTCCGACCATGATTCATTGAAATATCTTAAGGGCCAAGATCATTTGAGAAAAAGGCACGCGAAGTGGGTTAAAGTTATGGAGTCCTTTCCCTACATTGTAAAGTACAATAAGTGTTAGGGCGTGACCCTTAGGTTGGCTGATCTTTCACGATTCTCGGGGATTCACGGTGAATTCAAAGGGGGAGAGGAAAAGGATGAACTCGATTAACACACACCCGAAGAACACGCGGGGAAAATCACGCAAAACACAAACACGACACAAGCCTCTGGCTCATGTCGGTGGCTACTGATCCAAAACAATCCCTAGGTTCGACATTGGGCAAGACTCTCTCCCAAACCAAATTAGCAAGGGAAAGTATCTTGGTGAGATCTTGATGACTCCATAAGAGCCAACTCAATATGAAGATCCTGTACAACCGAACGCTATAAAGTAAGATCCAAGAGGTAGCAATATTATGTGCTCCTCATGAAGGGGCATGAGACCAAACTAGATAGAGATCCTCAAGGGGATGTCTTCTTCTATTTCTAATATCAAGTGTAAGTCAAAGGGGTGAGCCAAATGGGATATTTATAGTGCTAGGGGCAAAAGGGTAGGTAAAGGTAATATTCTAGGGCTTCAAAACCAGATCTGTGCATAGAAAGGGAATTCTCACGAAATTCAAATCGATCGTCGGTTTCATTCCGACATTTGCCGAAACGGTGTGCTGGGGTCGATTTCGTCTCGGCGCCAGAAACTAGGGTGCTTTGCCAGATATGGCGCCGGAACTAAAGGCGATTCCGGCGGGCATTCTGGTTCGCCAGATCTGGTGGTGGTTTGTCCTAGAGTTTCTGGCATGGATTCCCAGTTTGCCAGTTTTGCCGCCAGATTGAGATGGGAATCTTCTTGGGAGTGATTGGTTCTTTCTCTTGGCGTATTCGTGTGGTTCATAGCTAGGGATGCAAAAAGTATGGGAGAAGTAGTAGGCCATTCAAAGGCGAGTCAAAGTTACAAGATGGAGGAGCGAGTTAACCTTATCATGAAGAAGCTTGGCTCGAGATCTAGTCATCAGTCCACTTGGGGGACTTGGTGCTGAAGATGTAAGGGCATCCGTAGTGAAAGTGCAATGGACGTCGCCTAGAGGGGGGTGAATAGGCTTTTAAAAATATTACGGTTTAGGCTCAAGTAAATGTGGAATAAAACTAAGGTTTAATTTATTGAGCACAAAACCTAACCAGTAGGTTCACCTAAGTGCACCAACAACCTATGCTAAGCAATACAAGCAACAAGGTGATAACAAGATATAAATACTTCAAGCACGATGGCTATCACAAAGTAAAATGCATAAGTAAAGGGATTGGTTGAGAGATAACTGATGGACGCGGAGACGAAGATTTGTTTCATGAAGTTCACTTCTAAAGAAGATACGTCTCCATTGGAGAGGTGCGATGGTGCAATGCTCTCCGAATGCCACAAATGGATCACCTCGAGCTGTGGTGGCTCGATGCTCACCCAACACCACAAAAGGACTCACCCCGGATGTGGAATCACACAACTCACCGACGCCACAAAAAGCTCACCATATTCTCCCTAGTGCACACCACAAAAGGCGGGCACTAGCTCCACTATGGGACGCTTGAGGGCGGTCACCGAATCCATACAAAATTGGGGCTAACTCCACAACTCAATTGGAGGCTCCCAACAACAAAGCCACAAAAGGCTACAACGCCACAAAAGGCCAACAAAGCCACAAAAGGCTACAAGACGACAAAAGGTCAACAAGACCACAAAAGGTCAACAATCCAACCACACAACCGTCTAGGGTTCAAAAAACGCGATGCGAGAGACTGAAAACGCGAGCCTGGACGGAACTTCCGCCGGTCCACCAGAACTTCTGGTGGAAATTCCGACTGAAGTTCCGTCAAATATGGCACTTCAATAACAGAAGTTTACTGATCGTGAGCGGAACGAGAGCCGGATTTTCAATCGGAACTTCCGGCAACAACTAGGCCCAAGCGGAATTTACGGTGGAACTTCCGGTCCAAATTCCGTCAAATAGAGACTCAAAAACAGAGAGGTTACTGAACATGAGCGAAAGAAGAACCTGAACTTCCGGCGGCAAAATGCCATAGCAGAACTTCCGATGGGTAGCCGAAACTTCCGGTCAGGGAAATTCTAGAAACCAAAACTACAATAACTTTCGCATCTGAACTCTAAACGAGATGAAACCAATTTTGTTGGAAAGATAACAACGAATAGAATCCAACATAAACTCGCAAGATAAAAAACTCCCAAGGTGTGGAGACGGAAAATCGCAAGATCAAAAACCGCAATAACCTTATTTGATGAACTAGAGCTTGTTATGATGATGACCACGAGCTCTAGATCCTCTCATGGACAATAACCAAATAACAACCAAGAAAGATGATGATATGAATTCAAAGGTTTGAGATCTCTCTGAAAAATGCGATCAAGACACCCGCTTGAGATCCCCTCTTGATAGAACGACTATATATCCTAAATCCGGTCTCCCAACTAACAACATGAGACCGGCAAAAGAGAATCCCTATCAAGATCATACCTTTTCCTTGAGCATTCCACTTGAACTTTATGTAGACCGTCTTGTTCTTCTCAAGTGGGAACACCTTTCTTGTTTGCTCTTCCCTGCTCTTGCTTGATGAAGACTTGCAAATTGCTCCTGATACTCCATGGGGAAACCTATTCTTGAACTTGTCTTCAGCATTCCATGATCACGAGGATGGCAAGCTTCAAGCATGAGATCTTCTAGAGATGTCACATCTTGATCTTGCCCTTCTTCATCCCTTCTTGAGGTTGATCCATCTTGATGCACCTCTTTGCACTTGTCTTGACCAACCTTCAAGCTCCTTCTTTCTTCATGAATCCAATGGCACAAAGCCCTTGGACATTTCTTCATCTTTCAACCTTAAGACCAACACATGGCCCAAGCGATGCCAATGGACAAACCTACAAGTGAAACTCAATTTACATATTAGTCCATTGAGATTTTCATTAATTACCAAAACCACACATGGGGGCATACATGCCCTTTCATGTAGGACGGGATTCATCATTTCCTCCCTTGGGAAAGAGTCGTCCTCGACTCTTCACCATCTTGATTTTCAACATCTCGATGGAATGGTGAGAGGTCTGCAACATTGAACGTATTGCTTACGAGGTACTTGGAAGTAGGGATGTCGATCATGTAGGAGTTGTTATTGATCTTATTTAAGACTTTGAAGGGGGGATCTCCTCTTGGCTTGAGCTTTGAGTCACGCTCATGTGGGAAGCAATCTTTATGTAAGTGGATCCACACGAGGCAACCTTACTTGAAGACCATATCCTTCTTGTCCTTGTTGAGCCTTGATGCTTGATGAAGAACTTGTTGCTCGATAGTAGCTCTTGTCTCTTCATGTAGTTTCTTCATTTCATGGGTACGCTTGTCGGTGTCCATGTTTGTGCATTCATGAAGGGGTAGTGGTAGCATGTCTAGCGCGGTCATGGGATCGAATCCTTAGACGACCATGAAAGGGATGTTGCTTATCGTAGAGTGCTTGGAGTGGTTGTAGGCGAACTTGGCGTGTGGGATGCACTTTTCTCAATCTTTGAGGTTCTTTTTGATCAATATTCGGTGTAGAGTGCCAAGTATTTAGTTGACGACCTCGATTTTCTATTGATTTGAGGGTGCAAAGAGGACAAGAAGAGAAGCTTGACGCCGAGTTTTTCCATGAGTGTCTTCCACATGTAACTCATACATTTGACGTTGCGGTCGGAGATAATGGTTCTTGGCACACCATGAAGACGGACAATTTCCCTAAAAACCAATTTGCAACATGTGAAGCATCATCAATCTTATGGCACGAAATAAAGTGTGCCATCTTAGAGAAGCGATCAACTACAACAAATATTGAATCGTGGCCATGCTTTGATCTAGGCAATCCTAACACAAAGTCGATGCTTATGTCCGACCAAGGTGCATATGGAATAGGAAATTCCATGTAAAGACCAAATGGTTAGACTTACACTTAGTTTGTAAGAACGTTGTGCACAGTTGGACGAGGCGCTCCACGTCTCGCTTCATCTTTGGCCAATAGTAGTGGGTAGCCAACATATCGTATGTATTGTCACGACAAAATTGACCCATCAAACCTCCACCATGAGACTCTTGGAGTAGCAAAATTTGGAGAGATGACTTCCGAATGCAAATCTTGTTTTGTTTAAAGAGAAAGCCATGAAAATAGATGCCATCAAATCCCTTGTGAGTGGAGCACATAGAAAATATTGGACTAAAGAATGGGTCAGAAGCATATAAATTTTTGATGTCATCAAGACCCAAAACATTCACTTCAAGGCGCGTCAGGAGGGTGGTGTTTTTGTAGGAAATAACATCTGCAACCACATTATCTTTGCCCTTATTGTACTTGACAATGTAGCAAAATATCTCCATAAATTCAACCCACTTTGCGTGCCTTTTGCTCAAATGAGCTTGACCCTAAAGATTATTCAACGATTCATGGTCGGAGTGTATGATAAACTCTTTGGTCCATAGGTAATGTTGCCAAACTTGGAAGACAAGAACCAAAGAAAAAAGTTCTATGTCATAAATTGTATATTTAAGACGTGCTCCATCAAGTTTATCGCTATGGTAGGCCATGGTACGTCTGTTTTGCACAAGGAATCCTCTAATGCCAATACCATTAGAATCACACTCTATCTCAAAAGCTTTTGTGAAATCTGGTAAAGCAAGAAGAGCTTCAGTGAGTCTCTTTTTAAGCTCATAAAATGCTTTTTGTTGTGCTTTTCCCCAAACGAATGTGACATTCTTCTTAGTCAATTCGTTTTAAGGGAAAGAAATGGTAGATAAGTCCTTCACAAAGCGACGATAAAAGATAGCAAGGCCATGAAAGCTTCGAAGTTCACTCACATTTTGGGGAATAGGCCAATCTCGTATGTCTTTAACTTTGCAAGTATCAACTTCAATACCATTTGATTAAACAAAAAATCCAAGGAAACCCAATTTAACTTTAGAAAAGGAACATTTTGGATAATTTTCATAGAGCTTTTCCTTTTGAAGAATTTCCAAAACTTCCTTCACATGAGTAACATGCGCATCAAGCGACTTACTATATACAAGGATATCATAAAAATAAACAACAACACTGTTGCCAATAAGAGAATGCAAGATATGATTCATGAGTTGTATGAAGGTAGATGGGGTATTAGATAAGCCAAAAGGCATGACCAACCATTCATAGAGACCAAGTTTGGTCTTGAAGGTAGATTTCCACTCATCACCCTTCGCCATGCATATTTGGTGGTAGCGACTACGAAGATTATTTTTTGAGAAAATCGTTGCTCCCCTCAACTCATCAAGCATGTCATTAATACTAACGCTTTCTTGAATCAAACCTTCTATAGAATCCCAAATTTCTAACATTGTAATGCTACATGATTTAATAAATATAATGCTACTTCCAACATGTCATTATTGCATCATAATAATATCATGGTCATGTGTCCATGCCACATTACATTTGAGCATCATATTAAAACCCTTTACATTTGGTTCTTCTCCTCATAATGAATTTTCCTTATTAATTGTATTTGCCTCTTGATATATTGTATTTCCTTCATGAGATATTGCTTTAATCCCAGATTGAGTTGATGGCATCATCACTTTAATCTATCTCATTTCTACTTTGTGGTTTGTATCTTGTCCAATTGGTATTCTCTATAACTATACCATATATGATGGCAAATGGGTTCCTTTTTATTTTTTTATATGGTTTTGAACTCATGCCCATTTTTTTTATCAAGTGCATGTGCCATATTACTCTCTTCCTATCCAATACATGCATGTGTCCTTTACTCCATTCCAACTTACATGTGGTCTTGTTCATCTTTTGCTTCTTAGTAAATCGCATGTAAGAATAGCTCTTTTCTACACCCATCAAATGATAAGCATATACTTGTATCTTCTCAAAATCTGTCTCTATCTTTTCTTCACTCCATATAGTTATGCCATGACATCTCTCTTTAATCTACATATGGTTATGGTCCTTTTCTTGTTGATAATCCTCAGGTGATCGTGACCATCTTTATCCACATAAAAACATAGCACTAATTCTTTTGCCTATTTGTTTATGTGTTGAAGCTAATTTTGTTTCTTGCCAAAAATCTCTCCTAGTTCTAATCTACCCTACCTACCCGAGGCACCATCCCCTCTCAATCTAGGAAACACCCTTGCCTTCCCATCTCTCTGATTAGAACAAATCTGAGCCGATCACCAAACCCTCCCTTGCACATGAACATGGATACGCCCATGAGCATGTCCTTCTCGTGAGCCTCCCCGCTCTCACCTTCCCCCTCCTATTCTCTCTGGTCCTTTCCTCTTTCAATGGGTTAAAGCAGCAGCAACACCCTAGAGCCTCATGAAAACCTACCAGATCGAGATCCTCCTCTATTCCCTTCTCCAGCAAGACAACATCATGTCACCGCGTCCAGACGCTATTTCAAGCCACCGGGGACAAGTAGTAGAGGAGGGGTACCACGAGGAGCTGCTGCAACCGATCGTCACCTGGAGCGTGCCAGAGAAGGCCAAGAGCAGCATAGCTCACCGATACCATCCCCACGCACCACGTCGCTCGCCCTCTTAGCACCTTCCCATCATCGTCGATCTCGACCTTCCCCCAAGCACACCAAGGATGCTAGAAACCTCACGGTGAGAACTCGCCCTCTCCTCTCCCTGGTTCGTCCCTTACCTTCTCTCCGCTTGCTGCGTTCTATGTATGCGCACCGCGCTTGTAATCTCCTGGACCCTACGCTCTAAATCACAAGCCGGTATAACTCAAAAGTGCGTAAGGTGGTTCTACCGCGAAGGCCCAAAGGCCACCCATGTGCAGGCCTATCTAAACGAAGCAGGGCACAGTACCGGCCAACCACCCTATCCACTTCTCATGGTTATAGCTTCAAGTGCAAGAGACGTAGCCGGCTGGACTGCGAGTCAAGCATACACAAATGAGTATGTATTCCAACGACATACAAGAGTACATTAGAGCCAAACCATCTAAAAGAAATAGAAATATTCAACACCTTACGACAAGACCCAAATATCCTAGATAGTTCTAATAGTTTCATATACATCCTCATACAGCACACATCAGAGTATCAATCGGAAGCGGAAGACAAGATCCGAACACGAACAAGAAGCAAATTGGCATAAGATGCCCTGAAAATAAGCACATCCCGCCCATAGATCTCACGGATCTTCATCCCCGGAATCTCTACACCAGACGGTCGTTGCCACCATCATCGGTCTCTTCGAACCAGGTAGCCTTCCCGTGGATATACCTGTCTATCTAAACCAATATTTTATCGTGTGAGACCCTAAGAGAATTAACAAGTCTTTATGCATCTAAAGGGAACAACCTGAGGGTTACACAATTCTAGCGAAAATAAAACCTACCAGTTCTATAGAAACATGCTACAACATCTGCCTAACCAGTGATAGACGAACACTCATTAAATAAACAACACTAAATTACCCAACAGAGATATATCAACATAAATAAACCTCGCTCACCCACCTCCCCGTTCCCGAACGAGAAGGCGGAAGAACATCCCATCAGTTGGCAGTTTTATTAATCATTCCATGAATATTGCACTGTTACGAGGCAAGTTTTAGTCAATTTTAAAAAGGTACTTTACTTATGCTTGTCTATGATCGAAAAGCTGTGCTCCCAGTCATCCATAACCGCAGACACGACTTTCAAAAAGATTTACCTTGCAGGGGTGCACAAATAGCAACACACGCACGATTAACCTCGGAAAAGCCAAATGAAAACCCAACGAGGTATCACGACAAAGCATTCGCAAGATTCATATTTGATTTTAGGGGGAAACCCCGCTAAGCTACCCACTACGAAGTTGGCCGGCTCCGCGACGGACCGAGGGGTTTTTGAGAACGGTTGTAAACGACTGGGAACCCGAAAGTGTGACTCGGCTTGTCGATACTGCGAAATCATGCCGCGATCCAAAATAGTACAGACGCTCCACGCACAATAGTAAATAAAGAAGTAAAGTATGACATAAGTACATGATAGTATTAAAGCCCCAAACTACTTTATGGCCCCAAGAAATTAAATATGACTCAATCTTGGATTAAGGGGATTCATGGTCCCACATGCGGATAGTGCGATAGTCAAGGCACAAGAATCAAGTACTCGGGATCCTACGGGACACAAGTGGGCGGATAAAACCAGATCTCAACTATTGCCCACCGGTGCCTCTTTCTTTAGTTATCCCATTACTACTCAATTCAGTTGTTTATGTACCTCATTATTCAAAGACACTCACAAACCCAACACATACAATTCTACGACTCGCATGGCTCAAACAACTCATGTAGTAATGGCTCATAGGGCAGAGGGAACAAGATTAAGTGGGGTTTAAAAGTAAGGCTATGCAATACTTGGGATTCAATTTTATTTGGATCGCGACATATGATACAAGAATAAGATAAATGCAATAGGAAATATATGTAGTGCAAGCATGTGGAAATGCTTGCCTGGAAATTTAGTTGAGAAATAAGATGGATCCGGATAATACTCCTGAGGCTCCTGATATTCTCCTTGCTTAGCGTCTATCCGGCTAAAAACCAAACACACAAGGTCCAAAATAAATACATAGCACAATCATATAAATCATATGCAACAAGCAAAAAAGGAATGCCATGATGATATGATGCACAATTTACATGTTATGACATAGCATGGCATGGGTGAGGTGTGGAAACAATAATAAAGCACTTTGTTAATTTATTTAGGCATGTTTTACTCCCATAAATAGTTCCGATTATTTAATATTTATATGATGCATGCTTCAATTCATATCATGGAATGCATAATTGGAACGGGCTCGTCGACCTAATCGATTAAGACATATCATTTGTCGAATTCGGAGTTACCGAAATAAAGATATGATTTATGTCGTTTTTAAATAGAATAAGCAAAATGTTTAGTGGTTCATGTATTTAGAAAAATGAAAAAATTTGTTAAATCTGAATTCTTTAGCCAATATCCAACAGTTTTGGTCTTAAAAGTTTTTAATTTAAGCTTTAGATTGACAACTATGGATATCTGAATACATAGGGTGATTCCTGCAGAACCTATGGTGGCCGGGGCTTGTTTTCGCAATTAAACATAGAAGTATGACGGTCTGCTTGAAAAGTCGAGTTAGCTGATTGTTTTAGCTCGAAACTTCAGTTTAGGGAACACGAATCAGAATGGAGTAACAAAATAGAAAAAAAAGTTTAGTGGTTCATGTATTTAGAAAAATGAAAACAATTGTTAAATCTGAATTCTTTAACCAATGTCCAATAGTTTTGGTCTTAAAAGTTTTTTAATTTGAGCTTTAGATTGACAACTATGGATATTTGAATACATAGGGTGATTCCTGCAGAACCTATGGTGGTCGGGGCTTGTTTTCGCAATTAAACATAGAAGTATGAGGGCCTTCTTAAAAAGTTGAGTTAGCTGATTGTTTTAGCTCGAAACTTCAGTTTAGGGAACACGGTTCAGAATGGAGCAACAAAATAGAAAAAAAACAAGGGGCTATCCGCGTTGGCAAGATTTGATCCATAGTTCTCCAGGTTGAGCTAGCGAAGGACCAACCACTAGGATACTCTTAGGATTGATTGAGAACGAAAAAGACGAGGGTCTCTTTTAAAGGATCAACACCGGTTAATGACTTTTATGTGTTCGTTTGCATAGTTCGAGCCGGCAAAATAGATAAATAAAGGGAACAATTTCTGGGTGATCTAGGCTTCAACTCAGAACTTCTGGGCTACAGATAGAGCTGGCAACCATTTGGCTATGGTACGTTTGATGTAATCATGCATATCGACACGATTTTAAGGTAGATCGGGGCACTATAGTCAGGTTGGAACAATGACGGAACTGAAGAAGCACACTGCACCTGAATTTTAACAGGCCAGCGTCTGCGCGCACGCGATGGAACTAGGTTGCGGGGAGGATTCCGGCCGACCTGCTGAACCAAAACGAGCGTGCAGTGGCTCTTTTCAAAGAGGGAAGATAGGGCTATAGATAGGTGCTCGTGTTTTTGACAGAGGTGGATGGTGGTGCTTGTGAGTTTACGACGAATAGAGGCGAACACAATGACATGTCAGAAAAACTTACAGGCAAAAAAATTGCAGAGTAAGAGGAAGCGGCTTTGGTGGAAGTTGAAGACAGGGAAGAGGGAAAACGGAACAGAGGGCTCACCACGAAGATGAACGCATGCCCGGCGAGGTTGGAGAAGGGACGGTGAGGTCTAATTCCAGGCGGCGGTCGGTCTTGATGATGGGGAAGAAAATCCCGAATTGGACAGCTTCTGGCTGTTCCAGCACGCAAGGCTCGTGGGGAAGAACAAGGGGACCACAACTGAGATCTTGGCATCCTCAAGTAGGCGTGCGTGCATTCATGGCAGCAGCGAGACGGAGAGGTCGTCGATGGATTCTCCATTCCTACATGGAGACCGAGAAGGCAACTAAAAAGGATGGGTGGCGTCGGCTGATGGGAGGAGCAGCCCTAGGTTTGCTTGGGGCCTGGAAGTGGAGATAAAGGGAGTATAGGAGGTGTGGTTGGATTAGAGGTGGTGGAGGAAAAAGGTGAAGGAGGGAGGGGTCATGCTTCGGTCATGACTTTTTTTTTTTTTGTGACATAGCTTCGGTCATGACTCGTGAGTGAGGAAGACGACAGGGGAGGAATTTCTCCTGCTAGGGAAGGTGTATGGGCTTCGTGGGCTGAGATCAGTGGAAGCAGAGACAAGGCCCCGATTGGGCTTTTCCTGCTGCTGGGCGACGGTCGGCCCAAGCTCCTGCTACTCGACTCAATTTCCTGGAGTTGTATGCTGTCGTTGCTCTGAACCAGTAGTCTACTGTTTCACTGCTAACTGAAGATCAGAACGGGACCAAAGTACTGTCTCTTGCCTAGATTTTTAAGTGAAGCCGGATTAGATCAGAATTGAATAGAAACAAACATGGTAGGATTTGGATGCCATGGAACGTCAGATCATCCGGGTTAGCCTAGATCGGCATTTGAAAGAAGAAAAGAAGGAATTAGGGAAAATGCACGAAATTGATTTCTGGCAAAACATTGGCCTTCTCCACAACCAGTAGAAGATGTTTCCAGAATTAGAGAGAAGCAAAACAGTGTTAGAGAGGAAGAACGACACATGGTCATAACCAAATTGTAAGCGAGTAAAGAATATCTCGTTACCAAGAATACACAAGGAAGCAAGATTGAAATGGAGGCAAGAGGGGGTTAGCAAAAGCACTAGAAAAGAACATGGTAAGAATAAAATGGCGGATCCTCTCATAGTCCCATGTGTATGAATTAAACACAAGCAAAATAAAAGGACCCCGAAAGAGCAATATGTGGTAGAATGTAGCCAAGGTAAAATGGGCAACATATGGTGGTACCGATCCACACATTCACATATGGGCGAGCTATAAAATACAAGCAAGCAAAAGAACCCATATGACATATGTTGTAGAATTAGGACTATATCAAATGGACAATTAGAGTGGCATGTTAGTAGGTGGAATGAACTCAAGATATTTGCCCTCAACTCAATTTGGGCATTACATCATATATCAGAAACCAATTACAAGATATCAAGAAGCAAAGACAATATATCAAGAAGCAAATATTAAAGAGACAAATGCAATATGAGGAAAAGAACCAATGAAAACAGTTTTAATATGATGCTCAAATGCAATGTGGCATGATGTCATGAGCATGATATTGTGCAATGCAATTAATGACATGTAGGAAGTAGCAATAAATAAACTAGGCAAGTAGCATTATAATTGTTAGGCAGTTGGGATGCTACAACTCTCCCCCACTAAAGAGTAATCTCGCCCCGAGATTCCTAGGAAAAGAAAAAGACCAAGGAGAAGCGGGTCTTCGGAACAAAGGTGATCCTTACGCTCCCAAGACGATTTCTAAACGGAATGGTGCGATCACTACACCTTGCAAATCTCGCTAGACTTGTTGCGAGTCTTGCGTTTTACTTCTTGAAAAGAAAAGACTTGAAAGAAAGGAGGATTTTGGCGATACAAGGAAGGTAGGATGGATATAGATCAGGTGCTCCCGAGGAAGACGATAAGAATATAACAACTTCTTGAAAGAACTTGAGAAGACGATGAATCAAGAAGAGAAAGGAAAAACACAGCGTTAGGATAAAAGATCAACAGGTGCATGTGCAGATGATTATTTCCTTCGCCGGAAGAAAATAATAGTTTTGGAGAATTAATCAACTACTATGAAAATAGCATTGTGTCTTCCCTTAGATTTAAGAAATATAGTCCGGAAAACAATATTGCCTTCAAATAATAGAGTCCTTGATATCAACGGAAATATTTGAGTTCCTGAATTCTCGGATTAGATTTTTCTTGCGCCAATAAGGACCAAAGGACCATGTAATGGAGGTGTGTAGATTTATCTCCTCGAGAAAGAGTGGCGCGAGTTTATGTTTGAATCCTGAGGAATAAGATGAATGTTGAATATCTAGAGTTAATTATAGAGATGCTTATTGCTTTCCTCCACCATGAGGTTATTGCAATAGATTTTGCGATTGATGAAATTGACCATAACTAGCTTTACTAAGAGAACAGAATTAGACAACTGAAGTCAGATATATATTCCATCCATCTTATTTGACGATGTTGAGCCCCGGAAAAATGAAGAGTATCAGAGAGATTTTGCATTGGTTTCCACCAGATCGTTGAAAATTTTGCTCCATGTTGAAATAGACGAGACCACTAGGAAGAGATTATTGCTTACACTCTTGAGAGAACACTCTGGAAAACAAGGATGGAAGTAAAAGTATCGAGGGATAAAGGCCACTTCTTACTTCCGTGGAATAAGTGAAATCACATGAATTCACCAATTCAATGTACAAAAGCGAATGATAAGAGTAGTGGTATGGTAGCTACTCCATCCCGCACCCAAATCATTACCTCGTACCTGAATAAGAAAATCATGCAACTTAATTCTCGAGTTTCAGACTAAAGATCTTGATAAGAACTCATGAAGCTCCACAAGAAAACAAAGATTGATGCAAATGATTCGTCGGATCCAAAGTAGATGAGGATGATGATGTTGTCATCGTGTCAGAAGTCGCAAGACATCAGAAAGATGTGAATTAAGATCACGAAGACATGTAAAAGGTTTGACAGATAGATTAAGGATAGACCCCAAAACTTGAATAGAACAATTGTGCAAGATTTAGAAAATCTCCATTTCATTCGGCGGATTTGAGGATAGAAGATAAAGAGATAGGGTTTTATATATTTCCTGAAGATTCGGAGATCAAACGAATTTATCATCCTTCTTGATAATATCTGAGAGAGAATTGATCAAGATTTAGCCGTCCTTAGGAAATCTTCTGTAGAACGACAATGATAACTTGCCAAACAAGGAAAAGCTCCGGATTTGGTGGAAAACTAATGATGGGCGAAGATTAACAAATGATTTTGATGATTCCCGGTGTAACACCCTCCTCTGATAAGGCTGAGTTCATGTGTATAGTGCCAATCCTTGGATCGGTTCACTAGCACACACAATACAGATGAATACCAAAGAATTTAACAGTGCATCATAAATAACGAATTGATCCAGAATTTGCAATTATGACAATAACACTTAGCACGCATGCTAGCTCAAACAGTTCAATAGCAAAAAAAATCTTAAATATATAGTAGACTCCATCTTCAATTGCCGACAAGAGAACAAATATTGAGTGGAGTACCGCAACCTAGTCGATCACTCGGAATCAGAATAACAACTTGCAACATAAAATGTAGCAGCCCCGAAGGGTCAATACTTGGAATGTATGGCAAGTAGAGCTATTAAAGGAGACAATAAACCTAGCATCTACATGTATATCTGTCAAGTGGAGCTATGGCTAGCTTGTATTTTCAAATACCTTTGTCCTACTTTCATAAACAGTTTTAGATTTTCTTTGAAAAGATCCCAAATATATTAACACATCAACAATAAATCAATTAGGAAATTAGAATGAGCGAGAAACATGTCATGAACTCAATATCAAGCAACTTAGATGTCCATAACCGGGACCGGAACATGGCTAATCGATTAGATTATACACCCTGCAGGGGTTAGTACACTTTACCCATGTGACTTGGCCAACCCAGCTTGTACCACCACTCTCATATTGGGTGATGATAGGGAGAAGTCCAAGAAGGGACCATTCGGAAAGTATCTCCCCAAACCCGACATGCACCATACCAACCTACCAAAATTCTATATCTCTAGCTACGTGGGTTCGAGATGCCACAACCTACTAAGTCCAACCAACCGCCTATTTCATTATTGGCACATGGTTGTACACGTAAGCCACAAAATAAAGAAGTCAATCATTTCTCTTGATACATGGGTGCCTTTCTGCAATGATACCACCAAAAAATGTCAATCCCATCACACCCAGGAGGTTCATTGATTAAGTTGTTTTAGTTTTCGCAAACCAACACTTTTAGAAACAACTTTCAGTGATATAACCCAGCCCTTGTCCATCATAGCGCGGCTAAGCTCATCTACCAACGGTGACTCAACTACAAGAGATCCCTACCACATAATAGGACATAGCATAGCGATAGTAGTTTCTATCATGCATCTACAAAATACACCACAATGCATTAAAAATAGTAGGACAATAATCGTGAACAATTAGCATCTACTTGCCTTGGTTGTAGCTGAAGTCGTTCAACACTCGTAGCAATCACACACGTTGCACTCCTTGCAATATATCGAGCAAACAATTGTATACAACATAAACAACCATACAATCATAAACAAATGCACAAATGCATTCATGACAATTTAATAATTCACAATGGTTGTTGTTTCAGTTCTCTAAACAATATTGAAGTATATGATTCATGCAAGAGACCAATTAATGCAATGGAGTATTTGTTAATAATCATTGATTGCTAATATAGGGGTTTTAATGGTTCTGTTATAACTCTTGTCTTAACTGTCGAATTAAATTTTTTTCTGGTGTTTACTGGATAGAGGACGTTAATACGAACCAGTAGGCGCTGGATTCACCCTAATACGAGTTATAGATCTTTTTGTATGATTTAAATAGTGTTTAATGGGTCCTAAATCATTTATATAGTTTCTGTTGTCTAAAAATCAAACTAAAATCAGATCTATAGTCTTCACGGGATTGTCATTCCAGGACATATTATTTGCAATTTTCTGAACAGTACTTATTTTCTTCTGAATTTATTACACCAAAAGGGCCATTAATCTATTTAAATCTTCACGGCAAAACCTTACAGTCAAATCCTGAACTAATTGCATATTGATGGTCTACTTGGAACTAGCTTTCCATCGGTATATTATTTATATTTTTGTGATATGCAAATAATTTACTATGAATTTAATGATTTATAAATCCATTAAAACTAATTAAATCATTACGGTAAATATCTACCGCAAATATTAGTTATAATCCAATATTATTAATCTACATTAGAGTAGCTTTCTTTCAACATATTGTTCATATTTTTCGGAGTTACAGATAATTTCCTATGAATTTATTAACATAAAAGACCATGAAAACTAATTAAATTATTATAGTAAATACGTATTGTAAAAGTTATATCCAATTAGATATTATTATTCTAATCAATTTTCTGAATCCATTGATATATAATTTGCTATTTTTGGATCTATGAATCTTTTTATATGGTTTTTGCAAGTTTATACAATTTCCTGCAATTTAAATTCAATAAAAAATCTCCAGGGAATATTCCCTGGGAATATTCTATGCTGACTGGGACTAGAAGATGACGTAATGATGACATGGCATTGATGAGGCAGCTGACCGGGACAACGACATGGCACATACCGGTTTGATTAGATCTCGACCGTCGGGTTAGGATCCGATGGATAGGAGAGGAGATTGACTCGATTTTAGATCATAATAGATAAGAAAGAGATCTGTGTTAGAAAGACAAATCTGTAGATCAAATCGAAAAACATTCAACATGAATGTTGTAGAGATTCATTAGAGCCACCTTTTCACCCAACGGATTTTGATTTGAAGAAACGAGCACGAGTACATCTTGGATTTACACCGTCATATCTGAAATATTATGGTGCGAAATTCTCCGGCTATGGTGGATGAAAAGAGGTGAGGATTGTTGAGATTGAAAGATTTCGACAAGATCTACAACTTTCGTGTTTTGTCAGAAGGCAAACGATGAAGTCTAGATGGGTGAATAAACAAAATAAGATTCGGGCATGTGTAGATTCGGGATTTCGAGAAAGGAAACTAATATAGCTGTGGCTCCGGGGGATTATACAGGGGTTTAGGACGATGGAGAGATAGCTCTTGGAGTAGGGAACAAGTAGAAACAAACGAAAGTCGATTCAGAGTTATAGATTAAAAGATACAAGTGTTTGAATAGAGATAGGCTTAGAAAATTGATTTTTGCACGCTTTTTAAAGCACATGAGACATCGATCAGCACTCGTGACTGGGTTCTCCGGTCGGCTAGCTAGGCCGGCCCATTTTGTTTTTTGTTTTTTGTTCTTTTCTTTTTTTTTCTATTTTGGTATTTTCTCTATATCTTTTGCATACAAACTCCAAATGACACGATTCTTGTTTCTAAATTTTTCTAAAATTCAGTAGACCATTGTAGAATTATATTTGTACTAGTTTGGAAGTAGTGGATTTATAAATCCTTATATATTTTATTTTATTTATATCTTTATTTGTTTGTTTTTATTCCATAACTTTTTCATAATAGCTCCAAATGAGCTCAATTTTGTTTCTAAAATTTTGTAATATTTATTGGATCTTTTTAGGCTATAATTTAGCAATAACCGATGCCTTAACAATAGTGGGTTTTTATAAAGCCAATTTAATTCCCTTTAGGATCAAAGTGGCATATACTATTTAGGGTTTTTGATTTTTATTTCGATTTGAGAAACTTTAAGATGCCAAAATGCAGTGAAATGATCATGAATGGCATGCAATGGAAAAATTTTCCTAGTCCCAATTTTCAAAATCTTGGGATGTGACACCCGGATTGTAGCAATGTCTTTAGTAGAAAGACGTGGTCGAGATAGGTGACTTTAAAGAAGTCAGGATTTATACTTTGAGAACTTTACATAGATGCGGTGTTCCCGAAGCTTGAGAGGATGAAAAGAGGTTGTACTTCATGTTATTTCATTGATATAGAATAGGCAAGAATATCATCAAGATATACCGCTAGGAAAGATCAACATAAAGGCCAAAGATTGGTGTCTAGAGAAATGCATAAAAAGAATAGACTATCTGGCTCTTCGGAAGAGAAAAGAGATGCCGACTGGTTCACCATGTTGATCAAACACCAAATGAAAAGAGGAGATGAATAGATGAAATTCTCTCGTATCAAGAAAACCTTGCAGATATGGTGTCCAAAAATATGTGAAGCATGATAACGGATGATAATCCACCATAGCGCCTTAGGAAACCTCCGGATTGCCAAAGATACTTGAATATGATAAAGATATGATCATGATATAACTCAATATCACAAGAGAATAACCGACATCATTTGCATGATTAGATTGATAACATTAACCATATTCCACTCTTAATAAGCGTCATATAGCTATACCGAGAGCCAAATTACAATCACAAGTATCGGATCGACACATGTTATGTATTTAGCCCAAAAAGAATTTGCAGACGAAGTAAAACTCCTAATTGAAACGCCAGTAGCAAAAGATCGAGTTAGCGTGGACATGCCAAAAAAAAGGGAATAGTATATCACACACGACTAAAAAGGAGTGTGGAAACACAGATGTATCAAAGAAAAAAAAATCCACATTTTTTTGGCATTAAAATACCAATAGATGCGAAAAACAACTTAATAGATGGAGATTAGCAACTCCACATCACGTGAAAGCATGCCTAAAATATGAACACCCTTAAAAAGACCACGTAGGTTTACAAAGAGGCAGATAGATCACGTCGGTTTAACAAGGTCTGTCAGTATGGAATATACCAACAATTGATAACCAAAGGCAGATTGCGACAACAAGGTTGGATGCAACATATAGACAAAGTATTTAACACATCCTAATGTACTACGAAAACCCCAAACACATTAATCCTAGTTTGAATTTTTAGAAGAGGATAGACAAACATTACACTTCCTTACCAGAAAAGGGTGGGTGGGAGGGTAAGAAGAAAAATGAAAGCAATCCTACTCTCGCTTTTAGTTTTTCCCTAATATATATAACCACCAAAAGTATTTTCTTGACTGACAACGACCATATTGGCTGATACCCTGAAGGGCAGAATGGCTCTGATACAAGATGTAATTCCCTCGACCCTACGCTCTAAATCACAAGTCGGTATAACCCAAAAGTGTATAAGGTGGTTCTACCGCGGAGGCACAAAGGCCACCCACCTGCACGTCCGTCTAAATGAAGCAGGGCACGGTACCGGCCAACCACCCTACCCACTTCTCGTGGTTATAGCTTCAAGTGCGAGAGACGTAGCCGGCTGGACTGCGAGTCAAGCATACACAAATGAGTATGTATGCCAACGACATACAAGAGTATATTAGAGTCAAACCATCTAAAAGAAATAGAGATATTCAACACCATACGGCAAGACCCAAATATCCTAGATAGTTCTAATAGTTTCAGATACATCCTCATACATCACACATCATAGTATTAATCGGAAGAGGAAGACAAGATCCGAATACGGACAAGAAGCAAATTGGCATAAGATGCCCTGAAAATAAGCACATCCCGCCCATAGATCTCACGGATCTCCATCCCCGGAATCTCTACACCAGACGGTCGTTGCCAACATCATCGGTCTCTTCCAACCAGGTAGCCTTCCTGTGGATATACCTGTCCATCTAAACCAATATTTTATCGTGTGAGATCCTAAGGGAATCAACAAGTCTTTATGCATCTAAAGAGAACAACATGAGGGTGACACAATTGTAGCGAAAATAAAACCTAGCAGTTCTATAGAAACATGCTACAACATCCGCCTAACCAGTGATAGACGAACGCTCATTAAATAAACAACACTGAATTACCCAATAGAGATATATCAACATAAATAAACCTCGCTCACCAACCTCCCCGTTCCCGAATGAGAAGGCAGAAGAACATCCCATTCGTTGGTAATTTTATTAATCATTTCATGAATATTGCACTATTACTAGGCAAGTTTTAATCAATTTAAAAATGGTGCTTTAGTTATGCTTGTCTATGATCGACAAACTATGCTCCAAGTTGTCCATAACCGCAGACACGGCTTTTAGAAAGATTTACCTTGCAGGGGTGCACAAATAGCAACACTCGCATGATTAACCTCGAAAAAACCAAATGAAAACCCAACGAGGCATCACGGCAAAGAATTCGCAAGATTCATATTTGATTTCAGGGGGACACCCCACTAAGCTACCCTCTACGAAGTTGGCCGGCTCCGCGACGGACCGAGGGGTTTTTGAGAACGGCTATAAACAACTGGGAACCCGAAACTGTGACTGGGCTTGTCGATACCGCGAAATCGTGCCACGATCCAAAACAGTACATGCGCTGCACGCGCAATTGTAAATAAAGAAGTAAATCATGGCATAAGTACATGATAGTGTTAAAGCCCCAAACTACTTTGTAGCCCCAAGAAATTAAATATGGCTCAAGCTAGGATTAAGGGGATTCATGGTCCCACATGCGGATAGTGCGATAGTCAATGAACAAGAATCAAGTACTCGGGGTCCTACGGGACACAAGTAGGCGAATAGAAACCAGATCTCAACTTTGCCCACCGCTTCCTCTTTCTTTAGTTATCCCATTAATACTCAATTCAGTTGTTTAGGTACCTCATTATTCGAAGACAATCACAAACCCGACACATGCAATTCTACGACTCGTATGGCTCAAACAACTCCTATAGTAATGGCTCATAGTATAGAGGGAACAAGCTTCAGTGGGGTTTAAAAGTAAGACTATGCAATACTTGGGATTCAATTTTATTCGGATCGCGACATATGATGCACGAATAAGATAGATGCAATAGGTACTATATGTAGTGCAAGCATGGGGAAATGCTTGCCTGGAAGTTCAGTTGCGGAATAAGATGGATCCGGGTAATACTCATGAGGCCCTGATATTCTCCTTGCTCAGCTTCTATTCGGATAAAAACCAAACACACAAGGGCCAAAATAAATACAGAGCACAATCATATAAATCATATGCAACAAGCAAACAAGGTATGCCATGATGATATGATGCACAATTTACATGGTATGACATAGCATGGCCTGGGTGAGCTGTGGAAACAATAATAAAACACTTTGTTAATTTATTTAGGCATGTTTTACTCCCATAAACAGTTCTGATTATTTAATATAATATGATGCACGATTCAATTCATACCATGGAATGCATAATTGGAACAGGCTCGTCGAGCTAATCGATTAAGACATATCATTTGTCAAATTCGGAGTTACCGAATTAAAGGTATGATTTATGTCGTTTTTTTAAATAGAATAAGAAAAAAGTTTAGTGGTTCATGTATTTAGAAAAATGAAAACAATTGTTAAATCTGAAATCTTTAACCAATATCCAACAGTTTTGGTCTTAAAAGTTTTTTAATTTGAGCTTTAAATTGACAACTATGGATATCTGAATACATAGGGTGATTCCTGTAGAACCTATGGTGGTCGGGGCTTGTTTTCGCAATTAAACATAGAAGTATGAGGGCCTTCTTGAAAAGTTGAGTTAGCTGATTGTTTTTGCTCGAAACTTCAGTTTAGGAACACGGTTCAGAATAGAGAAACAAAACAGAAAAAAGGGCTATCCGCCGACGTCTGCGTGCATGCGATGGAACTAGGTCGCGGGGAGGATTCCGGCCGACCTGCTGAACCAAAACGAGCGTGCAGCCACTCTTTTCAAAGAGGGAAGATAGGGCTACAGATAGGTGCTCGTTTTTTTAACAGAGGGGGATGGTGGTGCTTGTGAGGTTACGACGAAAAGAGGAGAACACAATGACATGTCAGAAAACCTTACACGCAAAAAAATTGCAGAGTAAGAGGAAGCGGCTTTGGTGGATGTTGATGACATGGAATAGGGAAAAAGGAATAGAGGGCTCACCATGAAGATGTAGGCATGCCCGTCAAGGTTGGAGAAGGGACGGTGAGGTCTAATTCCAGGCGGCGGTCGGTCTTGACGATGGGGAAGAAATCCCGAATTGGATAGCTTCTGGCTATTCCAGCACGCAAGGCTCGTGGGGAAGAACAAGGGGACCATAGCAGAGATCTTGGCACCCTCAAGTAGGCGTGCGGGCATTCATGGCAGCGGCGAGAGGGAGAGGTCGTCGATGGATTCTACATTCCTACATGGAGACCGAGAAGGCAACTGGAAAAGGATGGGTGGCGGCGGCTGATGGGAGGAGCGGCCCTAGGTTTGCTTGGGGCCTGGAAGTGGAGATAAAGGGAGTATAGGAGGGGTGGTTGGATCGGAGGTGGTGGAGCAAAATGTTGAAGGATCGAGGGGTCATGCTTCGGTCGTGACTCGTGAGTGAGGAAGACGACAGGGGAGGAATTTCTCCTGCTAGGGAAGGGGTATGGGCTTCGTGGGATGAGATCAGTGGAAGCAGAGACTAGGCCCCAGTTGGGCTTCTCCTGCTGCTGGGCGACGGTCGGCCCAAGCTCCTGCTACTCGACTCAATTTCCTGGAGTTGTATGCTGTTGTTGCTCTGAACCAGTAGTCTACTGCTGCACTGCTAACTGAAGATCAGAACGGGACCAAAGTACTGTCTCTTGCCTAGATTTTTAAATGGAGCCGGATTAGATCAAAATTGAATAGAAACAAACATGGTAGGATTTGGATGCCATGGTAGGATTTGGATGCCAGGGAACGACAGATCATCCAGGTTAGCCTAGATCGGCATTTGCAAGAAGAAAAGGAGGAATTAGGGAAAATGCACGGAATTGATTTCCGGCAAAAGATTGGCCTTCTCCACAACTAGTAGAAGATGTTTCCAGAACTATAGAGAAGCAAAACAGTGGTAGAGAGGAAGAACGACACATGGTCATAACCAAATTGTAAGAGAGTAAAGAGTATCTCGTTACCAAGAATACACAAGGAAGCAAGATTGAAATGGAGGCAAGAGGGGGTTAGCAAAAGCACTAGAAAATAAGATGGTAAGAATAAAATGGCGGATCCTCTCATAGTCCCATGTGTATGAATCAAAGACAAGCAAAATAAAAAGACCCCACAAGAGCAATATGTGGTAGAATGTAGCCAAGGTAAAATGGGCAACATATGGTGGTACGGATCCACACATTCACATCTGGGCGAGCTGTAAAATACAAGCAAGCAAAAGAACTCATATGACATATGTGGTAGAATTAGGACTATATCAAATGGACAATTAGAGTGACATGTTAGTAGGTGGAATAAACTCAAGAGATATGCCCTCAACTCAACTTGGGCATTACATCATGTATCAAAAACCAATTACAAGATATCAAGAAGCAAATACAATATATCAAGAAGCAAATATTAAAGAGACAAATGCAATATGAGGAGGAGAACCAAGGAGAATAATTTTAATATGATGCTCAAATGCAATATGGGATGATGTCATGAGAATGATATTGTGCAATGCAATGAATGACATGTAGGAAATAGCAATAAATAAACTAGGAAAGTAGCATTACAATTGTTACACAGTTAGGATGCTACATCGCTCTAGCCACGCGCAGAAACAACAACAACAGCAACTCGCCACGTCGTTCTGCCCGGAGCGAGCACCTGTCACCGCTACGGTTCACCGAAGTTTTCCATTGCCGTAGTCACTGCTGATCCATGCCCGGTCGTCCTACAACTTCCCGTCGACGTCCCCCTGGTCTTGTATCTCCCCTCCGAAGCTGATCCGCCCCATAGTAGCACCGCCCCTCGCAAACAACAACCTTGCCCGCTGTTCTTCCTCCACTATCAGCTTCCTCCGACGACCTCCTGCGACGCCCTTCACGCTCCTACAAAGAGGGAACTACCCTCTTTCCATAGCCCCTGATCTTTCTCAACACGGAGCGCTAAATCTCTCGCAACCTTCACCGAAAGTCAAGCTCATCTCACATTATTCCGGATAGAAATTTTAGTTTTACGTCTTTGTTTTTTCCTTCAGTTCATCACAAGATTTCTTCGTACTCTGTCCACCTCTAAGGTAGTTCTTAGCCTTTCCCTATTATCCTTTGTGCCATCTACCATCCCCCACAAGCGATGTTCAAATCGGAGCACCAGCGCTCTCCAGATCATCTTCCAATGTGCAGAAAAACTGTCTATTTTGCTGTCGATAAAATTCAGTATTTCATCATCTATTTGCTATGTACATAGAACTTACAAGGGGAAACTTTGAGCACCAAAGTTGTAATTCTAGGTCCCCTCTACTTTTATTTTTATATATTACAAAATTCCTCACCGTTTGCTCGCCATCTTCATCTAAAGATCAAACCAACTAGCCTCATTCGCAATGCTTGGGTTTAGTTTCGTTAGTTAACATCAACACCTACAAGAAGCTTTTCTATTTTAGTCCCTACTTTTTAGTTTGACTCGGCCCGTAGTCCCTGCCTCGCACACGTGTCATCCGTGCACCGACTGTGCAGTTGCCTCGCACATCCTGCAGTCCCACATGTCATTGTCTATGTCTAGAACCCACCTGAGTAACAAAAGTTTCCAGAACAGTTTCAAAACCAATAAAAAATCCATAATTATTTTAAATATAATTGAAATCATAACATTTGAAATAATTTGAATTTGAGAAAACTTATAAAATTAAATGTGAATCATTTCTGAATATGAATTCAAGACTATTTTGAAATTTTTCCAAAGTTGAGCCTAGCTAGTCAAACCTTTGAATTTTGATCCTTTTTAATTAATTTTCATTTATTCATAATTTTAAATTCATATTTTCAAATAATATAAATGATATATTTTTTGTGATAAAAAATGCCAGGAATATGATTATGCTATCTAAAATAATTTTTGAGTAACTATTTTTTTGAAATTAATTAAATGCAATTAAATGATTATTTCTTATATATTCATAACGTTTAATTAGTATGTCCAAATTCGACAAATGATATGTATAACTCGATAAACGCGACGAACCCTTTCCAACTATGCATTCCATAATATAAATTGAAGCATGCATCATATAAATATTGAATAACCAGCAACGTTTATGCAAGAAAAACATGATTAAATAATTATAAAAATTCTTTATTCTTGTTCCCACACCTCACCCTTGCCTATGTTATACTATGCAATTGTGCATCATTCCATCATGACATACCTTGTTTGTCGCATATACTTCATATAAATGCACACTTTATTAATTATGGCCCTTGTGTGTTTGGTTTTTATTCCGAATAGTGGAGATATGCCAATTGGGTTATCCCAGAGGCCGGATTCGACTGGCCCAAGACGGTGTCGAGTGGGCTAGCAATGATGGCGACTGGAAAGAAGACTTCGGCGAAGATTGGTGACTGGACGCAAAAGGCCCAATAGAGTATCTACGCCCAATCGGATTAGGTCAAAGCCTCTGAAACCTTTACTGAATCGGTTTGTAAACTTGTAAACCCTAGAGAGGTACCCATATATAAACCTTCCTAGGGTCCTCATCATGCTCACGAGGTATTAGCTACCCCATCCTTGCAACTCGCTACCCATACCCCGAGTTTTCCCACCTTGTAATCTCACTCTCCATTAATACTATCAAGCAGGAAGTAGGGCTTTACCCTATGGGGGCCGAACCTGGGTAAACCCTTGTCTTTTCCCTCAATGTTGATCCGTGGATGGAGACTCTCTCTTGCCCCCTTTCGACTCAACTGCTGCCCCTGGTAGCGACTGCCGTGGCCATTCCCACGACAGTGGCGCCCACTGTGGGGCTTGGTGAGTCTAGGCTTAGATCTGCGGCGAGACCCTACACTCCCATTCGCTGGCCCTTCGCTACCGGCCACGTGATCGCTACCGGTGGGTTCTTCCATATCAACCTCTTCGTCAGTTTCGCCGACGCCATCAACCCAGCGGATCCCGCCGGACCCATCGTCAGCAACGGGTCACCCCCATGCGATCTGCTTTTGGAGGAGTAGATCTGATCGATCACCCTCCTCGCCTCCAAGTACGACTCAACAGAGAACGGATCAGTCGAGAGTAGATCCAACCTCTGTGATGATGACTATTCGGCGATACTTGTTCCGGCTGCGGGGTCCATCTCCCCCGCGTCGAAGGCCGACTCCATCACGATTGCTCCAATGCTGGGGACTACATGGATCACTCGATCCTCCCGCTCTTTGACTCTGACTTGGGGATCAGAGTCACCATATGAGATCTACCCCGTCACCATCACACCATCTACATGGCGAATGCGGAAGAATAGCCGGTGGATCCTTTCACCACCCCTCTCCCACCAACCGCAATCGTCGACGAGATCGAGCGGCACCGTGTGGCCTTGAACAAGGCCAGGGAGAAAGAGAAGAATGAGCACGAAAAATTTCGTGTTGAGAAAGAAACCGCACAATAAATCTCGCCTTACCATCAAAGCCGGGTGACGCAGCTGAAGGGAATATGCCCGAGAGGCAATAATAAAGTGGTTATTATCGTATTCCTTATTTATGATAAATGTTTATTTTACATGCTATAATTGTATTAATACGGAAACGTTAATACATGCGTGTTTAATAAACAAAAGGAAGTTCCTAGTTATGCCTCTCTTATAAACTAGCTCGTTGATTAACAAGATGATCATAGGTTTCCTGATCATGGACATTGGATGTTGTTAATAACGAGGTCACAACATTAGTGTAATGGTGTGATGAACATTCATCCGAAGTATAGCATTACGATCAAAGTCATTGAGTTTATATTGCTATAACAACTTACGAAGTGATCCTAATCCTTAGACCATGAGATCATGTCAATCACTAACACCGGAAGAGTTTCTTGATAACATCAAACGTCACACCGTAACTGGGTGATTATAAAGATGACTTCAGAACTAATAAAGTGTTATGTTGAGGCCCATGGATCGAGAGTGGAATTTGTTCATCCCGATGACGGATAGATATGCTCTGGGCCCTCTCGGTGATATCACATTGATTAGCTTGCCAGCAAGTGATTTGATCACTAGAATGTTATATCACGGGAACAAGAAAAGAGTGCATGTCGGTAACGAGATCAAACTAGGTATGGAGATACCGATGATCGAATCTCGGACATGTAATATATCGTGAAACAAAGGGATTAAGATACTAGCGTAAAAGGTTCACACGATCACAGAAGTCATCGTTGAATGTGTGAGTCGATTATGGATCTCCGGGCCCCACTCGATTATTGATCGAGAAGGGTCTCGATCATGTCTGCATTATTCATGCGAACCATAGGGTGACACACTTAAGGGATACCGACACCATTGAACAAATGATATGCGGAGAAAGAAAAAGGAAAGCGAGAATTTATTTCACTAGAACCAAAGCTGTTTGGTTGAAATTGCTGAAACTAGTTCTGCATGTGAAATTGAAATGTTGTAAGGGGTTTTATGTGAATGTTTGTTAATTAAAGTAATTAACAAAATTCTGAATAAATAAATAAAAGAGTTTTATTTAAATGAGAGCTTGCATTAAATTTGGTGGAAATTTAATGCATGTGAGTGGATTTTTGAGTGGAGGCTTTTTAATGGGATTGGAGGCTTTTCATTTTGAGTGGGAGCTCCACCCACATGAATGTGGAAGAGGTGGGGGCAGCCCCCATGGCTGGGCGCCATGCCCGTTGGGTGCCCCCCTCTCCCCGATAAAAGGCCCCCCTCTCCTCCTCTCAAAGCACACCTCCTCGCGAAGGATCTCTCTCCCCCCTTTAGAATTTCCCCATGGTCTCGGATCAGCGAGATACATGTTCCCGGTGGCTTTTTCTGAAAGGATTTGTTGCTTCCGCTGCTTCGCTAGAGCGAGGGCACGGAGGTTGTCGGTGTACCCGTACGTGTGTGCGATCACGGATGCACCACTGCTTTGAGGTGCTGGACTTGATCGTGCTGGACCGGCTGGACCAGATGGACTTCATCACGATCTTGAGATCGGCAAGCGTTCGTCTACATCATCCACGAGTACAATCTCGTTAACGCTATTCGGTCTTCGAGGGTATGTATTCTATGGATGTATATTCACCCGTTGCTTGTATCTAGTAGATAGATCTTGGTACATAGATGTTCCCATCGTAGGAAATTTTTTGTTTTCTATGCTGCGAACCCTATAGTGGTATCAGAGCCGGATCTATGCGTAGATGCTTTGCACGGGTAGTACACATATGAGTATGTGGGCGATGATGATCATTTTATTGCTTCTTAGTTGTAATTTGGATATTGGTGGCATAGTGGGATGAAGCGGCCCGGACAAACTTTACATGTCCTCGCACATGAGACCTGTTCCACGCTTGACGTGCAACTAGTTTGCATAAGTGGCTAGCGGGTGTCTGTCTCTCCTACTATAGTCAATATCTAATTTGCAACAAGTTGTCAACAATTTGGTTATCCTCGTTGTGGTTCATGTTCGTAGGTAAGAACGGTTCTATCTTTGAAAGCCCTAAGCCACGTAAAACTTGCAATGGATAAATTAGAGGCGTCTAGTTTAGATTGTTGCTGGGCTAGTGTTATGATATGGTGATGTTGTAAGTAGAAGTATGAGGTGATACTCTTACAACACACATGATGTGTAAGTTCCATAGACCTTGGCCTTACACATATAGGTATGATAGTGATCATACCACGGTGCATATGATAGAGATCATATGCGGGAACCATATCATTCCACTAATAAACATGTGATGTTTGATAGCATCTTATATTGCTTGTTTGGCATTTTATTAGCATAATAAGATGATCCCTCATTTAGATATCAAGATAAAAATGTGTTCTTCCTTAAGTATGCAGCGACAATGTTTAAATAAGCTTCAAGACATCACGTGATGATCGGTGTACTTGAATCCACGAGCACATCTCGGTGTAAAACGATTACACTGCGAATACTAAGGTTCTTACTTGGCGAGCCTAGTATGTATAGACATGGCCTCGGAACACGGACCGAAAGGTTAAGCATGAGTCATATAGTAGATATGATGCCCATTTGATGCTCGCCTTTGAAGCTATACCGACTCACGTGATGATCGGACTTGGTATGGTGGATTTGGTTCATGTAATCACCAAAAAGACACGTGGGATGTCGTTTTTGAGTGGGAGTTCATTTCTAATTTGGATTAGTAGAACTCAATTTATCATAAATTAAATCAAAGTGAATTTGCATAATTTGTTGTAGTCATTGGCATTCGTTCACCACATTATGCTTAGTTGTAATTGAGATAATAGAACTATAGAATTCTGGATATTTACTTTACAAACTGGTATCGTATTTTGTTGAGTGTCAATCTAAAGTTTAAAGTCCTATTGCAAACTTTGAGCAAAATTCTATTTACTCCGTGAAATTTAATAATTGGTATTAAATCGAGAGTAACAATTCTAGTGTTAGTATCTTAAGTATCATGTTTGCCTCCATGATTCTTGATTGTTTTAATATCAAGTTTATCTAGGAGCTGAAAGAATTGTTTCAGAAACCATCATGTGTGACAGATATAACGATATCTGAAACAATGTTTTGGTTGCACTATGATAGAGTATAATATGTGTTCTCATATAGGATGAGAATTTACAAAGGTTGGAGATGCTAGACATCCTAATCATCCAAAAGGGTTTTGGAAAGTAATGTTATACTCACGAATCTCCTTATAAGCTACATTAGCTTGATCATGAAAGTCGTCATGATAAGGATGAATAGAAGATGTATGTAAAGTATTTACTACACTAAAAGATTACTAAAGAATAGATTTTAAAAGAATACCGGTCATTTTGATGATGGTGATCTAGTTCAAAGTGCAAGTCCAAAGGTATTATTATTTGAATATACACGCTTTGGACTATGTGTCATGTATATGGCGCCACTTTTGATGTTGATAGATTTTTTTAAAAAAGGAAAAGAAAATGCTGAAAGAGAATCTATAAAATATATTTGGCAGAAAAGAAAAGATTGGAAATATCCAATTTAGGTATATAGATGATATACAGGTTATGGTTGTATTCTTTGCTTGTTAAATAATGTGGTTCTTGGGTATTGGATACCGAATTGGTTGGTATGAAATTTCATACGGAACGACGCAATTCATAAACCACAATGGCCTAAGAAACTAGCAAGAGAATATGTGATGATGTTCATCGAAAACAAACAAACCGTTGTTTGTATTTCTCGTTGACATCAAAGCTTGACTTCAAGATTTGTTTTAATAATTGTTATTTAAATCAGGTATTATGAGAACAAAGGTTGTTCAAATAATTACCGTATTCCATATAAGATGGATGATTTACAAATCTAGTTGAAGAAATCACATCCATAAAGCCTAATGCTAAAATGTCGCAAGACAAATGATTGGAAGATCACTTACGAAGTGACATCGCTGTTTAAATTATATTGGAAAGAAAACATGAAGAATCTCCATATTCATGGATTTTTGGAGTCTTTGATTTGATCAACTGACGCTTGTGAGACTTTCCACATGATAATTAAAACTTCGTTCAAAGGCCAAAGAAGAACGAACGACTAAATTATTGGAATTTATACATATCGATGTATGTAGTCCATTATGTATAGTCGTAAGCGATGGATTTCAACTTCATATGCTTTCTCCGGAAATTTGAGTGAATGTTCACTTAATGAGAAAGAAGTATGAAATATTTGAAAATGTTTCAAAGACTTTCAAGATGAAGTGCAAAATCATTGTAACAAGAAAATAAATGGTTTATGATTTTATCATAAGGGATTTGTTTGAGTTACAAGTGTAACAAGAAAATAAATGAATTATGATTTTATCATAAAGGGATTTATTTGAGTTGCAAGGTTTAGCAAAACACCTAGATTTACATCTCCCGAAACACCATAGGAGTATGGAGTGTTTGAGATTTGTAATGAAACCTTGTTTGATATGGTTGGATCAAAGGTGTTATTTATAAAACTGCCATTATGTTTTAAAAGATTAAAGCTTTAGAGACTACCGCTTTTACACTGAAAAGAGCTCCATCGTGATCCGTTGAAATGACACCATGGAAGTTATGGTTTGGGGTAAAACCCAAGTTGTCATTTCTTAAATTTTGGTATGCTAAACATAAGTAAGATGTTTACAACCGAACTCGGATGAGCATGCCTTTGTAGGTTATTTTGAATAACAATTGGTTATTCCTTCATAACACCAAGGACAAAAGGGTTTGTCGCTTGAAACGTGAAGTTTCTTGGAGAAGGAATTTTTCGTAAAAGTTAAGTGGGAGGACAATAGAACTTTGATAAGGTTAACGAACCTTAGCTAAAATGTGCTGAGTTGCGCAGCGCCGGAAATCGTTCCGAAGGCTTCCATAATGCTCATAGCTTATGTGCCTCAAAGGTTGTGGTCACGGAGATCTAAGTTCCTATTGAACCAAGTAGGTCGGTTAAATAATAAAATGCTAAGATTTGAGAGTAAATCATTATTGTTTGACAATGATGAACCGAATACATACAAAGAAGCGATGATGGGCCCTGACTCCGTCAAATGGCTTAAAGCCATAAAATCCGTGATAGTTCCATATACGATAAATCAAGTTTTGAACTTGGAAGACCCTCTAGAAAGGTGTAAAAACCTATCAGTCGTATTTGGATCTATAAAGAAACATACATGGATGTTTTACATCTATGAAATAGTTGACATATCTGTAAAGTATTTTACGACAATGTTTAAGGAGTTGACTATGGCAAGATTTGATCTTTCATAGCGATATTTAGTCTGGACGGATTAAAGTAGCAACCACTACATATAATTTGTTATATGGTAGATGAATAAACAAAACAAAGTTCTTCTAATAGAATGGTTACCTAGGACGTGTACATGACATGGTCCAAAGGGTTTTGTTAAATTCAAAGGATGCTAAAAAGGGCACGCAAACTTCAATGGTTGAAGTAAGCATCGCGGAGTTGGAATCTTCACCGTGATGAAAAAGATTTTTTCATCAGGAGACGATGAAGATGCTTGCATTTGCAAGAAATTAAGTGGGAGCGCTAAGACATATTTCTAATACATTTTGTGGAGGACATCTTGTTGATTAGAAATGATGTATCTTTTATTGACAAAGGTTAAGAATTTCATTTTGATGAAATACTTAGGCAAAACCCGAATATTTAGCATGATAGTCTATAGTGGATAGACCGTGACGCTAATATGGTTATGCAAAATGTACATATATGAGATATTGAAGGAGTTCAATATAGAAACAACAAGAAACGGTTCTTGTCACATGGAAAGGAATTGAATCAAGATTCAAGTTTATAGACACTTGATAAGTGAAACAAGATTCAAGTGCTTTGACACTTGATGAGTGAAATCACAAGGATGTTTTGATCAATCATACCATGATATGTACACATCCAGATATGTCCTATGCTCTAAGTGTTATAAGCATATACCATAATGAATCATAAAATGATCATTGGACGATATTAAGGATATTATTATGATCTTTTGGAAGAATTAAGAATATATTTGTGTAGAAGTGACAAACAATTACAAATAGTCCATTGTAAAGCGTTACATTGATACTAGTTTTGTCACAAGATACAAACTAAGTTTATCTCAATTTAAACTATGAGTGGCACAATGAAATGGGAAGGAGTTTTCATGATGGATTTGGATGTATTCCAAAGTTAAGACATTGTGACGAATACTACAACAAAAGGCTAAGTATATGACTGCTATAGTAGCAGCAAAGGAGGGAATTTGTGTCAAGTAGTTTGTTATCAAACTAAGGCGTTGTTCGCAACGGGATAACACTAAAGATATATTGTACGATAATAGTATCGACATGGTTTAACCCCAAGGAACTAAAGGTCTCACCAAAAGACCAAATTTATACAATGCCATCTCATTGGAGAATGAGTGATGCGTGAAGACGCAAAGACATGCAAATACACACGGACCTGAAAGCATCATATCCGTAGATTATGTTAACCACTTGCAATTGCGTATTTGGAACACCAGAAAGCCATAGGTGTTCAATACACAAAGTTTTCAAACTAGATTATTGTCTCTAGTGCAAGTGGGAGACTGAAGGGAATATGCCCGAGAGGCAATAATAAAGTGGTTATTATCGTATTCCTTATTTATGATAAATGTTTATTTTACATGCTATAATTGTATTAATACGGAAACGTTAATACATGCGTGTTTAATAAACAAAAGGAAGTTCCTAGTTATGCCTCTCTTATAAACTAGCTCGTTGATTGACAAGATGATCATAGGTTTCCTGATCATGGACATTGGATGTTGTTAATAACGAGGTCACAACATTAGTGTAATGGTGTGATGAACATTCATCCGAAGTATAGAATTACGATCAAAGTCATTGAGTTTATATTGCTATAACAACTTACGAAGTGATCCTAATCCTTAGACCATGAGATCATGTCAATCACTAACACCGGAAGAGTTTCTTGATAACATCAAACGTCACACCGTAACTAGGTGATTATAAAGATGACTTCAGAACTAATAAAGTGTTATGTTGAGGCCCATGGATTGAGAGTGTAATTTCTTCATCCCGATGATGGATATATATGCTCTAGGCCCTCTCGGTGATATCACATTGATTAGCTTGCCAGCAAGTGATTTGATCACTAGAATGTTATATCACGGGAACGAGAAAAGAGTGCATGTCGGTAACGAGATCAAACTAGGTATGGAGATACCGATGATCGAATCTTGGACATGTAATATATCGTGAAACAAAGGGATTAATATACTAGCGTAAAAGGTTCACACGATCACAGAAGTCATCGTTGAATGTGTGGGAGTCAGTATGGATCTCCAGGTCCCGCTACTGATTATTGATCGGAGAAGGGTCTCGATCATGTCTGCATTATTCACGAACCATAGGGTGACACACTTAAGGGATACCGACACCATTCGGAGCAAATGATATGCCAGAGAAAGAAAAAGGAAAACGCAGGAATTTATTTCACTAGACACTAAAACTGTTTCGGTTGAAATTGCTGAAACTAGTTCTGCATGTGAAATTGAAATGTTGTAAGGGGTTTTATGTGAATGTTTGTTAATTAAAGTAATTAACAAAATTCTGAATAAATAAATAAAAGAGTTTTATTTAAATGAGAGCTTGCATTAAATTTGGTGGAAATTTAATGCATGTGAGTGGATTTTTGAGTGGAGGCTTTTTAATGGGAGTGGAGGCTTTTCATTTTGAGTGGGAGCTCCACCCACATGAATGTGGAAGAGGTGGGGGAAGCCCCCATGGCTGGGCGCCATGCCCGTTGGGTGCCCCCCTCTCCCCTATAAAAGGCCCCCCTCTCCTCCTCTCAAAGCACACCTCCTCGCGAAGGATCTCTCTCCCCCCTTTAGAATTTCCCCATGGTCTCGGATCAGCGAGATACATGTTCCCGGTGGCTTTTTCTGAAAGGATTTGTTGCTTCCGCTGCTTCGCTGGAGCGAGGGCGCGGAGTTTGTCGGGGTACCCGTATGTGTGTGCGATCACGGATGCACCACTGCTTTGAGGTGCTGGACTTGATCGTGCTGGACCGGCTGGACCAGATGGACTTCATCACGATCTTGAGATCGGCAAGCGTTCGTCTACATCATCCACGAGTACAACCTCGTTAACGCTATTCGGTCTTCGAGGGTATGTATTCTATGGATGTATATCCACCCGTTGCTTGTATCTAGTAGATAGATCTTGGTACATAGATGTTCCCATCGTAGGAAATTTTTTGTTTTCTATGCTGCGAACCCTACAACAGCGACTCAACCTATCCACCTAGGGACAATCCCAGAACTTCAACGACGAGCACGATCCGGCGCGCGCGATTGACCGACCGCATGATCTGCCACAACGTGCCACCTCGAGGCAGTCGCATGGAGCACCTCCACAACCCCGCTCCACACCTCCTCCGGAGCAGCCGGGATACCAATCGCACTATGGGAGTATGATTCCAATGGCACCCCCTCTACTCAACTATGATGGCCAATGTCATCACGAGCCAAGATGCGATCGCCAACCTAAACCCCATGGGCGAGGGTGCGATCCAAATAAAGTACGCCGAGGCCCTGCTGGCCAAAGCTGTCGAACAGCAAAACGCGGGCCACGACTCAAAGGGGCGAGTTTATTCCAAATCCACCAACAACAGGGCGACATCATCCAACAACAATAACTTCCCACCTTCGAAGCCACGGCAGCAACAACCAGTGGTCGCCAACCCCGTGCACTCCACCAACGAGCGACGCGACCTACGCAACACACTCCCTAGTCATGGCAATCTTAGCCGAGTCTTCCCGCCATGCTTCGAACCGATGGTCCGAGGCGAAAACTACCCTCCAAATTTCAGAGGGACGAAGGAAATCGAGAAGTATGACCCAACGTTCGATCCCAAAGTATGGATTGACAGTTATCTCATGGCGATGGGGATCGCCGGCCTTAACGGTGTATTCGCCACTCGTTACCTCCCCCGGATGATGGAGGGCGCAACTCGCCAATGGATCAACACCCTCCCCCACAACAGCATTGACTCATGGGAAGAGATGCGCAAAGCCTTCATCAAGCATTTCGAGGGCTCCTACACACGCACTACTATGATCGAGGACCTGGAATGATGCGTCCAGGGCCTCAACAAGTGGACCCGCCACTGGGTTCAGCACTGGCAGGACATGTGTATCAACACCATAGGCATTCACCCAGACACGGCTATCCATTGCTTCAAGAATGCCTGTCGATATGAACCCCTGGTTGCCAAGATCAAGCGGGTGTACTGAACGCTCAACAAAATCCTCGACCTCCTCGAGATTGCCAAGCGCTACTCAAAGAAGGACCCGATCCAAGAGTCCAACAATGAGTTGGTCGGAAGGCGCCACACGAGGATCCAAAACAATGGTTAGCATCGTGAGCTCCGCTATAGCAACACACGCCAAGTGACCAAATGTCATAGTGACGGCAGGTCAAACTTCATCGCCAACACCGGTTATAGCCCATGTGACCCCAAAACCTTTTGCCGCGAGTGGCACAACCCACGCGACAATACTACCGCAAGGCCGAAATTCAACACCGCGGTTCTACTAAACCAACCTTGTGTCTACCAAAGAAGGGATGGCAAACCCGCCACCAACACAACCGTCGATTGCCACTCGGTCAAAGAGATCAAGAAAGCACTCCATGCCAAGGAGGGCCAGAACCCCAATCATCTGTGGGACAATGGAAACGCCAACGCGTTCAACCACTCAGTCGGCTCGCTCCACACGTTCACCGATATGGGGACAAGGCGCGAGAGGAAGGTACTCGCTCATGTTGTTGCTGTCAATGCGGTTTAGTAGGTCGACATCCCACGCTAGCTACATCGGTAAGAACAAAGCATTACATGGAGTCGCGATGATCACGTGCCCATGATCGAGTACCCAGGGCGAGTCGCCCTGGTCGTTAAGCCCAAAGTGGCTAACTACTGGCTGCCAAACACGCTGATGGATGGAGGAAGCTCCATCAACATCTTGTACCTGAATACATTCAGGAAACTGCAACTCCCGCAGTCCATGGTTGAATGGACCCTCTGCACCTTCCACGACATCGTTCTAGGCTATAAGGCATATCCAATTGGCAAGGTGATGCTGCCAGTCACCTTCGGCACACCAGCTAACTTCCGCACTAAGCGGATCATCTTCGAGGTGGTAAACTTCTGCAACCCATATCACTGCATGCTCGAGCGACAGGCGTTTTACAAATTCACGGCAGCCCCTCACTACGCCTACAACATGATGAAGCTCCCAGGCCCCCACGACATCATCACCATGCGCGGCGACCCGGACATGGCCATCGAATGCGAGGATAATGGCACCCATCTCGCCGACGCCATCATCACCGAAGGAACAAATCACGCCGATGAGCTTGCCAAATACACGATCAAGATCGACAAAGACGACCCCTCCATATTGAAGACACAAACCATAGCAAGCTCCGTACCTGCCACCTTCGAGGCTTCCACACACACTAACCAAGTCGAGCTCGTTCCTGACGAATTGAGCCAGCGGGTCACCGTGGGTACACACCTTACGCATGCATAGGAAGGATAGCTCATTGAGCTCCTCCATGAGAATCGTGACATCTTTGCATGGAAGCCATCTGACATGCCTGGTGTCCTGAGGGAACTCGCTGAGCACAAACTAAACACCGACCCAAAAGTACGGAAAATAAAGAAGTCGCTGTGACCCTTCAATGAAGAGCGTTGCCGTGCAATCGCAAAGGAAGTACAACGAGTATTCGCCGCAGCATTCATCTGCCTCATAAAATACTCCAAGTGGCTAGAAAACCTATTCCTAGTGGTCAAGAAGAATAACACCTAGAGCATGTGTATCGACTACACTCTCAATAGCACCTTCCACAGAGAGGAATTCGTACTTTCGCGAATCGATCAGATCATCGACTCGACCGCGGGGTTCAAGTCACTCTGTTTCCTTGACGCCTACTCTGGGTATAACCAGATAATGGCGACTGAGGATGAGGACAAGATGGTGTTCATCACACCATTTGGATCATTCTCCTACACCTCCATGACCTTTGGCCTCAAGGACGTCGGGGAAACCTACCAAAGATGCATGCAGGAGTGCCTGGCAAGCAAAATTGGCCGCAACTACATTGACGACGTGGTCGTAAAATCGACTCGGAAGGACGACCTCCTTGTTGACCTCGCAGAAACTTTCACGAATTTGCGGAAGTACAAGATCAAGCTCAATCCGGAGAAGTGCATGTTTGGCGTGCCCACTAGACAACTATTGTGGTATGTCATGTCCAAACGCGGCATCAAGCCAAACCACACCAAAATTGGCACCATCACGCGACATGGAAAACCGAGTGCATGCGCGATGTACAAAAGCTGGTAGGGCGAGTGGCGGCTCTCAATCTCTTTATCCCTCGGCTCGGCGAAAAGGCAATGCCTCTTTATCGCCTCATGCGTAAGAACCCCACATTCGAATTGGAAAACAAGGCCGACAATGCACTCGCCACACTAAAAGAAGTGCTACTCTCTATACCGGTGCTTGCCACACAAAAGCAGCGCTACCCGTGGTACCAGAAACTGGTATACGCGGTGTTCCGAGCCTAGCATCGGCTCCCGCACTACTTCCAAGAGCGCCCCATCACGGTCGTATCCTCCGATCCACTCCAAGACATCATCCGAAAACGCGATGGAGCGGGGCGAGTGGCCAAGTGGTCCGTCAAAATAGGTGTCCACAACATCAAATACGAGCCACGCAAGGTGATAAAGTCACATGCACTCATCGACTAGGAGGACGCCTAGCAGCCAGAGTCGTTCCCCTACCACCATTGCCGGTCCCTCCACTTCAACAATTCCAAGAACACGGATGGTGCAGGAGCCGGAATCATCCTCACATCCCCCAAAGGTGACAAGCTCCACTAGGTGCTCCATCTTGACTTCACACCCTATACAGAAAACATGGCTGAATACGAAGCCCTCCTTCACGGCATGTGATGGGTGAAAGTGCACATATCGTTTGTAGCTAGTTTCAAAGTTAAGATGTCGATCCTCAAAGTTGTCACAGGTCTTCGAGTGATTTGACTACACGTGTTGAAATAAGAATATAATTTGGATTAAAGGAATGCATTTAAATAAAACTAAAATGTGAACTTCAGAATTAAAAAGCATAAAAGTAAAGAATGATTTTTTTGTTGTTTTCTGGATATGACAAAATAGGCGCGGGGAGATTCAGTTCATGGTGATAGTGAATGTTCCAGGTGGATGAGTGATAAGTGTAACAATTATAAGCTTATAAGTATGTGTGTAGGCGAGCAACCCTTAATTATCCGGAACTCCTCTTGGTAGATTTCATCCTAACTTCAGTAATCCTATTATCCTGTTACCACAACCATAGTCACTTACTAGACGATTAAGATCCTTCAGGTTTCTTAGCATTTAAGCTCCTTAGACCGGACTAATGCAATAAGCATAGAGGATCCTCGTGATCCTCGAGTCAAACTAGTTTCTCATTGATATCCCCGTGTCACTCGGGGATCGCCGGTCTTCTAGCGAACAAGATTCTATCTATGTAGAACAAAGCATCATGTTGTCTGGGCCCTTAATTGGACAACAAGCATTAAGCATCACATAGATAGTCAAGCACACATAATATAGTAATTAAAATCAACCACAAACTTAATGGAAATTATATAGGCACATCACATCTCACCAATATGTTACATCTCCCACACCTAAGGGAATTTACTCACACATGAGAGAAGAAAGCATCATCGTTATAATTAAATAAAGGGGTTCTTCTTGATATTACCATGGAGATCCACAATAAGAAATATAAATAAATCCAACACAATGAAAGACAGGAAGAACAATCTCAAACCCTAGTCTTGCAAGGTGGAGATCTCTCTCTCTCTCAAGTACAAGTAATGGCTATGGAGGTGTGGTGGCTAGGAGATCAAAGATCGTGGAGCGAGATGAAGAAAGTCTTCTCCTTCTTCTCTAGATCACTTCTTTCTCCCTTCTGGATGGGATGGCGGCTCGTGTGTTCTGTTTTAGACCTCCGCCTCTTCATGAAAGTTGTCCCTTTAAAAATACGAATCGATGGCAACTACACGACAGGAACTATACAACCGGTAAAATATTCCTGCATATAGTTGCTCATTAAAGCTACTGTATGCTCCCCTTGATTGCTTCCAAAAAGAGACTTTCTTGTTTATGTCTGAATATTGTGTCTCTGCTATTAAAACCCTCTGTTGATATTCAGAACGTGAAACACACATTAAAAACCAAGTTTTCTTTACTACCGAAGTATTAGCGTTACGTAAAGCTAGAAAACCATCAAATCCAAACGAAAACCATCAATAGAAACCATAAAAAAATGTGTCGAATCTCACAGCTATCAACTCACCTAAGCTTAGATGTTGCTCTCCCTCGAGTGATAAGAAAATAAGAAATGATAGTGGAGATTCGAGACTTAAATAAAAGAACTTAGAAGCTCGAATTGGTGTCAAATTCTTTTCTTCACAATTCCTGCAATCTTAAACATGATCATACAAGTATTCACAAGATTGCATTGAGTTCACTTCCTAACCATGTATATATTGCTAGCAAATAAATCATATGCCTAAGAGAGTGTCAAAAGTTTTGCTAGGAAAGTGAAACAAATCCTTTAGGTTTCTCTCTTCTTGAGAGATGAGTTTTTTTGCTCTCGTTCCTTTAATCAATTAAGAGTAATCAAGTTGGCACCAACAACACTTAATTTAAGAACAACTCATCTAATCCCATGTTAAAATTTCAAGACTCTCAAAGCACCTTTTTTCTTTCCTGGTTTTTCAAAAACTTCAGCTCTTTCATAGAGAAATCATGCCATTGTTTTAACATGTTAATTGGGACTGTGTTGCGCACTCGTGACCATGCCAATAGATAAATGTTGAGCAATAGTGGGTCAGAGGAGTACTACAACTTCACTTGGAACGTAAAACCACAAGGAGACTAAAATTTTATCCGTCATAGCATTGAAGCTACAGACACTTACAAAACTCAATAGCCGAAATCAAGTGGCTTCCCACATTTAGATCATTCGTTGGCCAGTGGAGTTAATAGTTCCCCATGGAGTATGACAGTGTTGTAGTGACATGCGTAAAGCAATATCATATAGTAATTATTAGAAAAAGCAGTGACCTAATCTCTATTACTTCGAATCATCCATTTTATTAGACAATTTCATTCAAGGGTGCTATCAAGTCTATTTACATTAAGCTCAATGGGGTTGAGTATTTTCTAAAATCAAATCCTTTGGGCTAAACATGGACTCAAGTCATCTCTTGGATGCTTTTACTTGTTGTAAAAATGTCGGAAATATTTTAACCAAGTTCATTACTGATTATTTCAAAGATAAAAGAGGATACTGGCAAAGGAATAGAATTTATAGGATAACAAGCTAAGTGGGGAGTGACTCAAGTGCAAGCAAGTAAATAATTTTAGGATCAATTTAAAGTTGCAGAAGAGGTGATGAAAGGAATGTGATACCTCCTCTTGCTTGCTTCGTTCTAGTACTTGAGTTGAATCCCCTCTATATTTCCCTATTGCCATGTCACCTGAAATTGAGCAATATCCGAGAAAAACAAAGAAACAAATTTGCAATAAAAGTTACAACTAATTTTTGTGTGTTTTTGGTTTAACAATGCGAACTGAAAGTAAACATGGAATTCTTTGAAAGGAAAATTAATCAAAATAAGAAATAAAAATATGAATGCAAAGTTTTGAGGTTCTCAAACCTCCCCCAAGCTTAGGCTTTTGCCATGCTTAGCTGTTGTTGTCGTTCAACGGCCGGTACATATGCTGCTGATAATAGTCGGGGAAGTGGGTCATGAAGTGAATAAAGTTGTGAGTTAAGGCACTCACATCCTCATTCACTCCATGCAGAGTTTGGTCGATCTCCCCAACATGCTGGTTGAGCTGTAGAAAATCTTCATAGGGGACATTGTTGAACCCCTGCTTCTGTTGTTCCTCATTGGGCCATGGGTCCCAAGGTCCCTCCTGCTGCTACCGCTGCTGTCCTTCACAAGCAGGGTTATCCTCCTGCTACTGCTGCTCTCCTTCTTCATCTTCCTTGGAGTGAGGATAGAGTGCTGCCATGATCTCTATCACTTGATCCTTGGTGAGGATCCAGTTTTGCCTCTCCTAAATCGAGAAAGCTTGTGGACAAGGAAATGGAACCTGATCATCCCATGCAACATCAAGATAACCAAATTGATAGGCTCGGAGCCTCCTGTTAGCTCAGTATACACCGAGGAATCCACAAGAAGTTATATATTTGACATCCATAAGTATGGAGCCATCAACAGGTTGCATAATCGGTATCAGAATTCCACGGGCTTGGAGTAGGTGGGTTACCAATCCACCGATGCGAATATCACCTTTCTTTTTTTGCTCTGGTAGCGAAGGTGCTGGAGGAATAAAGCTGCAGGAGTGGGACTATGCTATGCATCAGGGAAGAGTGCCTTGTGATCACGGCCATGTCTGCATTGTCCATAGAGCCGGTGTCTCCTCTTCCCAACAAAGTGTTAGCAAGAAACATAGCAAAGTAGCGGATGGTCGGGTTCTAAATGGTGGACATCTTCTTCTGGTAGAAGTCCCTGCCACCATTAACCGAAATAACCTCCCAAATTTCTCCACTTGAGACGCTATACAGGTTTGTAACAGTTGATTCCCCTTCTTGAGGGAATCCAAAAGCTTCACAAAATTGTTGAAAAGTGATTTGATATGGCTGCTGGTTAACGGTGAAACTTATTGTGCATGCATTACCTTTCTCCTTGTAGTCGTCGTAGAAGGAGATGAGGAATTCATGGGTGAGATCGGCATAGGTGTAGTGGTTTGCACTGGCAAGGTTGGATAGCCATACATTTGCACACATGTAGTCGAAGTCCGCCCTCGGCCCTGCTGAGCTGAGAAAGCCATCATTGGCCCATCGTGTGGGCATCACCTTCCATGCTAAAACCATGGAGTATTTGTTGTTGAGCTCAGCCCGGAGCCCCGAGCCGTCACCATGTTGGATCTTGCCTTGCAAAAAATACTACCAAGCTTGTTCATCTTGATGCATGATCTAATGATTCCCTGACTCAAATGAACGGAATCCATGAAGTATCAAGAGTTCTAGGTGGATTTTGAGAGGTTTGGAGAGAGAATATGAGAGAAATAATGAGGTGGAGAAGAAGCCCTAGGTGCCTCGAGCGTTTAAGTGGTCGCGGCAAACTATACGACGGGAGCTATACGGCTGGGTTAGGTAGCTCCCGCCGTATAGTTGTGGTGGTGGCGAGGGTTAGGGTTTCTCCATGCTAGATCACAACTATACAGACAGACCAAAATGGTCCCGCCGTATAGTTAGTCATTAAATCTTCTGTATCCAAGACCCTTATTTTGAGAATTTTGTCGATAACTATAGGGCCACAACTATATGGCTGGAATAAATATTCCCACCGTATATTTGGTCGTTACAACTCTTGGAACAAGCTTTTGCGCCCAAATTTTCAGAGATTCACTTTTTAATCTGGACAATATGATTACGCTAGTTTCTACATGTAAAAATCAAACTTTATTTTCTACACTAAATCTATGCTCATTCAGTCAGTATTTCTACTACTTTTTGACAGTTGCATCTTCACGGGCGCGCTTCCGCAAGAATGTTTGTGAAAAAGTTGTAGGAATGCGATGAACTTTTTTTTATTTAAGTTTATTTTATTGATATGATGGGTTAACTCTTAAGAGCGGTTGAATACTTCAACCTCTTGTTTGTTCTCGAATTCTTACCTTGGGCTGCCCTTTATCAAAGGCACTTACCACATGGACTTCTTTTGCCGGTGGAACATACCTTTCTCATGCTTCTAGTTTCTTTGGAAAATACCTGATGATTTCAGCATCATAAACATTGAAGATTATTTTTCCTTTAGCACAATCAACTGATGCTCCTGCACTTCTAAGAAAAGGTCTTCCAAGTATTATAGATAATTTTTTCATCCTCTGGCATTTCAAGAATAATAAAGTCGGTGGGAATAATATGCTCATCTATTCTAAGTAGAACATCCTCGATCATACCAATGGGTTGTTTAGTGGATTTGTCAGCCATCTGTAAAGTGATAATAGTAGGGGAGTACTCCCCTAATCCTAACCTTTTATAGAGGGAATATGACATTACACTAACTCATGCACCTTAATCACACAAGGCATTATGATTATCAGTTTTGCCAATTGAGCATGAAATATTTGGTATTCCGTGATCTCCTGATTTAGACAATAGCTTCCCATTAGTAGGGTAACTGGTCACCATGGCAACGGTTTATCTCTTTCTTTCTATTAAGAATATCATGGAGAAATTTAGAATAGGTAGGAACTTTTTTTTGCTTCTGCAAATGGAATTTCTAGAAGAACACCACTTAATGCTTTTGTGAAAGAGTCATAGATTACCTGATCCGGCGCTTTATTTTTGCGATATGGATATGGGAGTTTCTTACTCTTATCTTTTACCTTTTGTGGGGGATCAGGATCTTTAGTTACTTTATTTTGTTATTGCTTATCGCTTTTCTTCTTTTCTATTGCAACTACTTCATCTTCTTTGCTTGTGTCTTTTTCTTCTCTTGGATCAACAGTCTCTACATCAAAGTCATAACTATCATCCTGTGCATCATTCTGCCCCTCCAAGGTTTGACCTTGTGTTTCTTGAGCATTCTCATCTTGAGGATCCACTAGTGTATCATCTTCTTGGATTGCTTTGAGCAAGGCTTTTTCCCTTCGGTCTTTTTCAGCTTCATATTCTGGTGGTCCTAATGGTCCTTTAATAACTGCACCTCTCCTTGTAACAACATTAGTAGAAACAGGAATATTTATATCATCTTGAAGAAAAAATTGATAACCATATGCTATTTGTTCACATTGGGTTTCAATCGTACTAAGGTACATGTGAAATAATTTTATTTCTTAGCCAATTTCATCATAATTTTCTTTAAGGTCAGCCAAAATCTTCTTGTGTCTTGGAAATTGCTTATGTAGGTTATTATGAGACTTGGCCTGTCGATGTTTCAATTCTTGAAAAACTTTTGTAGTTTCATCCTCATCAGTAAAGATTGTAACAAATCTACTTTGTTTTCCTTAACAAGTTCAGAAGGTATACCTTTTATTTCATGGTTTTGCATACTTCACGCATAAGATCAAGAATTATACGAAGTATTCCCTTTTTTGGCTTAGTGCCAAAATCAGGATTATATAAAGAATCATTCTTAGCGCTAGTAGACATCAATTCCAAACATGCTTTAACAGTTAAAGTATTTATTTATCCTCCTACTGATAAATCTAGCAACTCTCTGCATTGAGTATTAAGACTGTGGTAAAATAAGTGGCAAACAGTTGACTCAGAATAGCCATTATTAGGAATACTATTGATCATTCCAAAGAATCTATCCTAGGCTTGTGGGTAGTTTTATCCCACATTCTGACTGAAGTTTCCTATATTCTTTCTAACTTCAGTTACCTTTTAAAAAGGATTAAACCTATTTATGAATTTAACAATACATTTTTCCGAACATTTTATGTAATGACGAGGGAGAGAATATAACCATTCTAGAGCCTTACCTTTAAGATACCAATGAAATAATTTTAAACGTGAAAAATCTCTTGGCATACCTTTTGGTCCAAGTGATGTTATCACATCGTCGAACTCTCTAAGATGTCTTCCTGGGTCTTCATCTTCCTTTATGCTGAAAGATTTTTCTTGCAAAATTTTAATAATAGCACCATCAAATAGATATTCTCTAACTCCATGATTAGGAAATTCTGTTGGTTGTTTAAGAAAAGCATAATTTGGAGCACTGTATTATCTGACAGTTTTCTCAGGTTTCTTGGGAGTTTTCCTGTGGATGGACATGATTTCCATGAAGTCACTTAGATTTTCAACTTCAACCTTGTTCGATCTCAAAAGTTTTTCAATAATTTCATCATGCCTACGAACAGGCACGTGATGAAGATAATCTGGTAGATAGGTCCTACCAGAGCCTGTAGACCCTTTGTCTCCTAGGGAGACTATATTGTAATAGTAACACCTGAAATGTCAAGAGACAAACACTTAGCACTTAGTTCCTCGGCAACGGCGCCAGAAAATAGCTTGATGGCTGCAAGTGCACAGATCATTTGTAGCTAGTTTCGAAGTTAAGATGTCGATCCCATAGGGAGCCCGAAGGTAAGTGTTTATGGGTGAAGTCTCTATCACACTCAAAGTTGTCACAAGTATTCGAGTGAATTAACTGCAAGTGTTGAAATAAGAATAGAATTTGGATTAAAGTAATGTATTTAAATAAATCTAATATGTAAATTTTAGAATTAAAAAGCATAAAAGTAAACAACGATTTGTTTGTTGTTTTATGCAGATGACAAAATAGGCGCGGGGAGATTCAGTTCATGGTGATAGTGAATGTTCCAGGTGGATGAGTGATAAGTGTAATAATTATAATCCTATAAGTATGTGTGTAGGCGAGCAACCCATAATTAGCCGGAACTCCTCTTGGTATATTTCATCTCAACTTCAATAATCCTACTAGCCTGTTACAACAACCATGGTCAGTCACTAGACGATTAAGATCCTTCAAGTTGCTTAGCAGTTTAGATCCTTAGATCGGACTAATGCAATAAGCATAGTGGATTCTCATGATCCTCGAGTCAAACTATTTTCCCATTGATATCCTCGTGTCACTGGGGGGTTGCCGGTCTTCTAGCTAACAAGATTTTATCTATGTAGAACAAAGCATCATGTTTTCTGGGCCTTTAATTGGACAACAAGCATTAAGCATCCCACAAATAGTCAATCAGACATAATATAGTAATTAAAATCAACCACAAACTTAATGGAAATTCTATAGGCACATCACATCTCACCAATCCCTTACATCTCCCACGCCCAAGGGAACTTACTCACACATGAGAGAAGAAAGCATCATCGATATAATTAAATAAAGGGAGTACTTCTTGATATTACCATGGACATCCACAATAAGAAATAGAAATAAATCCAACACAATTCAAGATGGGAAGAACAATCTCAAACCCTAGTCTTGCAAGGTGGAGATCTCTCTTTCAAGTACAAGTAATGGCTATGGAGGTGTGGTGGCTAGGAGATCGAAGATCGTGGAGCGACATGAAGAACGTCTTCTCCTTCTTCTCCAAATCTCTTCTTTCTCCCTTCTAGATGGGATGGCGGCCCGTGTGTTCTATTTTCGACCTTCGCCTCTTCACGAAAGTTGTCACTTTTAACAAGAGGAAGATGATGGCAACTATACGGCGGGAACTATACGGCCAAAAAAACATTCCCGCCATATAGTTGCTTGTGGAAGCTACTATATGCTCCCCTTGATTGCTTACAAAAAGATACTTGCTTATTTTCGTATGAATATTGTGTTTCTATTGTTAAAACCCTATATTGATATTTAGAACTTGAAACACACATTAAAAACCAAGTTTTCTTTGCTACCGAAGTATTAGCATTAGGTAAAGCTAGAAAACCATCAAATCCAAATGAAAACATCAATATAAACCATAAAAAATGTGTCGAATCTCATAGCTATTAGCATGTGAGATGCCAAGGATATGAACATCAACCATCTCAAGTTCTACGGCAACTCCGACCTTGTCGCTAGTCAGGTCGCCGACACGTTCGACGCTGTCGCACCCAACATGTTGGCGTACCGCCAAGCGGTGGATCAGCTCGGAGGGTACTTCTCGGGTTATTCCATCGAATGGATCTACCGGAGGAATAATGAGAAGGCCGATGCTCTCTCATGCATCAGTTCATCTGGCCAAACACCACCGCCAGGCTCCTCGACATCATAAATAAGCCATCAGTCTCGCAACCAAAGGAGATCAACATCGGAATCCCACTTCAACCAGATTCGGCCCTAATCTCCATGAGCATAGAGTCAAGCGACTGGACCAAGCCCTACATTGCCTATCTCGAGCACAAGACCCTACCAAAGGATGAGGTCGAGGCTCGGATGTTAGTCTGCCACTGCAAGTCCTTCATCGTCATCAATGGCAAGATCCACAAAAGGAGCATAACTAGCATGTTCCAGTGATGCATCTTGCAAGACATCCATGCCGACAGATGAGGCCACCACACTGGTTCAACGTCACTAGTCACCAAGGCCATGCGCCATGGTTTCTACTGGCTTACCGCACACGCCGACGCAACCAAAATAGTCTAGCACAGCGTCGGGTGCTAAAAATGTGCCAACGAGACACATATCCCTGGATCGAAGCTCAAGACCATCCCGATCACATGGGCATTCGCCATCTGGGGTATTGATATGGTGGGTCACATCAAAACTGCAACCTCCGGGTTCACACACTTCCTCGTCACAGTCGACAAGTTCACAAAATGGGTCGAGGCGAATCAGATCAAGAAATGTGACGAGAAGACCGCCACCAAATTCCTCCGCGATCTCATCTACCAGTACGGCTACCCACACAACATTATCTCTAACAACGGAACCAATTTAGCCAAAGGAGCCAAGGCAGAATTCTACCAGGAGCATGGGATTCGACTCAGCCTCGCCTCAGTTGCCCATCGCAAATTAAAGGGCCAAGTAGAGCGTGTAAATCAAAGTGTCATCCACGGCCTCACGCCGTGACTATAGATTCCCCTCGATCAAACATCAGGATGTTGGGTCGAAGAGCTCCCCTCTATACTGTGGAGCATTCGCACCTCTATCAATTTCTCGACGGGTTTCACCCCCTTCTTAATGGTATATGGCATCGATGAGGTCATGCCAACAGACTTCTAGCAAGTCTTGCCCGAGTCATTCATTACACGAAAGAAGACAACAAAGTCTCTTGTCAAAATGGGATCGACCTAATCGATGAAGCCCGCAAACTCGCCCGCCCTCGAACCGCTATATACCAGCAACGCCTCTACCGCTACTACGGCTGCCAGATCCGGACCCGCACCTTCCAGGAAAGGGACCTCGTTCGATGACTCGTTCAGGACAAGAAGGGAATACACAAACTATCCCCCCCGTGGGAGGGACCATTATACCATAGGGAGAGTGCTAGGCAACGACGCCTATTACCTAGTCGACATATGCGGCGACGACAAACTCAACGTCTAGTGGCCGTGGAATGTCAACCCCGTATGCAAGTTCTACACTTAGCGCCCCAACTTGTACACCCCTGTGTAGTGATCCTGGATTGATAAGGTTCCTAAATCCTTGTGATTAACATGCTAGTCCCTGGATCAATAGCTAGCACTCACTGTCGATGAAATATTATGTAAAACAAGAATAATCCAGAGTTTACATTATTACAACAGAAGCGAAATATATACAACTTGGAGTCCCATCAATGCCACATGCAGGTTGAGTGAAGACCCGCGATCCTAGCGCAGCTTTCAGCAATCTCCAAAATTCTGCACATAAAATGTGCAGCTACTAAGTTGGGTCAATACTTTGAATGTATTGGCAAATTACACCAAGGAAAGAAATAGGGCTAACTCTACATACAAGGTTTGTGTAGGCTTTGGGGTTCATTTGCATAAAGCCAATTTTTATCTAATTATAAAGAAAAAGAAAGAGTTTATCCTACTTTTTAAACATTTGCTTATGTAAAATAGGGTCGAATGGAACACGAGGATATTACTCACCAAGTGTCCAAACAACCTACCACTTGGATATTACTCACCAAGTCCCAAAAATCCCACCCATTGGCGATATTACTCATGCCATGGGGTTTCAAAACTTTGTTTAGAAAAGGGAGAGGAAGATCCTTCAGAGGTTCCATCCTTCAAATGATCAATGTTGTTATGTTTCCGTGAACACGGCTGATCGATCAGATTATTACTCTCGAGAGTTTGTGAACTTTACCCACAATCCATGATCAAGTCCTTTTAAAAACAAGACCATGGCAAGGCTTTCCCTTAGTAGGCCCTCTAACTTTTGGATCCAACCGTGCCAAGACCCTCCAAATGTTGGTACCCAGGTGAGGTTTCCCACTAAGTACTAGGCCAAGACAGAGCCCATATGTATTATGGTTGCACCAGAAGCTTCTGAATTCTGAAACATGCCAGACTTATTTGATTCCTGGGCGGCCATCCTCCACCAAAATCTCACTCTTTGACCCAACAACCATTCCGCCTAGAAGAAAACTTAGTTTCATTTTGAAGCGGATTTGAAAAGAAAAGATCGCTCAAGAGAGCCTTTATACTTAGAAAATTTCTTGTCTTTCGACCCCCCAACGGTACTTTATATATATAGGATAACAAGCAACACTTCGTAAAAGCAGGGTTACCCAATTAGGAGGGAAAATCCTAATTATAGATCTAGTCATGGGACACTACAAATATTCGTCGCACTTGCAAAATAATACTAAGGAAAAATTCTACCAGAACATCCTACACATGCACACTACAGAATTTGAAGATCAAACATGCATAGAATCATAACTGGGACATTATATGAAAAATAGGTGTAACCTGCCTTATATTAATAATATTCTTGATGACTGTATTCCTCCATAGCAATCGCACTCTCCGAACAATCTAACGAGAGAATGGTAGTTCCAATCAAAACAATTGCAAACATAGCAAACACAACAATGATGATTACAAGCATGCATGATGATTTAATATTACACAATGGTTGTATTTAGTTCTATGAATAGTATTAGATCATAGAATGCATAGGAGATCATTTAATGCAATAGGGTATTTATTATTAAATCATGTTGACCAAATAAGAGGTTTTAATAGTTCTGTTGCAACTTATGTCCTAATTGTTGAATAAAATTTGGTTCTAAGTTTTGGATAGAGGACATTAATACAAACCAGTAGGAATTGGATTCACCCCAAACAAAGTTATAAATCTTTTTCTATGATTTAATTACTATTTAATAGTGTTTCAATCATTCAAAATATTAACTTTGTCAAAATTATATCCAAGACTAGATCTGTATTCTACGTGAAATTTTGAATCCAGATACATATTATTTACATTTTTCCAATGTATAAATAATTTATTATGAATTTAATAAACTAAATGGCCATTAAAACTAAATAAATTACTACAGTAATTCTACACCACAAAAGTTGGATCTAACAGCATATTAATGTTGTATATGAAATTACGAATCCATATATACTTTATTTATGTTTTTATGAGCTACAAATAATTTACTATAGTTTATTTAGTCTAGAGTACCGGTTAGACTATTTAAATTATTACAGTAAAACTATACTGCAAAAACTAGATATAATCTCATATTAATATTCTAAATATTTTTATGAATCCATAGGTGTATTATTTGTATTTTTTCGGAGAAGTAGTTATTTTTCTACAATTTAAATACAATAAATGACTATTTAACCAATTAAATAAATACAGAAAAAATATACCTCAAAAAATTAGATCTGATCACAGAATAATGTTCTAGACTAAATTATCTTTCCAACGGTTTATTATATATAATTTTTGGACACATAATAAATTTACTATGAATTTTACAAAAAGATAGAGACGTGGCGCTGACGTAGCGTGGTGTGATTCGCTGGTACCTCTTCGTTTAAGTGAATCACCTGCGGCCTCTGGATCTTGATCAAATGGTTCACAGTGCGGCTCGATCTTTGGCTTGGCTACGTCTTGAGCTTCCGGCTGGCGGATCGGCTCCGCTCGGCTTGAATAGATCTAGTCCATCCAGATTATACCGAATGGCCGGTGTTTAAGATGGCGATCTGACAACAACGATGGTGATGCCAGCGGCGGTGGGTGACTCAAATGGTGGAGCACGACGGCGCTACAGTGGACCTCTGTGATAGCGGAGTATGAAACGAGAAGAGGCGCGTCTAGGCGAGCTTGATGGAGGACACAACGACATTTATCGCTTCCTCTAGCAACGGTGAGCAGCGACCGGAGTTGACGGCCGCTGTGGGGGCTCCGGCGATGAATCCCGGTGGCTCCGATGGTCTGTGAGAGGGAAAAATGGGTCAGGAGGAGGCAGTGATCCAAGGGGAAGAGATCTAGAGGGAAAGGAGGACACGGGATGGTCTGGAACCTCGAGATCGACTCGTGCCCGAGCCCTATGCCGACAAGATCGAGCAGAGCTCGTTGGTGTCTAGGATTTCGCGATTTTGGCGAAAGAAAGGAATGAGGGGGTTGCGGGGATTTATAAGGGGTTTTTACATGGAGGAGAGTGCACGGATTTGATCCAAACGAACGTATTTTTTTCCTGGATTTTGCGGTGACGAACAAGGATGTGTTCTTCCTGGATACCGATCGAGAGGAGAGGAGGAGGGGAGCGGGCTGCTCTGTGGAAGAGTTGTCCGATGGCATGCCGCAGCTGTTGTTATGCGCTATGCAGGGGAGAGGGTAACTGGGGCAGATGGGCTGGTCCGGGTAGGAGTAGGTTTAGTTATTTTTATTTAGTCTTTTTCTTTTTCTGTTTTTTGTATTTCTTTTATAACTTTTTCATATTAACTCCAAATGGAGTAAATTTTATTTATAAATTTTTATAAAAAATGTGGAGATCAATATAGGATGATATTTTAGCATTAGTTTGCCTTTTTTAACAATATTGGATTTATATCATCATGTTTAATTTCTCATAGGAACAAAATAGCAGATAGAAATTAGGGTTTGATAATATCTAGATTTATTTCTAGGACATCTCAAGAACAATATTAATATCTATCAAATATACAAAATGTATTTTTCTTATAGGAACCTTCATAAGTGATTGCAATTAGAGTTTTAACATAAGATTTTGAATGAGGGTTTGTATGAGATGCCATGATGCAATGCAACATAATGCCTTTTTTTGGATTTATGCCAATCCATTTATTTTTAATGTGGATTCGGAAAGTTTGAAAAATCCTAAATGTTTCTTTTCAATCATATTTCAACAGGTTCAAACAATTCAATTAACTTATTAATTTTATTTTAACATTCCAAAATTAGGAAAATTTTGAGATGTTACAAACTAGCACCCTTAAAAGGAATCCTGTCCTCGAGATTCGAGAAGGCTAGAAGGAAAGAGGTTCGAGTGACACTATGGTACTACCACCTTTAAAATATTGTATTTGTTGGGTTCTCGATTTGTAAGCTTAACTCATACTAACATAATTCACCATAGCCTGCTCGATGGATTGGGCTTCTTTCCATTGCCATTGTGATTGCGATTTCCACCGCCATTCTTCCTTTTTTCAGGGAAATCTGACGGCTAATGCCCTGTTTCGCCACACTTTGTAGCATGTCACCTGGCTAGGACTTTCTTGGGCTTCTTATTGCTGCTGCTTATATCACCATTACCATAATTGTTTTCATCCTTTCCAGCCACATTATCCCGTTTTGGACAATCAACAATATAATGCCCAGGATTGTGACACTTGAAGCATAGGAATTTGCTTAGATCCTTCCTTTTCTTTGGTAAGAATGACATGCCTTGGAGCATTTCATCTCTAACTTGCCGATTAACTTGTTGTACCATCAGGTAGATGTGACATTGAGAGGGGTTGTGGTTGGTCCCTTCGCACAGGAAGCATGTAACTTGATAGGTGGGACATTCTTCTGATGAGTGCCTTTCTTCATAGTAGGGACACTGATCACGATGCTCCTTGGAGGTATGTCCTATTTCTCCATAGATCATGCAAGCTGAATGTTTTAGGACTTCGACTTCTTGGGTTTTTGGTATACGAGTGACGAGATGAGATTGTAGTAGAACCTCTTTAAATTATTCCCAAAATATCATCCCTTGATGATCATTAATGGCGTGTTGCATCTCCCACCAGGTTGCATCCTTGTTCTTTAGGAATTGGGTGGCATAATGAACCATTCTATTGGCTTCAATGTTGGCATCCTTCATTCTTTCTTCAACCTTGTGCATCCACTTCTTTACATCGGCGTGGCTCATACGCTTGGAGAAGTTGAGTTCCTTGTCTTCCTTATTGATGCAGTCCATTTGCCGAGTTGGCCGAGGTTTTGAATAGAAACGAATGGATTATAGAGGAGTAGGAGGAATAACCCATACAAACAATTTTTTTTAGAAAATTGGTTTTACTATCGTAACAACCCATAAAAGACATCAAAAAATTCGTCGCATCTACATTGTAGCAAAATCTATCCGGGTTTGGTTCCTAGTAGGGCACTTGGAATCTTCGAGGCTTCGAGTCTTCAAAAGTCTTCATGCTCTTCTTCATGCTCTTCATAATATTCAATATTTCGACGCCTTCAGTTAATAATTTTGACTTAAGGCCTTCGAAGTATTTGGTACTTGTAGCCTTGAAGTCTTCAATTCTCGTAGCTTTAGTCTTGGAACATATTTCATGGAGGTCTTCAAGTCCTGACTTAAGAGAAACCTTGATATGATCTTTGAAAAGGTAGTCTTGAGACAAGTTTCTTATTGAAGTGCATAGTGGTTATTTCTAATGTTTAAAATAAGATACTTATGAAATTTTAATACTCCAAAGATAGATGATGAGAAGTATGAGAGTTTTCTGAAATAACTTAGAAAATATTACTCCTAAGGCTAGGGTCATGATCTACAGTCAATTTATGCTCTAATACCATTTGTAGTGACCTCGGATTGATAAGGATCCTAAGTACCTGTGATTAACATGCTAGTCCATGGATGAATAGCTAGCACTCACAGTCGATGACATATCATGTAAAACACAAGTCTTTATTACATGAATCGAATAATCCAGAGTTTACATAATTACAACAGAAGCAAAATATATACAACTTGGAGTCCCATCAATGCCACAGGAACGTTGAGTGAAGATCCATGATCCTAGCACAACTTTCAACGATCTCCAAAATTCTGCACAAAAAACGTTCAGCCAATAAGTGGGCTCAATACTTTGAATGTATTGGCAAATTACACCAAGGAAAGAAATAGGTCTAACTCTACATGCAAGGCTTGTGTAGGCTTTGGTGTTCATTTGCATAAAGCCAAAATTTCTCTAAGTAAGAAGAAAGAGAAAGAGTTATATTCTACTTTGTAAACATTTTCTTAAGTAAAATAGGGTCGACTGGAACACGAGGATATTACTCACCAAGTGTCCAAACAACCTAACATTTGAATATTACTCGCCAAGTCCCCCAAATCCCACCCATTGGCGATATTATGCACGCCATGGGGTTTCAAAACTTTTTTTAGAAAAGGGAGAGGAATATCCTTTAGAGTCTCTATCCTTCAGATGCTCAATGTTGTTCTGTTTCCGTGAACACTACTGATCGATCAGATTATTACTCTCGAGAGTTTGTGCACTTTACCAACAATCCACGATCAAGTCCTTTTACAAACAAGACCATGGAAAGGCTTTCCCTTAGTAGCCCCTCTACCTTCTGGATCCAACCGTGCCAAGAACCTCCAAATGTTTGTACCCAGGTGAGGTTTCCCACTAAGTACTAGGCCAAGGCCGAGCCCATATGTATTGTGGTTGCACTGGAAGTTCTGAAATCTGAAACATGGCAGACTTGTTTGATTCCTGGGCGGCCGTCCTCCACAAAAATCTCACTTGTTGACCCGACAACCATTCCGCGAGAAGGAAACTTAGTTTTATTTTGAAGTGGATTTGAGAAGAAAATATCTCTCAAGAGAGCCTTTATACTTAGTAAATTTCTTGTCTTTCGAACCCCCCAAGGGTACTTAAAATATATAGCATAGCAAGCAACACTTAGTAAAAACAGGGTTAACCTATTAGGAGGGAAAATTCTAAGTATAGAGCTACTCATGGCACACTACAAAAATTCATCGCACTTGCAAAATAATACTAAGGAAAAATTCTACCAGAACATCCTACACATGGACACTATAGAATTTGAAGATCATACATGCATAGAATAAAAATGGGACGTTATATGAACAAGAGGTGTAACTTGCCTTATATTAATAATATTCTTGATGATTGTATTCCTTTGTAGCAATCACACTCTCCGAACAATCTAACGAGAGAAGGGTAGTTCTAATAAAAACAATTGCAAACATAGCAAACACAAACAATGATGATTACAAGAATGCATGATGATTTAATATTACACAAATTGTTATATTTAGTTCTATGAACATTATTGGATCATATGATGTATGTAGGAGGTCATTTAATGCAATAGGGTATTTATTATTAAATCATGTTGACCAAATAAGAGGTTTTAATAGTTCTGTTGCAACTTATGTCCTAATTATCGAATAAAATTTGGTTCTATGTTTTAATGGATAGAGGACATTAATACGAACTAGTAGGAATTGGATTCACCCCAAACGAAGTTATAAATATTTTTCTATGATTTAATTACTATTTAAGAATGTTTAAATCACTCAAAATATCAACTTTGTCAAAAATTATATCCAAGACCAGATCTGTATTCTACTTGAAATTTTGAGTCCAGATACATATTATTTATATTTTGCTGATCTATAAATAATTTATTATGAATTTAATAATCTGAATTGCCAATAAAACTAATTAAATTACTACAGTAATTCTACACCACAAAAGTTGGATCTAACAACATACTAATGTTGTATATGAAATTATGAATCCATATATACTTTATATATATTTTTATGACCTACAAATAATTTAATGTAATTTATTTAGTCTAGAGTACCCGTTAGACTATTTAAATTATTACAGTAAAACTATAATGTAAAACCTAGATCTAATTGCATATTAATATTCTAAATATTTTTATGAATCCATAGGTGTATTATTTGTATTTTTCGGAGCAGTAGTTATTTTTCTACAATTTAAATACCATTAAAATACTATTTAACCAATTAAATAAATATAGAAAAACTTTACCTTGAAAAATAGATCTGATCAAGGAATAATGTTCTAGACTAAATTATCTTTCCAACGACATATTATATATAATTTTTGGACACATTCGATTTACTATGAATTTTACAAGATCTACTAGTTTTCTGGCTATTTTAATCAATTTACAAAAAGACAGAGACGTGGCGCTAACATGGTGTGGTGTGATTCGCTGGTACCTTTGTTTAATAGAATCACCTGTGGCCTCTGGAATTTGACCGAACGATTCGCAGCGTGGCTCGATCTTTGGCTTGGCTATGGCTTGATTTTCTGGCTAGCGGCTCGAATCTGCTTGGTTCGAAGAGATCTGGTCCACCCGGATTAGATAGTATGGCCGATGTTGAAAGCTGACGATGATGATGGTGATGTTAGCGGCGGCGAGTGACTCAGATGGTGGAGCACGGCGGCGCTACGGTGGCCCTCGGTGACGACAGAGTATGAAACAATAAGTGGTGCGTCTAGGTGAGCTTGATGGAGGACACTGCGATCTTTATCACTTCCTCTAGCAACGGTGAGTGGTGACTGAAGTTGGCGGCCGCTGTGGGGGCTCCAACGATGAATACCGGTGGCTCCGTTTGTCTGCAAGAGGTAAAAACAGGTCAGGAGGAGGCGGTGATCCAATGGGAAGGGATTTAGGAGGAAAGGAGGGAACGGGATGGTCGAGAACCTCGAGATTGACTCGTGCCCAAAACCTATTCCAGGGCGATCGAGTGGAGCTCGATGGTGTCTAGAATTTCGCGATTTCGGCGAAAGAAAGGAACGATGGGGGTTGTGGGGATTTAAAAGCGGGAGTTTTCTTGGAGGAGGGGGCACGGATTCGATCCAAACGAAAGGATTTTTTCCCAGATTTTGCAGTGACGAACAAGGACGCGTTCTTCCTGGATACCGATCGAGAGGAGGAAGAAGGTTGGCGGGCCCCACGTGGCAGCGAGAGGAGGAGGGGAGCGGGCTGCATCTGCGTAAGAGTTGGGCCGATGGTAGGCCGTGGCTATTGTTATGCGCTGCGCTGGGGGGAGAGGAGCTGGGGCATATGGGCTGGGCTAGGCCGGGTAGTGGTAGGTTTAGTTATTTTTATTTATCCTTTTTCTGGTTTTTGTATTTCTTTTATAACTTTTTCATATTAACTCCAAATAAAGTAAATTTGATTTTTAAATTTTTATAAAAATGTGGAGATCAATATAGGATGATAGTTTAGCATTAGTTTGCTTTTTTTGTTTAACAATATTGGATTTGTATCATCCTGCTTAATTTCTCAAAGGAACAAAATAGCACATAGAAATTCAGGCTTAGGGTTTGATAATATCTAGATTTATTTCTAGGACATCTCAAGAACTATATTAATTTCCATCAAATATACAAAATCTATTTTTCTTATAGGAACCTTCATAAGTGATTGCAATTAGAGTTTTAACACAAGATTTTGAATGAGTGTTTGCATGATATGCCATGATGCAATGCAACATAATGTCTTTTTGGATCTATGTCAATCCATTTATTTTTAATGTGGATTAGGAAAGTTTGAAAAATTCTAAAAGTTTATTTTTAATCAAATTTCAATAGGTTTAAAAAATTCAATCAACTTATTAATTTTATGTTAACATTCCAAAATTAGGAAAATTTTGGGATGTTACACCTTGTGTTACCAATGAATAAACAGACTCGTACCACAAATTGTAACTCCTCGCGTTTAATGTGCCAACTGCACTCTGTCAACACCCAGATATTTAATCCAAGATGCCTGTTATGCCATACATCGCAATCCTAGGATTACAATTTTTGTGAGACATAACAGATTGGATATCACAGTAAATCATCCATTACAAACCATACATAAGGTCTTACAACAAAATAAAGGATCTCATGATCCAGTCTTACTACAGTCAAGCAGCATAATAATTGTCACATCCCAAATTTTGGTTTTAGTTTTGCATAACATTCATATCATTGCATCATACTTTTCCATGCAAAACCGTCGATTAAAAAGAATCGGCGAAACGCTATTTTCAAATCCCTATTCTATTTTGCTACGAGGCTCCTGCGGGAGGCTTTAGTAGGACTAGCGTTGTCCACCCTTGTAGACTAGTGGTTTCGCTCAACCTTTGACCCTAGATTGTTCCCCTCGATTTTACAAAACCGTAGGAGCAAGAATCGCTCGATTCGGAGCTCGTACGGAGAAGTTACGACCGTTTGATTGATTGAAAGACGGAAAACGGGCCGATTTTCCGGACCGATTTCCGAGTTCGTGTCCAACTTCACGCCGAATCAGATTAGGACCCGCGCAAGGGCCCCACTTAAGGGGACCCACCCGGCCGACCCCGCCCTGCCTCGTTAACCGCCCGCCGCCAGCCGCCTCGGGACGCGTGCCCCGCCTCCCCTCGCGATCGCCCCGCCCCACCTCGTTTTCCGCGCCGCCGCCGCCACCTGGTCTCGCCGCCGCCCGCTCCTCGTTCTCCGCGCTGCGCCGCCGCCCAGGTACTGCGCCGCCGCCTTCTCCCTTCCCCGCCGCCGGCCGCCTGCACCGCCGCTCGCGCCGCCGCCGCCCGGCGCCGCCGCCGAGCATGCCCGCCGAGCGCCACCGCCACTGCCGCCTGCCGCGCGCCATCTGCGCTGCCGCCGCTGCCCGCTACGCCGCCGCTGCCGCTGCTACGCGCCAGACGCATGCTGCGCTGCTTCTTGCTGCCGTCCTTGCGTGCCGTGTTGACGATCTCGAACCACGCGCTGACCGTTTCCCTACCGCGCAGGTAACACCGTCGCCGGAGTCGATCGCCGCACCGTCCAGAACTCGCCGCCGTCCGTTTCGCCGTTCGTTCTTGGTAAGCCTGCAGCCACCGCTGGATCTCAGATCAGTGGTTCAGATCAGCCGTTGACCGGTCAGACTCGGGCGTTGACTAGTCAGACGCCCAGTCAGCAGATGCGTTGACCAGTCAACAGACACAGTTGACTGGTTAATTTCGTTAATCCTTTTAGTTGACAGATTTCGGTAGAAACTTGTAAATTGCGTAGAAATTAAACCGCTTGGCCAAAAATTGCAAATAAAATATGTGTAGATTAAGTGAGTCGTGTAGAATCTTGCTGTACGTTTGGTTCAGGCTTTTGCAGCAAGGTTTAGTACAGTTTAATCAAACTAGTCAGTGGCCTTTTCGGAGTAATTAATTCGTAGAAAAAGATCCGTAGCTCCAAAAATCGCGTATGATATGTCCCTGGATTTAGTGGAACAAGGGGAATCTCATCGTGAATTAAAAAGATAGGCTTACAGTGAAAACTTCTGCAGAAACTGTCTAGTGGCTTTCTGCAGTGTTTTAATTACTCGGGGAGTTTTATAATTCCTTTTTGAGTAATTCTAGTTGGTACTGTTTCTAATCAGTGATGCTTATGCGGTAGAGTTTTCCCAAGATTTTGCAAACAGTATACTATCGGTAGTGACTCATTTGAGTTCTGGCTCTAGTTTTGAGCATTACTTTTTGCATAATAGTTTTTCTTGCGCTAAAACTATTTTCCATGCATGCAATCAGTAGTACTATTGATTAGGATTATGTGGCGCAGCTGTAGCACCAATTCACTTGCCTTGCATACCTTCATGCATCATATTTGTTGCATATGCTTGTGGATTGTTTGTTTATGATTGCAATTGTATCGTGTAGATTGTGACGAGTGCAACGCTTGCTCGTGTGTGGATTGTTCTTCCGACCGCTACAACCAAGGCAAGTAGATGCTACTTTGTTCATGATATCATCCTACTATTTTCAATGCATTGTCGTGTATTTTATAGTTGCATGTGTAGGATGATACTATCGCTATGCTATGTCCTATTATGTGGTAGGGCCTTCCTTGTAGATGAACGACCGTTGGTAGATGTGCTTAGCCATGATATGTTGAACGAGGGCTGGGTTACATCATTGAGACTTGTTTCTAAAAGTATTAGTTTGTGAAAACTAAAATAACTTAATCAATAAATCTCCTGGGTGTGATGGTATTGATAATTTTTGGTGGTTTCATTGCGGAAAGGCACCCAGGTATCAAGAGAGAATGATTGGCTTCTTTATTGTGTTGCTTACGTGTACAACCATGTGCCAATAATGGAATGGGCGGTTGGTTGGACTTAGTAGGTTGTGGTGACCCGAACCCGCGTATCCAGAGATGTAGAATTTTGGTAGGTTGGACCGGTGCGCGTCGGGATTGGGGAGCTACTTCCCGAACGGTCTCATCTTGGACTTCTCCCTATCATCACCCAAAATGCGAGTGATGGTACGAGCTGAGCTGGCCAAGTCACATGGGTAAAGTGTACTAACCTCTGCAGGGTGTATAATCTAATCGATTAGCCGTGTCCCCTGTTATGGACAACTGAGTTGCTTGATATTGATTCCATGACATGTTTCTCGCTCATTCTAATTTCATAATTGTTTAATTATTGTTGGGTTAACTTAATTGGAATCTTTTCAAAGAAAATCAAAAACTGTTTATGAAAGTAGGACAAATGTATTTGCAAATGCAAGCCAGACACAGCTCCACTTGCCAAATATGCATGTAGATGTTAGTGCTACTGTCTCCATTACTAGCTCTACTTGCCATACAATCCATGTATTGACCCTTCGGGGCTGCTACGTTTCATGTTGCAGGTTATTCCGATTTTGAGTAATCGTTATAGGCCACGGTACTCTACTCGGCACTTGTTCACTTGTGGGCAATTTGAAGAATGGAGGATTTACTTTGTTTATGTTGCTACCTGAATAATTTGAGCTAGCTTTGGGCTAAGCTTTTATTGTAATAATGGTACTCTGGATCTTTGTTATTTATGATACACGGATATTTTGCTATGTTATTCATCTTATTCTATTGTGGGCCAATGAACCGATCCAGGGATTGGCATGTCACATAGAAGCCACGGTCTTTTCAGAACCGGGGTGTTACAGGATGGTATCAGAGCCCGTGTGTCGACTGTAGGATCGTGACCTAGGATTGGATTAGGAAGCCTTAGATTTATTAAAGCCTATATTAACTCTGTCTTTCATCTTATGCCTTTCACCCTCGTAAATTCTTACCATATGCTATTCTCACACTTTCCTCTTTTACTTGATAGATGGGAGAAGTCAGGACTGAGTATGCCACCATGGAGTCACCAAGGCCCTTTGCAAGGCAGTTAGCTCAGCTCTCGCAGTCATTGGGATTGCCACTGCCCATGTTCAAGGGAAGAAGGCTGTACACCTATGGATATGGAGAGGATGCATGGGAGATCACTACCTTAATATTCAGGGACGCCGCCTTGCCAAACCCTGTGCATTTGATCTACACCAAGACATACTGCAACTGGGGACTTGGAATCAACTTGGCCATACATGAAGCCCTGTCTCGCCAGTGCCATAATGTCCGACACCTACTGCCAGCAGATTCACCCTACCATGACTATGGGAGGCGTGATGAAGATGGGCACATTGTGGTTACCCCGGGCGATAGGAACAACATGCCGCCCCGTCGGAGGCACATAGAGGACATGGAAAGGGAGAATGGAGCTCTAGCTGAGAAAGTGAGGATGATAAAGGAGATTGCAGACTTTGCTAGCAATGGTATGATGGTCCAAGGACAGGAGATTGACACCCTGCATGAAGCTGTGGGAGTTCTGGAGAATGCCCTGATAGCCAGAGATGCAACCATAGCTCATCTTCATGGTACTGTGCAGGAGAACACCCAGAACATACAACAGTTGCAAGGGACCGTCCAGGAAAGGGATCAAACTATTGAAGCTATGATAGCCCAGATTGCCGCTCTCCAAGCGCAGCTGAATCCACCCTCTGATGATGACAATGGAGATGATGGCAACAATGGGGATGATGATGACAGTGGAGATGATGATGATGATGAGGACGAGGATGATGATGATGATGGAGACGATGATGGTGGAGGAGATGAAGCTGTTGCAGTTGCAGCTGAGAGTGAAGAAGAGGAGGATCCAGAAGAGGTGGAGTTTGAGATCTCAAGTGATGATTCAGGAGAGGTGTACACTCCGCCGCCATGGTTGTACCGCGAACAGAAGCGCCAACGCATGACAGCAAGGACCTACTGCTACCTCTTCAAGAAGTAGATAGAAGTCCACCAATTAGTCCTCGTTAGGTAAATTTGTTAGGATTAGTCTCGATCGTTGTGAAGCTTAGTTCGTGTTAGTTTAAGAGTGATTAGTTGCTTATTTGTGTACTCCAATATCCCAGGAATTATTTGTGCGAATTTTATGAAAGAGTTATGGAAATTTTGGTTACTATCTGTGTTATTTTCGCTGCAGTTTTTCTGCTGATACAGCAGTACTGTACGATTTTTCATATTTTTCTGGTAACTCGGAAAAATCTGAAAATAATTGGGCTGATGCGAAACTCTCTGTACTATATGTGCAAAAATCATATAAATTTTTTGACGAGTTTAAGTCAGGAGGAAAAATTCGTGAACGCTGCTGGTCTGTTCTGGCAGATTGCTGTTTTGTTGTTTAGTTGATCATCTGTTTAGTTAACCATTGCCAACTCTCGCAAAACTATTTCAGTAGGTATATACTGCTAGGATAACCCCTGGGATGTTGCTGGATCACTTGTTTGTTGATGTGTTGCCTACTTGTGATTGTCTGCCATTGTTTGATGTTGTTTGATCATATGCATGGGTAGAATCCTATTGTCGTAGTTGAATTCTCTTAAGGGGGTTAGCATGGATACCGTGCCACTGATTAGGGACTACCCTGACGTGTTTCCGGAAGAGCTGCCAGGTATGCCACCTGACAGGGAAGTAGAGTTTCTTATCGACCTGATGCCGGGAACAGGACCAATAGCAAAGAAACCATATAAGATGGATGTGGATGAGCTGAAGGAATTGAAGAAGCAGTTGAAAGAGCAGCTGGAAAAGGGATTCATTCAGCCTAGTTCGTCGTCATGGGGTGCACCTGTTCTGTTTGTGGAGAAGAAAGACAGCAGCAAGAGATTAGTGGTGGACTATCGCTCGCTGAACGAGGTGACCATCAAGAACAAGTACCCCCTGCCAAGCATAAATGATTTGTTTGATCAACTGGAAGGAGCGAAGGTGTTCAGCAAGATTGATCTGCGATCTGGCTACTTCCAATTGAAGATCCGGGAGGAGGACGTACCAAAAACTGCCTTCACCACTAGGTATGGTTTATATGAGTATACGGTTATGTCTTTTGGACTAACGAATGCCCCGGCATATTTCATGACCATGATGAACAAGGTATTTATGGAGTACTTGGACAAGTTCGTGGTGGTGTTTATTGATGACATACTGATATATTCCAAGGATGATGCTGAGCATGAGAAACATCTGCGACTGATTATGGAGAAACTGAGGGAACATCAGCTGTATGCCAAATTCAGCAAGTGTGAATTCTGGCTTAACACCGTTGGGTTTCTTGGACACGTAGTGTCAGGAGAAGGAGTCGCTGTTGATCCAAGCAAAGTGACTGCAGTAACTAAGTGGGAAGCACCCAAGAATGCAGGAGAGATTCGAAGCTTTTTAGGACTTGCTGGATATTACAGGAGGTTCATTGAAAACTTTTCCAAGATTGCAAAGCCACTGAACTTCTGAAGAAAGAGAGGAAGTTTGAATGGTCAGACGTATGTGAAGCCAGCTTTCAGGAACTGAAGCGTCGACTAGTGACCGCTACTGCTCATGTTTACGGATCTTCGAAGAATTTCCAAGTGTACTATGATGCTTCTCGACAGGGACTTGGGAGTGTGCTGATGCAAGATGGGAGAGTGGTGTCATATGCCTCGTGACAACTCAAGCACCATGAGCGGAATTACCCCACACACGACCTGGAGTTAGCGTCAATGGTTCATGCGCTCAAGGTATGGAGGCATTACTTAATGGGAAAACACTGTGATGTATACACCGACCACAAGAGCTTGAAGTACATATTCACGCAGAAGGAACTGAACATGAGGCAAAGGAGATGGTTGGAACTTATTAAGGATTATGATATGAACCTGCAATACCACCCAGGAAAGGCCAATGTGGTAGAAGATGCTCTGAGCTGGAAGGTTTATGCCAATGGATTGACAATTGGTGAATTGCCTGAGGATTTGTGCAAGCAATTCAAGGACCTTAGACTGGAAGTAGTGTCTGAAGGATACTTGGCTACAATGGAAGTCCAACCGACGCTACAGGACATGATCATAAAGGCTCAGATAGGAGACAAGGAAATAGAGGAGATAAAGGAAAAGATGAAGGAGAATCGGGAAAAGGATATTCGCAAGGATGAGCATGGTACCTTGTGGTATGGAGATCGTTTGTGTGTGCCCAGCGATCCGGAGATCAGGGAGTTGATTCTGCAGGAGGCTCATAATTCGCCATACTCCATACATCCGGGCAACACAAAGATGTATATGGATTTGAAGAGCAGATTTTGGTGGAACAACATGAAGGGAGATATTGCCAAGCATATTGCTCTATGTGATGTATGTAGCCGAGTAAAGGCAGAACACCAGAAGCCAGCAGGACTGCTACAGCCATTGCCCGTGCCGGATTGGAAGTGGGATAGAGTGGGAATGGATTTTATCACAGGATTGCCCAGGACCAGGTCAGGATATGACTCCATTTGGGTAGTGGTCGACCATTTAACCAAGGTAGCCCACTTTATACCGGTGAAGACGACCTATACGAGTGCGAAGTTGGCCAAGATTTACATGGACAGGATTGTGTGCCTACACGGAGTTCCCAAGAGTATCGTATCTGATAGAGGCACCCAATTTACCTCACACTTCTGGCGCCAGCACGAGTCACTTGGTACTAGATTGGAGTTTAGCAAGCGTTTCACCCATGCATCGATGGATGCATCGAGAGGGTGAATCAGATTTTGGAGGACATGCTGAGAGCTTGCGCTTTGGCTCATGGTTCTAGTTGGGATGAGAATTTGCCATATGCTGAGTTTTCCTACAACAACAGCTATCAAACCAGCATCAAGACGTCACCATTCGATGTGCTATATGGGAAACGGTGCCGAACACCATTGCTATGGGATGGAGTAGGAGAACGTCAGTTGTTTGGAGCTGATTTGATCAAGGACGCTGAGGAGAAGGTCGCCTTGATTAGGGACAGGCTGAAGGTAGCACAATCGAGGCAGAAGAGCTACGCTGACGCCAAGCGCAAGGAAGTGGTATATGAGATAGGTGATAGAGCATACCTCAGAGTGTCGCCACTTCGTGGAATCAAGAGATTTGGAATTAAGGGTAAGCTGGCACCTCGATTTATTGGACCGTATCGGGTCTTAGCACGCAAAGGAGAAGTTGCTTATCAGTTGGAGTTGCCAGAGGCTCTGTCCGCTATTCACAATGTGTTCCACGTATCCCAACTGAAGAAGTGCCATCCGGAGATGGTGGATACACCTTTGAGAGACACTGTACCGCTAGAGGAGGTTCAGCTTGAGAATGACTTGACCTATGAGGAGAAACCGGTCAAGATTCTGGAGACAGCAGAGAGGATTACCCGTACCAAGACGATCAAGTTTTGCAAGGTGCAGTGGAGCCACCACACTGAAGAGGAAGCCACTTGGTAGCGTGAGGATGACATCCGAGAGGACTACCCACACCTATTTGCTAGCCGCGCCGAATCTCGAGGACGAGATTCATCTTAAGGGGGTCAGTCTTGTCACATCCCAAATTTTGGTTTTGGTTTTGCATAACATTCATATCATTGCATCATACTTTTCCATGCAAAACCGTCGATTGAAAAGAATCGGCGAAACGCTATTTTCAAATCCCTATTCTATTTTGCTACGAGGCTCCTGCGGGAGGCTTTAGTAGGACTAGCGTTGTTCACCCTTGTAGACTAGTGGTTTCGCTCAACCTTTGACCCTAGATTGTTCCCCTCGATTTTACAAACCGTAGGAGCAAGAATCGCTCGATTCGGAGCTCGTACGGAGAAGTTACGGCCGTTTGATTGAAAGACGGAAAACGGGCCGATTTTCCGGACCGATTTCCGAGTTCATGTCCAACTTCGCACCGAATCAGATTAGGACCCGCACAAGGGCCCCACTTAAGGGGACCCACCCGGCCGACCCCGCCCTGCCTCGTTAACCGCCCGCCACCAGCCGCCTCGGGACGCGTGCCCCGCCTCCCCTCGCGATCGCCCCGCCCCACCTCGTTTTCCACGCCGCCGCCACCTGGTCCCGCCGCCGCCGCCTGCTCCTCGTTCTCCGCGCTGCGCCGCCGCCCAGGTACTGCGCCGCCGCCTTCTCCCTTCCCCGCCGCCGGCCGCCTGCACCGCCTCCGCGCCATCGCCCGCCACCAGCGTGCCCTGCCGCCGAGCCGCGCCTCGCCACCTGCCGCCGCCTGCGCTGCCGCCGCTGCAGCTGCCGCCGCCTCCGCTGCTCGCGCGCCGTCATTCTTCGTATGCCCACGCGCAGCTGCTACCGCACAGCCGAGTCGTCGCCGTGATGCCGCGTCCGGAACTCGCCGCCGTCCGTTTCGCCGTTCGTTCTCGGTAAGCCTGCAGCCACCGTTGGATCTCATATCAGTGGTTCAGATCAGCCGTTGACCAGTTAGACTCGAGCGTTGACTAGTCAGACGCCCAGTCAGCGCCAGATCAGCGAATCGTTGACGATCGAACCACGATTGACTGGTTAATTTCGTTAATCCTTTTAGTTGACAGATTTCGGTAGAAACTTGTAAATTGCGTAGAAATTAAACCGCTTGGCCAAAAATTGCAAATAAAATATGTGTAGATTAAGTGAGGCGTGGAGAATCTTGCTGTACCTTTGGTTCAGGCTTTTGCAGCAAGGTTTAGTACAGTTTAATCAAACTAGTCAGTGGCTTTTTCGGAGTAATTAATTCGTAGAAAAAGATCCGTAGCTCCAAAAATCGCGTATGATATGTCCCTGGATTTAGTGGAACGAGGGGAATCTCATCGTGAATTAAAAAGATAGGCTTACAGTGAAAACTTCTGCAGAAACTGTCTAGTGGCTTTCTGCAGTGTTTTAATTACTCGGGGAGTTTTATAATTCCTTTTTGAGTAATTCTAGTTGGTACTGTTTCTAATCAGTGATGCTTATGCGGTAGAATTTTCCCAAGATTTTGCAAACAGTATACTATCGGTAGTGACTCATTTGAGTTCTGGCTCTAGTTTTGAGCATTACCTTTTGCATAATAGTTTTCCTTGCGCTAAAACTATTTTCCATGCATGCAATCAGTAGTACTATTGATTAGGATTATGTGGCGCAGCTGTAGCACCAATTCACTTGCCTTGCATACCTTCATGCATCATATTTGTTGCATATGCTTGTGGATTGTTTGTTTATGATTGCAATTGTATCGTGTAGATTGTGACGAGTGCAACGCTTGCTCGTGTGTGGATTGTTCTTCCGACCGCTACAACCAAGGCAAGTAGATGCTACTTTGTTCATGATATCATCCTACTATTTTCAATGCATTGTCGTGTATTTTATAGTTGCATGTGTAGGATGATACTATCGCTATGCTATGTCCTATTATGTGGTAGGGCCTTCCTTGTAGATGAACGACCGTTGGTAGATGTGCTTAGCCATGATATGTTGAACGAGGGCTGGGTTACATCATTGAGACTTGTTTCTAAAAGTATTAGTTTGTGAAAACTAAAATAACTTAATCAATAAATCTCCTGGGTGTGATGGTATTGATAATTTTTGGTGGTTTCATTGCGGAAAGGCACCCAGGTATCAAGAGAGAATGATTGGCTTATTTATTGTGTTGCTTACGTGTACAACCATGTGCCAATAATGGAATGGGAGGTTGGTTGGACTTAGTAGGTTGTGGTGACCCGAACCCGCGTATCCAGAGATGTAGAATTTTGGTAGGTTGGACCGGTGCGCGTCGGGATTGGGGAGCTACTTCCCGAACGGTCTCATCTTGGACTTCTCCCTATCATCACCCAAAATGCGAGTGATGGTACGAGCTGAGCTGGCCAAGTCACATGGGTAAAGTGTACTAACCTCTGCAGGGTGTATAATCTAATCGATTAGCCGTGTCCCCTGTTATGGACAACTGAGTTGCTTGATATTGATTCCATGACATGTTTCTCGCTCATTCTAATTTCATAATTGTTTAATTATTGTTGGGTTAACTTAATTGGAATCTTTTCAAAGAAAATCAAAAACTGTTTATGAAAGTAGGACAAATGTATTTGCAAATGCAAGCCAGACACAGCTCCACTTGCCAAATATGCATGTAGATGTTAGTGCTACTGTCTCCATTACTAGCTCTACTTGCCATACAATCCATGTATTGACCCTTCGGGGCTGCTACGTTTCATGTTGCAGGTTATTCCGATTTTGAGTAATCGTTATAGGCCACGGTACTCTACTCGGCACTTGTTCACTTGTGGGCAATTTGAAGAATGGAGGATTTACTTTGTTTATGTTGCTACCTGAATAATTTGAGCTAGCTTTGGGCTAAGCTTTTATTGTAATAATGGTACTTTGGATCTTTGTTATTTATGATACACGGATATTTTGCTATGTTATTCATCTTATTCTATTGTGGGCCAATGAACCGATCCAGGGATTGGCATGTCACATAGAAGCCACGGTCTTTTCAGAACCGGGGTGTTACAATAATATAATAACGGTAGCATGGGCAAGACTCCATCTTCATGGTCACAGGCAATGCTGACGATGGGAGATGATCCTAGTTGTCGTAACCTTCCTGCGGACCATCGTCCTGATAGTCCTCTTCATAGTCTGGCCACCGAAATAGCTAGGGACAAAGCCATGAATACTCTTTAAGTACTCGCAAACTATCACTAATAATTAAAGTGGTTTGAGTAGGAATACAAAGCTCTAGGTTGTTTTGCAAAAATCCATATTTACCTTAACTATGTTCAGAAGAAAATAACGCTATTTGAAAGTTTTATAACACCTAAGTGGGAACTTGAGTTTTTATATCTCAACCCTGTTGTGGTCAAGTCAAAGTCATGATTCATTTCATAAGTCATTTTGAAAACATCTGACGACGGAACAGTATGGCCACTCCAACTGTCCATAACTGTGGACGCGGCTATTGGAATAGTTTGACACTCTGCAAAGGTGGTACACTTTCACCACAATATTCGATACATCCGTTAGGAACAATCCTGAATTTACCATACTCAGTATGTGGATAATCAATCCTAACCTTTCAATTACACGCCCTAGTATATGCACCTCTCCTATGAGTTTGGCCTCCCAACCATGACCAACTGTCATCTTGGGAACTGCATAGGTGGACAATCTTCACAAGGTAGCCTCAGCTCAAACCTTCAACGAAGGGAACCCATACTAAGGTATATAAACTTCCAGTCAAGCCCTACCCAAATTTCGGGTATTGTGGTTGTACGGTAAAGTTGGAATGGTATCGCATCCAGACAATCATCAGTTTTATAAAGGGCTAAGGCTCGTGCCTCAACATTTTCATCATCAAAATCATCTGGTGTTCAAGAACACATATCAAAACATTTCAGTAGAATGACTCATCATTCTAAGGTTTTCATAACCATTTTCACCAAGTAATCCCATCTAATGTGCTCAAGTTTTATGCTTAGCACTAGCATCTACAAGTGGGGGGTAAACACTAATGAGGGGTGATAATCAAGTGTGACTGATCTAAGTTCAATCTCATGCCTCACGATGACGTCAATATTTAACTTAGGCCAAATTTTATGCGCTTTATGCTACCTTTAAAAGTCTTTCTAAAATCTACAAATCACTAAGTAAACACAAATAAAAGCTTTGATAAAGAAATAAAATAACTAATCTTGCAAGTAAAACTAGGATTGGGTATCATCAATTGGTATAACCAAGGCATGCCTACTGCATTGCATAGGTTTGTGAAGCTTGCCTTGTGCAGAGCAGTGGTTGAAGTTCTCCTCGACTTCTTCCTCGTAGTAGTCTCCTTCTTCGTATCCTTGGTCGTTACTAGCGTCTATAAATAAATACAAAGTACACAATCACCAAACAATACTTAACTACTTTATTTTAACACACAAAGGTTCACACTAGATGATCTAACATCATCACAAGAATTAGGGCAACATTTTTATTTATTTTATTTTAGACAAATAATTTCTACTCATTGAAAAACTACTTAAGATTTATTATTCTCCAAATAAAACATGGGATCATGTTGACACATGTCATCACCATATATTTTAGTACTTGGGAATGTGATTTAAAGTGGTGTCACAATTTAATAAGGTTTAACCTTTTTATTTTAATTAATTAAAGTGACTAGAAATGCCTATGGGGAATTCTTTTATTGCTTGTCCATTATTTTTGCAAGTAAACCTAGATATTTTTATATATTCAGAAAGGTCTTATCAAATGTGATTTTTGAGAGTTGGAATCAACTCAAAAGCTTTTGTGGTTGAATTTTGAAAAATGTTTGAATGTAGAACAGCCTCTGTCTTGTTATTTTTACTATAGGTAATCTACAATTCCAAATGATTTGAATCCAATGGGCATGGCTTTATAATTTCAGTACCTTTCTAGCAAAATTAGTTTCATGCAATTTGGTTCAGTGAATCTCTCTGGATTGATTTTTGAATCTAGAGACAGAATTAAGTTTGAAACTAAATTGATAAACCTAAATTTGAATTACTGGGTCGCACGGGATGTTAACTGGGCCATCCCACGGTGCACAGCGCACGCCCGGGTGGGTTTAAGTGAATGACCCCACTAGTTAGCGAGACAGGGGGTGCGAAGCGGTACGGGATGATATAGACCGTGCGATCAAACTCTAATCCAACGGCTGTAACCTATCGTCTCCGTCGGGCCGGCCCACTGCGCACAACACACGCGGGCAGTTTAAGTGATTTTCCCCACTAGTCAGTGAGACAAGGGGGTGCGAAGGCGTACGGGGTGATTAGGGCAGTAGGATTAGAAGTGTGATCCACGACTGAGGTTCATCATCCATGTCTCAACAGAAAGCGGCGAGGTCGAACCGTAGCGCGGCCAGTGGGGGTCAGTGGTGGCTCACCGGGGCTCCGGCGATGGTCGGCGATGGGGGTGAACGACGAAGTCGACGACGATGATCTTCCTGGTACCGGTGGCTCCTCTTGGGACGGCTGCAATAAACGACGCCCTTCTCCTCCAGCAGCGGCAAGCTCCGGCGAAATTCCGGCGACCTGGTGCTCGCCTTGCTCCGGGATTGAGTGGGTACGATCAGTGAGAGGTGGGGAGTGGGATGGTGTGGAGAATTCGTGCCGAGAAGGCCTCCTTTTATAGGCGAGCGAGGGAACCGAAGGGTGCGGGTGGAGCTCATCGTGGTCGTCTGCACAGCGAGCTAACGGCATGGCTGGGGGTAGGGGAAGGTGCACTACCTTCTGGCGAAGCTCAACAGATTGATGGCGAGGCGTGGGGTGGTGCGAATTGGTCAGAATAGTTCAACGCTCTGGGCGACTCCGACGGGAAATTTAATGGCGCACGGGCAGTCCTGGTCGCGTGGCGGCGAACGGGCGTGTCTGGACGGTTCCTGGGGCGATGGTGATCACGCACGCGAGCGGCAAAGGCGGGGCACGTCCTGTGCGAGCGTGTCGAGCGCGGCGATCTGGCGCGCTCTCGGCATGGTCGCAGAGAAACTGGGCGTGCTCATTCTGGGTGGTCCAATGGCTGGCAGGGCTCGGGCGCTGGACAGGGGGTAGCGGTGGACGGTGGAGTGCCTTCTAGACAAGGTTGGCGAAGCTAGTGAGGCTTCTAGCTTGTTGTCGACATTGGGATGGCAATTTGGGCTCGGCCAAGGTCACCATTGATGGCATTGTCAAGTTTACAGTGAGCTAGGGCTGGTTAAACAAGTTAGATGATCTAACGAGAGTGGAGTGTGAGCTAGAGAGAGAACAAGTTAGGCACAACACTGCTCACTATAGTGATTGATGTTTTATTTGATTGGTGCTCAGAAGGTGTTTGATGAAATATCCACAAGATATTTGAATTTGAATTTTTAGATGAAACTTGGTGGGTGTACTAGTAACATACTAGGTAGTCCCTGGTTATTTTGATTTGTCAAGGTGCACTGGTTTGGTTGGGTTTTGAAAAATGGTGATCTTCACATATGATATAGATTCAATTTTGAATTGCCATTTGAATCAAGTTGCCAAATGTTTCTGTGGGTTTGAAAGGTGGGCTTGGGTTCACTTTCACTTGGTCTAGCAAGGGGTGAAAAGAAATGAAATTATTTCTGTTTGAAATCTTGGACTAGAAACACTCAAAGTGGCCTAGTGACCAAGGTTGGCAAATATGACCATTTGCTTGTTTTGTTTGTTTTTGAATTTCTCTTGATTTTTTTCTGCTTGGAAATAATTTAGATGATGTTGTTTTCCTCTTTAAACCATTACTTGCCATTCATAACAATTACAAGTCCATTCATGTATTCATACATTCATCTCATACACACATGCATTCATATGATTTAATTCACAAAAGTTTTTGTTAACCCTAAATTTGGTGATTGGAATTGAATCTTGATTAATATTTTTGGGATGTTACACACTCGTACTACAATCGCAACATTATACCGGTCGCCCACCCTTGGGAGAGCAACTCGGAAGATCCAAGAAGTGTGCAGTTCAAGGGCATCAAAGTAATTCGGGCTTTGGGCTGTCCATGAAAAACGCCAAGCTAAGAGCCACCATCGTGGTTGCCTTGCTCGGCTTGCTTTCCGAGCAAAGTCTACTGGTCATGCTCCTCGCAATGTCTAGTCCCCCTCATCCTTGGATGTGGTTAAGTACTACAGTAGGGGGTTCGTCTATATAAACCCGCACGCGCCTTGGAAAAAGACCAAGTATGAGAGCACACGTTGGACATACCAAGCGACTGGCTCCCCGAGCCAGGAGGAGGGACACTCTACGCAGATACATCACAATATGTCTTTCCCTATATTAGGATAAAAACTCAAACGGTTAAGTACCACACTCGAAGACTTGTTAAAACATGACCATCACGTGCCTTGGGAAAAGACCAAGTACAGTATGACCTATAGGGTCGCCTTGCGACCACGGGATGTTGACCAAAGACAATACAAATGGCCAAAACATGTTAAAAAATTCAAACATCACTCTCGACCAATAACGCTCGAGGACTAGCTACCCCCAATGCGAGCGAATACACCAAACAAACCAATCACAAATAATTAAAGTCGGACGCGACTAGCAAAACTACATAACAAATCATTCACTCGCATGTTTTACCAATTGTTCTTTACATATGGCCACTTGTCGCTCACGATCTATCACAAATATATCAACTATTATGCAGGCTTCGAAGAGGATGACTCGTGCGATCCCCTGACCTGAACAAAGGGCTCCAACGGGTTGGCTGGATAAGTCGTCAGCGACTTTGCAACCGTCGACTAGAAGAGCCGCTCCGACGGAAGATGGCGATGCTTCGATTTGGTGTCACTAGGAGCCACTTATGTTTGCTGGTACACAGTAGGTCACCCATCGCCAGCACACACTCCACATTAGGAGAAGCCTTCACATTCAGCCCCAGGCCCTCTGTGATCTCCACCTTGCCGGTCGCTGAAGGGTACCCGCTGGTGACATCGTCAAGCTCGAAGGTTTCCGAGAAATGGGAGAGTCCAAGTCCCAATGCCGTTGTCGCCCTGTGCCATAATGATGAACACATCATCCACTCCACGAATATCGCCGCCTCCTAGAGGTACCTCCACCATTCCATGAAACCCCAGGCAGCACCTTAGTGGGTGTAATTCCCTTCATAACGGCATGCACGCACACCGCAGAGGCAGTGGCCACGTTCAGCATTGCCGTCACGCACAGTTTGGCGCTTAGGTCCTCCACCGCCGGGTCGTGGCAAGCTATAATGCCTGCAAGCGTTAGCAATACAATTTTATATCCCAACGCAATCGGGGACTCGACTACCTCGGGCCTCCATTCTAGAAGAAACACAAATCACAACTTACAGAGAAGCTTGCGGCAATTGCTAGTGATGACATTCACCAAAGCAGAGAACTTTTCCTACTGACCAGCTATCACAGACTCGAAGTCCTTGTGTTCTCTCTCCGCTGCGGAAACCGCACTCTTAGCTTTCTCCTTGAACTGAGCTAGAGCGATTTTCGCCATCTGAAGCTCAGTTTATAGCGCCTCCAGCTTCTTCTCTGCCGCAGTCGCCAAAGAATTTGCAGCTTCCAGGTCAGCTTTTGGAACATAACCTTCACAGACCTTGGTAAGCGCCGAGGCATGGTTGGCTACAACAGGATTTGCATGGTTATAACACATAGCAAACCCCCGCAGAACACAAACACGACACAAGCACTCACCAGCGGCAGTCTGAAGCTGGCGAGTCGCTTGCTGAGAAAATTTTAAGTATCGTTCCAACCACTCTTGTTCTGCTTTCTTTTCAATCGACTCATGCTACAACAATAGTAAGAAAGTCAGTAAAGATTCTAGCCACTAACATTTAGCTACTAGACCCTCGAGGACTGGGAGGATCAAGTGTAAAGATTCTAGCCGCTAAATTTGTCACTTCTTTGGTTCTTTGAAATCCATACATCTGAGGGATTGTTCAAGACATTGGTTGACACGATCTGTAATACCTCAGACACTATGCTCTCAACAACAAGCTTGTATAAACCAAAAGTGGACAAGATGTACTACAGAGGGGGTTAAACGACCACCCACACGCAGGACGAAAGGGGGATTGGTAGGGAACGGTACCAGCCAACCACCCCGCCCACTTTTATGAATATAGTATCAGGTGCGAGCGGCGTAGTAGACAAGTATGTGAATAAAAGATACACAAGTGTGTATGTCAGTGACATACAACAGTACATCAGAGATAGACCATCTAAAATAAAATAGAAATATTCAACATCATACGGCTAGATCCAAATATTCTAGATAGAGAAAATAGTTTAGGATACTAATACATCACACATCAGAGTATCAAGCGGAAGCGGGAAATAAGATCCGAGTACGAATAAGAAGAAAACGGGCATAAGATGCCTGGAAATAAGCACATCCCTCCCACATGATCTCAAGGATATCCATCCTTAGAATCTCTACACCTGACAGTCATTGCCGCCATCATCGGTCTCCTTGACCCAGTAACCTTCCCGCGAATATACCTGTCCATCTAAACAATATTTATCGTGTGAGACCCTAAGGGGCTCATCAAGTCTTTATGCAAAAGGAAACAACCTGAGGGTGACACAATTGTAGTGGAAATAAATCCTAGCAGTCCTATAGAGACACGCTACAATATATCGACATACTAAACATTGCTCGCCCACCTTCTCATTCCCGAATGAGAAGGCAGAAGCACATCCTATCCGTTAGCAGTTTTATTAATCATTCCATGAATATTGCACTATTACTAGTCAAGTTTTAGTCATATTAAAAGTGGTACTTTAGTTATACCTATCTATGATCGAGAAACTATGCTCCAAGTCATCCATAACCGCGGACACGGATTTCAAAAATATTTACCCTACATGGGTGCACAAATAGCAATGCACTCACACGCTACCTCGGGAAGAACCAAATAAAAAGAAATGATGCAACACGACAAAGCATTGACAAGATTCACATATGATTTCAGAGGGCCACCCCACAAAGCTACCCGCAACGAAGTCGGCTGGGCTCCGAGATGGACCTAGGGTTTGCATCAATGGCTGTAAATGACTAGGAACCAGAATGTGTGACTATTCTTGTCGATACCGCGAAATAATCCGCAATCCTAAATAGTACAGTAGTAAATGCTCCTTGAGTAACAGTAGTAAATAAAGCAGTAAAGCATGGCATAAATGTTTGCTGATGAAACATTTGCATCACTTTTACAACAATCCAGATCTCCCATGGGTGAAGCTTATTAAGGATGCATATTATTTTGAGGAGGTACCTCACGCTGTCACTACTTGTGGCTCATTTTGGTGGAGGAATATTATGCGGCTCTCTGATAACTATAGGATGATGTCTAAACCTTCTGTGGGCAAAGGTGATTCCATCTTATTTTGGACTGATGATTGGTCCACCACAGTATTAGCAGAATCCTTCCCTCAGCTTTTCTCCTTTGTCAGAGATAAATATTGTTCAGTTAAGCAGGCTATTGCCATGACAAATGCTATTGAAGCTATTCATTTGCCTCTCTCTCTAGAGGCAGCCTTCCAATTGATCAGCCTGCAAGATAAATTAAGTTCTGTTGTATTGGACCCTGAAAAGGATAAAAAATGGGCCAGTAAGCTAACAAAATCAGGTGAATATTCTTCTGCTATAGTTTACTAGTACGTTTACACGTGCAACGCACGTCTCAAAATAATATAATTTTACAAGAAAACAAGAATATTCTTGTACCCATGTGTTTTGATTTTTAGCTTTTGAATAAGAGAGGTTCGATGCTTCTAAATTCATTGTATTAATTCCACTTTTTTAAATTCATTGTATTCATTCCACATCCTAATCGTAGTATGCTATTAATGATCCTCGCTCATGATTTAGCTGCCATGTATATATGACAAACTTAAATCACCACCTATTTATTTTCAAGTCCACAAAGGCTTCTTTCAGAACTTCATTGCTAGCAAATCATGCGGCCACAAAACCATATCAGAGATACAAAAGCTATTAGTATGATTTTTTTCCTATTTTGTAAAATTATTCAGCCTAACTTGCATAAAAGAATTATGCCTGCTAGTCTTGGGTCCTATTCATATTGGGCGTACATGATTGCTCCTACAAAGAGAATATGCAAACATGAAGACTCATATGCTTCAAGCAGGTATGATGGCCTTTAAGGCAAAACCAAGTACTTAACAGAAAACCGATGTTCATGCTCAATACAAGAAGTTTATGACAAGGTAAAACATTAGCAAATTCATTTTTAGGAACTCATCCTGACACAAAATGTAAAATCAAGATCTTTTGGCATCTTAATATGAAAGATTTTTTTTTAATGTACAAGAGTGTGGGCATAACAGGTATGTCGTCTATGTAAAGTTTCATTTTTTTTAAGCAGTAGTCACTCTTTCGAAAGACAAAACATAAAAATAAGATGAACTTCAATGGGAATTTTTTCCCCTAGATCGATATAACTTGTACATCTCGTTTATATGACTTTTCGAAACGAAAATTTTCAACACGAACAGCAATTGCCGAAACTGTAGTGCCATGATGATATACGAACTATGCCAAGTTGTTTGATTGAATCAGTAGCATGGCTACTTCCAAAAAATATCGATCGGAAATTTGCACACAAAATCCTACTATTCTAGTTACACCATAGTTCAAAAGTATGAATTGCATTCCACTCTACCTTCTCTATAGGGGTCAAGCACATCAGGTGCGAAAATAGCTGGTCGTTGTACGCACGTAGTGTATGTTGTTACTCCCAAATTGACCTAACCTGCCATTAATAAGAAAAAGAAAGAGCCGAATGTCTTGCTTACAGAATCTCACCTCAAGAACTATTACTCAAATAATTTTCCACTGCCGTGAATGGAAATTGGCGTTCCTGCTACAAATGTGAAACCACGATTGAGATACATGTATAGCAGAGAAGTGTGGAGTAATAGTACACAAGACAGACAGCCGAAAACCAGATCTATTCAAATTGTATCAGGTAAATACTATTAACATGGCAAAAGTAAGTGACCATTATTTAAAATTCTATCAAGTAAATAATATTAACATGAAAAAATATTAAAATATTGCACCATCAAAATATTTGTGATCAAGAATTTACATGGAGCATTAGCTTTCTTGAGCTCAAAATAAAAATGTCTCAAAAGGAAAATGTCATCTATAACATATACCTGCGCCTAACAAAAAATATATTACAAAACCTTGAGAACCACGGCATCTGCACTTTGATTTATCTAAACCCAGCATCCAAACTCCCTTATATGCTACCATGAAAATAAAATAGATTACCAAAAGGAAGGTCAGACCCGTAATTTAAAATTTCACATAAATCACAATATCCAATCCTTGAAAATACTTTTTTATCTTATTTTCTTAGTCATGTTTTCCAATGGAAAAACATATGATCATTGTAGAAGTATGGCTTCAGAAAAACAAGCTACAGAAATCATATTTTGCAATCAACCAATCGTAGAAATCTACAAAAGCTTAGACTGTGAGTTAGTTAGACAAAATAAAACCTACTCATAAATTTTACACACCAATCTGTTGCTAACCTCCAAACCATGTAGCTCTGGCAGTTCAGTTCAGTTAAAAAAAACTCCAAACCATGTAAAACTTGTGCGGTACATGTAAAACTCCATTCAACCCAAAGGGCCCTGAAAATGGAAAAAAATACAACATATGCCAGCTTTCTGTACACGGAAAAAATCAGATGGTACCTCCATCTCTGTCTATTAATTATACATACATATATATACATACATATATATATTCCACAATGGCTATTATTGATTTTAAAGAATGAAAGATAATCGGTTGTCCTACATTGGAGAATTCCTCCAACCTCAAAGGCGCATTTTTTTGGTTGATGGAAAAAGTTACAGCTATCAACTGGTTTTATACCCGATCTCGAATGCAACGAATTGACATTGGTAGGCAATATGGAGCAGAAAATGCAGTATGACAAACTGAAACAAATTTGTACTGGTAAGACCAATCTAGAGCTGCTACACATGAAAATTTCAAAATAGAGATAAAAACGCTCTTATACTTAGAAACAAAGATCAATCCTGCATATATGAGTGGAAAAGATTTATTTTCGTGCAGAATCTTCACAAGAAAGTACTCAACATCATGCTCCAGTATAGTACTATGGTAGATGAGTTAAAATCTGCAACATCCTCTATCGTACCTGTTGTGAATGCCCATAACAATGTCATCTTCGATCCCCCACTTTGACCTTGTTGCCGGCTGCCAAAGCACGTTGTTGTCTGACGGTGGTTTCCTGCTGCAGCACGTCAATCTCCCCAGCCGCCAAACTCCCCAAGCGCGAGCTCCGCCACGACCTCCATGCTCTCCTCCATCCTTGTCAGGTGGAACCGCACGCTGCTGCGTAGACATGGAGAAGCAGCACCAACGGCGACAAGCCACGGGCGCGCGTAGTCGGCATTGAACCCCCGGAGGAAGCCGAGATAGTCCCCGCACCGCCCTCAATGTGAAGCCGCCATGGATGAGGAGGAGGTAGGGTGGCCATGGGACTTGGGCGTGCCAAAGAAATTCTGGTAGTACGGCGGTGGGTCAGACGGGGAGGTGGTCAGGTGGACCTGAAGCTACAGTTGGGACGGAGAGGGAGAGGTTCTCGGCCTGGCAGGAGGTGCGGGAGAAGAGATCTAGGAGCACAAGGTGGGAAGGGAATGAAGAGAAAATTAAGGAGAATATTAACTGAAACATCATGGTGAATGCGGATTTCTCGGACTCGCGGTTCGGCAGAGCGGGGCGGGGTATTTTCCTCTGCCGGTGGAGCGCGTTCAGTCAACGAAAATTGCTAAGTGCACACATAACACTGGATTTGGTTACCTGTAGCTGTTAGATTGATTTTGATGGCGCTAATCCTGCGGTGGTAATGAGACCATGTATTTCGTGGGGTGCGTTTAGCAAAGATAATGTTTGCTCTTTTATTAGTAGTATAGATAAGATGCACTTTTAACATCTTGCCGACCATTTCCCCTCAAAGATGATATGGAACAACAAGTGCACCTTGAAGCACAAGTTCTTTGCTTGGTTGATATTGCAAGATCGAATTAACAATAGGGACATGTTACTTAAAATAAACTGGCATAATATGCCTAGATATAAGCACATCCCGCCCACATAATCTCAAGTATCTCCATCCCCGGAATGTCTACACCTGATGGTTGTTGCCACCATCAGCGGTCTCCTCGACCCAGTAACCTTCTTGCGGATATACCAGTGATTCTAAACAATATTTATCGTGTGAGACCCTAAGGGGCTTAGCAAGTCTTTATGCATCTAAAGGGAAAAACCTTAGGGTGATGCAATTGTAGAAAAAATGAAGCCTAGAAGTTCTATAGAGACACGCTACAATATCCGCCTAACCAAAGATAGCCGGACGTTCGTTAAAGAAACAATAGTTAATTATCCAACAGATATATATCGACACAATAAACATCACTCTCCCTCCTTCTCATTCCCCGAACGAGAAGGCGGAAGAACATCCCATCCGTTGGCAGTTTTATTAATTATTCCATGAATATTGCACTACTACTATTCAAGTTTTAGTCATATTAAAGCGGTACTTTAGTTATACTTGTCTATGATCGAGAAACTATGCTCCGAGTCATCCATAACCGCGGACACGACTTTCAGAAATATTTACCGTACAGGGGTGCACAAATAGAAAACAAGCACGTGCTACCTCAGGAAAAACCAAATAAAAAGGAATGAGGCAACACAACAAAGCATTGACAAGATTCACATATGATTTCAGGGGGCCACCCCACAAATCTACCCGCAATAAAGTCGGTAGGGCTCCGAGAAGGATCCAGGGTTTGCGTCAATGGCTATAAACGACTGGAAACCCAAAAGTGTGACTGGGCTTGTCGATACTGGGAAAACACTCTACAATCCTAAACAGTACAGTAGTAATGCTCCTCGAGCAACAATAGTAAATAAATCGGTAAAACATGGTATAAGTATAGGATAGTAATAACACCCTAAACTAGTTTGTGTCCCCAAGAAATTCAATGAGAATGAAGCTAAGACTATGGATAGTGTGATAGTCAAGGAACAAGAATCAAGTACTTGGGGTCCTACGAGACACAAGTGAGCTTAAAGACCCAAATAACAGATAATGCCCACGGGTTCTTCTATCTTCAGTTATCCCATTACTAATCAATTCAGTTTTTAGGTACCTCGTTATTGCAAACTCTCACAAACCCTACACATGCAGTTCTATGACTCGCATGGCTCAAACAACTCCTGTAGTAATGGCTCATAGGATTGAGGAAACAAGCTTCGGTGGGGTCTAAAAGTAAAGATTGTGCAATACTTGGGATTGCAATTTAATTCAGAACATGACTCATGATGCAAGAATAAGATAGATCCAATAGGTACTATATGAAGTGCAAGCATGGGGAATTGCTTGACTGGAAGCTTAGTTGAAGAATAAGAGGGATTTAGGTAATATTCTTGAGGCTCCTGATAGTTCCCTTGCTCAGTGTCTATCCGGATAAAAACCAAACACAAAAGGACCATAATAAATACATTGCGCAATCATATAAAGCATATGCAACAAGCAACCAAGGAATGCCTTTATGTAGTGATGCACAATTTACATGGTATAACATAGCATGGCATGAGTGAGGTGTGAATACAAGAATAAAGCATCTTATTATGTTTTTAGTCATGTTTTGCACCTATAAACTTGCTGCCCCTTTAATATTTATATGATGCATGCTTCAATTCATATCATGGAATGCATAGTTAGAACGAGATGGTCGCGCTAATCATTTTGCACATATCATTTGTGGAAATCGGAGTTACGGAATTCAAGAAATGGAATTTAAATAGTATTTAATAATTCAAAAAATTATTTTCCCAGAATATATTTTTAAATGGCCTATTCATAATCCTCGCATTTTTCTGATTCAAAATATATATTATTCTTATTATTTGAAATAATGAATTTAAAACAATATTAAATTCAAATTATATTAAATATGGTCAAATGTTAAAGGTTTGACTGATTCCAAATAGTTTTGAAAATATTTCAATTTATAATTGACTTCATATTTCAAAACTAAACACATTTAAAATTAAACTTTTATTCAAATTCGATTTTATTTGAAAATTATAAAAGGTTTTTTGTTTGAATAGAATATAAATCAGTTCTAAATTTAACTCTGGATCTAGGCCAGGGCTTTTGTTACACAGTTGCAACCTACTGAGCGAGACATGCAGGTGAGGACAGGTTCCAGTGGGTCCACGCACGCAACAATCCATGAGCCAGGTGACACGTGTGGGATCTAGGGGCCATGGGTTCAGTTTAGAAAATGTGGTGTACCTTTTTATAAAATTACACAACCAGGGTTGAGAGCTTAGACTAATAGGTGGGGAAGGACGATGGACAACGGGTTGATCAAGGAAAACTACAGGGGCAAAGCACAAACATGCACATGCTACTGTTCTTCTATTTCCTGACAAAACCGAAGAACAATGCGACATCATGGTGCAGCAAAAATAGCGGCAAACGCGGCAGGCATGGGCGAGTGGTGCGGAGCCACTTCCATTGAGCCGAGGTTGGTGCTGGTAGGTTTTCCGGGGCTGGATGAGCTATTGTGGCTCGGCCTTGTCCTCACCGACGCGACAGAGAATACCAGCGGCATAGACGATCAGCGGCGGCGTGGGCAGGGGCTTCTAGGAAGCGGTGCTAGCATGCTTAGATGCAGCGCAACAACACATGTCCAACAGAGCAAGCGTGCGGGCACGGTGCACACTGCAGAGGAAGCGCACAAGCAGCGAGGTAGTGTTCGCAGGAGCGCGCACAGTGTTCGACAGAAGGACCGGCACATCAAGGAAGCTATAGAGTCAGCGAGGATGTCCAAGGGGTGCGGTAGCTCACTATGGGGAGGTTGGTGGTGGTGGTACAGCTTGGGGTGTCGGCAATCAACGGTGGTGTTGGAGCTTTGGAGTTAGGGTTTTTCTTTGGTGCCTACTCGTTCTGCTCGACCCAGGTGTTCTCCTTCTCGTCTCTATGTTCAGGCAGGTTCTCCTGGTCCTGGCGGTCTTCCCCGATGCCTCTGGTCTCCTCTCCACCTTCTCCCCTCGCTGATATAGAAGCACACCGAAGGTGGCGGCTAGGGTGGATGGGTAGGCTAGCAGAGGTAGATGGAGAGGGAAAGAAAGGCTCTGGGCAGCCCCTGGGTGGTGGGGTGATATAGATAAGTATAGTGAGATGGGTTAGCTCGGGTTAGGGTTTGCATAAAGAAAACATGGTTGCTTTTTTCTCTCTCCTCTCTCTCTTGGTGGACGGCAGGGAGCTAACCAGGGTCGGGTTAGGGAACTTTGTTTTTCCTGGGTAGCAAGAGAGGAAACATGGTGGGGATTAGCTAGGAGGGAAAGGTGCACATGTGACCACTTGGTCACATGGCAATGGCTCGGGTTATATTGGGAATTAGGGTTATTGCTAGATGATTTCTAGGTTAGATGGGAGGGGGTAGTTAGTGGTTTGGTTCCATCCAAACCAACAAGAGGAAGGCTTGGTGAGAGATTAGATAGGTATGTTAGATAGTTAGGTAGTTATAATTTGAATTTGAATAAACCAAAAGGTATAAAGGAAACCTCACAAAGCTTCCATCCCAAATAAAGCCAAAGGAGAAACATGAAGGAGGGAAAGTATATGGTTGATGATGATTATTTGAATTTGATTCCTCTTGAGAGCTTCCAAATCAAATATCCTCATAAACCAAAGAAAAACAAGAATGGGAGGATGGTGGTGGTCTTGCATAGGCCATGCATGTGGGATAGTGTCACCTTCCTAATTGCAAAAACAATCATGGTTCCATATGGAAACATATCCAAGCTGCATTAGATTCAAATATGAAGTCTTGCTTGTAATATGAGATTATTTGACATATGCATGGAAATGAAACCAATGACCATGGTAGTGTGTATTTCCCACTAAATTAAATTGTAGTCAAAATGGCATCATACATGGGCATACAATGAATAAACCATATTGAAGCTTTAATGAAGCATTTCACTCACATGGAATGAAAAGGTGGCCATGATGCACCACATACTTAATATTGTTAAAAAATAGAAAACATATATGGGGCATCTAGATTTAGAAGTGGAACCATCTTATTACATATGAGCTAGACAAATGCCAAAAGAAATGCAAGTGCTAATATATAGATTGGATGGTGGGATATTAGGTGGTGGCAAGAAAGTTGGTGGATTTGCAAAAGAGATATGCCCACAACTCAACTTGGAAATGAAACAATTTATCAAGAAGCAAATACAATATATCAAGAGGCAAATATAAGTGATACAATATATAATGAATAGGGGATAAGAACAAAATAGTGGGGTTTTTATATGATGCTCAAATGCAAGGTGGCATGGTGATATGAGCATGATATAACACTACTAGGAAAACCTTCATCAGTGGCGCATTGATTTTTCCCTTCTGTGGCACATATCAGATGCGCCACTAAAACGACGCAATTAAAGAGAACTTGTGTGGCGCATTCCAGTCTATGCGCCACATGGGCATGGTTCATTGGCGCATTTTAGCATATGCGCCACAGAAGTGGTATGCACTACAGAAGTATATATACATGCGCCACAGGTGTATAACTCAGTTATTAAAAAAACAGTACTAGTCCAGAATTAGGTAACATATAGGCATTATATAGGTATTATACACATAGCAGTAGAAACAGTTCATAATATTACAATACAAGTGACAAGTGGAGAATATTTACACAAGTGTTGGTACAAAGTTCACCATCTCACATTACAAATGAAGTGGTCACTGCCTACACTACAATCAAATCAAATACAACTGTGATGATGGTGAGAAAGAGCAAGAGCACTAGCAATATCTTCATCCGGTTCTCCTTCCACAGGTGGTTCCTCCACTTGGCTACTGCCTCCTCTCGAGTCGCGTATCCTTTGTAGCTATTGTCGCTGAACTTTTTCACCTGTTTCTGACGTCCTCCCACTCATCGTAGACTCTTGGAACCCAGCCCTTGTACATAATGTACCACTTCGTCATCTCTATAGATAAGGCATATTAGTAAATTGTAGCACCCCGGGTAAAACCACTACTAGAAAATCGCGTGTTATTTTATTCATGCATCGTCATGACATCACCATGCATCTTTTTGCCTAAAACTATTTTACTAAAAGCCCTATTCCATTTTCTACAAACGTCCCTCTCTTTATTCAATCAAATGCAAAACCTCGGTCTTTTCTGGATCTTGTATTTTATCTAAAACTATATTTCAAAACGTTTTGTTTTATAAAAATGATAAAATATTTTATACCGGGGAGGCCGCCACCGGCCAGGCCCACAGGGCCCAGCTGGCAGCAGCCTACTACCCGGCCTAAACTAGACAAAACCTAGACCAACCCCAAACCAAACCCTAGACAATCCTATCCCCACCCGCCGCCGCCAGCTAGGGCACTAACCGCGCGCACTCGCTCCTCTGTCCCGCTCTCGCTTCGCCCAATCCCACCGACGCGGTCAACCAGCACCCCGCGTCCTCGCTTCCGCCGGTCCCACCCACAGCTGCCCATGCTTCTCACGTTTTTCCCTGGCCCCACCACTTCCTAGGTGCCCCGTCCTCTCCTACCATGCAACCCGCTCCCCTCGTTCTCGTTCTCGCATACCCATCCCGAAGCCTCACCGCCGCCACGATTTCCCCGTGCCTCCCGACCTCGCCGATTCCCCTCGTCGACCTGGTCGTAGCCTACCCGGCCCGCGCGGCCCCGCGCTTGCACTCGGCCTCAAGCTCGAGCCCGACGTCTTGCTCTTCAGCGCCGCCGCCGCCCTTGATACCTCACCGTGCGCCTCCCTCTCTGGCGCGCCGAGCAGCACCAGCCTCCGCCCTCCTCTCCCTGGGACGCTCTCCCTTTCCTTCGCGAGCCCCTGCAGCACAGCGCCCCGAGTTCCTCGTCTTCCGGCAGTCGCCTCTGCCCGCTGGTTCGCCTCACCGTGGCACCCCCGTGAGCGGCGCCGCCCCTTCACCAACGTCTTCGGTGCCTCTGCCTCCTCTACGCTGCCGGCTTCGCCCGTCCTCGGCCACGCCTGAACCCGAGCTTCCTCGCCTGCCGACGCTGGTGACCCCTCCCTCGATCTCTTCTGCCCCTGTCCTCCGCGAACTCCCGGAACGCCCTATTCATCATCGACAACCAGCAGGGGCCGTGGTGCTCCGTTGTCGACTCCCTTCAGGCCGTGCCCCTTCCCTCTCTGCCGGCCGTCATCGACCCAACGTCGTCGGCCACCTCGCCGTTCTGCGCCTTCCGAGACCAAGCTCGCCACCACAGGCCCACTTCATGTACGACGGCTGCCGCACCCGGACGCGCGCACGGTGCTCTGGAATCTGGGGGCATCCTGGTGTGATGTGAAGAGAGTTGATGGACAACCCCGATGGCAAGTCGTGTACCATGGTGGCGTTAGTGTACATGCATCCATATGTGTTTGTGCGATGTTCCCCAAAACACCCGAGTCCAATACAAGATAGACATCGGCAAACCAAGAGGGAACCCCAAGATCTTCGAGAGAAAACTTCGACTTTAGATCCAAGTTCGCCGACCACCCAGGGAACCGGAATGCGAAGACCGAACCCGAATCCGTTGAACCCCTCTCGGTGAACATCAAGATCTTCGCCCCGATGTGTGACCCCCTTTATCCGAGCCCTATTTTATAATGGATATCTATATGAATTGTTGCATATTAAATTGTACATGCTTGCACTCATATCATGCGGTTTGGGGGTTTTTGCCGATTCTCCTAATAATTAAATATGGGGTCCATATGCGGACTTTTCTAGTCTTATATTTGACCCCATTTAAATTTGTGTAGCGAACCGGTAACTTATCTTGCCCTGTTAATACAACATTTAAATTGTGGGGTATCTAGAACAACTATAACCATATACTTAATTGTCGGGACCCCGGTTCCGCTTAATGTGGCCTAGTTGCATCGCACCTTTGCCATGTCATACATCATACATGCATCATGCCCGATCTTTTGCCGTAGTATTAAATAGTGCATCCAGTGTTTCTTCTAGTGCTTTGCTTCTTCGCGGATTAGGCCGATGAGTTGATGCGAGTGTCGACCCGATCTTCGGATGAACCTTCGGCAATATTTTCCAGGCGAGCATCTCCCCCTTCTACCTATCTTACTTTTACAGTATTTATTCCCTCCTGTTGATCTATTGCTATCTGTGTTGCGATGCTCTAGTTTTCGTACCCGTGATATTCCTTGCAGCCTTATATTGCCTTGGACACATCCTATTACCTGTTGTTTGGTAGATAGTTGGACTTGCGCGTCGTAGTCGCTTGCTCAAGTGCTGTTGCGTGTCGTCCAGTACCACAGCTGTTGGAAGGCTGCCATATGCTTTATGTTGGAGATGATCATGGCTTTAATTATTGTTTAATAACTAAAATTGAAATTAGGTAAATGCAGAGGCACCGGTGGGTAATAGACAATATTTGGTTTTTAACCGCTCACTGGTGTCCCGTAGGACCCCGAGTTCTTGACACCTGTTCCGAGACCGAGCGCGCTAACCACAGGTGGGGTGTGTGGGCACCCCCATCGATTTAGTACCTGATTTCAAGTACTGTACTGGGGGCCACAAAGTAGTTTGGGGCTTTATTACTATCCTGTACTTATGCCATGCTTTACTGCTTTATTTACGATTGCGCGTGGAGCGCCTATCGCTTAGGAACCCGTGATACGTTTTATTGTATTGACAAGCCAGTCCACACTTTCGGTTCCTCATTTACAGCCGTCGACACAAACCACAGGTCCGTCTCGGAGACCGGCCGACTTTTGTTACGGGTAGCTTAGTGGGTGGCCCCGTGCTTGCTTTAGGTGCTGGAAACGTCGTGTCCGAAACCCCGTCGACATACCGTTGGGTGTATGTTTTGTGATCTTGTACCTACCTGATCTGACAACAAGGGTGTAGGTGTGTGTGGAAACTTTGGTGCACCCCTGCAGGGTTTAATCTTTTCGAGAAGCCGTGTCCGCGGTTATGGACGACTTGGAGCACAGTTCTCGATCATAGACAACTATAACTAAAGTTTACTGTTATAATTTGACTTGTATCCGATATGACTAGTAATCAGCTTCACTGCAACGGAATGGCTAAATAAAAGTACCAACAACTGCTGGGTTTGGGATATCTCATGCTAATTGTATCTGACTAGTAAGTGTTGCAACTACAACGGAATGGTTAACTAAAAGTGCCCACTGCTTATTATATCAGGATGACTCATGCTATCTATATTTGACTAGTAATTGCCGCAACTATAACGGAATGAATAAAACTGCCAACTGTGTGAGTTCCTCGGTTGACTTCCCCGTTTGGTATCGAGGGGGAAATACCAGGATGGGTATGTTTGGTGGTAGAATCAGGTTGGTTCCGAATAGGTCTTTCTTATCCCTCTCTGATAGCCGACAGTTATCTCGAGTCTCTATAGGTTGTTTAGTGCATGCCGCGCTGCCGCTCAGTCCACCATACCTATGTAGGCGAGGACCGCCGAATTCTAGTCTCGCCGTGTACTGGCCTCAGTACTGACCGCTCTCTTTTTCCTTTTCCCTTTGTCGGCACCCCTTTGTCTTCAGCAGGTTTTGAGATCGACGTCGTTAGCAGGGTTACCCTTCCGGCTTGGCCTGCGCAGGGTTATGGACGCCATTGGTTATTCTTCAGGGCTCTTAGCTCAATTTGCATCTTGTCCATACTCGGACGCTGTATCGTTTTCCAGGTGATTTGGATCTTTGTATTGTATATCTGTATTCTTGACTCATTGAGTCGCTGTTGTATATATATGTTTTGTGGGTTCCATCGAGGACTATTGTGTAATGATATTACTTCATTTTCCACCCGCACGCAAGTGCCTGGTGGGAACCTTTGAATCGTTTCTATGCGAGTTTGGCGGGAAGCGCTAAAACTTGCATAGGGTCGATTCTGAGGGTGTTACATAAATCATGCAGCGGAAATAACTAAATTGGTTCAAATGTAGATATGTACACATAAACTAAAGAAAAAGATTCGTAAACATAAAAGAGAGCACATCGATCACAATCATAGAAGTTCGACGACAAGGACCACAATAGTGTAGTTTATGACATACGACCACAATAGTAAAGTTTGTGACACAACACTACGTGTAGACATCTATGCACACACTCAATAATGCCAGGCACACATATCGCTCATTGAGAACTGCTAACGCTTGGCTTTGGGAACGGTAGATAGCCATCCTTCGTCATCCACATCCTGTTGTCACCCTGCTTACGAAGAATATCTTCGATCTCCCTCTTAGTAAACCCTCTATTGTGTATTAGGACCCCTCCCCTTGTGTTGACATCTTCCACGATGATTTCCGACAACTTAACCTGGATGCGATGGAAGTCTTCTCTAAGATCATCATCGTCGGATTGCGCCAAATTTTCGGCCCATCCTCGGAGTCTAGATGGCAGAGTTAGGTTCTGGCAATCCCGGAAAAACCCTTTAAGGTGATGCATGACGTGGAAGGACTCCTTGGCATTGCCACTAGTCAGATCCTTTATGTAGGGGAACTCGAGCGCGTGCTTGAACACGTGTTTGCCGTTGTTGAAACATTCCTCCATGTCGACGAAGGGGCATCCCTTTCTAGCATAGCCCTCGAGAGCCTCATTCAGAACACCCCTTATTCTGGTGTATTCTTTCTTCTTCTTCTTACTCCCTGAGTGGAAATACATTGCTAGCGAGTACTTCGTGGAAATGACGATGAGTGTGCACTATTTGTCTCTGCACAACACGATTGAAACTGGATGTTGGAAAAGGACAAACTAAGAAAGCTATAAGAAATCCTAAGTTACGATGGCTAGCGGGTGTGTGTACTTACTCGGGAAAGAATGTCAAAAGAAGCATGTTCGTCCGCTTGTGGTCCACCATGAACTTTTCAAGGTATGCCATCGCCATGGCACGCATCTCTGATCCTTCCTTCAACTTGCTATCACGCATGTACTAGGGATCCACTATCGTGATCTACCGAATTGCTCTCTCTTGATCTTCATCACTAGATTGAGCGCGAGTAGGAGGACCAGGTTATAGTCCAGCCGTTTCGAGAGAAATAGCTTGAAGACGTCCTCATATGCTATGAAGAACATGTTCGCGGGGGCTTCATGGACGAAGTCCACGACCGATGGAACCTTGATAGTGAAAACCGGGTAATTTGGATCTTTATCTTTAAGAAGGATTCCCTCTAGTGTCTTGATACCATCACTCAAAGCAAGCATATTTCCACGAGCGAGGCGAAGCAGCTCTGGAGTTAGTATCGCTTCACCGGCTACATGCCTTCAGGCAAGCCATCCTCGCAGGCTGGTACGACATCGTCCTTAGCCTGAATCCTCTTCGGACAAGGTTGGCTCTCGGCTTTCTTACCTCTCTTCTTGTGCTTCTTCGTCTTCTGAGAAGGCTCCTCTACTAGGGATGCTAAGTGCTCAACAGTGGCCTTTTGGAGTGAGCCAGGGCTAAAGACGAATCCAGGTTTCTCCCATGGATCGGCGGCTAGAGGCGTCTCTTGAGAAAAACCACGAAAGACCAGGCGTTGCGTGCATGTAGTGGGACATCCACCTTGACAGTCGAGAGTGACGAAGGGTTCTTCATCCACAGAAGTCATGTACAATCCTTTGTCGGCACTGATGTTGATGAAGTCATCAAAGTTGAAAAATTCGTCATCATCTTCGTTGTTGCCACCATGTGGTGATGGTGGTGGCAAGGGCGATGGTGGTTTCAGTGCGACGACTTCGCCTTGGGGCGGCCCACACGCTCCCAATAGTTGTTGGTGGCGACTGGTGGTGGCGAAAGCGACGGCTGGCTTCCGAGGTGGTGGCAAGACGATTGAGGTGGCGCTGGTGCGCCCCACAAGATGAATCTGGGGCTTCGGCCATGTCAAGGTCCAGCCATGGCATTCTTCAAGGGTCTTGTGTTCATCGACTCCTTGAGGTTGAAAGGGGGGTCCATGTCGCCGCACCCTAGCAACACCCGAGAAATCTAGACCATCATCATGGCATCGTCCATTGAATTTTCGTGCATCGTGCGGCTCGCCGGTTGTATGATAGTGCACTTGGCAACATCCTTTAACTCGCCGCCGGCAACTTTGTGGAGTAGTACACAAGTAGCATCCTAAGTCAAAACATATATGTTGGTGATACGTCATAAATGTATATATAATTTTTGATGCTCCATGCTTGCTTTATATCAATTTTCTTATGATTTGTCTATACTTTGAGGTATTTCTATACACTTTCTGGAACTAACCTATTGACAAGATGCCATAGTGCCAGTTTCCTATTTTCTTCTGTTTTTGGTTTCAGAAAAGCTAAAAAATGAATATTCTCATAATTGGACAGGACAAAAGCCAAAGTTACTATTTTCCCCTGAACGATACGGAAAATCAAAGAAGAGACGGAGAAGGGCACCAGGGTGGCCACATCTTATGCATGATCTTATTGTGATCATGAGCTTTGTAATCAAAGAAGAGACGGAAAATCAAAGAATAGACGAAAAATGTGTTCATCTCTCTCTCTCTATGCATGATCTTATTGTGATCATGAACTTTGTAATCAAGTAGATCTACTGTTCTACTGAAGTGTTTCAATAGATCTCTGCTCTCCCCACGTGTGTGAAAGTGACAGCGTGCATGCCGTGTGTGGCACTTAAGCTAGATTACATATATATATATTTGTCATGAGTTATATTTGGAGTTGGATGTCTCTATGAAATTGTGGTGTTTGTTGGAACCATCTAGCGCTCAAGTTGACAGTGTGGGGTTATCTAGATGGGAAAGGCGGACTTTGAGGAGTGCTGTTATAGCCCTAACATGGATTAGAGTGTCCAACCGGAGAGTATTTCAGGGTAGTATCATGAAGATAATATATTTATTGAGATTGTTCACTAGTCAAAGTATGATCCCTAGGCCTTCTTTCAAAGCATTGAAACACCGTTTGCATCTAGATTTCTTGCATGTTTGCTTGCTTCCATCTTTATTTTCATTTTGCCTTTAGTCTCTCCCACGTCAACAAGTCAAAAGATCTTTTCTGGCACCGTTACCACTTGTATTTGTAGAGGTCCCAACCTTCAATAAGGTAGAGATCCCTGTGTTTACAATGCTAGTCCCTGGATCAATAGCTAGCATCCACAGTTAAGATGTATTATCAAGAAACAAAGGTAATAATACAACTTTATAACCAGGAATAACATAATTTTAATACATCTTACATAGCTCATTTGGCTATTACATTACATTGCAACAGAATATCTATAAGCACGGGGTCCTTCATCTTCAAAGTGCCATAGGCAAACATGTTGGTTGTAGACTTGTAATCCTAATCAATCAACTTCACTAATATCAAACAAACCTGCAACATAACAAGTTACAGCCACAAGGGTCAATACATTTGAATTGTATTGGCAAGTTTCACTACTATGTAGAAATAAGTGGATCCTATCATTACATGAATATTTGGCTAAGTAGGGTTTTAGGTTCATTTGCAGAACGCAATAATTTATCCTATCTTTTCAAAATAGTTTTGATCTTTTATCAAAATCTTTCTGAGCTCCTTGGTACACCCCAAGTGCTTCAAGTCTTTGTCAAAATCTTTTGGGCTCCTTCGTACACCCCAAGTGCTTCAAGTCTTTTGTTGTCACTTTCAAGTTTTTTTTTCTTTTAGAAATTGGAATGTCGAGATTTCCCATAGCTTCAGGCCTTAGTTGCTCAGTATTGTCCATAACCAGGGACACGGCTAAGTACTTAGATTTTTGATTTTCTGTAGAAGTTGTACACTTTACCCACATGACACAATCTCATCTTGTTGCCACCAGTGGCCGCTGGATAAGTACTCACCAAGATGGAGTACTGGCAGATTGAGAATGTGACGAAGTCTTTCCATAGGGTCCTCCCATACACAATGCTAGCTTGTCTACCAGGCACCAATGTAGGGTTCCAAGTTCCCTCATTCCAGTAACCTGAAGAGGCCAATGCATGGGTCTTGCACAATGTAATTGACTAAGCCAGTGCCCATTTAGCATGTGGCTGTACACGGAAGCCACTGTACGAGAAACATGTTCAATCTCTAAGTCCCTGGGTGGTTTTCATCTGGTGCACAACAAAAAAGAGATTGCTATATAAACATGGTTCCTATTGTTGCCACCTTGTCCAAAACTTGAGCATCCTTGTCCACCCAGGTGGTTCATTGAGTACTTGTTTTATTTATATAAAACATAAGTCTTTTCTCAACTTCATATAATCTCAACATGTATCCTTTCTCAAAATATATGTAGCAGGGCTAAGCATATTACAACTACATTGTTTTCACTAAGTAATGTATAAGGGTATCCTATAAGGATTTAGCATAGAAAAATATAGTAGTCCTTATCATGCATGTTTCAAAATCCACTAAGTGTAATGAAAATATTAGGACTTAGATGATAGTGTCACTTGCCTTTTTGGTAGAGGATGTTGGTTCACTCCTTGATCTTGCTAATATCACACTCTTCTAACTTCACTACAAGTCAATCAAGCAAACATAGGTTCAACTAGCATTCCAACCAATATTCAAACAATTTAACACACATAAAATAATAGAAGCTAAGTCATGCATGCAAGCATGCAAAAGATAGTTTTATTTGCAAAGGTGGTTTCTACTAGGCTCTAAACATTGTAAAGTTCAAAGTGGTCATTTACTAAAGTGGTAAACCATTTGCAAAAGGGTTTTATCTATAAACCATTTTTAAATCAAATCATTATCCCATGTGGTGAAAATGCTTTTGGTAAGGCAATAATTTTTATATTGTTCACCAAATAAGTTGTTAATTCACAAAACTTGGTGTTTTAGGGTTAGTAGGTTTGAACCAAAACATTTTCCAAAGGTTTTATTCAAAAATCATTTCTATAGTAAAATCAATATTTTTATTTGACTAGAAATGAGCTAATTCAATTATTCAATCCTAATCTTCACAAAATACATTTTTAAATCCATAAGTTGGTTCCTAGGGCCAGTAAGTTCACAACAAACCATTTTGCAAAGATTTCATCCCCAAAATCATTTTGGAGTAATTTTTATATCCTAAACAAGCATACACAAGTTTCCGCAAAAACAAACATTTTACCAGAATCTTTTTACTAAACAAAGTGCATGGTTGGCTAGGACTTGTTTTTCTGAATCCATTGATATAAAATTTGCAAAATTTGGACGTGTGGAACTAAAGTTATGGATTTTTCAAATTTGCATACAAATCAGATTCTAATTCTGTTTTAAACAGATCCAATGCCACGCGGCGTGATACCATTGGTCGGTACCGGTTCGCACGGATCGACCTCTGTGGATCGTTGGATCTAAACAGATCACGCGGATCTGGTTCAACTCATACCCCTTCGCTTAGTTCTATTCTCCGCCATCGAATCAAGATCTAACGGACACGTCTGCTTGGTCAATAACGGGCGACGCTGCGTGGCGGTGAGCGGCGGCGCGCGGTCAGATGGTGTGCTAGCGGTGGTTACAGGGAGCAAAGAAGGAAACGGGGGTGCTCACCGTGCTCGCGAGGTCGAGATGATGCTCAACGCGTGGTCATCTTGGCAAGGGGTGCTCAGACGCGACGGGGATTCCTCGCCGGAGTGGGTGGCGGCGTCAGGTGGCTCTGGAGGTCGTCGAGGGCGACGCTGCGGTTCACCCCGAGGAAAAACAAGGGCACGGTTAGATGCGGCCGGGTATGGCGAGTGCAGGAGCGTCATCGGTAAGGAGAGGGGCGGATGGCTACTTACTGGAATGCTTCGCCGGAGTGTCAGCGAACGGTGGCGGCGTTCAGATGATGTTGAAGCCGAGGCTCTGGGGCATTCACGGGCGAGTCCGAGACATTGGCAGATGCGCCTGGGGCTGGGGATCACTCTCGCGTGCAGTGGGAGGCGAGAGGTGGCGAGGTGTGGCCGAAATTCGCTGGAGAGGCTTGCCGGAGCTGTGGGGGCGCGGGCTCGAATTGGGGCAGCCTAGAGGCAGAGAGGAGGAGTTGTCTGGGGAAAAAGATAGAGCGGAGAGGAGAGTTTATGCACGTGTGGTCGCCGGGGGAGTTAAATCCGCTATCAACGCGAATCAACGCCGGAGTTACTGGCTGCAACGGCAGGGAGGAATTGCCGCGGGTTGAAGACGACGACATGCTGGCGTGGGGCCTGCCTGTCAGTGAGGGAGAGAGGGGAAGAGGGGCCCACTTGTCTGTGTCTGCGCGGGTGAGTTTCTCGGTGGAAAACAATTCGCGCGTGGGGGAAAAAGTTGGGCTGGACTGGTGGGCTGTTGGGCCTATTGGGTTGGGTCAGGTCTGATTCATTTTTTTTGTACTGAATCTTTTTCCCTTTTCCATTTGATTTTCTGTTTTGAAATTCAAACAACAAATCAAACACTCAAATGATTTCAAATCTTTGCCAAACTTTGCATTGAGTTTAGTTCTGATTAACCACATATTTCCAAGTCCCAAAATAATATTTTTATTCTTTTTAGGCTCCATTAATAATTAAATAAAATGGCCCTTAGTTATTAAATCAAATGGTTTTTGATTTATTTTAAAATCTCCATTTGAAATCTAAATATTATCAAAACCAATTCAGTAAGTTTTATTTGAAGATATAAAATATTTGGGAAGACTTGTTTAAAATAATTTAACAAATTTTAGTGTTTAATTAAAAATGGGAAAAGCCTTTACTTTAATAAAATTGGATATTATTAAATCCCCATTATTTTATTTAAATAAACCTTTACTATTTTTATCAAATAGAAATATTTTATTTCAAAGGATTGGCCAAGTTTTAATTTGGCTTATAAAATAATCCTTATTTGTAATTCTATCCTTTGCTTTTGAAAACCAAATCTTTTTATTAAAAGATCCAAAAATAGTAATTTCACAAATTTAATATTTTCTTTATTAAATGTTTATCTTTTCAAATCCCTTTAGGATTTGTTTGATCAAAATAGGTTTGAAGGTTTCCAATTGGAATCAAAAGTTTCTTTTCACACTGAAAATCAACAAAGTTTTATTTTATTCATTTATTTTTCACATAACAAGATTTGGAAAATCTTCGGATGTGACAGTATTTCACTATCTCTTCGTCGAACTAGTGCACCTATACACCTGACAAGTGTATTGGGTGTGTTGGGGACACAAGAGACTTCTTGTATCTTGATTGAAGGGCTGCTTGAGAGTGATACCTTTGACCACTTCCTCCCAAGTTCGACAAATCTTGGGTGATCCACTTAAGGGAAACTTGCTGCTGTTCTACAAACCTCTACACTTGGAGGCCCAACAACTATCTACAAGAATAGAAGTGCATAGACATCAAGCTATTTTTCTGGCACCGTTGCCGGGGAGGTAAGGTAAAAGGTACTCACATCCTCTTGTTGTGTGAGTGCTCAAAGTTATTTCCTTTAGATTCTGCAATTTTGTCTTTTTGTTTCTTGTTTTCACTAGTTAGGCTTAATGTAAGACAACAAAAAAAATAGATAGCTTTATAGTATTTATCTTGAGTTAGGACATGAAGTGTTTGAAGAGAAAATTAAAAAAACCTACGGAGCTTTATTTGCATGCTAATAGTAATGTTATTAGTATGAATTCTTTGAACACCATTATTGCTAATGCTATAGAAACGTCTAAGCTTGGGGACGCTAGTTTTTATGAAAATGATCTTTTTAGTTCCCTAGCTTTGGAAGGTAGCTATTCTATTGCTTTTGATGATACCAAACCTCCAATTTATGATGATTACAATGATGAATATGATATTTTCAATCCAACTACTATTGAGGAGAAAATTGTCACATCCCAAAATTCTCCTAATTTTGGAATGTGAAATAAATAAATAAGTTTGATTGATTGTTTGACTATGTTGAAAATTCTCAAAGAGAAGAAACTTTTTGAATAGAAAATCCTGTCAACCTTGAATTCAAAATCTTATATTCTTTTGTTATGACCTAAGTAGCCATATAGGCAAAAGGGCATGGATTGATTATGGATTGTAGAATTGGTGTGCAAGATTTCAAAATGAAAATCATGAAGCATTCATAAGCATTTCATTACATCCATGGAAATATCTCACAAACTGAATCCAAATCCTGGTATCTAAATCCTATAGTTGATTTGCCCAAATGTTCCTAAAGGAATTAAATTGACTTTATAAAACCCACTATTGCTAAGGCATAAATTATTGATAATTATAGCCTAAAGAGATCCAATTAATATTACAAAATTTTAGAAACAAAATTGAGCTCATTTGGAGCTATTATGAAAAAGTTATGGAATGACTACAAACAAATAAAGATATAAATAAAATGGAATATACAAGGATTTATAAACCCACTACTTGCAAACTAGTAAAAAGATTACAAATATGATCCTACATTGATCTATTCGATTTTAGAAAATTTATAAACCCACTACTTGCAAACCAATATGAGAGTGGTGGTACGAGCTGGGCTGGCCAAGTCACATGGGTAAAGTGTAGTAACACCTGCAGGGTGTATAAACTAAGTGCTTAGCCGTGTCCCTGGTTATGGACAATTTGAGCGACCTGATACTGATGCTATAATATTTCTCACTCATCCCAATTTCTTAATTACTTAAAACTTGTTGGGTGAACATAATTAGGTAGGAGCACCTGGGAGTGAACCAGAGTGTCCTATTTTATCGTATTGGAAAACAAATTTGTTACAAATGTTAGGATAAAACTGTTGCTTTATGCAAATGATCCTGAACTCCACTTGGCCAAATAAGCATGTAGTTGATAGATCTGTTGTTAACCACTTTAGCCTACTTGCCATACATTCAATGTATTGACCATTCGTGGCTGCAACGTTTCATGTTGCAGATTATATCGTATCTGAGTGATCGTTCATAGGTCGCGAGACTCCACTCAACAATTGTTTGCCTGTGGCACATTTGGAGGATGGAGATCTACCTTGTATTCGTTTTCCGCTGTGTACTTGAATAAATAATGTAAATTCTGGATCATATTCGTTGTATTTATGATGCACAGTTATATTTGGTATCATTTTGTACTGTGTGTGCCAGTGAACCGATCCAGGGATTGGCACTATACACATGAACTCAGCCTTATCAGGCGAGGGTGTTACAAGATGATATCAGAGCTGTGTGTTGACTATAGGATCGTGACCTTAGAAATGGATTAGCAATAAGAGACCTCTATTAGGAGAACTATCATATTTTCTATTTATTAGATGTTCTTATATTCCTTGTCTATCTTTTCTATAACCTCTTCCTGTTCAAAATTTATAGTTGTCCATTCTTATGATATCTATATGAGAGTTAGCATATAAGTAAAACAATAAATAAGATGAAATAAATTAACATCTCACCAAGTTTGGGTAGGTCTGGACCACCATATTTTATCTCTTTAGGAGATCATCGCTATCGTGTTAGCATATTGTTCTTACCAACTTATGTGGTATAACAATATAGGTTGCTTGTTTGTCTGTACTGAACTATGTTGTGTGATTCCTTGTTTAGGATCTGTTATTTTGAAACTCTAAAGTTTCTGGAGTTTTCGTGTGGTTTAAAAATTATTTTAATGGTGTGAATTGATTGAAATTCGTGGAATTACTGCTGTAGTTTTCTGCCTGACCTGTTGTACCGCGCGATTTTTCATATTTTACTAGTAACTCAGAAAAATAGAAAAAAATAGGATCTGGAGAGTAATTACCTGTAGTACATGCACAAAAATTGGCTAAAATTCCTGACGAGTTTAAGGTTCCCAGAAAAGTTCGTTAAACCTGCTGTACTATTTTGACAGATTTAGTTTATTGCTTATATGTTACTCTATTTTACTCTAGTATTGTTCCAAATGCTTTCAAACTATTTTGTGGTTATATACTGCTATATTTAGACCCCTGTAATGTTATTATACAAGTGTTTGATTGTGTGTTGATCGCCTTATGATTGTTTGCTTGTTTGTGACATTGAATGCTTCATATAGTTATGGGTAGGATTATTTTCTTAGTCGTTTCTTTCCTATAGAATCTATTCTTCCCTATCTTGAACCCTTAGAGATATAATGATGTGTTAAGTGGAAGGTTTGACAGCACAATTCATTTAGGAAGGAGAATGCTTTATCTAATGGAAAAAAAGAGATGTGGGAGTATGAAGTGTTGAAATGGTGTTATGTAGTAGATTACGCAACCTGAAAGTTGAAGTATCGGTAGTTTAGTTTTAGTAGTAGCTTTGTTGATTGAATACATGGGAGTATACGTAGAGCATTAGTTCGTGCCCATGGAAACATTCATCAAGGCAAGTGAGAATGCCCGAGTGATAGAAAAACGTGATTCACCTATCCTCTTACAGGGTAATGATTTGGGTACAGGATGGATTGATCACCATTCCTACTACTCTTATTATTCGCTCTTGTACTATTGGCTTTGTGAATCTTGAGTGCCCTTTTCAACCTTAGCAGAGAGTCGACGTTGAGCCTAAACCCTAGAAAGGTATATTGTTACACCCTTCTAAAAGCATCCATTGCTAAGCATAGGAATGTACGGTAAGGGTGAATCCCAACCGTGAATTATGGGCACCGTGAAGTAAACGTTTCCTATTTGCCCACCATGAGAGTTTTGCTGGTTTAAGAAGTGGTTTCTCGAAAACTATCAATCATTATGTTTATAATGTGCTAGAGACATTGTGCCAATAAAAGTCTAAAGGAGAACCAATCTGAGCTAAGTGAATCCTCGAGAAATGACCTAGTCAATTTTCTTTTAAGGGCGGTAGCACCCTAATGGATCCTGAACCTTTCTTTCTTTCTAGCCTTCCCAAATCTGGGGACGAGATTTCTTTTAAGGGTGATAGTCTGTCACATCCCAAAAATTCTCCTAATTTTGGAATGTGAAATAAATAAATAAGTTTGATTGATTGTTTGACTATGTTGAAAATTCTCAAAGAGAAGAAACTTTTTGAATAGAAATTCCTCTCAACCTTGAATTCAAAATCTTATATTCTTTTGTTATGACCTAAGTAGCCATATAGGCAAAAGGGCATGGATTGATTATGGATTGTAGAATTGGTGTGCAAGATTTCAAAATGAAAATCATGAAGCATTCATAAGCATTTCATTACATCCATGCAAAGATCTCACAAACTGAATCCAAATCCTGGTATCTAAATCCTATAGTTGATTTGCCAAAATGTTCCTAAAGGAATTAAATTGACTTTATAAAACCCACTGTTGCTAAGGCATAAATTATTGATAATTATAGCCTAAAGAGATCCAATTAATATTAAAAATTTTAGAAACAAAATTGAGCTCATTTGGAGCTATTATGAAAAAGTTATGGAATAACTACAAACAAATAAAGATATAAATAAAATGGAATATACAAGGATTTATAAACCCACTACTTGCAAACTAGTAAAAAGATTACAAATATGATCCTACATTGATCTATTCGATTTTAGAAAATTTTAGAAATAAGAATCGTGTCATTTGGAGTTTGTATGCAAAAGATATGAGAGAAACAAGTAAATAGAAAAAGAAACACAAAAAAACAAATGGGCCGGCCGAGCCAGCTGGCGGCCCAGCAAGCAGCCGACCAACCAGCCAGCGTACAACCGATCGTGCCCAGGTTTTCTTTAAAAAGCGTGCGAGACAGTTTTTGTCAAACCTATCTCTACTCAAACTCTTATAAATTTTTATCTACAACTCTGAATCGACTTACGTTTGTTTCTACTTGTTCCCTACTCCAAAACCTATCTCCACACCATCCTAAACCTCCATATAAACTCGTGGATCCACAACGGTATGAGTTTTCCTTCTCGAAATCCTGAATCTACACATGCCCGAATCGTATTTCTCTTTTTAACCCATCTAGACTTCCTTGTTTGCCTTTGGACAAAAAACAAAAGTTGTAGAACTCATCAAAATCTTTCAATCCCGACAAACCTCACCTCTTTTCATCCACCACAGCCGGAGAATTTCGCATCGCAATATTTCAGATCTGACGGTGTAAATCCAAGATGTACTCGCGCTCGTTCCTTCAAATCCAAATTCCTTTGGTGGGAGGTTAGGAATAATGATTCCCCACAACTTTCATGTTCTATGTTTTTCAATTTGACCTACGGATTTGTCTCTTTAACACAGATCTCTTTTTTGTCTATTCTGAGATAAAATCGGGTCAATCTCTTCTTCTAGCCACCGGATCCTATCCAGACGGTCGAGATCCAATCAAACCGGTGTGTGCCATGTCGTCATCCCGGTCAGCTTCCTCATCAACGCCATGTCATCGTCAGGTCAGCATCTAGTCCCAGTCAGAATGCAAAGTCAACCTGTCCAGTCAGCGGAATATTCTCTGGAATATTCCGTTCGAATTTAAAATTGCACATTATAGATCTAACTTGTAAAATTCATTAGAAATTCATACCACGTCCAAAAATTGCGTATAATATATCAAATTGAAGATAATTTTACGTAGAATCATATTATCAGAATAGATCCAACTTTTACTGTACATGGTTACTGCAGTAATTTAATTAGTTTTAATGGTCTTTTAGGTTAATAAATTCATAGGAAATTATCTGTAACTCCGAAAAATATGAACAATATATCAAATTGAAGCTACTATAATGTAGACTAATAATATCTAGTTGGATCCAACATCTGCGGACTATTTACCCCATAGAAATTTAATTAGTTTTAATGGCTTTATAAATCATTAAATTCATAGTAAATTACTTGCTTGTCACAAAAATATAAATGATATACCGATGGAAAGCTGGTTCCATGTAGATCATCAATATTCAAATGGTTCAGGAAAATACTATAAGGTTTTTCTGTATATATTTAAACAAGCTAATGCCCATTTTTGAGTAATAAATTCATAAGAAAATAAATGCTGCTCAGAAAATTACAAATAATATGTCCCTGGAATCACAATTCCGTGGAGATTACAGATATAATTTTAGTTTGATTTTTAGGCAACAGAAACTATATGAATCATTTAAAACCCATTAAACACTATTTAAATCATACAAAAAGATCTATAACTCCGATTAGGGTGAATCCAACACCTACTGGTTCGTATTGACGTCCTCTATCCAATAAACCCAAGAAACAAATTTAATTCGATAGTTAGAACAGGCGTTACAACAGAACTATTAAAACCCCTATATTGGCAAGTAATTATTAATAACAAGTACTCCATTGCATTAATTGGTCTCTTTCATGCATCATATACTTCAGTATTGTTTAGAGAACTAAAATAACAACCATTGTGACTTATTAAATTGTCATGCATGCATTTGTTGTATTTGTTTGATCTCTATGTGCTATTTTTTTATGATTGTATGCAATTGTTTGCTCGATAAATTGCGAGGAGTGCAACGTGTGTGATTGCAACTACTATGATTGCAAGTATTGTGGTTATGATGAGTACAATCATTATATCTATGAGGATTGTGAGGATTATCTAATCGACTACATCTATAATAAGGGAAAGTGGTGCTATCTTAGTCATAAATGTCCTACTGTTTTCCTATGTATTGTAGATGTTTTTGTAGAATTGCATAGGTAGGAATTGATGTGTATATGCTATGCTATGTCCCATATTATTCCCTAGCATTGCTTATTTATGAGCCACCGCTGGTAGATGTGCTTAGCCATGCTATGATGAACGAGGGCTGAGTTACATCACTGATGTTGATTCTAAATGTGTTGGTTTGCAAAAACTAAAACAACTTAATCAATGAATCTCCTGGGTGTGATGGGATTGATAATTTTTGGTGGTATCACACCCAGGACACTGAGAAAGGATTGGTTTCTTTATTTGGTAGCTTACGTGTACAACCATGTGCCAATAATGAAATGGGCGGTTGGTTGGACTCAGTAGGTTGTGGTAACTCGAACCCACGTATCCAGAGATGTAGATAGTGTAGGTTGGACTGGTGCGTGTCGGGTTTGGGGAGCTACATCCCGAACGGTTCCTTCTTAGACTTCTCCCTATCGTCACCCAATATGAGAGTGGTGGTACGAGCTGGGCTGGCCAAGTCACATGGGTAAAGTGTACTAACCCCTGCAGGGTGTATAAACTAAGTGCTTAGCCGTGTCCCCGGTTATGGACAATTTGAGCGACCTGATACTGATGCTATGATATTTCTCACTCATCCTAATTTCTTAATTACTTAAAACTTGTTGGGTGAACATAATTGGGTAGGAGCACCTGGGAGTGAACCAGAGTGTCCTATTTATCGTATTGGAAAACTACTTTGTTAAAAATGTTAGGATAAAACTGTTGCTTTATGCAAATGAGCCTGAACTCCACTTGGCCAAATAAGCATGTAGTTGATAGATCTGTTGTTAACCACTTTAGCCTACTTGCCATACATTCAATGTATTGACCATTCGTGGCTGCAACGTTTCATGTTGCAGGTTATATCATATCTGAGTGATCGTTCATAGGTCGTGAGACTCCACTCAACACTTGTTCGCCTGTGGCACATTTGGAGGATGGAGATCTACCTTGTATTCGTTTTCCACTGTGTACTTGAATAAATAATGTAAATTCTGGATCATATTCATTGTATTTATGATGCACAGTTATATTTGGTATCATTTTGTACTGTGTGTGCTAGTGAACCGATCCAGGGATTGGCACTATACACATGAACTCAGCCTTATCAGGCGAGGGTGTTACAAAAATTAATTATGATTATAATATGCCTCCTATATTTGATGATTATGGTGATGAAAATAATAATGATAGCTATTTTGTTGAATTTTGTCCCAGTACAATTAATAAAAGTTATCATGCTTATGTGGAGAGTAATAATCATTTTATGCATGTGGCTCATGATAAGAATGTTTTATGTGATAGTTATATTGCTAATTTTATTCATGTTTCTACTGAAAATGATTATGAGAGAGGGAAACATGGTCTTATGTATCTTAACAATATTAAGTTTCCCCTCTTTATGTTGAAAGTTGTGAAGTTGCACTTGTTTTGCTTTCCTATGTTTCTTGCTTTGTGCTTTCATGACTTGTTTCTTTACAAGATTCCTATGCATAGGAAGTGGGCCAGACTTAAATGTGTATTGAATTTGCTTCTTTATGCTCTCTTTTACTTCAATTCATATTTCTTATGTGAGCATCTTCTCAAACTATCAAGCCTAAATTAAAGGCGTTAAAAAAGTACTTCTTGGGAGATAACCCAATAGTTTTCTTGAGTCTTGGAAGTTATTACTTCTGTAATAACCACTCCTTATCCTTTTTATTTGATTTTGTGCCAATAATAACCTCTATTGAGAGGTAAGTAAAATTTAGGGAGTTGCTGTCCCGAAACAGATTTTTGTGCTCCACTGTAAAAAGTTGTGTAAAATCTCTGTAAGTCGTATTGAGCTGTAATTTTCTTAATAAACCCCCCAGGTTGCTAGCTAACCTTCGTTAGTTCAACACTTTTTGATTTGAGCAACATAAGGTCTTCGAAAAAATCGGTTTCTACCTGCTGGTCTGTTTTTACAGATTTTTGCCATTATTTGCATTTGATTCTTATTGATTCCTTTTTGGGTTCTTTTTGGGAAATTGAGATTTTTGACGGAATTGATATAGTAGCTTGTGTCTTTAGTGAAAGTTTTTCTGTTTTGAAACTAAAACCAAAGGTCTATTATCTTTTGAATGCACAAATGTTGCTAATGAAGATTGTGTGAAGTTTTGTATGAAGGAAAATTTCCAGGTGTAAGGAAAGAATTATGTAATGAGATGAAAAATGGACAAAATCTCAAGCTTGGGGATGCCACCCCGTTTCATGCCAAGAAATATTCAAGAGGTACAAGCGTAAAAGCTTAGGGATACCCAAGGCATTCCCTTCTTCATCAATAAAAATCTCAGGTCTTTCTAGACACTTCGTTTTTATTGTTTCAAGCACTGTTGTGTTGTTCGTGGAGCATATTAGTTTTTTTTTATTATTTTTCTTGAATAAAGTGGTTGGAACCCCGTTTTCGCTGTGTTGTTTCAAATAAGGTGATTGGGTTAGAAAAGAGGAGGAAGCTTCATGCTTATAAGTGGTACAAAAGGAGTTTGTTTTGACCGTGGCCTAGACCTTATCATGTCATATTTTATGTTGTTTTGACCCTATGCTTAGTGGTTATTTTTGTAGCATGACTTATTCCAAAAAAATGAGATTGCTTAATGTGCCTTGAAAGAATCATGCTTTTTTTATCATACAAAAGCATAATATTATGGTATTCTCCTTTGATGCTTTGTTTGGGTTGACTTGGCACATGCTCACACCATGTTATGACTATGAACCAGTCACCTTAGCCTCTATGATCATTTAGTTTTTGACTTGTGGTACCACTTTATGCTTTGATTGATAATGTTTTGTCACTCTGAATGATTATGTTCATTATTTCTCTCTTAGTTGGTCGCTCCTAGTCTTTTGCTAGCCTCCACTTGTATTGGGTAAGATCTACTCATGAATCCAACTCCCAAGAAACCAAGTTATTCCAAAGTGTCCACTATAAATTCATATGCATGGTGTGTTACACCATTCCAAGTATATTCTTGTTTTATCTATCTTCCAAATTAAACTTGTTATGTGAAACTTAGTGATTAAATCTCTCACAAACTTGATGGCACACTTTATTTTTCTTGCCCCTAAATAAACTAAAACCATTGTGTCATCTATGTTGTATATGCTTGCACTTATATGTTGGAATTAGCAGAACCATGCTGTCATGGGGAACGCTTTCAACATTGCACTTGTACATTGTACACAGTTGATATCATGCTCTTTTGTTTGCGGATGTCGTTGGTGTGAAATAAAAGGGGAGCTTGTAAGTCCATGGAGTTATGTATATGTGTTAGAGAAACGCCTGGGCCGCTAGCCTAAGCCATGCCTAATCATGGTTGAAACTTGCAGCATGACCATAGTGAGCAATTTATGAAGCATTCTTCTTAAAAAAGAGAGATATAAAAAAGAGATTGAGAAAAAGAAAAAAAATGAGAAAAGAGGAAAGAGAGAAAAAAGCACCATTTTCCCATGGTAAATAAGAAGATTGCTGAGATGCTAATTGTCTGCTTGCCTTGTCATTTTGATATGGGATAGCTCTTGTTTCATGGGGAAAGGGGTACCCCGTTGGCGGTTCTCTATGATACACATGTACTTACTATGACAAGAACTTACCGGCAACTAAAGTTGAGTAGCATGAGGAGCGGCCGTCGTACTCAAGGGACATGAGATTGCCAACTTATACTTTGGCAAGCATATACTCCATAGTTTGTTCACTTTAACCTTAATCACTTCAATATGCTTATGATAGGGGCAATGAGAGCTGAAAGCTAACAAGTACCATAATTTTTGGAAGCTCTTTATGAAACTTGAAATCCTTGCTTCCCTTTGAAGAGCCTTTCTTCCACTTTTATGTTGAGTCTCCACCTTCTATCCTTAGGCAGCAATTAAGAGAGCATAATTGCCATTCTTAGTTCTATGTGCATTGTCCCAAAACTTATTGATTGATTCGTATTGTTGATATTGGTTGTTCTTGAACTAGTTGTATCTAGTCACCCTTATGAACTTTGAAGGTGTCCTATGCATTTATGTTTTGCTATTCCATGAGGGACAAGCTGAATGCCACTATGCTATGTTTCCTATATGTGAAACAAACGTCTTTCAATGCATTGTTATTCATGATCTTTGTTTGTATCCCTTCATGTTGCAACATAGTTACTTTGTCCTATTGTTAGAACTTCATCTTTCATGCTCATGTTTAGAGTACTTTTATCCCAGCCATCAATGCTTTAAAAATGGTTTGATCATGATTTTGATGGTGCATGTCACCTCAAAAAATATTCTTTTTATCACTTACCTACTCGAGGACGAGCAGGAGTTAAGATTGGGGATGCTTGATATGTCGTAAACGTATCTATAATTTTTGATGTTGTCTTATGTTTTGTCTATACTTTAAGGTATTTTTATACACTTTATGGAACTAACCTATTGACAAAATGCAACAGTGCTAGTTGCCTGTTTTCTACTATTTTTAGTTTTAGAAAAGCTAAAAAATGAATATTCTAGGAATTAGACGGGACAAAATCCAAAGTTACTATTTTTCCCTAAATGATACGGAAAATCAAAATAGAGACGGAGTAGGGAACCAGGGTGGCCACACCCTAGGGTGGCATGGGTCCACCCTGGGCGCGCCACCAGGGGGTGTGGGCCCCTGGGCCTCCACCGACCTTGCCTCCTTCGCCTATAAGACGCCCCCAACTCAGAAACCCTAAATCATCTGGGAGAAAGCCACGAAAACCTCCGTAGCACCGTCCCACCGAAGGGGAGATTCGGGGGACAAAAAGTCTCTATATCGGCACCCTGTCGGGACGGGGAAGTGCCCCTGGAGCCATCTACATTGATCTCGACCACCATCTCCATCATAGTTGCTGATTCCCATGATGACGAGGGAGTAGTTCTTCCTCGAAGCTAAGGTCTCTACCGGTAGCTATGTGTTCATCTCTCTCTCTATGCATGATCTTATTGTGATCATGAGCTTTGTAATCAAGTAGATCTACTCTTCTACTCAAGTGCTTCAATAGATCTCTGCTCTCCCCATGTGTGTGAAAGTGACAGCGAGCGCACCGTGTGTGGCACTTAAGCTAGATTACATATATATATTTGTCATGAGTTATATTTGGAGTTGGATATCTCTATGAAATTGTGGTGTTTGTTGGAACCATCTAGCGCTCAAGGTGACAGTGTGGGGTTATCTACATGGGGAAGGCAGACTTTGAGGAGTGCTGTTATAGCCCTACCATGGATTAGAGTGTCCAACCGGAGAGTAGTTCAGGGTAGTATCATGAAGAGAATATATTTAGTGAGAGTGTTCACTAGTGAAAGTATGATCCCTAGGTCTTGTTTCTAAGCATTGAAACATCGTTTGCATCTAGATCTGTTGCATGTTTGATTTCTTCCATCTTTATTTCAGTTTGCCTTTAGTCTCTCCCATGTCAACAACAAGTCAGAAGCTCTTTTCTGCTACCGTTACCACTTGTATTTCACTATCTCTTCGCCGAACTAGTGCACCTATACTCCTGACAAGTGTATTGGGTGTGTTGGGGACACAAGAGACTTCTTGTATCTTGATTGCAGGGTTGCTTGAGAGGGATACCTTTGACCACTTCCTCCCTGAGTTCGATAAACCTTGGATGATCCACTTAAGGGAAACTTGCTGCTGTTCTACAAACCTCTACACTTGGAGGCCCAACAACTGGCTACAAGAATAGAAGTGCGGAGACATCATTTGGGCATCATGAGGTGGCAGTCATCAAAAGCTCAAAAAGGAGATGAAGCGGAGTAACTAATTAGCTGTCACCTTTATGAAGATCTGGAGGCAGAGTTCTGTGGCGCATATGGTAGATATGCGCCACAAAAGTGTGATCTTCCATGCCGCATATCACCATATGCGCCACAAAAGCTTGGTCATAGGGCGGTCAAACAGGCCAGGCTATGAGGCCCACATCCATGTTCTGTGGCGCATATCAGGTCATGCGCCACAGAAGACATAAACTTCTGTGGCGCATATAACCATATGCGCCACAAAATCTTGGTTAGAGCCCGGTCAAAGCGAGCCTGCTATGGGTCCCACACACTACTTCTGTGGCGCATATGGCTATATGCTCCACAGAAGTTTGGTAGCCCAACTCCAAGTGGGGGTCCCACCATACTTCCGTGGCGCACTGTTAAAGTGCATGCGCCACCGAATCCTAAAATTTTTATGGCGCATTGTCTCATATGCACCACTGGACTTCTTTTGTCGCGCATCGCCAGCCCCATGCGCCATATATGTTCTGTCTATCTATAGCTGTTTGCCTAATAGTGTAATGATGATGCAATGAATGACATGTAGGAAGTAGCATTTTATTATTATTAATGTAGCATTACAGATGTTAGACATATGGGATGCTACAACTCTCCCCCACTAAAGAAGAATCCCGCCCGAGATTCTAGGAATACGAAGAAGACTCAAAAAGGTAGGATACTCGGAACGGAGATCATCCTCGCGCTCCCAAGTTGCTTCATCAATGGAATGGTGAGACCATTGCACCTTGCAGAACTTTATAGACTTGTTGCGAGTCTTTCGTTTTGCTACTTCAAGAATTTTCATGGGGTGCTCTTTATAGGAGAGATATTCTTGGAGGTCTATGAGCTCATGATCCACGGTCTTACCGGGATCTTTGAAGAACTTCTTGAGTTGAGATACATGAAATACATCGTGCACCTTGAGTTTTTCAGGAAGCTCAAGTGCATAAGCCACATCTACTCTTTTCCCATGGATTTTTAAGGGACCAATGTATCTTGGTGCAAGCTTGCCTTTGATACCAAAACAATGGGTGCCTCTCATGGGAGTGACACGAAGGTAAACCATCACCAGGAACATACTCCATATTCACATGGTTCCTGTCATAGTTGATTTCTATCAACTCTGGGCACCTTTGAAGTTCTCAAGAATGATAAAAACCTTTTCTTCTGCTTGAGTGACAATGTCAGGACCAAAGAAGTTCCTTTCACCTTCCCCTGACCAACCACTTGGATTACGGTACTTGCGGCCATAGAGAACCTCAAAGGGTGCCATTTTGAGACTTTTCTATAAGCTATTGTTTTAGGAGAACTCAACATATTAAAGGCATTCCTCCCACTTCATGCCAAAGGAGATTACACAAGTGCGAATCATATTTTTGAGAATTTGATTGATTATTTCCACCTGTCCTTGAGACTGAGGGTGGTAGTGTGCTGAAATTGATCTTAGTACCCAAGCCTTGTTGGAAGCTTCCCAGAACATGGAGGTAAAGATACTCCTAAGACCCGAGATGATTTCTAGAGGAACTATGGAGAGCGAGACAATCCTGTTGATGTAGATCTCAGCCAATTGACTAGAAGAAATAGTCTCCCTGACCGGACAAAAATGAGCCACTTTGGAAAGCCTATCGATGACAACAAATATAGCATTGTTGCCTTTCTGAGACCTTGGAAAGCCAGTTATGAATTCCATCTCTACTTTCTACTAGTTACATTCTGGAGGCTTCAAATGTTAAAGAAGACCAGATGGTTTTTGATGAACGTCTTTCACTCTGCGGCTGACGTTCCACTCAGAGACATACTTGGCACAGTCATTTTTTTATTCCTGGCCACCAGTACTATGTTTTCAGGTCCATGTACATCTTCGTGCTGCCGGGGTGGATAGACAAGATAGAATCATGAGCTTCTTTAATAACCTCTTCTCTCAAGCCTGGAAGTTCAGGAACAGCCATCCTGTGATCATAGAACAAGGTGCGTTGATCATCGAGGTGGTAAGACTCATACTTTGGATTCTGAGACTTTATTGCATACTCTTTACAGAAGGTATCCTCAAGCTGAGCGAATCGAATCTTTTCTTCCAAGTAAGGAGTAGCCACTATGTTGGCAAGGTAGCCTTTGGGAACAAGGCCGAAATTGAGTTGGCGGAATTCCTCACACAATTGAGGTTCAAGCTTCTTCACCTGGATATTATTGACATAAGGTTTGCGACTCAAGGCACCGACCATCACATTTGCTTTGCCTGGAGTATAGTTGATCGTGAGATCAAAGTCATTGATTGTTTCAGTCCATCTGCTTTACCGAAGTTTGAGATCCGGCTGAGTGAATATATATTTGAGGCTCTTATGATTAGAAAATATCTCATAATGGTTGCCAGGCAAGTAATGTCTCCATATCTTCAAAGCAAAGACAACTGTTGTGAGTTACAGATCATGAGTTGGATAGTTGTCTTCATGATTTTTAAATTGGCGAGAACCATATGCAATGACTTGCTTGTCTTGCATTAGAATGACACCAAGCCCCTGGAGTGAAGCATCACAGAATATATGAAAGGGCTTCAATGCATCTGGAGGAACCAAGATAGGTGTGGAAGTGAACTTTTCCCTAAGAGTTTCAAAGCTTGTTTGACATGCCAGTGTCCAAAGATATTTCTTTCCTTCCTTGAGGAGATAGGTAAGAGGCTTGGATATCTTGTAGAAGTTTTGAACAAATCAATGACAATAAATCACCAATCTGAGGAAGCTATTGACGTTTTTGACATTTTTTGGAGGGAGCCACTCCAAAATTGTCCAAACAGTTTCCGTGTTGACAGAGATGCCTTATATAGAAATGAGATGGCCCAGATAGGTGACTTTTGGCAACCATAATTCATACTTTGAGAACTTTGCATAGAAGCAGTTATCGCGAAGCTAGGTGAGGACACAACGGAGATGTTCTTCTTTTGACTTGGAATAGACAAGAATATCATCGAGATAGACCACCACGAACTTGTCGATATACTCCATGAAGACTGAGTTCATAAGCCTCGAGAAGGTTGAAGGACCATTTTTTAGACCAAAGGACATGATCATGCACTCATACATGCCATAGCAAGTTATGAACGTCGTTTTGGGAATATCTTCTTTGCGAATCTTGATTTGGTGATAAGCAATTCTAAAGTTGAGCTTAGAGAACACCATGGCTCCGGCGATCCGATCAAAGAAATCATTGATTCGAGGTAGAGGGTATTTATTCATGATTGTTTTTGCATTGAGAGCTTAGTATTCAACGCAAAGTCGATCCATCTGGTCTTTTATTCTTGACAAAGATTGTCGGGCTACCCCAGGAGGAAGTGCTATGCTGAATAAAACCCAACTTTTCTTGTTCATCGAGTTGTAGCTTGAGTTCAGCTAGCTCATTAGGTCCAATTTTACAAGGCCGCTTGGAGATATGAGTGGTTCCAGGTTCCAGTTCAATCATAAACTCAACCTCTTGGTCAGGAGGCATACCTGGTAGCTCTTTAGGAAATATGTCCAGAAATTCACAGACCACCGGTACACTTTGGAGACAGTCCATCACATCAATGTTCTGAATACCTAGAGAGTAGAGATGGAGAGCAGGAGTTTGACTTGGAGAAAAGACAATGTGGCCTTCAGGAATTTTCAAAGAGACCGAGTAATCAGAACAATCGGACACGACTCCATTAGCATTTAACCAATCCAGGCCCATAAATATATCAATATCCGAGTTGCCTAGAACAATCATAGAGTCCATGAAAGAAGAGCTACAAATTTGAATGTGGTTATCATTGCTGATCTTGGAAGAATCCATTGTTGCCCCAGGAGAAAGAACCATAATACTCTTGGCTAGAGGATTGATGGACAATTCATCCTCATTTGCAAACTTGTGAGACACAAACGAATGCGATGCTCTAGTATCAAATAATACTCGTGCAGAGACTGAGTTGATAGGAAGCATACGTAATACAGCTCCAAGAGTATGTTCAGCATGAACCATGTTGACATTGTTGACTCAAGTAGTGGCTGTCTTGGGCTTGTTGTTGTTGATATTGAGAGCCCGAGGAGCAGGTGCCCGAACCAAAGCAGAAGAAGGACGTCTTGGCGAGGATGGAGGAAGAGTCTTGTTGTTCATTGGACATTTCCGCTCGAGAGAGGAGCAGAGTAACCACCAAACGGTGCCCTTGTATCCCTTTGGAGCTGCATTGGAAGAGTTTGGTGGCCTTGGCGCGAAGCTTGATGGTCTTGGTGGAGCAGGGAGTGGCGGTGCAGTGTTAGGAACCCACACACGATGCTTGGAAGGAGAGGCCATAGAAGAGGACCCAACACTATTGCGGTTGTGCTTCTTGTTCTCTTCATATGCTTGTTTACATTACTCCTCTTGGAGATCTTCTTATTCTAGCTTCAGCAGAGAGCTTGTGGTAGCATGAGTGAGAGCATATTTGATTGAATCTTTGAGCCCTTGGCGAAACCTCCTTTTCCTTTTCTTGTCATCAGAAACCTCGTCACCTCCATATCGAGAAAGATTTGCAAAGTTCTTGATATAATTGTTGACATTGTCATTGCCCTTCTTGATATTGAGAAACACCTCCTACATTCTTTCCATCAAAATTTCAGGGAGGTACTGTTCGTTGAAAGCATCGGTGAATTTATCCCATGATGGATGAAATCCAGGTGGGCTTGATCTCAGATAGTTCTCCCGCCAAAGTGCGTCCTATCCACGTAGAAGGTGAGTAGAAAACTTGACTCTGTCATGGTTAGCCACATCAGTAGTGTCAAGAATCTTTGTAGTCTCACGGAGCCATTCGTCAGCATCCAGTGGCTCTACAGTCATATCATAGTTCTAAGGGCTAAACTTGAGGAAGTCCTTGATGTTGCCATGCTAGGGAGGTGGAGGAAACTCATTTCTCTAGACAATCTTTTCAAACCTCTATTGCTTCTACTGCATAGTTCCCAGAGTAGTTGCAATACTGACTAGGGCAGCACCCAACTCTAGCAAGCCTGAAGCCTCTTCTTCAGCATTGCGACATGGTGGAGGCGCCATCCTGTTATAAATGAAAGAGCTTACATTAGTACGATATGGAGAATTATTAATAATCAATAATAGCACTAAAATGGAATTAACCATGATTAAAGGATACAATTTACTAAGATGATATTAAAATATCAAGAAAAGTTCATAGCACCTAGATGATAGTTAGCATATCGCACATGACTGAAACGGAGTGTGGAACACAAATCTACCAAACAAAAAATTTCTACAATTTTCGGCATTATAATACCACTAAATGCCCAAAACCACTTAAAAATAGAGATTAGCAACTCCACATCACGTAAAAGCATACTTAAAGAACGGACACCCCTAACTATATCGCGTCGGTAACGAAGAGTAAGACAAATCTCTCTGGTTTACAAAGAGTCAAATAGATCACGTCAGTTTACAAAATCATGTTGGTATAGAATGTACCAACAGTTGATGACCAAAAGGAAGATTACGATAACAAGTTGGATGCAACAGATAGACAATAAAAATTGACACAAACATCATATCGTACTACGGAGACCCAGAACACATGAATCCTATATTGAATTTGAGGAGAGGATTGATAAATGATACACTTCCATAAGGGTGGGTGGGTAAGAAGAAAAAGGGAAGCAGTCCTACTCCCATGTTTTAATTTTTCCATAATATACATAACTACCAAAAATATTTGCTAGACTAACAACGACCATTTTGGCTGAGACCCTGAAGGGTAGAATGGCTCTGATACCAGTTATAATACCTCAGACACTGCGCTCTAAGAAACAAGACAGTATGAACCAAAAGTAGATAGGACGTACTACGGAGGGGGTTGTACGACCACCCACACGCATGCCGAAAGGGGATTAGCAGGGCTAGGTACCGGCCAACCATTCCGCCCACTTTCATGAACATAGTATTAGGTGCGAGCGATGTAGTCGATAGGTATGCCAACAAAACATGCACAAGTGTGTATGTCAGCGACATACAACAGTACATCAGATACAGACCATCTTAAAAAATTGAAATATTCAACACCATACGACAAGATCCAAATATCCTAGATAGAGATAATAGTTTAGGATACATCCTCATACATCACACATCAGAGTATCAAGCGGAAGAGGGAAATAAGATCCAAGTACGAATAAGAAGAAAATGGGCATAAGATTCCTAGAAATAAGAACATCCCTCCCACATGATCTCAAGGATCTCCATCCTTAGAATCTCTACACCTGACGGTCGTTCCCACCATCATCAGTCTCATCGACCCAGTAACCTTCCTGCGGATATACCTGTCCATCTAAACAATATTTATCGTGTGAGACCCTAAGGGGCTCATCAAGTCTTTAAGCATCTAAAGGGAACAACCTGAGGGTGACACAATTGTAGTGAAAATAAATCCTAGCAGTTCTATAGAGACACGCTACAATATCCGCCTAACCAAAGATATATGGACGTTCGTTAAATAAACAACAGTTAATTATCCAACGGATATATATCGACATAATAAACATTGCTCGCCCACCTTCTCATTCCCGAACGAGAAGGTGGAAGAACGTCCTATCCGTTGGTAGTTTTATTAATCATTTCATGTATATTGCGCTATTACTAGTCATGTTTTAGTCATATTAAAAGTGGTACTTTAGTTATACTTGTCTATGATCGAGAAACTATGCTCCAAGTCATCCATAACCACGGACACGGATTTCAAAAAGATTTACCCTACAGGGGTGCACAAATAGCAATGCACTGACGCGCTACCTCAGGAAGAACCAAATAAAAAGAAACGAGGCAACACGACAAAGCATTCGCAAGATTCACATATGATTTTCGAGGGCCATCCCACAAAGCTACCGGCAACAAAGTCGGCCGGGCTCCGAGACAGACCTAGGGTTTACGTCAATGGCTGTAAATGACTAGGAACCCAAAAGTGTGACTAGTCTTGTCGATACCACGAAAAAATCCGCAATCCTAAATAGTACAGTAGTAAATGCTCCTTGAGTAACAGTAGTAAATAAAGCAGTAAAGCATGGCATAAGTGTTTGGTGATGAAACATTTGCATCACTTCTACAACAACGCAGATCTGCCATGGGTGAAGCTTATTAAGGATGCATATTATTTTGAGGAGCTACCTCATGTTGTCACTACTCGTGGATCATTTTGGTGGAGGTATATTATGCGGCTCTTTGATAACTATAGGATGATGTCTAAACCTTCTGTGGGCAAAGGTGATTCCATCTTATTTTGGACTGATGATTGGTCCACCACAGTATTAGCAGAATCCTTCCCTCAGCTTTTCACCTTTGCCAGAGATAAAGATTGTTCAGTTGAGCAGGCTTTTGCCATGAGAAATTCTATTGAAGTTTTTCATTTGCCTATCTCTCCAGAGGCAGCCGCCCAGCTGATTAGACTGTAAGATAAATTAAGTTCTGTTGTATTGAACCCTAAAAAGGATGACAAATGGGCCAGTAAGCTAACAAAATCAGGTGAATATTCTTCTGCTACAGTTTATAAGATGGAAAAGAAAGTGCACCTTGAAGCACAAGTTCCTTTCTTGGTTGATATTGCATGATCGAATTAACACCAAGGACATGTTACTTAGAAGAAACTGGCATGTCACTGATAATCATAACTGTGTGCTTTGCCACTGCCAAGTCTTGGAAGATTGGTCACATCTCTTCTTTGAATGTAATTTCAGCGTCAGAATTTGGTCTTACTTACAAAATAAATGGGGGGTTGGATCGGGTCCGGAAATGCTTCAGACAACAAATAAAAGGTTTAAAGTTCCTTGTTTTAATGAGATTATAATCTTAGCCTACTGGAACATCTGGAAACAAAGGAATGACATGATCTTCAAAGGACTAAGACCAACCTTCAGAGGATGGAAATCATGTTTCATCTGTGATGTTTCCCTCCTCAAGCATAGAGTTAGGCAGTTTATAGTTCCTGTTCTGTCAACATGGAATGGCAATATCCTATGATTATTTTGTAATTAGTCCGTATATAGCCTGGAGTTTTTTAGTTTAGGCTACCCTTTTTTCCTGTTTGTAATTATGACATTATTCTTCTGATAGTAATAAAAGGCTGTGGGGGTCTGCCTACAGTATCTAGGCTTAAAAAAAAGTAAAGCATGGCATAAGTACAAGATTGTAATATCGACCAAAACTAGTTTGTGGCCCCAAGAAATTAAATGTGACTCAATATAAGACTAAGGTTATTCATGGTCCGAAATATTGATAGTGCGATAGTCAAGGAACAAGAATCAAGTACTCGGGGTTCTACGGGACACAAGTGGGCTTAAAGAACCAATTAGCAGATAATGCCCACCGGTGCCTCTTTCTTTAGTTATGCCATTACTACTCAGTTTAGTTGTTTAGGTACCTCATTATTTCAAAGACTCTGACAAACCCTACACATGCAGTTCTACTACTCGCATGGCTCAAACAACTCCTGTAGTAATGGCTCATAGGATTGAGGGAAAAATCTTCGATGGCGTTTAAAAGTAAAGGCTATGCAGTACTTGGGATTGCAATTTAATTCGGATCGCAACTCATGATTAAAGAATAAGATAGATGCAATAGGTACTATATGTATTGCAAGCATGGGGAATTTCTTGCCTGGAATCTCAGTTGAAGAATAAGAGGGATTGGGTAATACTCCTAAGGCTGCTGATAGTTCCCCTTGCTTAGCGTCTATTCGGATAAAAAGAAAACACGCAAGGGCCATAATAAATACATTGCACAATCATACAAAGCAAATGCAATAAGCAAACAAGGGATTCCTTGATGGAATGATGCACAATTTACATGGTATAACATATCATGGCATGGGTGAGGTGTGGAATACAAGAATAAATCATCTTATTAAGTTTTTAGTCATGTTTTTCTTCCATAAACCTTGCTGCCCTTTATTATTTATATGATTCATGCTTCAATACATATCATGGAATGCATAGTTAGAACATGCTCGTCGTGTTGACCATTTTAGACATATCATTTTTTCGAAATCAGAATTACAGAAATAAAGTTGTGAATAATTCAAGAAATAGCATTTAAATAGTATTTAATAATTCAAAAAAATTATTTTCCCAGAATATATCTTAAATGGCATATTCATAATCCTCACATTTTTCTGATTCAAAATCATATATTATTCATATTATTTGATATTATGTATTTAAAACAATATTAAATTCAAATTTTATTAAATGTGGTCAAATGTTAAAGGTTTGACTAGTTTAAAGTAGTTTTAAAAGATTTGAATTTATAATTAAATTCATATTTAAAAACTAAACTCATTTCATATTAAACTTTATTCAAATTTGATTTTATTTGACAATTATAAAAGGTTTTGTGTTTGAACAGAATTTAAATCAGTTTTGAATTTAAACCTGGATCTAGGCCAAGGCTTTTGTTTCACAGTTGCAACTTATCTAGTGAGACAGATAGGTGGGGACAGGGTCCAGTGGGTCCATGCAAGTGCCAATCCATCAGCCAGGTGACACGTGTGGGATCCGGGGGCCGTGGGTTCAATTTAGAAAACTTGGGGTACCTTTTTATAAAATTACATGGACAGGGATATGAGCTAAGACTGACAGGTGGGGACGTCCGGTGGACTGTGGGTTGAGCAAGGAAAACTATATGGGGCTAATGGAAAACGTGCACACTCTACTGTTCTTCTGTTTCGTGACAAAACTGAAGAATATTGCGACGTCGCAATGCAGAAAAACAACGGCAGACACGGGGTTCGATCCGGAGACCTAGGGCACGAGCGAGTGGTGCAGACCCACTGTGGTTGAGATGGGGTTGGTGCTGGTAGGGTTTTCGGGGATGGATGAGCTGCGGTGGCTCGGCCTCGTCCTCACCGATGCCGCGGAGGAAGCGTGCAAGCAGCGAGGTAGTGTTCAACGGCACACACACGGTGTTCGACAGAAGGACTAGCACATCCAGGAAGAAATCGAGTCAGTGAGCATGTCCAACTGGTGCAGTAGCTCACCACTGGGAGGTTGCCAGCGGTGGTACAACTTGGGGCTACGGTGATCAACGGCGATGCTGGTGCTCTAGAGTTAGGGTTTTTCTTTGGTGCCTACTCGTTCGGCTCAATCCAGGCGTTCTCCTCATCATCTCTATGTTCAGGCAGGTTCTCCTGGTCCTGGCGGTCTTCCACGACACCTATGGTCTCCTCTCCTCCTTCTCCCCTTGACGGTATAGTAGCAGACCGAAGGTGGCGGCTAGGGTGGATGGGTAGGCTAGTAGAGGTAGATGGGGAGGGGTAGAAAGGCTCTAGGCAGCGCCCTGGGTGAGATCTGGACGACATGGTGGTTGTGGGGTGAGGTAGATAAGGACATGGAGATGGGTTAACTCAGGTTAGGGTTTTCATAAAGTAACCATGGGTTACTTTTTGCTCTCTCCTCTCTCTCTTGGTGGACGGCAGGGAGCTAACTAGGTTCGGGTTATGGGCCTGGCTTCTTCTTGGGCACCAAGAGAGGGACCAGGGTGGGGTTTAGATAGGAGGGAAAGGTGCACATGCAATGACTTGGTCACATAGCCATGGCTCGGGTTAGATTGGGAATTAGGGTTAGTGTTGGATGATTGCTAGGTTAGATGGGAGGTTCTAGTTAGTGGTTTTATTCCATCCAAACCAACAAGAGGAAGTCTTGGTTAGGGATTAGATAGGTAGGTTAGATAGTTAGGTAGTTATAATTTGCATTTATCTTGTTTTATTTGAATTTGAATAAACCAAAAGGTATAACCTCACAAATCTTCCATCCCAAATAAATCCAAAGGAGAAACATGAAGGAGGGTAGATGGTTCATGATGATTATTTCAAATTGATTCCTCTTGAAAACTTTTAAATCAAATAGCCCCATAAACCAAAGAAAAACAAGAAGGGTATGATGGTGGTGGTTTTGCATGTGATATGCATGTGGGATAATGTCACCTTCTGTTATGGGTGACACCCTTAGGGTTGCACGATCTTTCACAAATTCCCGTGTAAATCGAGATGGATGCGAGGGAGGAGGGAAAAAGATGAAATACTATGACTCACACATGAAGAACTCGATGAAAACACACAACACACGAAGACACGATACACCCCAATAGCTCACGCCAGCGGCAACCGGTCCGGCACCATCCGTAGGATCGGTGAAGGGCAAGACACTCTCCCACTACCAACATCAGGAGTGAGAGGCTTGATGAGATCTTGACTACTTGGAGATGAGACACTGACTCCAAGGACTTGTACAACTTGAATGTACTAGGCAAAATCGAAGAGGTTAGGGGATAATTGGTGATCCTCGTCGTAACACCCCAAAAATATTAATAAGGATCAAGTTCTAATTAACCAAGATTAGGGTTAACAAAAGCTTTTATAAATTAAATTCAAATCTTATCCTTGTGTTTATGAATGCTTGCAATGCCATGTTTGATTGTTATAAATGATGAGAATTGGTTTAGAGATCAAAACCATATCATCTAGGTCATTTCCAAACCAGATCAAAACAAAAGAAAATCTAAATATAAAGTATATGACCTAATGGTCATTTCTGCCCAAGTTAACCACTAGCTCACTTTGAGCATCTCTGGAAACTAATCTCAAACAAAAACTTTTCCATTTCTTTTCTCCTCTTTCTAGACCTAGTGACACTAAACCCTGTGGATATTTTCAACCTTGTAGAAACATTTTCAAACTCTTTTGAGAAGCAATTAAAATTTTAATCTATCTTATGTATCAAGATAGCCATTTTTGGAAAACCACTCAACCCTTCACCACTTAGCAAACCATTGCACCCAGAGACTACCAAGATTAGTACCAGAATACCCACCAAAAATCACTGGAAAATGTGATGGTTTAGTTCTTGCGGCCATTAGATCGAACACCTGGTGATCACAGTACAAACTCAACCACCATACACTATTTTGATGAAACCATTGATGACCTTTGTGACCTCACCAAGATCACAGCTCGTGCCCTTAACTCCCTTAGTACCAGCTCTCTCACTCAATCAAATGAGCAACGCAAAAATTGTACACGAGCTCACCTTGGCACCTCGACACAGACACACCACCACAGACCACACCGCCCTCGCCCATGATGTCTAGGAGGTAGCCCTGACCTCATCGCCCCTGCGTCTGCACGCCCCGACCAAAGACCGCTCGAGCAGACGCCAGCACATCCATTCCCATTTAACTCTAGACCATGCCGGTCGCTGTGCCAAAGCACCGAGCAATCCCGCGCGCACACGCCACGCCTCGCCCTCACCTTGGGCCATTACGTTCACCATGACTCCAGCAAGTTCCCAGACACGATCGTTTGACCGCGTGAGGACCGTGACCACCGTACGCCGTGACGAATGCCACTGGTATAGTCACAGAGCACGGATGTTGTAGAGCGATTTAGACCGCGTCTCACCGTGACACTGTGCGTATGACGATCACCCTATAGCACCGCGTTGACCTATGCCCTTGGCCATGACTATAGCTCATTGTAACTATGTCGCCGACGAGCCCGAGCCATGCCGTCGTGCCCCCTTCGCTGCAGTATAAATAGATCCCTCCCCCGGCCTCAGAACTCACACCATTCCACTCCTATCTCACCCAGGAACGTCTCTGAACCAACCCTGGATCAAGGCGAGCACCACCTCGCCGGAATTTCACTGGAGTCCGCCGCTGCAGAGTAAGGAAGGAGCCGATGCTAGGAGCTGCCCCAGGAGCTGCTGCGACCACCAGTCAAACCGCCGTGGTCGACTCGCTTGTTCGCCCCCATCGCTGCACCTTGGTGGAGCCTAGGTTAGCCCCCGACGACCCCCACGATAGCGCTAGGGTTCTATCTCGCGCGTGCCCTGCGATAGAGATGATGATGCTTAGCCATTGATCACGCTCTAATTGTAAGGCCCAGAATAGGTGATACCGCTTCACGTGTTGTTAGTCGCTGACAGGTAGGACCAGCCTCGGAGCAGCTCGCTGCGTGCACGTTTCGTATTTGGGCCATCCCATATGCATTCCCACGCGCATCCCATCAATTCCAATTTAGATTTGTCTTTTATTTGAAAAACCCCTTACTGTATGAAACTTTAAAAATCAATTCAGGAAGATTCACTTCACCAAATTGAATGAATCCAATTTTATTTGAAAGTATATGAAAATCTCTAATCACTCGCATTGGATTCAAACAGTTTGAAACTATGGATCACCCTCAGTAAAAATAACAAGACAGTAGCTTTTAGCACTTCAAACATTTTTCAAAAATCAACCATAAATAATTTTGAGTTGATTCCAACTCTAAAAATCACATTGGACAAGAACTTTTTGAATATGTAAAAATATACATACTTACATACAGTAACCCTGGACCAAAATTAAAGAATGGATTTATAGTCATTTATAGTCCCTAAAATATCATTAAATAATAGTGTTAAGCTTTGTAAATTAGGATAATCACTTTAAATCACATTCTCATGTATTGGAATATGTGGTGAGGACATGTGTCAATATGATCCCATATTGGAATTGGAGAATATGAAATCTTAAATAACTTTTCAATGAGTAGAAATTAATTTTATAAAAATAATATAAATAAAATCTTGTCACCCTTTTCTTTTAATGATAGAGATGATGCTAGATCATCTAGAGTCACTCCTTGTGTGTTAAATAGAGGTAGTTAAGTATTGTTTGGTGATTGTGTATCTCGTATTGATTTATAGACACTAGTATCAATCTGGGCTACGAATAGGAGGAATTCTACGAAGATAAGGAAGAGAACTTCGACCACCTTACCAGCCAAGGCAAGATAAACTAAACCATGCAAGCCTCACTTGCAAGAAATTGTGATACCCCTGTGATTATACAAAATCCCAAGTTTACTTGCAAGCTTTACCTTTTATCCTTTTTGCAAAGTTTTTCCATTAGTAAATCAACTGATGATTAGTGGAAGATTAGGAAAGGTGCCAACAATATCTAGGAGCTTGGTATAGATAGAATAACTAGTTTAGTACCCCTCAAATAGTGACACCATCCTTGGTCGATGCTAGTGATAAATTAACCTTGATCAATCTATATGGGAACAAATGATTATGAAAACCTTTGAATGACGAGTCATTCTATTGAAATGTTTTGACATGTGTTATGGCCCAATGAGTTGAAGATGATGATGAATGAAGTATGTGACCTGACTTTGATAAACACTGATGGTTGGGTTCGGATGCGATACCATTCCAATTTTTCCGTACAACCACAATACCCAAATTTGGGTAGGGCTTGACTGGAAGTTTATGTGTCTTAGTATGGGTTCCCTCCTGGAACAAGGTGAGCTGAGGCTACCTTGTGAATGTGACTGTCCACCTATGCAGTTCCCAAGATGACAGATGGTCATGGTTGTGAGGCCAAACTCATAGGGGAGGTGCCTATACTAGGGTGTGTAATTGAAAGGTTACGATTGATTATCCGCATACCAAGTATGATGATTCAGGGTTATCCCTAACGAATGTATGGAATGTTGTGGTGAAAGTGTACCACCTATGCAGAGTGTCAAACTATTCGAATAGCCGCGTTCGCGGTTATGGACAGTTGGATGGCCATACTGTTCCGTTGTCAGATGTTTTTCGAAATGACCCGTGACTTGAATGGTGACTTTCACTTGACCCCAAAAGTTGTGGAGATGAAAGTAGATTCCCACTTGGGTAACTTAGATAACTAAAGTTAGGCTTTTATTACTAGATACTGGTTGAAATAAAATTGGCTTCTGGCAAACAAACCTAGAGCTTAGGATTCCTATTAGAATGGCCTTACTGCTTTAGTGAAAGTTTGCGAGTACTTCAAAGTACTCATGGCATTTTCCTTGGCTATTCCCATGGACAGACTACGAAGGAGACTACGAGGAGGATGGAAAACAGGATGCTTATGATAACTAGGATCATCTCCCATCTTCAGCATTGCCTGTGACCCTGAAGATGGATCCGCTACTCCGCTATTATTATTCCGCTGCTTTGATTGCAATCAGACTTGATCATGAGATCAAATATTTGTAAGAATATTATGGTTTGTAATGAATGATGAACTATGATACCAATATTTTATGTCTCGCAAAAATGGTAATACTGGGATTGCGATGTACGGCATAACATGCATCTGGGATTAAAAATCCAGGTGTTGACAAGTTGGTATCAGAGCCATCCTGACCATAGGAGACCCTAGTTAGAATGGACGTCTGAAAAACTTATTTTCCAAAAACAAAGGAAGTGACTATCTATGAAAACCTATTCTCACTCTTATCCTTGAAAATTCTTTCCAAAAGAGAGTCATATGTTCATTAAATTTTTTGCAACCTTACATAAAATTTGGCAGACTTGATCACTTCTCTAACTTACTCCTCTCAAATTGCTTATAGATGGACTACACCTACACCAAGTTTTATCAGTAGGTAAACGGAGGAAACCTCGTCTTGGAGAGTGACCTGAGTCAGCTTGCGAAATTTCTAGAGCGCCCGCATCCGAAGTTCTATGGAGCTCAACTCCATGATCACCCAGAGGGGGGCTGCAGTGGCTGATAGTTGCATATCTGCGCGGAAAGATGGAGCCACCAACATCTGATAAGATCCATTTTAGCATCAGAGAGAACCACTAGATAGATGAATTGTCCAGAGCAATGCAGGAAGCACTTTCCCGACTATGTGGGCAGAATATCAACAAGATCGTCGGCACCAGCTTCGCTCATAATGCCAGAAGTGACTCCAATGGACAACCCTTGTACCTGCCAGGCCACCCTAAGTTGGGGCACCATGTGGACCATCTTTCTTTCATGCTTCATGAGAGTCAGAAGGAGCTGGACAACGCTCGTGCTGACGCCAACGAGAAGCAACTTGCTGCCGCCAAGAAGCACCAGACCTTCGCCATCCTCGTGAAGGTGCGCAAGTCACTCTACCGTCTGCGTGACAAGAAGGATCACATCATTGCTCGCCTTCGTCACAAAGTGTCATCCTTGGAAGAGACCGTCCATGATCAGGACATGTAGCTTGAGGAGAGGGAGAACAAAGGGGAAGATATCTGTGGAGATCCCTACTCATACCTTAGTGATGATGATGACTACTTGGAGGACATGGACCAGGAGTTCCACACTGACGATGAGGACCGCGACTTCATTGATGATGAAGAAGCCACCAGTTCTAATGAGTAGTAGCACCAGAGCACTGTCATGGGTGTGAGTTGTATCTGGTCCCACTGTATCGTAGCTTGCTAGAATGGTTCTTAAAACCATCTGTTTGTTGTTGTGTTGTGTTGGAATGAGTTGTTTGTATTGTGTGCTTGGAATGAATGAGAATGAGTTGTTGGCTTTCAAAACTTAGCCTTACTCAAAGTTTAAAAGCTTTTAAACCAAACTTAGAAACCTTAGAAAAAATTTCCCTCTTGTCTCATGATCTATGTCAATCTTCAGATGCCTCACGGAGGAAGCATCTCATATCAAGACCCGATGGTTCAAATCCTGCAAATGTTAGTATCCGATCGAGAAGCCGGTAGAACAGAGCGTCAAGCCAATCTTGCCACTCTTCAACAGATTGCCCAACTAGCACATGACAATCAAGGCCATGGAAATTAGGATCATCATGGATCCAAACTTAAGATCTTCCAGAACACCAATCACCCTATATTTAGCAAGTCAGAAGAGCCCTTAGATGCCGATGATTGGCTGCAGACTATGGAGAACAACTTGGAAGTTGTCAGAGTAGATGAGGCAGAAAAAGTACTACTTGCCACCCACTATCAGGCTGGTTCTGCAAGAGCATGGTGGAATAGCACCCGTACCATGAATGGAGGACAAAATATGACTTGGGATGAATTCAAACTCAAGTTCAGTCAAACCCATGTACCACCAGGTTTGATTCTACGAATGAGGGTTGGATTTAAGGAGCTGAAGCAGGGAAGGATGACCATGGTAGAGTACCATGACCGATTTCTATCTCTGTCTAGGTATGCCCCTGATGATATTGGTACTGAAGCCAAGAAGAAGGAGAGATTTCTGAATGGTCTGCATGACTAGATGCAGACAATGCTAGTCAATATCCTGTTTGCTGATCTAGAAGCTTTAGTGGATTCAGCAATCCAGATGGAAGGAAAGATCAACCAAGCTACTGAGAACCGTAAGCGTCGTATGATGAATCAACCTGGACCTCACCATACCCCAAAGTATCGCCCCAGTTCGTCTGCTGGATTTGCACCAAGGAACACTAGGACACCTATGTCACGCCCGAACTTTCCCAACCGTAGCGGAGGAAACCGAGGACCGGTAGGCAACAACCATTATCATAATGGCAAACCCAATAATTTCAACCGTCCACCACCAAGGCCCACCAACACCACTAACAATACTTCCCCAAGGACTGGGAGTAATGTCGTACCTGTTGCAGGGAAGGACAAGTCAACAATCACTTGCTTTGAGTGTGGAGTGATGGGTCACTAATCCAATGAGTGCCCCAAGAAGATTGCTGCAACACCCAATGTCACTGCACCTGGCCAGCAGCAGCGTCGTATCCAACCTGGAAAGAGAATCGCCCCAGGCAACCCAAACAACCGTGCTGGCCGTCTATTCCACATGAATGCTGAAGAAGCCCAGGAAGCGCCAGATGTCGTGCTGGGTATGTTTTGTGTTAATTCAGTACTTGCAAGAGTGTTGTTTGATTCTGGAGCATCACACTCGTTTGTTACGGAAGAATTTGCATGCACTAGTAAGATTCAACCAACCAATTTGAAGCATGTAATGGTAGTTCAAATACCTGGGTCAACTACCAAAGCTAGAAAAAATTGCAAGGTCGTACCTATCAGAATTCATGGGATAGATTTTTATGCCAATCTAATAGTACTCGGAACAAAAGGTTTGGTAGTAGTACTAGGAATGGATTGGATGTCGAAACATCAAGGACTGATAGATTGTGCCAAGAAAGCCAAAACCATGACTAGTAGCACCGAAGTATCAGTTGAGCATGTGTCTGAGACACTGCCCCATTAATTCAAGTGCAATAAGAGTTTAGCCCAACTGACCCTAGACCAAGTCAGAATAGTCTGTGAATACCCCGATGTGTTCCCAGATGAATTTCCCGGTATGCCCCAGATCGGGATATCGAGTTTATCATTGAACTAATCCATGGAACTGGACCCATAGCTCAGAGACGCTATAGTATGAACACATCAGAGTGAGTGGAGCTCAAGAAGCAACTTCATGACATGATTACCAAGGATCTGAATCAACCAAGTGCATCGCCATGAAGATCACCTGTTCTATTTGTAGATAAGAAAGATGGTTCCACCCGTTTATATACAAATTACCGAAAGTTACATGATGTCACCATCAAGAAAAATTACCCACTGCAGAAGATAGAAGATTTGTTTGACCAGTTGACCGGTGCCAGAGTGTTATCTAAGAGTGATCTTAGAACTGGTTATCATCAACTAAAAATTCGTGCTACGCATATTCCAAAGACTACCTTCACTACTCGATATGGATTGTATGAGTACAAGGTCATGCCTTTTGGACTAACCAATGCCCCCACTTATTTCATGAATCTCATGATAAGATTTTCATGAACTTCTTGGATAAGTTTGTCGTTGGTTTCATCAATGACATTCTAATCTATCCAAGTCGGAGGAAGAACACCTAAGAACCATCCTTGGAACTTTGAGAGAGCATCAGTTGTATGCCAAGTTTAGCAAATGTGAATTTTGGTTAAAGGAAGTAGGATTCCTAGGACATATTCTGTCATCCGGAGGAGTTGCTGTTGACCCTGCCAAGATTAAGGATGTTGAATAATGGAGAGCCCCAACCACTCAAACAGAAGTTCGTGCATTTCTTGTATTAGTGGGATATTACCGCAAGTTTGTTGAAGGATTTTGAAGCATCGCTAGGCTGATGACTCTGTTACTAAAGAAAGATCAGAAGTTTGAATGGACCGACAAATGTGAAGAATGTTTTCAAGAGCTCAAGAAGAGATTGATTTCAGCCCCAATTTTGATCATACCGGATATCACAAAGCACTTTGATGTGTATTGTGATGCATCCAAGATTGGTCTCGGTTGTGTGTTGATGCAAGAAGGCAAAGTGATGTCATATCTGTCCTGACAACTAAAGCAACATGAACAGAATTACCCCACCCTTGACTTAGAGTTAGCTGCCGTTGTTTTATCCTTGAAGACATGGCGTCATTACCTCATGGGTAATCGCTGTGAGATTTATTCAAATCACAAGAGTTTTAAGTATAGTTCTACTCAAAAGGAGTTGAATATGAGGGAAAGGAGATAGACAGAGCTAATCAAGGATTATCACCTTGACATTAACTATCACCCTAGCAAGGCTAATGTGGTAGCGGATGCTCTTAGTAGAGTGCCATGTAGATTAAACACCATGATTATGGAAGAGCAGCCAAGTTTGCATAAGGAGTTGGAGGATTTCAGAATGGAACTAGTTAGCAAAGGATTCCTAGCTAGTATTTTAACTTCAACCCACTTTGATAGATCAGATCAAGGAATCCCAGAAAGGAAATGCCACTATCGACGGAAATAAGCGTCATATCGGTACAGGGAAGGTACCCAGATTCACGGAAGATGAAGAAGGAGTTCTGTGGTATAAAGGACGAATTTGTGTGCCAGCAGATTCAGAGTCGAAACAAGCTATTTTGCAAGAAGCCCATGATACTCTTTATTCTATTCATCCAGGAGGAACCAAGATGTATCAGGATTTGAAGGAGCAATTTTGGTGGCATAAAATGAAGAGAGAAGTCGCAAGCTACATAGCCAAGTGTGATATCTATTAGAGAGTCAAAGTGAAACACCAACGACCTGCAGGACTGTTGGAACCTTGCAGATCCTAGAATGGAAATGGGATTCAGTTGGAATGGATTTCATCACCTGTTTGCCTACCTCTAGTAGGGGAAATGATTCTATTTGGGTCATAGTGGATAGACTTTCCAAAGTAGCTCATTTCTTACCTGTCAAGACCACTTATCCGAGCTCGAAGCTAGCCGAGTTGTATATATAGAGAGAATAATAAGTTTGCATGGAATCTCCAAGAACATTGTGTCGGATCGAGGAATCCAGTTTACCTCAAGATTTTGGAAGAAAGTCCAAGAAGGTTTAGAAACCAAACTGAACTTCAGCACAGCCTATCACCCACAGACCAATGGACAAACGCAAAGAGTAAACCAAATACTCGAAGATATGTTGAGAGCTGTGTGTTGGAATATGGATCTAAATGGGAGGACTCTCTGCCTTTTGCACAATTCTCATACAACAACAGTTATCAAGCCAGTTTGCAACGGACCCCATTTGAGTTTATGTATGGAAGGAAGTGTCGTACCCCCCTAAATTGGTTACAAGTAGGGGAGAGTCAGATCTTCGGACCCGCATACTAAAGAAGAAGCCACTTGGGAACGCGAAGATTACATGAGGACCGAGTTTCCCAATCACTTTAGTTCCTAGTTTTTCCTGAATCTCAGGAAGAGATTCTATTTAAGGGGTGAAGGTTTGTAACAACCCAAATATATTCATGAGGATCAAGTTCTAATTAACCAAGATTAGGGTTAACAAGAGCTTTTATAAATTAAATTCAAATCTTATTATTGTGTGTATGAATGCTTGCAATGCCATGTTTGATTGTTGTAAATTATGAGAATTGGTTTAGAGACCAAAACCATATCATCTAGGTCATTTTCAAACCACATAAAAACAAAATAAAATCTAAATATAAAGCATATGACCTAATGGTCATTTCTGCCCAGGTTAACCACTAGATCAATTTGAGCATCTCTAGCAACTAATCTCAAACAAAAACTTTTCCATTTATTTTCTCCCCTTGCTAGACCTAGTGACACTAAAACCAGTGGAGCTTTCCAACCTTGCAGAAATATTTTCAAACTCTTTTGAGAGGCATTACAAATTTGAATCTATATTATGTATCAAGATAGCCATTTTTGGAAAACCACTCAACCCGTCACCACTTGGCAAACCATTGCACCCAGAGACTACTAAGATTATTACCAGAACACCCACCAAAAATCACTGGAAAATGTGATGGTTTAGTTCTTGCGGCCATTAGATCGAACACCAGGTGATCACAGTACAAAATCAACCACTATACACTGTTTTGATCAAACCCTTCGATCATCTTTGGGACCTCACCAAGCTCACACGGTGTACCCTTAACTCCCTCAGTACCAGCCCGTGCAAAGGAGCTCTCACACTCGATTAAATGAGTAGTGAAAAAATCGTACCCGAGCTCACCTTGCCACCCCGATGCGGACACGCCGCCACAGACCGCGCCGCTGTCACCCACGATGTCTAGGAGGTAGCCCTAACCTCACCGCCCCTGCCTGTGCACGGCTCGACAAAAGACCGCTCGAGGAGACGCCAGCAAGGCTGTGCCCATTTAATGCCAAACCATGATGGTCACCGCGCCAGAGCGCCGAGCAATCCCGCACGCACACGCCGAGCCTCACCCTGAACTTGCGCCATTACGTTCGTCATGACTCCAGCAAGCTCCCAGACACGATCATTTGCCCGCGCGAGCACCGTGACCACCGTACGCCATGAGGAATGCCGCCTTTATAGTCATAGAGCACGGATGTTCTAGAACAATTTAGACCGCGCCTCAATGTGCCACTGTGCGTATGACGATCACCCTGAAGCACCGCGTCGACCTATGCCCTTGGCCATGACTATAGCTCACTATAACTACGGCGGTGACGAGCCCGAGCCATGCCGCCGTGCCCCCTTCGCCAAAGTATAAATAGAGCCCTCCCCCAGCCTCAAAACGCACACCATTCTACTCCTCTCTCACCCAGGAACCTGTCTGACCCAACCCTGGAGCAAGGCGACCACCAGCTCACCGGAATTTCATCGTAGTCCGGCGCTTCAGAGCAAGGAAGGAGCCGACGCTAAGAGCCTCCCTAGGAGCTATCGCGACCACCATGCAAACCGCCGTCGTCGACTCGTTCGTTCGCCCCCATCGCTGCTCCTAGCTGGAGACCTAGTAAGCCCCTGATGAACCCCGCATAGCGCTAGGTTTCTATCTCGCGCGTGCCCTGCGACGGAGATGACGATGCTCGGCCATTGATCGCACTCTAATCATAAGGCCTAGAATAGTTGATACCGCTTCGCATGTTGTTAGTCGCTCACAGGTAGGAGAAGCCCGTTGCACGCGCGTTGCGTAATTGGGTCAGCTCATTTGCATTCCCGCGCACAGCACATCAATTCAAATTTCAATTTGGCTTTTATTTAAAAAACCCTTACTGTATGAAACATTAAAAATCAATTCAGGAAGATTCACTACACCAAATTGAATGAATCCAATTTTTTTGAAAGTGGATTAAAATCTCAAATCACTCCCGTTGGATTCAAACAGTTTGAAAGTATGGATCATCCTGAGTAAAAATAACAAAACAATAGCTTTTAGAACTTAATTTTTTTTTCAAAAATCAACCATAAGTGATTTTGAGTTGATTCCAACTCTGAAAAATCACATTGGACAAGTCCTTTCTGAATATGTAAAAATATACATACTTACATAGAGTAACCCTGGACCAAAATTAAAGAATGGCTTTATAGTCATTTCTAGTCCCTAAAATATCATTAAATAATAGTGTTAATCTTTGTAAATTAGGCCAATCACTTTAAAACACATTCTCAAGTATTGAAATATGTGGCGAGGACATGTGTCAATATGATCCCATATTGGAATTGGAGAATATTAAATCTTAAATAACTTTTCAGTGAGTAGAAATTACTTTTCCAAAAATAAGATAAATAAAATCTTGTCACGTTTTTCTTGTAATGATAGAGATGATGCTAGATCATCTAGAGTCACTCCTTGTGTGTTAAATATAGGTAGTTAAGTATTATTTTGTGATTGTGTACCTCGTATTGATTTATAGACGCTAGTATCAATGTAGGCTACAGAGACGAGGAAGAGAACTTCGACCACCTTACCAACCAAGGCAAGCTAAGCTAAACCATGAAAGCCTGACTTGCAAGCAATTGTGATACCTCTGTGATTATATCAAATCCCAAGTTTACTTGCAAGCTTTACCTTTGCCCTTTTTGCAATGTTTATCCATTAGTAAATCAACTGATGATTAGTGGAAGATTAGGAAAGGTGCCAAAAAGAGCTAGGAGCTTTGTATAGATAGAATCACTAGTTTAGTACCCCTCAAATAGTGACACCATCCTTGGTAGATGCTAGTCCTAAATTAACCTTGACCAATCTAGATGGGAACAAATGATTATGAAAACCTTGGAATGACGAGTCATTCTATTGAAATGTTTTGACATTTGTTATGGACACAATGAGTTGAAGATGACGATGAATGAAGTATGTGACCTAACTTTGATAAAAACTGATGGTTGGGTTCAAATGCGATACCATTCCAATTTTTCTGTACAAACAAAATACCCCGAATTTGGGTAGGGCTTGATTGGAAGTTTATATGTCTTAGTATGGGTTCCCTCGAAGAATGAGGTGAGATGAGGATACCTTGTGAATGTGATTTTCCACCTATGTAGTTCCCAAGATGACAGATGGTCATGGTTGGGAGGCCAAAATCATAGGGTAGGTGCTGACACTAGGGTGTGTAATTTAATGGTTAGGATTTATTTTCCGCATACCAAGTATGATGATTCAGGGTTATCCCTGATGGATGTGTCGAATGTTGTGGTGAAAGTGTACCACCTCTACAAAGTGTTAAACTATTCGAATAGCTGCATCCGCGGTTATGGACAGTTGGATGGCCATACTGTTCTATTGTCAGATGTTTTCCGAAATGACCAGTGACTTGAATGGTGACTTTGAATTGACCCCACAAGTTGTGGAGATGAAAGTAGATTCCCACTTAGGTAACTTCGATAACTAAAGTTAGGCTTTTATTACTAGATACTGGTTGAAATAAAATTTTCTTGTGGCAAACAAACCTAGAGCTTAGGATTCCTATTAGAATGGCCTGACTGATTTAGTGAAAGTTTGTGAGTACTTCAAAGTAATCATGGCGTTGTCCCTGGCTATTCCCATGGACAAACTATGAAGGAGACTACGAGGAGGATGGACATCAGGACGCTTATGATAACTAGGATCATCTCCCATCGTCAGCATTGCTCGTGACCCTGAAGATGGAGGTGCTACTACGCTATTATTATTCCATTGCTTTGATTGTAATAAGACTTGATCATGAGATCAACTATTTGTAAGACTATTATGGTTCGTAATGGATGATGAACTATGATACAATTCTGTTATGTCTCGGAAAAATGGTAATCCTGGGATTTCGATGTACGACATCACAGGAATCTGGGATTAAAAATCTGGGTGTTGACACTCGTGAAGGAGCATGATACTGGCAATAGATAGATCCTATAGGGTTTCTTCTATTACAATTATCCAAGTTTGGGGATTACAATGGAGGGTGGGGGATATTTATAGGCCAACCACATAAATAGGGGTATTTTGGGTATAAAAAGGTAAGGTCTAGCTGAAATAGGGGATTACACAGGTTGAGCCCAAGAGTTGACTCATTCCTAGGCCATTCCGGCGGTAAGTACGACGGCTCCGGAGTTATCGCCGTAATTTCTGGAGGCCGCCTGTTATTTCGGTCGTCTGCCAGAACACCTTACAGAGAGAATTTTTGGTCGGGATCCATTTGGTGCTGAATCTATTGCCGGGACTTCCCGTCATAGGTCTGATCTACTAGATGCTGCGCCGGATATTCCGGCAGGGAAACCGGTTCGTCGGGCCTGGCGCCGGTTTGACCTGGATCTTCCTCTTGTGCTTCCGTGGGTCCTTCTCTTGGCGATGCTTCATGGGGTTCATGGATGACGATGGAAAAAATATTGGCATGAAGTAGCAAGCTGTCCAAGGATGTATCGAAATTACACGAGGAAAGGAGTGAGTTAAACTTAGCTTGTAGGAGCTTGGCTCGAGCGCGTGTCATTGGTCCACTTGGGGGACTAGAAGGAGGATATGTAGTGTCGTTCGTGGGACAGGCTGCATTAGCTCCCCCCTTAGGAAAAAGAGTCGTCTTTGACTCTTCAACCTCATCAACTTCGTCTTCTCCATGGAAAGGTGAGAGGGCCTTTGATGACTGCAAGTGCACATATCATTTATAGCTAGTTTCAAAATAAAGATATTGATCACACAGGGAGCAGGAGTATGAAGTCTAATAACTCTTGAAATAAATACTAAAATAGAAATTCTAAGTAAAGTTCTAAGTAACAAGATAAAATACGAGTGTTCTGTAAAATGGGTGTTTTTGGGTTTTTGGTATAAGAGAACAATGACTATAGTAAACAAAACTCAATACAGAAAATAAGTATCGTGTATGTAAAAGAGATTTGAAACTTTAGTGGGGAAAGGCGTTCTCAGGTAGTAGCGGATACACCTCTGGCATTTATAAAGGGATAAGGTAAAGATTATTATCATGAACATTCTCAACTATGTATGTGTGGGAGGAACTCCTTATTTGGACAAATAGGCAGCAACCACTGCTCACAGCATCCTCATAACCACAGTAGACATCAATCAACATCAATTGAATTATGGCGCTTTTAATGGACTTGATCCCATAGGATGTATCCCATGGCATGGATAGTGCTTTGTGAGTTTCCTATATTCCCAAGTTGATACGTAAGGAGTGCCAATAGCTTTATAGTCACTATAAGTGCTAACACACCTCCGTCTACCAACAAGTAAGTCCCTCCATCAAGTCCCCACAAGAGGCAAATATTGAGAGGTTGACTTCTCCCAACATCAAGATGAAGACAATCTAACACATGGTCACAACAATGAATATCATAATAAACTTTATCTTATTTCAATATCATTTTAGGGTTTCTCCATCTCCCCAAGAACTAATGATCTACTCAGATATGGAGGCAATCAACATCATGGAAATACAATGGAATCTATCATAGATGAATAGTACTTGTATAATCCACAACGAGTACAGAAATTACAACAAGATCTAGACAATATGTAGATGGGATGGATGGAGATGGTGGTGATGCAACGGTTGATGATGAAGATCGATGCCTTAGCCTCCCGGATCTGTGTTGGGCAAAGATAGATCCCTGGAGATTGAGTTCCCCCTCCAAACCCCTTTCGGAGGTGAGAGTTCGGCGATTTCTGGGTGTTCTGTATGTCGTCTCTCTGATCCAGTTGCACGGGGTGAAACTATTTGAGGAGGCGGTGTCGGCGCCAACTATATGGCGGGAACTATATGACCGGAAAAGTTCCTCCCACGGTATAGTTGGTCGTTAAACCCATTGTATCCTCCAATTTCTTCAGGTTTTATTCTGGTGTTATTAATATTTCCCAAATAAGCAATTTACGTTGTTTTTGGCTCCTTTTCACTCCAATATAACTGGTCCAAGAATTGTGTCCATCGTATCCATCATGTGACCTGATCCTAGTGAAAATAAACATAAAAGGTGCGCGCGAACGCCGTAAAATACCAAGATCCTAGCACTACAATGCAGAATAATAATATAAAACATGATGCAAATATACACCCATCAACTTCCCCAAGCTTAAACTCTTACTCGTCCCGAGAAAATTATCTTTAATGGATCCGATCCTCATATTGATGAGGCTGAGTCAATAAAATAAATGAGGCAGTTGCAACATGTATTTATCATATAGGATACATATGAATAAGTTCATGAATAATACCTTACTCAAACCATCCGAATAATATAAGTAGGCTTACACACCTTAGCAATTAACAGGTCACAAAAGATTACTCTAAACATGATGTAAAAGTATTCGGTTCGACCGAATGAGTTAGCGAGGTAGTCCCAAGTGTTTTAGGATTGACATAGTCACTTAGGATTCAAAATCTCAAACATTTCTTTGTCCTACTACAATATAGTGGTATATTCCTATTTTCTCTTTGCACATTCGCTCTTTTTCTTTTTCTTTTTCTTTATTTTCTTATTTATTTATATATATATATTCTCACACTTTTGTTTAAGTGTTGTGCAAAGGATATTCCACTTCATTTAGAAATTTAAAGTTTAACGATCTCAATTACCAAATTCCAAATGTATATGAAGCATCTTTCATAGCTTCAATATTCTACCTCGTCTTGTTCTCACTCTAATTTGATAGCACTTTTAATTTTACTTTGTTCAAGGTATTTTTTAAACTTAACTAATTAGATAATTTCTCCTTTTTGTAAATCATTGACTTACAATATATTGATCAAATTATCTTTGTATGTTCCGTTAATACCAATGGCGTGGAAGACTCCTATTGCTATCATGCAAGTGCAAGTAAAATTATACTCAAGATACTCATATATCCAATGAGACAAACTCAAACTCAATAATTCTCCATATATTATAATAAACTCAGAATTTCATAAAAGGGATCAACTATTCCTATAACATACCACCCTTTTGTGTAATATAAATAAGACATGTTTGAGCATTGCATGCATGCATAACACTTGCACTTTGGTTTAATCAAGAAAGAACAAACAAAACCCTAAACCCTAACTCCCCTCTCTATTTTAAACATTCATTTGGTTTTGAAAATATTTGGAAAACACAAAATGTATGGAGCCCAATCAGTACCAAGGGTCCCTGCAATATTTTGATACATTTTACAAAACCTTGATATTTTGAAATTATTCAAAACAGAATTGAATTAAAAATACAAAAGGGAAATCAGAAAACAGAAAAATAAAAGGTTTCCTACAAAGAAAAAACTAACTACGCTAGCTACTGGGCCGAGCCCACTTCTCTTCCTCTCTCTCCGCCGCCAGCTCAGCCAGCAGCCAGCCCACCCGGGGCCCAAGCCGACCCACCTTGGCCCGTACCGCTTCGGCGTCTTCCCCATCATCGTATTCGCTCACGACAGCAAGCTGCTGCGTGTCGCCGGCGCTGCCGTCGATCGCTGCGCCGCGATTCACCCTCGCCGCCGCCCCCGGAGAGGAGGATAAAGACCCTGTCGCCGTCTCTATCTTCCCCTCTGCCTCTCATCCTCCCCCAGGACCCCTATCTTCCCCGTTCCTCTCTCCGTAGAAACCCTAGCTTGAAGACGCCGGTGAGCCCCGCCATTCCCGACCACCACTTCGCCATCTGAGACCACTATTGGCTTCGCCTCGCCGCGCTGATCATCCCTGCCAAAGGAATCAACGCGAGGAGCTCCCAATCGTCGCCAAAGTCACCGCCTTCCCGAGCTTTGGCTGCCGCGTTCTCCCTCGATTCCGGCATTGCCCGTGCTCGCCTTGCCTCCCCGACACCACCATCGTGCTCCTGGTGAGCTTGTGGTGCTCAAGCACCTTCCCGTTGCCCGACACCGCCGCTGCTGTTCATCTTCGCGTCGTCGTCTCCGGTAACCCCGGTAACCCCACAACTATATTGCTCCCCGCGACGCCCTCTTTCTGACCCCCACAACCACGCATCCAGGCGCACTCGGATTTGGTGGATCGATCATCGATCTGAGGATGAGCTCAAATGCTGATGTCATGCTGACATCAGCATGAGGCAATAATCCATTTCTTTTATTTTAATAATATCTATAATTATTTCTGTAAATAAGAAATATATGACAGGTGGGCCCTGCCTATCAGGATTTTAATAATTCTGGAAAATATTTTCTGAAATGATTAAACTTATGACATGTGGGCCCAAGTTGGAAATTATTTTAAATATTCCAAAAATGATTTAAAATGAATTTAAATTGGAGAAATTCATAACTAATTCATTTTAAATCAGAAAAATACAAATAATATACCAAAATGTTCATAAAAATGAAACCTATCTAACTAAGCTATAATCGTACATTGTTAAACAACTTTGATGGGAAGTTTAGCTAGAAGAACCAATTGAACCCCACAGGTGATTCGAGGATCCCCATGTTCTAGGTTTGGACCTCTCGGACCCTGTTTAAAGTGACCAAGCATGTTCTAGGGTTCATTTAAACACTATTTAACTTGTCATATCATCCATATTGTATGAGCATTGCACATGCCATGTCTTAAGTGATGCTTTTGCTTTTCTGGTGATTGGTTCTTCGCGAATAGGAACCGAACCCGAAGCTGAAGTCAACGCCACCGAAGAGTAGTATGAGTCCAACAAAGGACAAGGCAAGCGAAGCCCCACTCATACATATGAATCCTATGTTTACAAAGTATTTCATTCTTTTCATATGCATTCGGTTCAATAGTCATTTATCAGTAGATAGAGTGATCCTATCTTATGCATGTTTTCCCTTGTGAAGTAAATACCTGATCCACTGCTCCTAGCATAACTAGGGTTTGGATTATGAGCATCGCTAGTGCCACAGTTCAGTCAAGCTTAGCCATGCTTAGTGGTCTGATGGTGATCATTCAGGTGATGCACCGAAGATGTGAATGAATCTAGTATGGAAGGATGTGGTGATGTGATCAGAGATGAATACTAAACATGCTAAGGCTTGTATGGGAGGCCATGTGGGTTGTGGTTTTTGTAGTCCCATACTTGCCACCATTAGGACCTGATGTTCTCGCCTCTTGAACCAAGACGAGCGTACAACCACACGAGGGCCTAGAAACCCCTCGACCAACTAACTTGCCTAGTAGATTCCATGAGTCACATAGTTCGGGATTTCCATTCGACATACGCATCTTGGTTGTTCTTGAATGGAGGAGAAGTAGGTGCATTCATAGCAGGTAGGTAAGCATGGCCGGGAACAAGAGATGCCCGGCATTGTAATCTTGAACCCTGCGCACATCATTAGGGACCGACTTCGGGACTTGACTCGTTACGGCGGCATATCCCTAGTGCGTGACTCATGGTCTCAGCGAAAGAAAGGTAAAGGTCGTGGTCAACCACCCTCTGCCGGCCTTCCAAGGAAGAGGGCTAATAATTTGGCATTATGAATCGGTTGGTACTTGTGGGTAAAGTTGTGCACCCCTGCAGGGTTATTACTCTTTTCGAAAAGCCGTGTCCACGGTTATGGACGACTTGGGAACGGACTCTATGATCATAGAGAACTATAACCGAATGATAAAACTTGCCAACTAAAGTGAGATCTGGAATACTTCCTCGGGGTTGTTTGAGGGGGTAGTCCGGGAAGAGAGGTTTAGTTGATGATGGTACTTGGTGGATATCAAAGAGGACTCCGAAGTTGTAGTCTTCTTATCCCTTTTGAAAATGATCTGACTAGACGAGTTTCTTCTCCCTCTTGTTTTGAAAACAACAGATGGCTTTATGCAAAATAAGTCCACTAGCCATAAGTCTTGTGGAGTACACCCTGTACTCAGCCTTTCTTCGTTGATGCTTTTCTATAGATGAAGCTACTCCAACTGAAGGAGGCTTCTACGTCAAAGTCGACGAGTAGTTGGGGTTCCAGGGCAGCAACCTAGGATCTATGGAAGGGTCGCTACTTCTGTTTATGGCCTCTTAAGACCTTGCTAAGTTTTTTGTTTAGAACAACTTGTTTGCTTCTGTTGTTTGTTTGTAATGATGGGTCTATGACCCCTGGCTTGTATGACTGGTTTGTAACTCTTTTAAGAGTTTACCTTATTAATGTATGGTTTGTATGTTCTGTAATGTTACTAATCTTTCCCTACGCGCTTCGGAATTTAGGTTAGGCTCATATCAAATGAGGATCTGGTATTTGTCTAGCCCTCATCCCGGGTCGTGACAGATTTTGGTATCAGAGCAGGACTGCCTATAGGAAACCCTTCTAGCTGGTGGATGTTGAGTCTAGAGTTTGAGAAAACTATTTGAAAGCTAAAAATTATTTGCAAAACTTTGAATAGGACTCTTTCTAATCCTTATCCAAGGTTGTTCTATTTCTGAGTTATCTTATCTCGTATGTTTTGCAAGGTTTTCACTTCTCGTCTATCATTTCAAACTTCTAGGATATACGGGTTTGGGTTGTTTTCCCTAGTACTCCGTACTTGGTTGCAAGGCTTAGATTTTTCAAGATAAACCTGTGCACCTGAGCATTGTTTTTCATCTTTGCTAAGGATGCCTCTAATCTCGTTTTCTATTCTTTCGTGACTTGTTGGTATCATATCAAGCTTGCATTCCATTGATATGGTTTGTATTTAAGTTGGTAGCGTATACTTTTCATATGCTTGTTCTACTGCCATACTTAATGCATTGATATAATCTTCATCCACATGTTCACCTCTACCATGATCTTTTGATATGGTTTTCGTCATCCTTTGATGTACCCTTTTTGCTGAATCCATTCTCATGGTTTCTGTTTTCTCCTCAGGATGTCGTCTGGTACTCGTGGTTCTGTTGGTCGTCGAGCAAACAACAATGTTGATCAGGAACTTCCGCCACCTCCCACAATGGCCAAGGTTCTCAAAAACATTGAGACCAACCGTCTGAGGAATGAACGCCTTCTGGAACGTGTGGCGCAGAACAATGAACATCGTCCTGACGACTGTGTCACACTTGGAGATTTCATCCGCTCTTTTCCTCCAATCTTCACCCAGTCCAAGGAACCCCTTGAAGCTGATGATTGGCTCCGCACCATAGAGCGCAAGTTCAGTGCTCTTCGAGTCCGTCCCGCTGACCGTGTCAACTTTGCCACCTATCAACTGGAAGGTGAGGCTGGTGTTTGGTGGGAACGTTTTCTGAATCTGGAAGATCAGGGACATGTTGTTACTTGGGAAGAGTTTTTTGCAGCATTCCGTGCCTCTTATATCCCTAAGCCCTTCTTGGATCTCAAAAGGAGGGAGTTTCTGGATCTGACTCAGGGGCGCAAGGATATTGAAACCTATGGGCATGAGTTTACTCGCTTGGATCGTTATGCAACCAGGGATGTGACCAATGATGAAGATAAGAAAGAGATGTTCCGTAAGGGACTTAACCTTGCACTTTGCTATGAGTTGCTGCCCTTCAAGTTCTAGTATTTCCAGGACTTGCACAACCAGGATCTTACTCTGGAGCATGGAAGGAAGGATATGGAAGTCTCTCAGAAGCGTGAAGAAGGAAATTCTCGTGCTTCTTCCTCTAGTAACAAGAAGCGCCATGTCTTTGTTCCATACAGTGATGTGCCTCGTGCTCCTCATGCACCCAAGTCCTCTGGCAATGCTTCTCTTCAGCCACAGTCAAATACAGGTGGAGCAAACTATCATCAACCTGCTAGTTCACACACTGGAGTTACCTGTTACTCCTGTGGTTAGCCTGGTCACTACTCAAGGGAGTGTTCTCAAAGGGATGTCAGACGCAATGATAAGCATGCAAAGAAGAATGATCAATCTCAAGGTGCTGGACGTGGTCGTCTGACCCATGTCACTGTTGAGGAAGCTCAGGATGATCCACTCGTCATTCTGGGTATGCTCCGTGTCAATTCAATTCTCTCAAGAGTCTTGTTTGATTCTGGAGAATCGCATACATTCATATCACAAGAGTTTGCACGGGAGCATGGTATACCTTTTGAAGCAATGTCTTCCCCTTTGGAGATTAGTACTCCTGGGTCTCGTTGGCAGACCATCTGGGTTACTCATGGGGTTGAGATAGATATAACATATCAGAAGTTTCCCACTTCCCTCATTGCACTCAAGTCAACTGACATAGATGTCATTCTGGGCATGGACTGGTTAACCAAGTATCAAGTCGTCATTGATTGTGCACTTAGAACAGTTTCTGTGACCTCTCCTGTTGGCATAACTATCAAGTACTGGACTGATGGTTCAAAGTCTCCGTCAGCAGTCCTTAAACCTTTCTCAGAGTTGGATGCCATGGATGCCCTACCTACTCTCGAGGTCCAAGATGTCCATGTAGTCTGTGATTTCCCGAATGTCTTTCCTGAAGAGTTGCTAGGCATGCCACCTGATTGAAGTGTGGAGTTTGTCATAGAGCTAGTTCCTGGAACTGCTCCTATCTCCAAAAGACCTTAACGCATGCCTCCTGATGAGTTGGTTGAGTTGAAGAAGCAACTTGAAGAGTTAGGGGGTCTAGCATACATCCAACCTAGCACATCCTCTTGGGGTTGCCCTACCATCTTTGTCAAGAAGCGGGATACAAATATTCCAAGATTGGTGGTTGATTACCGTCCACTCAACGCGGTGACAATCAAGAATAAGTACCCACTTACCCAGATAAATGACCTCTTTGATCAATTAAGTGCCACCGTCTTCCAAAATGGACTTAAGATCAGGGTATCATCAAATCAAGATCAGAAAGGAGGATATCCCAAAGACAACATTCACAACTCGTTATGGTCTTTATGAGTATACAGTGATGTCCTTCGGGCTAACCAATGCCCCTGTCACATTTATGAGGCTCATGAACTCCGTCTTCATGGAATATATCGACAAGTTCGTCGTGGTATACATTGATGACATTCTAATCTATTCCAAGACCGAATAAGAGCATGCTGAACATTTACGTTTGGTGTTGACTAAACTTCGTGAACATTGTGTCTACGCCAAGTTTTCCAAATGTGAGTTCTAGTTACAAGACCTCATCTTCCTTGGTCATGCTGTGTCTGCAAGTGGTGTTGCTATCATACTGGATAAGGTTCAAACTATTCTGGAATGGAAGTCACCTACTTCAGTCAAGGAAATCTGAAGTTTTCTTGGAATGGCTAGATATTACCACTGATTCATCGAGAACTTTTCCAAGATAGCCAAGCCTATGACTGATATTCTTAAGAAAGATAAGAAGTTTGAAGGGTCAGAAAAGGCAGAAGAAAGCTTCCAAGCTTTGAAAACTAAGCTAACCACCGCTCCTGTGCTTGTCCTTCTGGATACAACCAAGGACTTCGTCATCTATTGTGATGCTTCTCTCCAAGGGCTCGGTTGTGTGTTGATGCAAGATGGTCATGTAGTGGCCTATGCTTCTCGGCAGTTGAAGCCACATGAGAACAATTATCCAACCCATGATCTCGAACTCGGTGTTGTTGTTCATGCTCTTAAGCAATGGCGACATTACCTCATCGGTAACCGTTGCGAACTTTACTTGGATCATCAAAGTCTGAAGTATCTCTTTACCCAGCCAGATCTGAATCTCATGCAAAGACGATGGTTGGAACTCATCAAAGATTATGATTTGGGTCTCAACTATCAACCCGGCAAAGCCAATGTCATCGTTGATGCGCTAAGTTGGAAGTCTTATTGCAACAATCTGATGATTTCACAAGCCCAACCTGCACTCTATGAGGATATCAAGCGTCTTAACCTTGAAGTAAAATCTTCTCTCGGGGACCAAATTAAGGAAGCTCAAAAGCAAGATGCTGAGGTTACCAAGATCATAGAACGTGTTGCAAGCGGTGAAGCTAAATGTTTCTCCATCAATTATCAAGGTATCATATATTTCAGTAACCGGCTTGTGGTTCCAAATAGTCGGAAAATCAAAGATCTAATCCTACTACAAGCTCATGAATCCCCTCTGTCTATCCATCCTGGTGGAACCAAGATGTACCGAGATCTCCGTCAAAGATTCTGGTGGAGTGGAATGAAGCCATAAATCGCTCGCTTTGTTGCAGAGTGCGACGTTTGCCGTCGTGGGAAGGTTGAACACCAAAGGCCTGCTGGACTCCTGCAACCATTGAAAATTCCTAATTGGAAATGGGATGAAATTGGTATGGATTTTATTACTGGACTCCCAAGGACAGAAACAGGAAATGATGCCATATTGGTAGTAGTTGATCGACTATCCAAAGTTGCTCACTTCCTTGCTGTTCGAGAAAGCATCACCGCAAGCCAGTTGGCAAAGCTATACATATCCAGGATAGTGGTGTTCCCAAGAAGATCATCTATAATCGTGGAAGTTTGTTTACTTCCAAATTCTGGGCTAGTATCCAACAAGCAATGGGAACTCAAGTCTCCTTCAGCACAGCTTATCATCCTAAAACCTGAAGACATGCTCAGAGCGTGTGTCATATCCTTTGGAAAGAACTGAGAGAAATGTCTTCCTTTTGTGGAATTCTCCTATAACAACAGTTTTCAGTCCAGTTTGGTATGGCTCCTTTCCAATTTCGATATGGGTGAACATGTCGAACACTGCCGAACTGGATAGAAACCGGCGAAAGACAGTTCTTTGGTCCGAACATGATCCAAGAAGCAGAAGATCAAGTTCGCATAATTCGAGAGCGTCTAAATGCCTCTCAATCTCGACAGAAGACCAACTATGATTGTCATCATCTTGATGTTCATTATCAAGTTGGTGATCAAGTTTATCTCCGGGTCACTCCTCTGAAGGGTGTCCATCGATTCGGTATCAAAGGAAAATTGGCTCCTCGCTATGTTGGTCCCTTTCGCATTCTCTCCAAGCGGGGTGAGCTTGCCTACAAATTGGAACTACCTTCATCTTTTCCAGAGGTTCATGATGTCTTTCATGTGTCTCAACTCAAGCGTTGCTTCAAAGATCCCATTCGTGGTGTCGACCATGAAACTTTGGATCTCCAAGATGATCTAACTTACCGAGAATACCATGTTCGTATTCTTGATGAAACCGAGTGCAAGACTTGTTGTCAAACCATCAAGTTCCTGAAAGTTCAATGGTGTCATCACTCCGAGTCAGAAGCAACCTGGGAACGCGAAGATCGTCTTCGATCTGAGTACCCTGCCTTCTTTTCTAAAACCTAGGAATCTCGGGTCAAGATTCTCGTAAGTGGGGTAGAGCTGTAACATACCACCCTTTTGTGTAATATAAATAAGACATGTTTTAGCATTGCATGCATGCATAACACTTGGACTTTGGTTTAATCAAGAAAGAACAAACAAAACCCTAAACCCTAACCCCCCTCTCTATTTGAAACATTCATTTGGTTTTGAAAATATTTGGAAAACACAAAATGTCTGGAGCCCAATCAGTACCAAGGGTCCCTATAATATTTTGAGACATTTTACAAAACCCTGATATTTTGAAATTATTCAAACAGAATTGAATTAAAAGTATAAAAGGGAAATCAGAAAATAGAAAAAGAAAAGGTTTCCTGCAAAGAAAAAAACTAACTAACCTAGCTACTAGGCCGAGCCCACTTCTCTTCCTCTCTCTCCGCCGCCAGCGCAGCGAGCCCACCCGGGGCCCAAGCCGGCCCACCTTGGCCCGTACCACTTCGGCCTCTTCCCCGTCGTCATCTTCGCTCATGACAGAAAGCTGCTGCGTGTCGCCAGCGTCGCCGTCGGCCGCTGCGCTGCGATTCGTGCTATCCTACACCCCTGGAGAGGAGTATAAGGACCCCGTCGCCGTCTCTATCTTCCCCTCCACCTCTCATCCTCCCCCAGGACCCCTATCTTCCCCATTGCTCTCTTCGTCGAAACCCTAGCTTGCAGACGCCAGTGAGCCCCTCCATTCACGACCACCCCTTCGCCATCTGAGACCACTGTCGGCTTCGCCTCGCCGCGCTGATCATCCCTGCCAAAGGAATCGACGCTGTAACATCCCTAAAATCATGTTTTCAAAATTTGCATATCATTCATGCATGCATATCATATAGGGATCAATTTCAAACTCATTTCAAGGAAACAGAAGCACTAAGTGCTATTGTTTTATGTGGGCAAGCATTGATCTAATGCCACTCTCAAGTGAGAGAATATTTGTTTTAAAACCATTGAATGAGTTCATAGGATTGGTTGGTTGAGATCCAAGCTTGGAAATTTTTTTCCAAAACAAAATTTGGTATTAAAACCATTTTCAAATCTTTATCAAACTTTGTGCAGAGGCACTGTTTATTTTGAATTTTCAAAAGGACCAAGCAAGTCTAATAAGACAACAAGGTTTATGCCCAAAAATATGAAGTTTACACTTTACAAAAATCCAGAAAAGGTTTGGATTTCAAATTCTCTTGAATTTGTTTGAAAATGAATACTGAAAATCATTCTGGAAAAGAAAAGGAATCAGAAAACCCAACTGGGCCTGGCGCCAGTCTTTTGGCCCATCAGACAAAACGACCCACCCGGGCCATATCTCTGTCTTTCCTCACCCGCGCAGAACCCACCCCCCCTCGCTGACTACTGGGTCCCATCCACGTCACCGTCGTCTTCCCCAAATCTCGCGAAGAACACGTCGCCGCTGGCCGTTTCTGGCGTTGATCGCGCGGCATAATTGCCATTGAATTTGCAGGCGTTTCCTGTCGAGCCGCCTGCCTACTTAAACCCCTCTGAACCACGAGTCTTTCCCCTCACTCAGCACCTCCACTCCACCACCAGTCTGCCGGCAATTCGAGCTGCAACTCCGCTGCCCGACGCACTTCGGCGACCTATTCCGGTGAATCCCGTGCTCCCCTTCACCTCTCGTTCATACGAGCTTGCCTATCTTGCCCATGCGCATCTTCTCACACTTTCTGTTTGCTCTATATCGCCCCAGTTCGTCGTCTCCGTCGAAGCACGCAAACAACCAAAGCGACGTCCAACTCCGACGAGCAATCACGATAAAAACAGACCGCCCCTTGATCCCTAGTTCATACGACCGTGTTCGCCTCGCCTCTGTGCATCTCCTAATGCTTTTCATGCATCTTATTGCGCCGTAGATCGTCGCCTTCGTCTCCGGCAGTGAGCACCCGACGCGAAAGCAAACTCCGATGAGAATTTCCGGCCGTGCCAGTGTGCCCCTGTCCAAGCAAACACCACGTTGAGCTTCCTCGTGTTCCTGCGAATCTGGTAAGCCACGCCACACACCCTAGCCCTCCCTGTATTCGCCGGAGCGTCGCTGACAGAGCGCCACCGTCGCCAGCGCCGCCAAACTTTGGTCGCATGATCTAGGACCGTTAGATCTAGATCCAATGAATCTGATAGAATCACTTAATGAAGGGGTACGGGTCAGATCTGGCCGTGCGATTTCATTTAGATTGTGCGTTCCACGCTAGTTGATCCGCGTGAAACGGTACCGACTAATCAGAGAGCACCGCGTGGCTAGTTCTTTGTTTTAAAAACAGAATTTATATCTATTAGTGATTCAAATTTATAAAATTCATATCTTTTGATTCCCATGTTCAATTTTTGCAAATTTTATGTCATTGGAATCAGGAGAGAAAATCCTATCTGTTTATGCAATGTGTTTAATATTTTGCCTCTGTAAAAATGGTTGTTTATGCAGAATCCTATCTGTTTAATATTATATAAATTATTTGAAAAATGTTTTAAGGATCAAAAAAGGTTTATTTTGAATATCTTGGACTTGTTTTGTTTTAGTACTGTTCACTTGTCTTGTTTGGTGTAGAAAAATCATCACATGGCATTTGCATGCATTCATATATTTTTGTTTGTATATATATTTTGTATGTGATTTTGGTGCCATTATTTTATGTGTAGATTTTGGTGCAAATAGTGATTGTGATTGTGAAGATTGTTGCTACTCCCCAAACTACCAAGGCAAGTGGTGCTTCATGATTTTATTCCTATGTTTTTCAATTATGCACTAGAAATATTTTGTATAGGACTTGCATGAATATTTTGATCTATATGATATGCTTGGGGAATCCTAGTAGTTCTAGAATTGTTTCTAAGTTAAGATGCTTATCACTGTCATGCTTAGCCTAGCTAGTAGTAACCAAGGGTGGTTATATATTCATGTTATGTGAAAATATTTCTAAGTCTTTGGACTTGTGTTTTGCTTAATAAAACAACTAAGTGAATGAAACACCTGGGTGGAATGGAAAGAATGGTTTGTGTTGAGTGGTTACACAAGGCCCATTTCTATGGTTTAACTTGTGTATCTCACTTGTGGAAATCCACCCAGGAACAAAGCGATTTGAGATGCCAAATGTTAAGAAGCTTCTAGTGCAGCCACATGGAAATATGGGCTCTGCCTGGATCACATAGGCTGCAATAACTTAGCCATTTGGACAGTTGGTGGTAGTGGGATGATAGGTTGGAATGCGTCCATTTGGTCTAAGGGAAGGCTTCTGAAAGGTCCTGTCTTGGTGAAAATCAAGTCTTGTGGGGAAAGTGCACAACCTCTACAGATGGAAGAATCTAAGTACTTAGCCATGTCCCTGGTATTGGACAACTTGAGCATCAAGACATGGAAGCTATCAAGAATCTCCTCATCCCAATTTCTAAGTTAAAACTTGTGGTTGAACAAGGGTAAAGGTTCACCAATGTCTATTGGTGGTTCCTTGGGAAAGTTTTGACAAACAAAAACTTAGTGTTTTCAACTGATAGGCAAAAATCTATTTTGAGCAAAGCAAGCCTAAGCTACACTTAGCCAAAATGCATATAGTATCTAGATTGATAATATTCTACTAAGGTATCACTTGCCAATACTATTCCATGTATTGACCCACTATGGCTGTAACTTGTGATGTTGCAGGTTATTCTGATGATGATTAGGGGTTATGAGTCTACACTCAACATGCTTGCCTGTGGCACATGAAGATGAAGACTTATTTATCTTATTATATATTTGAACTCTTGTATTAGGCCTGTGGCCATGGATTTTGTAAAAGACTATGATAGTCTCTGGAATGACATGTAATAATGAACTTTGTTTCTGTGTACTTCATCTTAAACTGTGGATGCTAGCATTGATCCAGGGACTAGCATTGCAATCACAGGGATCCTTACCTTTATAAAGCGAGGTATCTTACAGATGGTATCCGAGCACTGTGTTGCCTGTAGGATTATGACCCTAGGAATGGATACCACTAAGGAAAATTTTCAACAACTTCCACACTTGTCTTTTTCTTCTCGTAAACTTTTCTAATCTTCTTTCTCATCTCTATTTGTAGATGAACTCCATCAACGAAGCTGTGAGGAAGGGACCACTCATGACTATGACTTTGGAATGTGAGACAGAATTCCCCAAGGCTCTCAAGGACCTCATGGTTGGCATGGGAATACATGGTGCAACTGTGTACAAAGGTTTTCCCGTGATGGATGAAGGAGTTGAGTACTGGTGGGTGCAACTTCACTTGTATAAAAATAAGGAAGACAACCACAAGGAATCAGGATTCTGCATGGTCACCAACTCAGTGTTGCACACCACATTCTTTGATTCTGCAAGGGATGTAGCTTGGAAGGCCATCTAAGAGCTTGGTGATATAATCAAGTGCAGAATGCTCAACACCCAGAATGACCTTAGGGAAGAAAAGAAGCATACCCAAGAGTTAGAGGCTACCAACCAACGTTTAAGAGAGGACATCATAGACTTAGCAATGGAGTCATGTGATCAGGATCGACAAATTGCCTCTAGGGATGCCCTGTTAGCCAACTTGGCAAGTGAGATGGGATTGTAACGTACTTCGTTAGTTGGACCACCACACTTATCATTTTATTTTCCCAAATATTGTCTAAAATAAGTTGAACCTTGGATGCTTGTAATGGATTTATGTATGCCATGACTTGTGTGTTTTGATTTCCAAAGATATGTATGTGTTGCCTTGTCTTGTGATTTATCTTTAATTATGTTGATTCTAACTTTTTCTATCTTATAAAATAGATGCCTAATGTTACTATCAGCATGGCTGAAGAGTTCAAGGGAACTCGTTTTGGCACTCGTCTTATTGAGCTCACTAGTGTGCTCAATCTCCCACTTCCTACCATCATGATGCTTCCCCTCACCAAGTTCGAGAGGAAGGACCTTTGGGGATTCAAGGTTACTTAGCTAGGACGCCAAACTGAGCCAGCCACGGAGGCTATCACCTTCAAGCTCATGCATGATAACAAGGAGAGAGGCCTAGAGGTAGTCATGCAGGATTTGCTTGGACGTTTGTTAGGGAGACACTCTCAGGAGATTAGAGGTACTCACTTCCACGCCTTCGGTAGACGTGACGAGGATGGTGAGGCCATTGACTTCGAGGATACTACTAGAGAGACGGCAGAGCCGATTCGTCTATACCTCCAGGACTTAGAGGTTCTTCTTAGGCACCTAGATACTGATAGGACCAACGTCATGCTTAGCAATGACGAACTCCAGGTGCAGCTTCGCGAGAAGGACAAGATCTTCGCGGAGCAAGATGAGATAGTCAAGGAAATGGAGGCCAAGTTTGAGAGTCAGGATAGAAAGTTCAAGAGTCAAGAGAAAAGAGTCCAAGATAGGAACAAGAGGATTCGAGAGATGACTTCAGAACTAGAGGCCAAGGACTTCGAGCTCGAACATCGGCAGGTGGTGATTGAGAGACTTCGTTCATAGAAGAGGGCTCTCAAAGCCAAAGTAGAGGTCTTGACTACCAATGTCGAGGAATACAAGACCGCAATGGAGAATGCAGGTCTTACACTTGTTGATGAGGAGGTTGTTGCAGAGGAGTAGGGATGACTACTCATTTACCTTTTATTTACCATGCTTTTGATTATTGAGATGCAATGACCATCCAACATGTGGATGGCTTGCTATTGGTGTATTTACTTTTCAAAACTTGTTGTCTATGTTGTTAAACTTTTACTATTATGATGCATGTTTGGTGATTGTTTATGTGTTGTATTGTGCATGTTAGCATATATGGGTATCTCATTATTATGTTTGTTGAAAACCACAGATGCCTCCCCGACGTGCCAATCCCAACCCTAACAACAACAATATCACCCCTGAGATGCAGCAGATGATGACAACTCAGACGCAGCTGATGCAGATGATGACCATGTTCATACAGAATCAGAACAACAACAACAACAACAATAATAACAACAACAACAATCAGAACAACCCACCGGGTTTTGACATGCTTACCAGATTCTTAAGACTGAGGCCAGCAAAGTTCTCAGGAACTACTGATCCCATGGTGGCCAATGATTGGCTACGCTCAGTGAACAAGGATTTGGTAACTGTAGGCTGTACTGATGAAGAGAAAGTCAGGTTCGCGGCACACTTGTTGGAAGGACCAGCAACTACTTGGTGGGATAACTTTGAAATCACCACTCACATTGCGGATGTGACATGGGCTATCTTTTAAGGTGGTTTCCGTACTGCTCACATCTCATCTGGAGTGATGAGTTTGAAGAAGAAGGAATTTCATAACTTGAAGCAGCGCCACCGCAGCGTGGCTGAATATATTGAGGAGTTCAACAATCTGGCGCGTTATGCACCGGATGAAGTTGACACTGATGCTAAGAGGAAAGGGAAGTTCCTCGAAGGATTGAACGATGAACTGAATCTGCAGCTATCTGTGGCCTATGTCCCCACTTATCAATCCCTTTGTGACAAGGCTGCCATCTTGGAGAGCAAGATAAAACAGGTTGAAAGTAGGAAGAGGAAGCACTCTGACAAGCACAACTTGGGATCATCCCACAAGCGTTCCCATTATGATGATAGTGAGAATTCTGGATCCCACAAGCATGGAAAGTACAACAACCACCACAAACACAACAGTCATCATGACAACAAGCATCACCGTAGTCATGACAATGACAAGTACAAGAATCACAAGAGTGGGTACAAGAACCACCACCAAGGAAGTGGAAGTGGTAGTGGAAGCCAGCCTGTCAAGAAAGATCTTAGTCAGGTTGAATGTTTCAAGTGCAAGAAGATGGGGCATTATGCGAATGAATGCCTAGAAAAGAAAGTTGAAGGACCCAACAAGCCCAACCCTTTCCAAAAGGGACAAGTGAACCACATCAATGTGGAAGAGATCTATGAGGAACCTGATGCTGTTGCTGGTAAGTTCAAACTCAATTTTGTTCCAACATTTGTTCTCTTTGATACTGGTGCATCTCATTCATTCATATCAAGAGCATTTGTTGAAAGAAATGAACTTCTGGTAGAAACTATTGGGTGTCCCATAAAAGTAAGTTCTCCGGGCGGAGAAATGATAGTGAACTCAGGATGTCATGATCTAGTCATAGAGTTTGGGAAGTATAAGTTTCCTGTTAATCTGATAATCCTAAATTCCCAAGGACTGGATGTCATTTTGGGGATAGACTAGATGACCAAGCATAAAGGAGTGCTAGATTGTGCCAACCATACTGTCACACTCACAACTCCAGAAAAGAAAAGGATCAGATTCAAGACCAACTTTGAATCAAAAAGGAGTAAGCTAAATTCTCTTAAGGGGGTTAGCATAGACAGTGTGCCTATTGTGAGTGAATATCCGTATGTGTTTCCGGAAGAATTGCAGGGAATGCCACCAGATAGAGATGTGGAGTTTCTAATTGACTTTCTACCAGGATCTGGACCAATAGCAAAGAGACCGTACAAGATGTCAGTTGATGAGTTGAAAGAACTCAAGAAACAACTTGGAGAACAGTTGCAGAAAGGATTTATCCAACCAAGTTCTTCGTCTTGGGGAGCACCCGTTTTGTTTGTGGAAAAGAAAGATAGAAGTCAAAGGTTATGCATAGATTACCGTTCACTCAATGAGGTGACCATCAAGAACAAATACCCTTTGCCTAGAATCAATGACTTGTTTGATCAGTTAGAAGGAGCCTATGTGTTCTCAAAGATTGATCTCCGATCAGGTTACTTTCAGCTTAAGATAAGAGAACAAGACATACCTAAGACATCTTTCACCACTAGGTATGGATTGTATGAGTACACCGTGATGCCTTTTGGTTTGACCAATGCACCAGCTTATTTCATGAATATGACGAACAAGGTATTCATGGAGTTCCTTGATAAGTTTGTTGTCGTTTTCATCGATGAGATTTTGATCTACTCCAAGAGCAAAGAAGATCATGAAGGGCATTTGTGCTTGATACTTGAGAAGCTTAGAGAGCATAAGCTGTATGCCAAATTCAGCAAGTGTGAGTTTTGGTTGAATGAAGTTGGATTTCTTGGACACGTTGTGTCAGGAGATGGTGTAGCAGTTGATCCTGCTAAAGTTTCAGATGTAACTGAATGGGAATCTCCTAAGTCAGTGAAAGAGTTTCATAGTTTCCTTGGCTTGGCAGGATACTACAGAAGGTTCTTTGAGAATTTCTCCAAGATAGCTAAGCCAATGACAGAGTTACTAAAGAAAGACAAGAAATTTGCTTGGTCTGAAGGATGTGAACTCAGTTTCCAAGAATTGAAGAAGAGGCTAGTGACAGCACGAGTCTTATGCCTGACAGATTTGGAGAAAGATTTCCATGTGTATTGTGATGCATCTCATCATGGATTAGGTGCAGTACTTATGCAAGAAGGGAAAGTTGTGGCTTATGCCTCGAGACAAGTCAAAACTCATGAGGTAAATTACCCTACTCATGATTTAGAGTTAGCCTTTGTTGTCCATGCACTCAAAACATGGAGGCACTACCTTTTGGGAAGCGATGTGAAGTGTTCATAGATCACAAAAGTTTGAAGTATATCTTCACCCAGAAAGAAATTAACATGAGACAAAGAATATGGCTAGAACTCATCAAGGACTATGACTTGAGTTTGCAATACCACCCCGGTAAAGAAAATGTTGTAGCGGATTCTCTAAGCCGTAAGGTTTTTGTGAATGTCCTTACAAAGGGAGAATTGCCAGAATCATTGTCTGTTGTTCACAATGTGTTTCATGTGAGTCAGCTAAAGAAATGCCATCCAGAAATGGAAGAGACTTCTTTGAAGGATACTATACCTTTGGAGGAGGTTCAATTGGAGAGTGATCTCACTTATGAGGAAAAACCTATCAAGATTCTTGAGACTGCAGAAAGAGTTACTCGGAGTAAGACTATCAAATTCTGCAAAGTTCAATGGAACCATCATTCCGAAGAAGAAGCAACATGGGAAAGAGAAGATGATCTTCGGAAAGACCACCCTCACCTATTTGATAGCCAATCCGAATCTCGAGGGCGAGATTCACCTTAAGGGGGTTAGATTTGTAACATCCCTAAAATCATGTTTTCAAAATTTGCATATCATTCATGCATGCATATCATTTAGGGATCAATTTCAAACTCATTTCAAGAAAACAGAAGCACTAAGTGCTATTGTTTTATGTGGGCAAGCATTGATCTAATGCCACTCTCAAGTGAGAGAATATTTGTTTTAAAACCATTGAATGAGTTCATAGGATTGGTTGGTTGAGATCCAAGCTTGGACAAATTTTTCCAAAACAAAATTTGGTATTAAAACCATTTTCAAATCTTTATCAAACTTTGTGCAGAGGCACTATTTATTTTGAATTTTCAAAAGGACCAAGCAAGTCTAATAAGACAACAAGGTTTATGCCCAAAAATATGAAGTTTACACTTTACAAAAATCCAGAAAAGGTTTGGATTTCAAATGCTCTTGAATTTGTTTGAAAATGAATCCTGAAAATCATTCTGGAAAAAGAAAAGGAATTAGAAAACCCAACTGGGCCTGGCGCCAGCCTTTCGGCCCATCAGACAAAACGACCCACCCGGGCGATCTCTCTGTCTTTCCTCACCCACGCAGAACCCACCCCCCCTCGCTGACTACTGAGCCCCGTCCACGTCACCGTCGTCTTCCCCAAATCTTGCGAAGAACACGTCGCCGCTGGCCGTTGCTGGTGTTGATCGCGCGGCGTAATTGCCATTGAATCTGCAGGCGTTTCCTATCAAGCCCCCTGCTTACTTAAACCCCTCTGCACCGTGAGTCTTTCCCTCACTCAGCACCTCCACTCCGCCACCAGGCTGCCGGCAATTTGAGCTGCAACTCCGCTGCCCGACGCACTCCGATGACCTATTCCCGTGAACCCCGTGCTCCCCTTCACCTCTCGTTCATACGAGCTTGCCTATCTTGCCCGTGCGCATCTTCTCACACTTTCTGTTTGCTCTATATCGCCCCAGGTCGTCTTCTCTGTCAAAGCCCGCAAACAACCGAAGCGACGTACAACTCCGACGAGCAATCACGGTAAAAACAGACCACCCCTTGATCCCTAGTTCATACGACCGTGTTCGCCTCGCCTCTGTGCATCTCCTAATGCTTTTCATGCATCTTATTGCGCCGTAGAACGTCGCCTTCGTCTCCGGCAGTGAGCACCCGACGCGAAAGCAAACTCCGACGAGAATTACCGGCCGTGCCGGTTTGCCCCTGTCCAAGCAAAGACCACGTTGAGCTTCCTCGTGTTCGTGCGAATCTGGTAAGCCACGCCACACACCCCAGCCCTCCCTGTATTCGCTGGAGCGTCGCTGACAGAGCGCCGCCGCCGCGCCACCGTCGCCAGCGCCGCCGAACTTTGGTCGCATGATCCAGGACCGTTAGATCTAGATCCAACGAATCTGATAGAATCACTTAACGAAGGGGTACGGGTCAGATCTGGCCGTGCGATTTCAATTAGATCGTGCGGTCCATGCTAGGTGCTCCGTGCGAAACGGTACCGACGAATCAGAGAGCGCCGCGTGGCTAGTTCTTTGTTTTAAAAACAGAATTTATATCTATTAGTGATTCAAACTTGTAAAATTCATATCTTTTGATTCCCACGTTCAATTTTTGCAAATTTTATGTCATTGGGATAAGGAGAGAAAATCCTATCTGTTTATGCAATGTGTTTAATATTTTGCCTCTGTAAAAATGGTTGTTTATGCAGAAACTTGTGTAGGCTGATTTTGATTATATAAATTATTTGAAAAATGTTTTAAGGATCAAATAAGGTTTATTTTGAATATCTTGGACTTGTTTTGTTTCAGTACTGTTCACTTATCTTTTTTGGTGTAGAAAAATCATCACATGGAATTTGCATGCATTCATATATTTTTGTTTGTATATATATTTTGTATGTGATTTTGGTGCCATTATTTTATGTGTAGATTTTGGTGCAAATAGTGATTGTGATTGTGAAGATGGTTGCTACTCCCCAAACTACCAAGGCAAGTGGTGCTTCATGATTTTATTCCTATGTTTTTCAATTATGCACTAGAAATATTTTGTATAGGACTTGCATGAATATTTTGATCTATATGCTATGCTTGGGAAATCCTAGTAGTTGTAGAATTGCTAGAAATTTCTAAGTTCAGATGCTTATCACTGTCATGCTTAGCCTAGCTAGTAGCAACCAAGGGTGGTTATATATTCATGTTATGTGAAAATATTTCTAAGTCTTTGGAATTGTGTTTTGCTTAATAAAACAACCAAGTGAATGAAACACCTGGGTGGAATGGAAAGAATGGTTTGTGTTGAGTGGTTACACAAGGCCCATTTCTATGGTTTACCTTGTGTATCTCACTTGTCGAAAACCACCCAGGAACAAAGGGATTTGAGATGCCAAATGTTAAGAAGCTTCTAGTGAAGCCACGTGGAAATATGGGCTCTGCCTAGATCACATAGGTTGCAATAACTTAGCCATTTGGACAGTTGGTGGTAGTGGGATGATAGGTTGGAACACGTCCATTTGCTCTAAGGGAAGGCTTCTGAAAGGTCCTGTCTTGGTGAAAATCAAGTCTTGTGGGGAAAGTGCACAACCTCTGCAGATGGAAGAATCTAAGTACTTAGCCATGTCCCTGGTATTGGACAACTTGAGCATCAAGACATGGAAGCTATCAAGAATCTCCTCATCCCAATTTCTAAGTTAAAACTTGTGGTTGAACAAGGGTAAAGGTTCACCAATGTCTATTGGTGGTTCCTTGGGAAAGTTTTGACAAAGAAAAACTTAGTGTTTTCAACTGATAGGCAAAAATCTATTTTGAGCAAAGCAAACCTAAGCTACACTTAGCCAAAATGCATATAGTATCTAGATTGATAATATTCTACTAAGGTATCACTTGCCAATACTATTCCAATGTATTGACCCACTGTGCCTGTAACTTGTGATGTTGCAGGTTATTCTGATGATGATTAGGGGTTATGAGTGTACACTCAACATGCTTTCATGTGGCACATGAAGATGAAGACTTATTTATCTTATTATATATTTGAACTCTTGTATTAGGCCTGTGGCCATGGAGTTTGTAAAAGACTATGTTTGTCTCTGGAATGACATGTAATAATGACCTTTGTTTCTGTGTACTTCATCTTAAACTGTGGATGCTAGCATTGATCCAGGGACTAGCATTGCAATCACAGGGATCCTTACCTTTATAAAGGGAGGGATCTTACAGACACGAGGAGCTCCCAATCGTCGCCAAGGTCACCGCCTTCCCGAGCTCCGGTCGCCGCGTTCTCCCTCGATTCCGGCGTCACCCATGCTCGCCTTGCCTCCCCAACACCATCGTCATGCTCCTGGTGAGCTTGTGGTGCTCAAGCACCTTCCCGTTGCTCCCCTCTCCCTCTATACCATCACCCTCGTGAGAGCTCGACGCCGTTGCCGCTGTTCATCGTCACGCTTCTGTCTCCGGTGACCCCCTGCAAGCCGTGGCGCCACTATATTGCTCCCCACGACGCCCTCTTTCTATCCCCCACAACCACGCATCCAGGCGCACTCGGATTTGGTGGATCGATCATCGATCTGAGGATGAGCTCCATTGCTGATGTCATGCTAACATCAGCATGAGGCAATAATCCAGTTCTTTTATTTTAATAATATCTGTAATTATTTCTATAAATAAGAAATATATGATAGGTGGACCCTGCCTGTCAGGTTTTTAATAATTCTGGAAAATATTTTCTGAAATGATTAAACTTATGACATGTGGGCCGAAGTTGGAAATTATTTTAAATATTCCAAAAATGATTTAAAATGAATTTAAATTGGAGAAATTCATAACTAATTCATTTTAAATCAGAAAAATACAAATAATATACCAAAATGTTCAGAAAAATGAAACCTATCTAACTAAGCTATAATAATACATTGTTAAACAACTTTGATGGAAAGTTTACTTAGATGAACCATAGAACCCCATAGGTGATTCCGAGGATCCCCCTGTTCTAGGGTTTGGACCTCTCGGACCCCGTTTAAAGTGACCAAGCATGTTCCAGGGTTCATTTCAACACTATTTAACTTGTCATATCATCCATATTGTATGAGCATTGAACATGCCATGTATTGAGTGATGCTTTTCCTTTTCTGGTGATTGGTTCCTCGCGAATAGGAACCGAACCCGAAGCTGAAGTTAACTCCACCGGCGAGCAGTATCAGTCCAACAACGGACAAGGCAAGCGAAGCCCCACTCATACATATGAATCCTATGTTTACAAAGTATTTCATTCTTGTCATATGCATTCGGTTCAACAGTCTTTTATCAGTAGATAGAATGATCCTATCTGATGCATGTTTTCCCTCGTGAACTAAATACATGATCCACTTCTCCTAGCATAACTAGGGTTTGGCTTATGAGCATCGCTAGTGCCACAGTTTAGTAAAGCTTAGCCATGCTTAGTGGTCCGATGCTGATCATTCAGGTGATGCACTTAAGATGTGAATGAATCTAGTATGGAAGGATGTGGTGATGTGATCAGAGATGAATACTAAACATGCTAAGGATTGTATGGGAGGCCACGTGGGTTGTGATTTTTTGCAGTCCCATACTTTCCACCATTAGGACCTGATGTTCTCGCCTCTTGAACCATCACGAGCGTACAACCACACGGGGGCCTAGAAACCCCCTCGACCAACTAACTTGCCTAGTAGATTTCATGAGTCACATAGTTCGGGATTTCCATTCGACATACGCATTTTGGTTATTCTTGAATGGATGTGAAGGAGGTGCATTCATAGCAGGTAGGTAAGCGTGGCCGGGAACAAGAGATGCCCGGCATCCATAATCTTGAACCCTACGCACATCATTACTGACCGGCTTCGGGACTTGAACCGTTACGGCGACATCTCCCTAGTGCGTGACTCATGGTCTCGGCGAAAGCAAGATAAAGGTCGTGGTTAACCACCCTCTGTCGGCCTTCCAAGGAAGAGGGCTAATAATTTGGCATTAAGAATCGGTTGGTACATGTGGGTAAAGTTGTGCACCCCTATGGGGTTATTACTCTTTTCTAAAAGCCGTGTCCACGGTTATGGACGACTTGGGAACGGATTCTGTGATCATAGAGAACTATAACCGAATGATAAAACTTGCCAACTAAAGTGAGATTCGACTAGACGAGTTCAGTTGATGATGGTACTTGGTGGATATCAAAGAGGACTCCGAAGAGCTAGAGTTGTAGTCTTCTTATCCCTTTTGAAAATGATATGACTAGACGAGTTTCTTCTCCCTCTTGTTTTGAAAACAAAAGATGGATTTATGCAAAATAACTCCACTATCCATAAGTCTTGCGGAGTACACCCTATACTTAGCCTTGCTTCGTTGATGCTTTTCTATAGATGAAGATACTCCAACTTAAGGAGGCTTCTACTTCGAAGTCGACGAGTAGTTGGGGTTCCCGGGCAGCATCCTAGGATCTATGGAAGGGTCGCTACTTCTGTTTATGGCCTCTTAGGCCCTTTCTAAGTTTGTTTTTTAGAACAACTTGTTTGCTTACGTTGTTTGTTGTAATGATGGGCCTGTGACCCCTGGCTTGTATGACTGGTTTGTAACACTTTTAAGAGTTTACCTTATTAATGTATGGTTTGTATGTTCTGTAATGTTACCGATCTTTCCCTACGCGCTTCGGAATTTAGGTTAGGCTCATATCAGATGAGGATGTGGTATTTTTCTAGACCTGATCCCGGGTCATGACAATTCCTGAAGGGAATTCTAATGATGCAAACTTTATTTATGAGCTCGAACTAATTCAAAACTAGAATAATGATAAAAATTTATAAGATAGATTACAAGGTCTTAAAGATCTCCCCAAGCTGGGAATCAAGCCAGGTGGGATCAAATAATCCCTCACTATTATTTTATACCATGATTTATTGTAGATCACTATGGCACCATGGCACATGGTATCTTCTCTTCACGGGCCAGCCTGAGACGGAGGGATTGATTGAGAGCTTCACATAGCTTATAGAAAAGATTATTCCGCTTCAGTGGTCTTCTTGATATCTTCAACAAGTTTATCAAGATACAATCACAGCCACTGAAGATGCTTGGGTGTCCCTGGCGCCAAATTATCCATCTCAGCGATCTTCAATTCGAGAGCTTTCAACTCCCTCTTCCGGCATTCGAAAATCTCCATAGGGACTCCCTTGATTTACTTGTCCTGCTTGCTATTGCTCCCAACCTCCATAGGTACTTCTTTTCCTAGCTTCCTGGCCCTTGGTTGCTCTATGGTGATGTGTCCTCTTGTACGAACAAGAGGTAGATTGGTTCCTGGTGATTATGATTAGAGAGAGGCATAATGGCAATATATAAGAGGGGTTAGAGGTTGGAAAAACTCGCGAGAAATACCAAATTCACTCCCAAGAAAAGAATCGTAACAGAATTGGAAAAGAAATCACGAATTTGGAGGAGTTCTGCCGCGTAACGACCAACTATACGGTCGCAACCTATATAGCTCCGGCCATATAGTTTGTTCTGGGCAGATATTTCCAAATATCTCGAGTCCCGTTCGGTTACATTACCAACTAGGAACCGAAAAAATGTTTTTTAGATGAATAAATAAGAACAAAAAGGGTCGATGGTACAGTACCTTTAATGACCAACTATACGGTGGGATATTTAGAAGTAAAACTGTGAAGACAAAGCACTTATTACAGGAAGAAAACTTACCTTCTACTTACCGTTTATTTAGTCGGGAGTGACAAGCTCCTCCAACAACAAGGACTTCCTATCTTTGGGAGGAATTGACTTTAGTTCATCTAATAATTCTCGCAAATGGAAATCACCAGGACTAAGGTTCTTCTCAATAAGATTGGTGTCTTGCTGGGCACATATATATGCTGCATCCACTCTCTTTGCTTCTTGTTTTTGCAAAATTGGAAAATCAAATTCATGAAGTAAAAGGATCCAACGGATCAGTCTTGACTTATGAATCTTTCTCTAAAGGAGTTCTTTTAAACCATAATGATCCCTATGAACTCTTACTTTTGCATCAACTATATAAGAACGAAATTTATCGCAAGATGAAAATACAGCAAAACGTTCTTTTTCTTCCTTAGTATAATTCTTTTGAGAACTATTGAGAGTTGTATTAGCATGATGTATAATATTAAATCCATGACCTATATTTTGTCGTGAGTTACTCCTACAACATCATCACTAGCTTAACATATTAAATCAAAAGTCATATCCCATATAGGTGGTTTAATGATGGGAGCATGAGATAAAGCATGTTTAAGTTTATCAAAGGAAATAAGTAATTTCTCATCAAAATTAAATCTTACTCCCTTTTGAAATAGATTCGTTAAAGGTTTAGAAATTCCTAAGAACCTTCTATAAAATCCACATGACCAAGAAAACTTCTTATACCTTTTATGTCCCTTGGTTGTGGCATTCTCTCTACTACTTCAACTTTAGCCCTATCTACTTCAATACCCTTACCTGATACCTTATGTCCAAGGACTATTCCTTCTTTGAACATAAAATTGCACTTCTCCAACAAGATTGGTTTCTTTGCAATGCTGCAAAACTCTTTTGAGATTATCCAAGCAACTAGTAAACGAAGTTCCATAGACAGAAATCTCATCCATAAATACTTCCATTATTAGTTCTATAAAATTTGCAAAAATAGCAGTCATGCATCTTTGAAAAGTAGCTGGAGCATTACATAAACCAAAATGCATGCATCGATAAGCATGTAAACCATAAGTACTAATGAAAGTTGTTTTAAGTTGGTCATCAAGATGAACAACTATTTGGGAAAAACCAGAGTATCCGTCCAAGTAGCAAAAATGAGTGTGGTTTGCTAACCTCTCTAAAGTTTGATCTATGAATGGTAAAGGATAGTGATCTTTCCTAGTTTCTTTATTTATTTTTCTGAAATCTATGTACATATTATGTCCAACAATAGTTCTAGTAGGTATAAATTAATTGTTTTCATTAGGAACAACAGTAAAACCGCCCTTCTTAGGAACACAATGAACCAGACTTACCCATTCACTTTCTTTTACAGGATAAATTATACCTGCATCCAGTAGGCATACTATTTCTTTTATTACCACTTCCTTCATTTTAGGCTTCAACCTTCTTTTCTTCATCCAGTTCAACTATGTTACAATGTGCATACATAGCCATAATTGCTTACTTGATTACTTCTTCATCTTTTGTTTCATCCAGATGTCCTTCAACTTCTGGCACACTTTTCTCTTCCTTCTTCTCCTGTACTGCTTTGACCTGTTCACATTCTAAGATATGCTTCTTTGCAGTGTTAGGGAAAGGTATCTCATATACATTGGTTCTAGGGATGCCACTATTTCTTTAACTTCTCTTTTCTTTTCAGGTTTGGGTGGTGGATCATACTTCACTAAACCCTCTTTTGGAGCTTTAATGTGTTATGTAAAAGCTTTAACAACTTGTAACACAAGATATGAATCAAAATAAAGTTCTTTAGATAATTCATTGACATCGCCCTTCTTATTATAGTCATGAATACAATCATAATCTATTTCTATGCCTCCTTCACTTCCTAGACCAAAATTTCATGAAACTATATGATCGCGAATTCTATTAAGTAAAACCCAAGTTTAGTTATGGGTAGATTCATAAAATCTCCTCTCATGCAAGAGACTATCTCAATTTTATTAGGTTCAATTAAACTGCCATAAAATATATGTAATAAATACCATTCAGGCAAATCATGATAAGGACATTGACTAAGTAAATCTTTAAATCTTATATAAGCTCTTTCTAGTCCTTCATTAGGACGGTTCCTCCAAATCATTATAGATGCCTGATTCCAAAGGATTTTGATAAAGCATAATACTTTTCTAGAAACTCACAAGCTAAATTATCCTAGGTAGTAGTGCCTTATGGGGGTAAAGATCTATACCATGAGAGAGCTGTGCTAGTCAAAGTTTGATTAAAGAGTTTAACCCTTACCTCATTAGAAATATATCTTTGAAGCATGCAATATGCTCATATGGATCAGGATCTTCTTCATCTCTAGTAAATTGCTTCTTGTGTAGGATACCAAGTAGTAGAGGATTTATTTCAAACCCCCTTGTCTTCTCGTTGGAGTTGTGTAACAACCCTAGTTTTGCTAAATGGTAATTAGGAAATGTTTTTACATTCATGAGCATCATCTACTAAAATGTGCATTAAAGAAGTAAAGCAAAACCCTAAACCTGAGCTTCCCCTCTCTATTTGAAACACATTGAAAATGGTTTTGAATCTTGAAAAACCAAAAACCTATGGAGCCCAAATGGTTATAAAGGGCCCCTCTAGTATTTTAATATGTTTACAAAAGTTTTTTATTTTTGAAATATTCAAAACAGACAAGAATTCGAAAATACAAACAACTGAATAGAAAACAGAAAAGAAAAATGTTCCTCTAAATAAAAACAGTCCCTAACCTAACCTGGGCCACATCCCAACTCTCATCCCCCTTGTGCGCCGCTCGCACGCAGTAGCTCTCTGGCCAGCAACCGGCCTGCCTCGGCCCAGCCCGCGTACCTCTTCGTCGTCGTCTTCCTTCACGACAGCAAGCACCTGCGTGCCGGCGCCCGTGCCGTTGATCCTCGCCGGCGCTGCAATGTGCGCCACCTCCCAAGGAGGTGATGATAAGAACCTTCGTGTCAAGCTCTCCCTCCCCATACCCATTTCATCTCCTCTCTCCCTCTCTCACAGTTTTCCCCTTCGGCCCCTAGACCCTAGCTTCGGCTACCGCTTCTCCCCGTCGGTGCTGGCCACCCCTGGCCTAACACACTACTAGGAAAATGGTCGTTTGTGGCGCACCTAAAAGGACCATCTGTTAGTGCGCCACGGTTATGTCGATATAGGCGTAGCGCACCTGCTAGTGCAGCAGGTGTGCTACGCTTTAGATCTTTTGTTGCGCACATTGCAGTGCGCCACTAAAAGTAGCAGTGCTTGCAAAGGCGATACGCCATTGTGCCATGTGCGCCACTGGTGTCTTTTTTTTAATTTCAGGGCCAGATGATATACAATACAAATTATATAGGCAGATATACACATACATATACACACAGATATAAGATATACAGTTATATATATAAATACACAATTCGCAAAACAAGATTGAAACAAATACATATAATTAAGTCTCATACATGAATACATAAGTTATACATTGTTTCGATCAAGATACAAAGTAGTTGGTGACATGCGAATACATGTGTCGATCGAACAAGTTAGAGCTCGGAAGCTCGCCTAGACATCTAAACTAGCTAGACACAAACGCGGGATAAACAACAAAATAAGATAAGCATGATCACTGCCGCGACGAAGGTGTAGGTCTTCATCCGGTTCCTCGTCGTAACTCCCGCTAGATAGCGCGTGTATCTAGCTTCTGCCTCCGCCATAGTGTTGTACCCTTTGTAGCTATTGCCGTTGAAATGGTGCACCTGTCTCCGGTAGTCTTCCCAATCATCGTAGACTCCGGGAACCCGTCCCTTGTACACGACGTACCACGTCATCTATAAGTTGACAATAATAATTAACCGATGATTGAAAAAAAACATATATAATTAAAGTCGCATATGAAGATACACTTATAGAAAGTACTCCTAAATCAAAAAGACCAAACTCAAAAAGCATGCCTCATATATAACTAGGTTGTTCGACATAGGAATATGCTACGATGGAACTGTTCGCTAAGTAGGATGCACAACACATGGACCTGTGCATAGCACAAGGCGGACAATCCCATCGCAACACATTCACATATAGTGTTCCACAACATTTCAATCATCGGCATTATTCTCGAAAAATACCAAAGTAACTCGAAAAGAATGCCTCATATATATATACATAGGTCGTTGGACACAGGAATATTCTACGATGGAACTGTGAGCCAAGTAGGATGCACAAGACCTGGACTTGTGCATATCACAAGGCTCACAATCCCGTCGTAGCACATTCATATATATATTGTGCCACGACATTTCAATCATCGGCATTATTCTCGAAAAAGACCAAAGTAAATCAAAAAGAATGCCTCATATATATATACATAGGTCGTTGGACACAGGAATATGCTACAATGGAACCGTAAGCCAAGTAGGATGCACAACATCTAGACTTGTGCATAACACAAGGCTTACAATCCCGTCGTAGCACATTCACATATATATTGTGCCACGACATTTCAATCATCGGCATTATTCTCGAAAAAGACCAAAGTAAATCAAAAAGAATGCCTCATATATATAGGTCGTTGGACACAGGAATATGCTACGACGGAACGGTGAGCCAAGTAGGATGCACAATACCTGGACCTGTGCATATCACAAGGCTCACAATCTCGTCGTAGCACATTCACATATATATTATGCCACAACATTTCAATCATCGGCATTATTCTCGAAAAAAGACTAATAAAGTAAGGAAAAATCAAAGTGAGCAAAGGACCAAAGAGTAAGCAAAAAGACCAAGCATTGATTTATATATAATAATAATAAGCAAAAGAAGTAAGCGATGATTCAGAAACCTAATAAGATAAGTATAGTAGCATGTACACTTTTCCACACACAGACACAAAGGTCATCTATAGCTTGTAACTAAAACTAGGCCAACATAAAGCCTTCTGGCTCGGCTTAGGGAACGGGAGGACGCCTTGTCTCGTCATGAACTTCCTATAGTCACCCTGCATCTCTGGGCGATCTTCTATGTCACAGTTATTCGGGATATTTCCTCCGTAGAAGATCCCTCCCAAAGTCATGACATCACGAAAGATGATTGCCCCAAACTGCTGCTGGATGCGATACATCTCTTGTCTAATATCTGAATCAGTGATCTTGGCCTTTGCTTCGGCCCACTGTTTGAGATGATCTGGCAGAGTAGAATTCTGCTGGTCAAGTAGGAACGCCCTCATGTGATGGAGTGCATAGTAGGCTTCCTTCTTATTGTTTTCCGGCTGCTTCACGCAGGGGAACTCCATTACGTGGTTGAAGACGTGCCTGCCGAACTTGACCTTCGTACGCACGAAGGTGGTGCCTTCCGTCGAGGCAAAGCCAGTGAGAGCATCATCCAGAACTTCCTTGATCATGTCGTAGTTTTTCTTCTTTTCTAGACTCCCCGAGTCGAAATACGTGGCGTGGGAATGCTTCGGCGATAAGGAGATGAGCGTGCAGTGTTCATCTCTGCGCAAAAAATTCAAATGGAATGTGTTGGAAAAAGAATGATGATAATCTAATAAAGCCAATCGACGGTGGCGAGTGAATAACGACTTACTCGGGAAAGTAAGGCACGAGAATGTATTCCTTTGTCTTGTTCGCCACGAGGATTATTTTTAGGTACGAGGCCACGATACGTCGTTCGGCGGGGGAACCCAAGCAGCCGTCACGCATGTAGTAGGGGTCAACTATAGCGATGCCCGGTGTGTTCTCTCGAATGATCTGCATGGCCATGCTGAGAGAAAACAGACGGACCATGGTATAGTGCATCGGGTGTAGGTGGAACATATTGAAGATGTCATCGAACCGCAGGAAGAACAGATCCGCAGGGGCATTGTCGACGAAGCCCAAGCCTGGTGGCACCTTAACCACGAATACCTGGTGTGAGGGATCTTTCTCCGATAGAAGGCGTCTCTCTATCGTCAGCATGCCGTCATGCACACTCTGCAGTTCCGAACTGGCGAGCCTCCACAAATTCTTAGGTAGCATGGGCTCACCTGCCACATGAATCCTCCACATAATACCCTCGGGTCTTGGTGGCCCGTCCCGAAACCTGATCGGATTCGCAGTTGTTGACGCCACCGGCTGGCTCGAGCTGCTAGATTTTCTTTTCCTGCCCTTTTTTCCTTTTGGAGAGCGGGCAGGCACCGCAATCTGAGCACCGGCCGCCCTATGTAGTGTGTCAGGGCTTAGAATAAAGGGCCGGTTGGTTGTATCAGCTGGCTCTGTAAAGGCACAAGCTGGAGGCGTCTCCTGAGAACCAAACACACGCTTGGTGATAGTGGCTTTCTCTGTGGGGCCACCAGCTAGGTCTTCGTTGCTCAACTGAGTGTTGAAAAAGTGATCATTCCAGTCTTCGTCGTCCTCGGCCGGATCCTGCGCCATGTGCATATCATCAACATGATCATCCGACCCACCGCGTGGAGGTGACGGCGAGGGCGGTAAGGGGGCCTTGCCACCGCTTGTCGCTGGCACGACAGGCGGTGCTGTTGTCTGTGGCGTGATGGCCCCCGCCGTCCCCAAACGGATCATGCTCTTTGGCCATTGCAAGAATAAGCCGAAGCAAGTTCTGAGGACAGCCGGCTCTTCTTCATCCGCTCCTCGGGGTTGAATGGGAGGTTCCAGGTCGTCGCAACCCCTTAGCACCTAACTAATTTTAACCCTGTGCACGCTATCTGGCATCGTCCTTGAGTGGAACGTGCGCTGCAAGGGTTGAACGATGGTACCCTTGGCAACATCCCTCAGCTCGTTGTTCACGTAGCATAAGAGAGTGCAAGGAACATCCGTCTACGGAAAACATGTACGGCGTCATCAGAGATGCCATAAGAGTAATAGATGGCGTGAAAGGCGGTAAAGCAATTTGTTTACCGTGATGGCGTCGAGATCGGCTAATGTCGATGCACCGCATACATCGACAAGCGTGCAAGTGACGGAAGGGCTGCTTGATGGCGCGGTGCTGGCCACCGGTGTATTCTCCCTACCTACGGGTGCTTGGAGCTCCGGTGCCGCCGTGACGATGGCAGGGAGGGCACCAACATGTACTCTGGCGCCACGGTGATGGCAGGGGGAGTCACCAACACTTGCGGCGCCACGGTGCTAGTGGGCGGAGTCATGAACACGTAGTTCACCTGATTCATCGGTGCCGCGTTGTTCGAATGGCTGTTGACCATGCTTGGAATCGGGCACGGCCCTACTCGACCACCCGCACTCCAGTTCGCTATTGACTCCACCAAGGTAGGCAGGAAGGACGTGAGGGTGATTGCCAGGTTTTCTTGGACGATCTGCGGGATCAGCGCCACTTGTTCCTTAAGTTCTTGAACCTCGCGGTTTTCCTCCTCGCTCCTTCCCAACGGCGCCACATGCATCCTCGGAGGTGGACCAAAATTATCCACCCAATTCTTACCCCCGAGGCCGGCTAGATGGCCAGTCGACGATGGCTTCTTCGTAACCGGCTCTATTTTATTGGCCCGGTTCATCGCCCTGTTAAAAGGGTTATCCCACCGGGTGGCTGCCGTCGACCCCTGGGATGAGGAACCCTGGGATCCATGACTAGCAACATTTTCCTCCTCCTACAGAAGAAGTAACAGTGAATCGTTTAGATCATCGATTAGAATGCAATCGAGTTGATCCGCGGTAATTAGATTACTTACCACAATTTCCTCGAATTCCTTCACCGCAGGATCCGCGGTGAGTTGTTTGATTTTTGGGTCCACATGGTAACGGGCCCTGATAAAGTTTCGAACTGCCCATGTTTGAATTTCGCAAAGGGGTTTTCTATCCCCTTGGATCTATACTCTTCATCCTCCTTATTCCATTTGGGCTCCGCGGTTCTGTATCCACCAGATCCGAGATGGTGATGACCTATATTCATCGCCTGCAGCACCTTCCCCCGATTACTATTGGCCAGGGCTCTTTCGGATTCACACCTCTGCTTGAACTCCCGGAACTGATCTTCGGTGATCTGCGGGTCAATCTTCTGGATCTCCTCGAGACTTTTGCCTTCTTTATAGATCTTCTTCTTTATCCGGGTTCTCCAGCTGGCCAAGGCGGTGCTCATCTTTGTGAGGGCGGATTTGTTTCATTCGTTCCCATGATAATTTGTGTTCTGATACTTAGCGGGGAACTTGTATCTTGCGTCCAGCTTATCGAAGAGGAGTGTGCGCAAGTGGCCATTATCTTTATGTCGGAGATTCTCGGTGTTGATCGAGATGGTTGTCCGGGTGATCGCCGCCACTTTCCCACCGTACCCTTTGACGACAAGGGCGGGCTCCAAAGGAACCCCTGATGGGCTCACTTCGGTAATTTCCTCCTTGACGGTGCCGACCATGTTCGGGCGCCGTTCCTTCGGCTTCTTATTCTTCTTAGGAGGATTGCTACCACTCCCTGTGCCCTCGCCACCATCAGTGGTTTCATCACCCGCCGTTCCTTCAGCTTCTTCCTCCGCGTCTTCCATCTCATCATCCTCGCTCTCCGAAGGATGGTATTCTTCATTGTCTTCTAGCCGCTGGGCCGCCTCCTAGAGTGTCAATTGTTTATTCGGAGGTCTGAGTTCTCCTTCAGCGCTGATGCGCTTAGAACATCCAGCCTCGTCGTTGTCACACATCTTTGCACAAATAAAAAACAAATAATTGGTTAAATGCACGGAAAAATCCGGCATGACCTTTGCTAATTTTCTTAAACTAGGAGTGCTCGATTTCTGCCGAAACGGAAGTTAATCAACATTACGACAAAAATCGGGACTCATTTCACACAAGAACCTGCATACACGACATAATAAAGTACTTCGTACAAGCACAAGCACATCCAGCACAGCCAGTACATTACCAGCACATTACCAGCACAACAAGCACAAGATCATTACTAGGTATATAAAAATAAATGGCCAGATCCATCAGCACATATAGTAGTAGCAACCAGCAGCACATATAGTAGCAGCACATACAGTAGCTTTGCAAAAGCTGTAGCTCCAGATAGCTTTGCAAAATGTTAGCTTTGCACATATAGTACCAGCACATACAATACTACTATGTTCTCCAGCATTTTGAGTAGTATAAACCATCTAAACCTACACCCATCATAGTAGAAACCATCAATATTGACAGATAAAAGTACCCATAATATATTCATCTCCAAAAAACCTCTGCTGTGATCTCAATTTATTTTCTTGACCAAACATGTATGGCCTCAAATATCTTCTTCTATTACAAGGTCTGATCAGAAGGGCCCAGTCTGCAGTGCAATGGATTGAGCCTGCCTACTAGCAATCATGTTAGTGGAATGGTTATGTGTTCATGGGTGTGTGCATTGGACCGAAACAATGGGCACTGATGGGTGTGATCTCTGCATGTTGTCTCTCCAATAAAATTTACAGGGATCTCTGAATACCTATGTAAGTAAATAAAACCTACTAGCAATCATGTTAGTGCAATGGTTATGTGTTCATGGGTGTGTGCATTGGACTGAAACCTAGCTTGTTATTACACTAAAGGCAAGATACTATAGCTGCTTGCAATGTTACAGTTATTTTTGCTCGTAGCCTGCAATTTCTTGGGTAATACAATATGCATTGATTTCTTGTGACGTGTATGTGCCTGAAGGAAGCTTTCTTTCCTTTTTTGCAAGAAATCGTGGTTTTCAGTCATTAACAAGACAGAACACGACACTGTTTTTTCAATGGAGTGTATTATTTAAACATTGCAACACTAATGGTTGCAATTTTTTAGTGGGTGACGGGCTTGTTGTATCTTTTTGCCAACAAGTAGTAATCTATCTGGTTCTTGCACTAGTACTCAAACTATCTGGCGGGTACTAGTAATACGTCTGGTTCTTGCACTAGCTAGTACTCCCATCTTTTGCCAACAAGCATAAACTAAACTTATGAGGCAAGGACAAGTACTCATTTCATTTGGTACTTGTGCATGGAGTAGCCGAGGTTATATATACTAGTGTGCATGGAGTAGTAGTTGCTTTATCTACTGATGATGTTGTCAATATGTGGAGTATTTTCATGTTGGAGTACATTTGCAGTATGATGCATGTAAAGGCACTAGTACTACCTACCATCTGATCTCTACTCCTACTCCAGTGATGAGATGAGCGAGAGAGGGTTCTTGCCTACTCCAGTGATCTCTACTCCTACTCCTACGCCATTCTTTGCTGCTGCTCGGGGCGGCAAGGAGGACAACTCTCGGTCACACACATACACACAGGCCACCTCTCTAGGGTTCTTTCCTGTTGGCAACTACAGGAGAGAGGGAGAGAGGGGAGGGGCTAACCTCCTCTCGAGGATGACGTTGGCGGGCGAATGACGACGTCCTTCTCCTCCTCTCGGACATGGGTGGCCTCCTCCTCCTCCTCGAGTGCGGTGGCGGCGGCTGGCGGGGATCCTCCTCGAGTGCGGTGGCGGCCTTCTCCTCCTCTCGGGCGGCCTCCTCCTCCTCCTCTTGAGTGCGGCGGCAGCCTTCTCCTCCTCTCGGGCGGCCTCCTCCTCCTCCTCTCGGACACGGGAGGCCTTCTCCTCCTCTCGGACACGGGCGGCCTCCTCCTCCTCCTCGAGTGCGGCGGCGGCGGCTGGCGGTGGCTGCTGGGGGGATCGAGTGCGGCGGCGGCTGGCGGATCGAGCACAGCGGCGGCGGGGGGAGGGGGATCGAGCGCACTGTGGGAGAGATGGGGATCGATGAGTGTGTGAGATGGGGGGGGTTGGGAACGAGGACGTGCATACAACCCAGATAGGCGTAGAGCACTATGTCAGAGTGCGCTACAGATATCTGTAGCGCACTCGGGCTAGTGCGCTACGCCTATCTGGGTTGTAACCACTCTATAACAAGGCTGCAGCACTCCTTCTAGCAACTACACTTGCCTATCCTACTAGTTCTGCCCACTGCTCTATTCTAAACTTATGAGCACCCAGGTTCGAATCCTGGTGCCCCCTTTTTATTTTTATTTTCAAAATACTTTTAAATGTTCCAAAAAATGCCCAAAAGTGGTGATATATGCCATACAAGTTTTGTTTTATTTTTTAAAATAATTTTAAATATTCCAAAAATTCCCAAAAGTGATAATATATGTCATAAAAGTGGTACAAATATGATTCAAAATATAACTAAATTTCATAATAATTTGTCCATGAATATTACAATCTTTTTCGACCACGTGTTTTACAATATTTTTTGATCTAGCGTTTTACAATCTCTTTTCCCTTCTTTGTCGCGGTTGAATAATTTAGCCCCGCACTTTAATGTTTCTTCTTTCAAACGGGCTACCTTTTTTGGGTAGGGTTGTCCTTTTTCTTCTTGTGATGTATGTTGCTGCATCGTAGTCGTCGTCATCTTCAATCTTTGGATCACCGTACTGGTCGAAGTCTTACTCGTTGGCGGCTCCATCCATTCCGATGATGTTTCTTTTTCCTCTCCTCACGACAACACGGCTAGGATTTGTCGGGTCGGTAATGAAAAAACATTGGTCAACTTTGGTAGCCAGTACTCACAGTTCATTTTTATGCGTACGTTACTTGCGGCCTTGGATTTGGCTGCTTCGGGTATAACCATGGTTGTGAAATACCGGTCTTCTCTTTCGACGCTCTTTGCCCATCTGACACGGAACATCGACACCTTTTCTCCACAGTAGTCGAGCTCCCAGATCTCCTCGATTCTTCCGTAGAATCTTTCCTTCATGTTGGCATCGGTGTACAATTCTGACGTTACGCCTGAGTTCTGATAATCACACTTGTTGTCCTTTTCCTCCGTGTAGAATGTGTAGCCGTTGATATCATACGCCTGATAGGTTACCAGGTTTTGCATCGGTCCCTGTGACAAGGTGAATATGATCTTTTCCGTGTTAGAATAATGCGATCGCGGGGGATTATCAAGGAGCGTCTGCCTAAACCAACGCGTGAAATCTTAGTTGTGCTCTTTGATTATTTCTCCCTGCGTCCTCTGTATGCCCCGGTCACTGTACTTCTTCTCGATTAACCTTTTGTGATTCTGTACCCAAGGATCGACCAGTTCTAAATGTTGTAGCGCGACGAGGTTTGCTCGATGAAAGTCTGCGCATTGAAAATCAAAGTCTGCATGCAGTATGCGACGACCCTCTCGGTGACCAGATCCGTCGAGCTTGCCAAGGTGCCTGTTGACGGGAAGACCGACAGGGTTCTCGATGTCTAGATAATTCGTGCAGAAAGAGATGCACTCTTTGGCCAGAAAGCCCTTGGCTATGCTTCCATCTGGACGGGACCTGTTGCGAACGTATCCTTTGATGTGTACGTTCATCCTTACGAACGCCATCATGCTGCGGAGGAACATTGGCCCGAGTTGGACGATGTCCTCCACGACATGGACCAGCAGATGCACCATAATGTCGAAGAATGCGGGTGGGAAGTAGACCTCAAGCTCGCATAGTATCACCAAGATCTCCTCCTGTAACCTCCCGAGCTGATTCACGCCAATCGACTTCCTAGAGATGACGTCGAAAAACTTGCAGAGGACAAATAACGTTTCACGTACGTGCTCGTCCATTATCCCTCTTAGTGCAAGCGGAAGTACCTGCGTCATTAGCACAGCACAGTCGTGAGACTTCATGCCACTGAACCTCTGCTTCGCCTCGTCTAGGTATCTGCTTATCTTGCCCGCGTAGCAGTAAGGAAATTTGACTCCTAGAAGGCACTTGAAAAACTAGTTAATCTCATCCTGGCTTAGAGTGAAGCAAGAAGGAGGGCAGTAATATTCGTTCTTCTTGAACTTTTTACCCTTCCGACGACCTTGTGTCGTCTCCGACTCATGATCATCGTCATCTTCCTGATCATCAGGAGTAGTGCGTCCTCCGTGAAGCTCCTTCCGGATACCCAAGCATATCAGGTCGTGCCTTGCTTTCGGACCATCTTTCGTCCTATCTAGCATGTTGATTATGGTGGCGACCAGACTCTCCCACACGTTTTCCGTGATATGCATGATGTCGAGGCTATGAGGCGTGCGGAGAAACTTCCAGTATGGCAACTCCCAGAAAACAGACATTGTTTTCCATACCTTCATCAGCGGCTTGTCTTGTTGCTGCCTCTTTCGCTTCTTTCCAGGCTTAGGACAATCTTTCTAGTTTTTCAGCAACTCTTCCACTTCTTCGCTGCTCCTACGCTCTAGGATTCCTTGGGTCTCGGATTTGCCATCGAACAGGTCTCCATGTTTTCTCCATGGATCATTCTTCCTGAGCCACCTCCGGTGCGCCATGAACACGGTTTTCGATGACCCTGGATCTTTCTCTAGTTGGAGATAGCTTGTGTTATCCATGCACCTAACGCATGCGCAGAATCCTTGGATAACCTACCCCGAGATATACCCGCAACCTGGATAGTCTTGCACCGTAGTGACCAACGCGGCTCTCATAGTGAAATAATCTTGTGCGACAGCGTCGTAAGTATTGGCTCTAGATTCCCATAATGTGGTTAGCTCCTCTTTCAACAGCCCGAGATACAGATTGATGTCGATACCAGGTTGTTTCGGCCCTTGAATTAGCATACTCATTTGTATGTACTTCTTCATGCACAACCATGGAGGGAGGTTGTACATCCATACAAACACGGGCCAAGTGTTGTGTGTGCTACTCTGGCTACCGAACGGATTGAGTCCATCGGTGCTCGCACCAAGCCTGATGTTCCTGGAATCTCCACCGAATTCTGGGAATTCGAGGTCCAATGCTTTCCACTAGCTAGCATCTGAAAGGTGCATTAGCAGCTCATCCTTTTCGGGGTCATCATCATCATCTCCTGGCTTCTTCCTTTCCGCATGCCATCGCATGAGCTTCGCTTCCTTAGGGTCCGCGAAATAGCGCTGCAGACGAGGAGTGATAGGAAATTACCATACCACTTTTCGAGGTGCTTTCTTCCCTTTCTTGTATCGACTCACGCCGCACACCGGACATGTGGTTTTCTCCGCGTCCTCGCCCCGATAAATGATGCAATCGTTGATGCACACGTGATATCTAACATGCGGTAGATCGAGAGGACAGATGATTATCTTGGCGTCCTCGATACTAGTTGGACATGTGTTCCCCTCCGGGAGACGATCGTGCCAGAATGCCATCATATCGTCGAAGCTTGCGTCGCTCAATTTGTTTTTTGCCTTCATCTCCATAGCCTTGAGCGTTACATTCAACTGGGTATCATCGGGCCTGCATCCTTCATACAATGGAGTAACCACGTCTTTCTCAAGTTGCGCAAGCTTGGCTTTCTCTCTAGCGGCAGCCCTGGCGTTACTCGTCTGCTTGAGAAGCAGCTCTTGCACATAAGGGTCCTGCACCCAGCCTGACGTTGTTCCATCGTCGTCTGCTCCTCCGGCATCTAGATCATCATCATCCCGGTCTACTTTTGCACCTTCACCATCTCCAGGAGACTCTTCATCATCTCGCCCGTTCTCGCCGTGATGATGATCATTGTCATGTTGCCCACCTTCACCGTCTCCATCATCTTCGTCATCGCTTATCCAACGAGTATATCCATCCATGAAACCATGGCGGAGCAGGTGCGCCTGCAGATTCCCGGAATCTGGGTCGATCACCTAGTTGAGTTTGCATCTTCTACACGGACATCTTATATCCGTCTTGTTATTTCGTATCATGTCGGTCGTCGCACATTTCAAAAATCTAGCCACAATGCCTTCGCTCATTATGCGGACCATTTTTGCCTCCATGGTGTACACGGTACAATTAGAAGTCTATTAGAACCACATAATGAATGTGGTCGATAGAAAATTTCGGCATGACCTATCCTAAAATTAGGACCTTTGCAAAATGCCAAAGTCTTGCCAAAATGGAAATGAATCAACATTTTGGCAAAACAAATGGCAACTTGTTCACATACAAACACAAGAGAGAGAGAGACCGATCCATACACACATGAACATATCATTATCCTCTCCATACACACATGCATGAGCATCATCGATACTCTCCATATATACACACATATGACCATCGATCCTCTCCATACACACATCATGAGAATCGATCATCTACATACATATGAGCATATCATCCATATACACATGAACACATCCTTACATGGACAACTTGCCGAGATGAGAGACCAATCGCGAGAAGATGGAAAGGAGAGGTGCGCGCGAGACCGGAGAAGGAGATGAGAGACCGGAGAGCTTCCTCTATTACTTATGTAACATCCAAGGCAAGTTCTACATGCTAAAAATGGTGAATGAATGGAGAAATTGAGGTAGGAAGGAGAAGGATCCCGACTAGATCTAAGGAGGAAGAAGAAGGGGAAAGTGAAGTGTGGGGTGGTGGATGATCACACATGTGCACAAAGTGGAGCTGACAAAGTGGGGTGGTGGAAGAAGAAGGGGAAAGAGAAGGATCCTGACTACATCCGTGGCGCACTCGGCCCCAGTGCGCCACAGGGATTAGTAACATCCGTGGCGCACATGCCATAGTGCGCCACGGATGTGTTTGACCATTTTACAGATCAGAGGGGCATGCTCTTAGGCGTAGCGCACCCCCCCAACGTGTGCCACGGATAACACCAACAGGCGTAGCGCACCTACCCTATGTGCGCTACGGATGTCTGGCGTGCAGCCAACAGGGCCCTGGCCCACACATATCTGTGGCGCACTATGGTCATGTGCACCACAGTTGTTCTAGTTACTAGTAGGCCACTGCCCATAGGTGAGCTACGCCTATTTTAGCCGTGGGGCACTTCAACCATGTGAGCCACGGATGTGCTGATTACCTATAGCCATTTTCCTTGTAGTGACCAAGGTTCCCAGGAGCTCCACCTTGTCTTTCTGGTGCTCCTCGTTAAAGGAATCGGCCATGGGTGATTTGAATCGTCGGCATCTACCCCGTCTTCTCCGCCTCTGTCCGACGCTTGCCGTCGACACTGCCAGCAACCCCGACCTTCCCCAGCCTCGTCGACCCCTCCTTTGGCTTCCTGATAACCCTCTAGTGCTCAGGCGCCTCTTCTCTTCCTCCCTCAGGCTCTCTGTCGCCTCCTTGTCATGCAACGGCCGCCGGCCGGCGCAGTTGCTTGCCATTGCCCATTCTCCGCTAACCAAAAAGTGGAGGCCCCGCCACTACTAGGTCCGCCTTGACCTCCTCTTTCCAACCAGCCCACCCACAAATCCCTACATGCAGCAGAACGACGAGAGAATGCTCGACCTCGGAGGTGCTCCATTGCTGATGTCATGCTAACATCAGCATGAGGCAATAATCCATTTCTTTTGTTTTATTATTTGTAAATTGTTTTCTGGAAATTAATAATACCCCGTGGGCCTAGTCTGTCAAGTATTTAATCTTTTTGGAAAATAATTTATAAAATTGTTAAAGTTATGACAAGTGGGTACAGATGTAAAATAATTTATATAATATACAAAAAAAATTAATTAATTTAAAATGATTTAAAAATGTATTAAAAGTGATAAAAATCCTAACTAATTCATTTTAAATTAGAAAAATTCAAATAATATATCAAAATGTTCAGACAAATATGATCTATACAATAGCAATATAATCATGCATTGTTCAACAACTTAAATTACAAGTTTAATTAGAGGAACAAAATGAACCCCGCAGGTGATTCCAAGGATCCCCATATTCTAGGGTTTGCACCTTGGACGCTGTTTAAAATGGCCGAGCATGCCTTAGGGTTTATATCAATACAATTTAACTTGTCATATCATCATTCTTGTTTGAGCATTGCATCGATGCCATGTGTTGTTGTTTCCTTGTCTTTCTGGTGTTTGCTTCTTCCCCGATAGAATACGATATCGAGATCGAGATTGAAGGCTGAGATCAACACCCTCGAAGATCAAGACCAATACTTGATCAACTATAATCAAGTCAAGTACCAGATGTTCGAAGATCTTCTTTCTGGATATCAACTAGCAAAGGCAATCGAAGACCCACACATACATATGAATCCTATGGTTTCAAAGTATTTCAATTCTTGACATGTGTACGTGAATCTAAAGTATTTTATCGATAGATAGAGTAATCCTATCTTATGCTTGTTACCTTTGAAGATTATAATCCATGATCCACTTCTCCTAGCATAACGAGGGTTTGACTTGTGAAGCGTTTCTAGAGCTATTATATCTTTTGTGCTTAGCCATTCTTAGTTGTTACTGCTGGTCCATCCGGTTGATGAATCAGAGCTGTGAATGAACCTAGTTTGATAGGATGATGTGGTATGATAAGAGATGAAAGTTAAACATGCTAAGGCTTTTATGGGAGGCCACAGTGGGTTGTCGTTTTTGCAGTCCTATACTTGCCACTACTAGGACCTAACTTATTGCCTATGGACCAAGATGAGCATACAGCCACACAGGGGACTGGAAACCCCCTCGACCAACTAACTTGCCGAGTAGATTCCATGAGTCACATAGTTCAGGCGTTCCATTTGACATATGCATCTTGATTGTTCTCAAAGGAGGTGCATTCATAACAGGTAGGTAAGTGTGGTCGAGAACAAGAGATGTCCGGCATCCGTAATCTTGAACCCTGCGCACATCATTAGGAACCGACTTCGATACTCGACCCATTACGGCGGCATCTCCCTAGTGCGTGACTCATGGTCTCGGCAAAAGCAAGGTAAAGTTCGTGGTCAACCACTCTCTGTCGGCCTTCCAAGGAAGAGGGCTTATAGCTTGGCATTAAGAATCGGTTGGTACGTGTGGGTAAAGTTGTACACCCCTGCAGGGTTAAATCTTTTTGAAAAGCCGTGTCCACGGTTATGGACGACTTGGTGACTAGATTCTAAGATCATAGAGAACTTGAACCTACTCAAATTTGGTAGATCAATGTGTGCTTAAGGATGCTTCCTCATGGGTACGAGGGGGTGATCCTAGATAGGTTCAGCTGATGATGATTTAGTGGATATCAAAAGATGATAAAAGCTAGTGATATTGATCTCTTATCCCCTTTTAAATTATTCTGATTAGTCGAGATTCTTCTCCCTCTTGTCTTACAAACAGAGATGGCTTTATGCAAAAAATAACTCCACCAGCCATAAGTATTGCGGAGTACACCCTGTACTCACCCTTGCTTCATTGATACTTTTGTAGAAGAGTAAGTGTTACCATAGAAGAAGAGTTCTTTATGGCATCGACATTGACGAGTAGCTTCGAATTCCCAGTCGGTAGTCTGGGATCTACGGATTGGACGTCATCGTTATGCTTCAGGCCTCTTAGGCCATTTGTTAAGTTTGCTATTCTTAATAGCATAATTTGCCTTCTGTTGTTTGATGTTTGCGGTTAGTGACCTCTACTTGTAATATTTTGGTTCTTCGCTCAGTTATGATCTTGCTGTAATAAGTTTTGTGTCGTAGGGTCACTGTTGTGTTACCGATTTTCTCTCTATACGCTTTCGAGATTAGGTTAGGCTTAAGTTCAAACGATGGTCTGGGATTTGTCTAGCCTTAATCCCAGGGGTGTCACAGGTTTTGGTATTAGAGCAGTACCAACTGTAGGAAACCCTTCCTATTGTTCGATGTCGAGTCTAGTGTTTGTGAAAACTATTTTCAAAGATGAAAATTATGTGCGAAAACTCTAGTATGCTTGTTTTCTCCTTATCCATGTTCGCTCTAACTCTGGGTCATCTTATCTTGTGTTGACTTTGAAAAGTTTTACTATCTCGTCTCGTCCTTCAAAACTTAGGTGCCTCTCCAGGCATGTCGTTTCTCAACCAGTTGACCTAGTGTTAAGTTCTCTAGAGTCAGTTGTGTGTGTTTCTTGATCCCCTTGTTCTATTTCTTTTGAAGATTTCTTTGTATCATGATATCTATACCCTAAGGGTCCACAACATCATGTTTGTGGTCCCACAATGTTCTGTTCTAGGCTTCGAGGTCTCCTTTCACCTCATGTGTCTCCTTTTTATTTGTTTGAGTGCTTCAAAATTCGTTTCTTCTCTTGGAAGATACCTCAGGATTAATATCTTGCAGTGTACTCTTTGTCACTCAAATAGTAGTTATTCCATTCTCTGGGTTTTAACCCTCGGACTTGAGCTTTAAGATCCCCGATTGTGCTGGATTCTGGTGTTGAGAATCTTATACATGAAGCTGACCTTTAACCCAAGATCCATTTTGTTGAATCATGTTGTTAATGTTCAAACATTACCTCTGGATGGCTAATACCTTCTAATATAGACTTCATGTTGTGGTTATTGTCATGATTGAGTTGTGACAATTGAGGACTTCCCCTACCACATGCTATGGCAGATGCTCTTCAATGGAACCAGATAGATCACGACAAGGGTACCCCTTGAGAGTTTCACATCTGTGCTCGTGACTCTGCCACACCTCCCTTTTATATGCATTGGTTTTTGGAAGGTTGTTGACTTATGCATCTACATCTCGGGATTCTATCCTGAGCATGTTCTTCCTTCTTTGTTGTTTTCCGACCTTTGTCTACCACTGGGTAGCCAAGTAGTAGATGTGTATTGGTGTCTTTCGATGCAAGATATTCTTGTGGTCCGTCATGACAAACCATTTTGGCATGTCAGGAGAAACAAACTCCAGTACCTCATCATTTCTAAGACTAGGTCAAAGTGTTGTAATCCACAAACCAAGAGTCAATGACTAGCTTGTATCTGTTCCACCTTAAAGAGGCACACTTTTTCTATAATAATAGGTTGTGTTAAGTGCCATGACCCTCTTAATTAAGGGATGATTTTACACATATTTACCCACCCTTCCTCGAGCTTCCATGCTCGTGAGTGATGTGTGTGCGTAATAATGTGGTCATTTGAGAATATTAGCAATTGTCATTGCTTTGAACTCAAAGGACATTTGTACCATTCTTAGTGTGATGGTTAACCCTATCACTAAGCAAAGGATGGTTGTGCTACCAAGTCCGCTATTCTGGTACACCCTCTAGTCAACGAGTTAGGCTCATGCCGAAGCTCTGAGACTATGTCATCTTGCCTTACCAAGCAAGTTTCCTCTCAAACTAAGTGACATATCGGTGGTTTGTGATATTCTAGATGTCTACTAGAAGTATCGCCATATTGCCACATGACCGTGTTTCAAGTTCTTGAGCAAGCAGGTTCTCTGAGGAGCTCCTTTCTCCAAGGATCCATACTGGATACCCTGAAATAGTTGGTTGAGCTTAAATAACAACTTCGAGAGTTGTAAGACAAAAGTTCTATCCAACTCTGTTCCTCTTTAAAGGGATGTCTAGTTCTGTTCGTGCTAAAGAAGGATAGTATGTCCTTTGTGGATATGTTATCTTCCCCTTCTTTGATTTGATTTGGGCAATCGTCAAATCAAACTCAGTTCAAAGGGCAATCTTGATGGTGTATCCACTTGTGATGTCTCACTTGAGTACATCTTCATGTCTTTTGGTCTGACCAGTATTTCTTCCTTGTTCATATAACATACGAGTCGATATTTTTGGAGTATCTAGATAACTTCGTTATTAAGCCCATCGATGACATTGTTAACTTCTCCATGATGTATCAGATTTATATGGAACAATTATCATTAATGTTGGAAACTTTTGGGAACCATCCTCGATTTATCTCGAAGAATGTGTTCTGGATGTTAGAAGTAACCTCCTCCAGTTCATGTGCAAATGTTGAAAGATGTTGTCGTCGATTCGAGTATAGTTATATTTTTTTCCTAGGGAATCATTCCAAGTCAGTCAAGAATGTGTGAGGTATTGATATGGTAGGTTGATGCCTTTACATCTCGAGAAGATCCTCCAAGCACACCAAGCCACTTTACATCTCGACATTGATTTGTTCACATGAGATAAGAAGTCCAACAAAACTTCGATATCCTCCTAAATGTTCCCTAACAATGATTCAGTTGTAATTGTTGTAAACAATTCATGTAGGTGCAATTATCTTTTGAGAACTTGCTAATATATGGGGTTTGCAATCTAGCTCATCTTTCGGAGCATGACATTGAAGTCTATGTCTTGAGAATCCAGTAACTTTACCTTTGTGGTAAATGTTGCACACTTTCTATTCGGATATGCTGAGTCCGAAGTATCCTTCCACCTAACCAAAGATGAGAAGCAACGATGGTTGGTGTTCCTCAAGATTGACATAGGTCTCTTTGTACATCCAGTAACATTGATGTAATGGTTGACACAATTAGCCGGAAGACCTATTGCCATAGTATCTAGATTTAGCAATAACAACCACCCTTCATAAGGTTGATTCTATGACTTATTATAGGAGTTGAGATTATGGTTTCCTTTTCATCTGAAGTCTGACCTTTACTTGATGACTGATTAAAGTCTTGTCCAAAAGTCTGTTATTAGTATCTCAAACATCAAGATAACATTTAAAGTAGTGTTGTTAAATGCCTCTCAGTCGATCCTCTAGACCCTTTTATGATGGCAAGCATCTTGTTATGCCAAGTACCCGGAGTCTGAGAATGAAGTTTCTTCCTTCTCGTGTCATCAGGAATCTTCTTAACTATTCATCTTGGTGGTGTAAAGTGATATCATGATCTTTGGCAAGATTTTGATAGCTCTGGATGAATAAAGAGTTTCCTTCTCGCTTTCTTAAACATGTTCAAAGAGCGATTATGATTTTAATAATCAATAGTTCCTCTTGTTACATGTTCCTTGTGACTCTTAGGAGTCCTCTTCACCAAAACACCTTTCCGTCTTGGCCTTCTGTTGAATGAAAGAGTGACCCTTCTGTGTCAAAACTAGTTCAACAGCTTGGTTTTGTTGGTATCTATCTCTCTCACCTGCGAAGCTCTACTTAAGTTGTTTAGTAGAGGTTTATCTCTCAAAGTCTGTGGTCGTGTTCTTGCTGTTAGAAGCTTTCTTCCCTCAGAATTCAAAACTCTTCTGCAAGTTCCATGGTCTCAATCCTTATGAAGACCAGTTATCTGCCATCTTGAAAACCATATCCTCATGTTTCCTTCTTTACCTTGATGTGTTTCATGTTTGTTGGCTCCAGGGTTGTTCGTGAAACATCTATCCATGAGTAGACCATGAGATACTCAGTTTGTGGTTCTGTGTCATTCCCTCTTTTCCCTAGTGTGAGCAGCCACCTCGAAGATTACGAAGCGCTTCGTCCATTTGTCATGGTGGTATGGTTCAACCTCTTCAAGAAGATCGTCAAAGATTAGTGTAAACCTGTTAATTCTATCTTCCAACCTAGGAATCCCGGGACGAGATTCTTTTAAGGGGGATAGAATTGTAACAACCCTAGTTTTGCTAAATGGTAATTAGGACATGTTTGTACATTAATGAGCATCATCTACTAAAATGTGCATTAAAGAAGTAAAGCAAAACCCTAAACCTGAGCTTCCCCTCTCTATTTGAAACACATTAAAAATGGTTTTGAATCTTGAAAACCCCAAAACCTACGAAGCCCAAATGGTTATAAAGGGCCCCCCTAGTATTTTAATATGTTTACAAAAGTTTTTCTATTTTGGAAATATTCATAACATACAAGAATTCGAAAATACAAAGAATGAATAGAAAAAAGAAAATAAAAATGTTTATGTAAATAAAAACAGTCCCTAACCTAACCTGGGCCGAAGCCCAACTCTCCTCCCCCTTGTGTGCCGCTCGCGCGCAGTAGTTCTCGGCCCAGCAACCGTCCTGCCTCGGCCCAGCCCGCATACCTCTTCGTCGTCGTCTTCCTTCACGATAGCAAGCACCTGCGTGTCGACGCCCCTACCATTGATCCTCGTCGGTGCTACAATGCGTCCCACTGCCCAAGGAGATGATGATAAGAACCGCCGTGTCATGCTCTCCCTCCCCATACCCATTTCATCTCCTCTCGCCCTCTCTCGCAATTTCCCCTTTGGCCACGAAACCCTATCTTCGGCCACCGCTTCTCCCCGTCGTTTCTGGCCACCCCTCGCCCAACCAAGGTACCTAGGAGCTCTGCCTTGTATTGTTGGTGCTCATCGTTAAAGGAATCGTCCGTGGGTTCTTTGAATCGTCGGCATCGACCCCGTCTTCTCCGCCTCTGTTCGCCGCTCTTCGTCGACACTACCAGCGTCCCCGACCTTCCCGGGCCTCGTTGACCCCTCCATCGGTTTCCTGGTGAGCCCCTGGTGCTCAGGCACCTCTTCTCTTCCTCCATCACGCTCTCTGTCGCCTCCGTGTCGTGCAATCGCCGCCAGCCGACGCAGTTGCTCGCCGTTGCCCGTTCTCCGGCGACCGAAAAGGGGAGGCGCCGCCACTACTAGGTCCGCCTCGACATCCTCTTTCCAACCAGCCCACCCACAATTCCCCGCATGCAGCAGATCGACGAGAGCATGCTCGACCTAGGAGGTGCTCCGTTGCTGATGTCATGCTGACATCAGCATGAGGTAATAATCCCTTTCTTTTGTTTTAGTATTTGTAAATTGTTTTCTGGAAATTAATAATACCCCGTGGGCCTAGTCTGTCAGGTTTTTAATCTTTTTGGAAAATAATTTCTGAAATTGTTAAACATATGACAAGTCGGTGCAGATGTAAAATAATTTATATAATATCCAAAAATGTTTAATGAATTTAAAATGATTTAAAAATGGATTAAAAATGAGAAAAATCATAACTAATTCATTTTAAATTAGAAAAATACAAATAATATATCAAAATATTCAGAAAAATAAGATCTATACAATAACAATATAATCATGCATTGTTCAACAAATTCAATTAAAAGTTTAATTAGAGGAACAAAATGAACCCGGCAGGTGATTCCGAGGATCCCCTGTTCTAGGGTTTGCACCTTTCGGACCCTGTTTAAAATGGTCGAGCATGCGTTTATATCAATACAATTTAACTTGTCATATCATCATTCTTCTTTGAGCATTACATCGATGACATGTGTTGATTGTTTCCTTCTCTTTCCGGTGTTTGCTTCTTCCTCGATAGAATACAATATCGAGATCCAGATCAAACTCTAAGATCAATACCCTCGAAGATCGAGACCAATAATTGATCAACTATAATCAAATCAAGTACCAGATCCCCGAAGCTCTGCTCTCTAGATATCAACTAGAAAAGGCAAGCGAAGCCCCACACATACATATGAATCCTATGGTTTCAAAGTATTTCAATCCTTGACATGTGTATGCGATTCTAAAGTCTTTTATCGATTAATAGAGTAATCATATCTTATGCATGTTACCTCTGAAGACTATAATCCCTGATCCACTGCTCCTAGCATAACTTGGGTTTGACTTGTGAAGTGTTGCTAGAGCTATTATATTTGTTGTGCTTAGCCATGCTTAGTTGTTACTGCTGGTCCATCCGGTTGATGAATGAGAGTTGTGAATGAACCTAGTTTGACATGATGACGTGGTATGATCAGAGATGAAAGTTAAACATGCTAAGGCTTGTATGGGAGGCCACAGTGGGTTGGGGTTTTTGTAGTCTCATACTTGCCACTACTAGGACCCGAGTTCCTTCCTATGGACCAAGATGAGCGTATAGCCACACGGGGGCCTAGAAACCCCCTCGACCAACTAACTTGCCGAGTAGATTCCATGATTCACATAGTTCGGGGGTTACATTCGGCATATGCATCTTGATTTCTCGAAGGAGGTGAAGGAGGTGAATTCATAAGAGCTGGGTAAGCGTGGCCGGGAATAAGAGATGCCTGACATCCGTAATCTTCAACCCTGCGAACATCATTAGGGACCGACTTCGAGACTCGACCCGTTATGGAGGCATCTCCGTAGTGCGTGACTCATGGTCTCGGCGAAATCAAGGTAAAGGTCGTGGTCAACCACTTTCTGTCGGCCTTCCAAGGAAGAGGTCTTATAGCTTGGCATTAAGAATCGGTTGGTACGTGTGGGTAAAGTTGTACACCCCTGCAGGGTTAAATCTTTTTGAAAAGCCGTTTCTATGGTGATGGTCGACTTGGTGACCAGATTCTAATATCATAGAGAACTTGAACCTAATCGTAAAACTTGGTAGATCAATGTGTTCTTAAGGATGCTTCCTCATGGGTAGGAGGGGGTGATCCTAGATAGGTTCAGTTGATGATGATTCGGTGGATATCAAAAGATGATCAAAGCTAGTGTTATTTATAACATCCCAAAAATATTAACCAAGGTTATCAATTCTAATCACCCAACATTTAGGGTTAACAAATAGTTTTGTTAAATAAAATCATTATGAATGCATCCGTGTATGTGATGAATGCATGAATGCTTGAATGGACTTGTGTGATTGGTGTGAAAGGCAAGGATTGGTTTAAAGATGAAAACAACATCATATAAATCATTTCCAAGCATAATCAAATCAAGAGAAATTCAAAAACAAACCAAAGGATCTAATGGTCATTTTTGCCAATCTTGTTCACTAGACCACTTTGAGTGTTTCTAGTCCAAAATTTCAAACAGAAACAAATCCAATTCTTTTTACCCCTTGCTAGACCAAGTGAAAGTGAACACAAGCCCACCTTGCAAACCCACAGAAACATTTGGCAACCCTATTCAAATGACATTTGAAAATTGAATCTAGTTCATATGGGAAGATCATGATTTCTCAAAACCCAACCAAGCCAGTGCACCTTGACAAATCCAATCAACCAGAGAATACCTAGTATGTGACCATTGCACCCACCAAATTTCATCCAAAAATTCAAATATGAATTTCTTTCGGCCATTTCATCAAACACTTGGAGACAGAAACCAAATTTGGCCAAACTTCACTGTTTTTAGAAGTAATTTGGCTAAACATTGTTCACCATTGATCATCCCTGTCTCCCCCAGTGCTAACCAATGCCTTGAACCAACCTAGCCCCTACCTAATGCGCCATGCCGAGCATGCCCGAGAGAACCCTTGCCAGCCGACCATGGCTATATAGCAGGAGGAAGCGCCGAGCCTAGCCACCGTGTCCTGGAAGCACGCCACCGTCCATTGCCACCCTTGTTCCATCCCTCGAGCCCTGCTAGGCATTGGACCACCGAGAACACACACGCCTATTTCTCTGCGACCATGTCCAGAGCGCGCCCGCGCGCCGCGCTCGACACGCTCGCACAGACCACGCCCCGCCTTAGCCGCTTGTGACTGTGATCACCACCATCCTAGGAACCTCCTAGACAACCCTGTTCGCCGCCGCGCGACCCGTAGCCACTGTGCGCCATCAAAACCTCCGTCGGTGCCGCTCAGAATGTCGACGTGTTCCGACCAAACCTCACCGCCTCTTGCCACGCCATTACTTCCTTGAGCATCGCCAGGAGACCGCACACCGTCCCCTACAGTCGGCCACGCCCGTAGCTTGCTATAACGCCGACCCTTACGAGCTCTGCCCGCACCCTTCGGTTCCCTTGTCGCAGTATAAATAGGGGCCTCCCCCGCTCGATTTCTTCACACCATTCCACTGCCCTCCTCTCACTGATCGTGCCCACTTCTTCCCGGAAAAAGGCGAGCGCAGCATCACCGGAATTTCACCGGAGCATGCCGCTGCTGGAGGAGAAGGGCGTCGTTGATTGGAGCCACCCCAGGAGGAGCCGCCAGTACCAGGAGAACCGCAGTCGTCAACTTCATCGTTCGCCACCATCGCCTGAGCCTCGATGAGCCGCCACAGACCCCCACTGGCCACGCTAGGGTTCGAGCCCGTCGCGTTCTGTTCGACGAGGATGATGGCCGTGAGCTGTTGATCCTCGATCTAACCCTACGATGAAGTTAGCCTGCACTTCGCACCCCTATCCCGGCGTGTGGGGCGACCACTTAACCAGCTCAGCAGATGTGCATGGGCCGCCCAATTAAATTCAGCGACCTAGTTAGTTCAAATTAGAATTTTCCAATTTAGTTCAAACCCTAGTTCTGTTTGTTGATTCAATAATCATTTTAGAGAGATTCACTGAACCAAATTGCATGAAACCAATTTTGTTAGAAAGGTATGGATATTATTATACAAGCCTGCTGGATTCAAACCATTTGAAATTATAGATCACCTATAGTAAAAATAACAAGGTAGATACTTTTCTGCATTCAAATTTTTTTCAAAATTCAACCACAAAATCTTTTGAGTTGATTCCAACTCTCAAAAATCACATTTGATAAGTCCTTTCTGAATTTATATAAATATCTAGGTTTACTTGCAGTAATAATGGACAAGTAATAAAGGAATGCCCCATAGGCATTTCTAGTCAATTTAATTAATTAAAATAACAAGGTTAAACATTATTAAATTGTGACACCAGTTTAAATCACATTCCCAAGTATTGAAATATGTGGCGATGACTTGTGTCAACATGATCCCATATTTTAATTAGAGAATATTAAATCTTAGATAGTTTTTCAATGAGTAGAATTTTTTTTCTAAAATAAAATAAATAAAACTATTGCCTTAATTCATGTGATGATTGTGATGAAGCTAGATCATCTAGTGTGAACCCTTGTGTGACAAATAGAAGTAGTTAAGTATTGTTTGGTGATTGTGTACTTCGTATTTATTTATAGAAGTACCGACCAAGGATACGAAGAGGAAGGAGACTACTACGAGGAAGAAGTCGAGGAGAACTTAAACCACTACACTGCACAAGGAAAGCTACCACTTGCATGTTACCTATGTAAACTAGATGCCTTGGGCACATGTTATTATACCCCTTTGATTACACCAAATCCCAGTTTTACTTGCAAGCTTGATTATTTTATTTCTTTATCAAAGCTTTTTAGTTATGTTTACTTAGTGACTTGTAAGTTTTGGAAAGATATTAAAGGTAGCATAAAGAACATAAATTTGGCATAAGTTAGGTAGATCTTGATGTCATCCTGAGGCATGATATTATACTTAGATAAGTCACACTTGATTATCACCCCCTCATTATTGTTTACCCCCAACTTTAGTGGCCAGTGCTGAGCATAAAAATTGATCACTTTAGATGGGAATACTTGGTGAAAATTATTATGAAAACCTTAGAATGATGAGTCATTATAATGAGATGTTTTGACATGTGTTAGTGAACACAAGATGATTTGATGAAAATGTTGAGGCATGAGCCTTAGCCCTTTATAAAACTGATGGTTGTGTCTGGATGCGATAACATTCCAATTTGACCGTACGACCACAATACCCGTAATTGGGTAGGGCTTGGCTGGAAGTTTATATACCTTAGTGTGGGTTCCCTTGCGGCCAAGGTTTGAGCTGAGGCTGCCTCGTGATGATTATTGTAAGGTTCCCAACCTTTAATAAGGTAGAGATCCCAGTGTTTACAATACTAGTCCCTGGATCAATAGCTAGCATCCACAGTTAAGATGTAATATTAAGAAACAAAGGTCATAATACAACTTTATAACCAGGAATAACATAATTTATTACATCTTACATAGCTCATTTGGCTATTACATTACATTGCAGCAGAATATCTATAAGCATGGGGTCCTTCATCTTCAAAGTGCCACAGGTAGACATGTTGGTTGTAGACTTGTAATCCTAATCATTAAACTTCACTAATATCAATCAAACCTGCAACATAACAAGTTACAGCCACAAGGGTCAATACATTTGAATTGTATTGGCAAGTGATACTATGGTAGTATAGTGGAGTCTATCATCTATATGCATTTGGCTAAGTGGAGCTTAGGCTTGCTTTGCTCAAAATAGATTTTCCTTATCATTTGAAAACACTAAGTTTTTGCTTGACAAAAATCACCCAAGGCATCTACCAATCAAAGATTGAAGATCCTTTACCCTTGTTCATTCCACAAGTTTTTAACTTAGAAATTTGGATGATGAGATTCTTCATAGCTTCCATGTCTTGATGCTCAAATTGTCCTTTGACAGGGACATGGCTAAGTACTTAGATTTTACACTCTGCAGAGGTGGTGCACTTTCCCCACAAGACTTGGTTTCACCAAGACAAGATCTTTCAGAAGCCTTCCCTTAGACCAAAATGGATGCGCTCCAACCTATCATTCTCCTACCACCAACTGTCCATTTGGCTAAGTTCTTGCAACCTATATGATCCAGGCAGAGCCCATAATGCCATGTGGTTGCACTTGAAGCTTCTCAACATTTGACATCTCAAATCTCTTTGTTCCTGGGTGGACATCCACAAGTGAGATACACAAGGTTCACCAGTCCCCTGGCCTTGTGTAACCACTCAACACAAAGCATTCCTTCCATTCCACCCAGGTGATTCATTCACTTAGTTGTTTTATTAAACAAAACACAAGTCCTCAGACTTAGAAATTTTTCATAGCATGAATATATATTCCACCCTTGTTTTCTACTAACTAAGCTAAGCATGATTGTAGTAGGAATCTTAACTTAGGAAATCCTACTAAGATTTCATCTACTAGGTTTTCCCATAGCATAGTTTATACTTAGCAAAATTCCATGCAAATCCTACTTAGAAATATCACTAATGCATAGTGAAAATAATGGGACAAAAGTATGAAGCATCACTTGCCTTTTTGGTAGAGGGTATAACTTCACTCCTTGATCTGTGCAATGTTCACACACTTCAAGTCACTACAATTCAATCAAGCAAACAATATTTCAATCTACCATTCAAAGATTTCATCACATAAAATTATAGAAACAAAAAATGCATGCAAGCATGCTAAAGATTGTTTTATTTATAAAAGTGGTTTCTAATGGGTCACAAACATTTGAAAGCACCTAATGGTCATTTTATAAAGTGGCAAAGTCATTTGCAAAGGATTTCACTTCCTAAACCATTTTCAAAACAAAGTATCATTTTATGTGGTGTAGAAATGTTTGTAATAAGGCAAAATTCTATAGGTTTCACAAAATATGTTTTCAAACCACAAAACTTTGTGTTTAGGGTCAGAGAGTTTATTTCCAAAACATTTCTCAAAGGTTTTCTTCCAAAACCATTTTTAATAAATAAACCATATTTTTATTTGACTAGAATTGGTTTTAAATCCAAGATTCATTCTTTTGCATCACCAAATATATTTTTGAAACCACAAAGTGATTCCTAGGGTCAGTAGGTTCAAAACACATCATTTGCAAAAGATTTTATCCCCAAAATCATTTTTGAACAATTTTTATATCCTAAACAAGCATACATATGTTTCTGCAAAAACAAACATTTTACCAGAAGCTTTTTACTAAACAAAGTGCATGGTTGGCTAGGGCTTTTCTTGACGATTCCATTGATATAAAATTTGCAAAATTTGGACGTGTGGATCAAAAGTTATGCAATTTACAAAATTGAACCACTAATAGATAAGTTTCTGTTTTATAAACAAACTCCAGGCCACGTGGTGCGATCTTATTGGTCAAAAACGTTTCGTGCGGATCGATCTATCTGGTGTGTTAGATCTAAGTTCAATCGTGCGGCTCAGGTCCACCCATACCCTTTTGAGTTGATTCTATTCCTACGCGTCCGATTCAGATCCAATGGTTCTCACGCAACGACCCAAAAGCAGCAGCGCTGGCGGCGGCGACTGGAGGCGGCGTGGTCATACGGAGGCGGAGCTGATGAAATAGGAAGCAGGGGGGTAGAGGAGTAGCTCACCAGAATCGCCACGACGTACTGGTGCTCAACGTGGTAGTCGGAAGACAGGGGGCGCTCGAGGTCGACGGTGATTCCTCGCCGGAGTCGTCTCTGTCGACGAGTTGGTTCGACGACGTTGTTGGCGAGGTTGTGGTCCGTGCTAAGACAAGCCAGTGGTGTAGTTAGATGCGCGTGAGTGAGTAGATTGCAGAGGCTTCAATCAGAGGGGAAGGGACGGTCGGGTGTTACCAGGGGGGTTTCACGGAGGCGGAAGCGAGGCGGCGATGGTTGCGTTGACGTTGGCGACGATGCAGAGCATGTGCGGCTGAACGGGCGACACTGGGAGATGCGCCAGAGGCCAGGGAGTGTGCTCGTGTGGTTGAGGGTGCGAGGCGCGGTGATGAGTGGCCGGAATTGCTCGAAGAGCTCGTCGGAGTCCGCGGCAGTGCGAGCCAAAACGGAAGCAACCTGGTGGCAGAGAGTGGGTGGTTCCTGGGGGGAAACGGAGAGGGGGAGCATGTGTTTACGGGAGCATGGTCGCAGCGAGATTAAGGCGAGGCATTGAAGCGAATTCAACCGCGGCATCAATGCCAGGAAACGGCCGGCGCGGTCGTCGCGGGTGGAAACGACGAACAGTTCTGTGGGGTCGGTTGGTCAGCGAGAGAGAGAGTGTGCGGGTGGGGTCCGTCGGTCAGTCGCTGAGTGGGTGAGTTTCCGAGTGCGAAGCGTTTTCTCGCGGGGGAGAGAGGGACTGGGCTGGACTGGGCCAGGTGGGCTAGTTGGGATGGGTTGGCTTGGTTCTCTCTTTTTTATTCTGTTGTTTTTCTCTTTTTCCATTTCTTCAAATCTGTTTTGATTTTGTTTAATTGATTCAAACACCTATTTGAATTCAAACTTTTGCCAAAATTTTAGTAGGTTCAAATACTGATTAGTATTGTATTCTGATGTAAATTTTTGAGTAAAACCTTATTCATTTTGGGGGCTTTTATTTATTCAAAATAGGCTCTAGTTTTTATTAGATAAGATTTAATAACATTTTTAAATCTCCATTTAAATTCTTAAAACTTTCCAAATCCTTTCAGTAGGTTTTTATTTGATTAGTTGGTTCAAATAATTCATCTTGAATTATTTGGAAAGTATTTTAATATGATTTGTTAATCATTAAGATTGGGTATTTGTTTTAATTCCAATGGAATTTAATATAGTTTTAATTCCCAAATTTTATTTGGAGGTTTTATTTTATTTAAGTTGATTAAACAACTTTTATTCCACTTGGGTGAATTCCAAATATCATTTTCTCATGTATTCTTATTTAGAGATTTGTCTTTATTAGGATAGGGATAGAATGGTTATTGCCATTTTATTTTTATTTGGAATATTCTTTATCCTTTTATTTTATTTGGATTGGGATTATAATCATTCCATTTGTTTATGGGTTAGGCCAAGATTTGATTTGGTCTTTAAATATTCTTTATTTAATAATTTTATCTTTGTCTTATAAAATCCGTATCTTTTTATTTAGAGATCCAAACTTGGTGATTCCAATTTGTGAAATCTTATTTTATATTTGTTTATCTCTTTAAATATCTTTAGGATTATTTGATCACCATTTGGTATGGGTTTCTAGATAGGTTCTTTATTAGCTTTGGGAATTCAACTTCTTATCTTATTAAATTCATAAGATTTTATTTATGGTTCCAAATTGAGTGAAACCAATTTATATGGCCTTATATTATTTCTATTTGTCTTTCTTGATTATTTGTGAATGTTTGTTGACAAATTTTTATATGGATCAAATCCATGGATTTGGAGATAACTTGGAAATGATTTTATTCCATTTGATTTTAGGGTTTTGGATTTATTTTCCAAGTGTCTAAATTTCCAGATACATTCATTGAGGAATGCATTTCCCTTGATTTGGATTTTGTTGAATTCAAACTTTACCAAAGTTTGTTCAAGATGGGATTTTAAGTTTCCATTTAGAAACAAAAGTTTCTTTTCACTATGATTTTCAACAAAAATTTATTTTGTTTATTTTATTTTTCACATTACAAGATTTGGAAAATCTTGGGATGTGACAGGCTACCACCCTTAAAATAAATCTCGTCCCGAGATTTGGGAAGGCTAGGGGTTACAAGTTGGCTCAAAATCATCTAGGGTACTACCACCCTTAAAAATATCCAACTAGATTACATCTTTACTTGGGATCTTGGTGTAACTTTCCTGGACAGAGGTTTGCATAGTGGCCTAGCTCCTTGCATTTGAAACATGTGATAAGGTTGAGGTCTTGAGGTGGCTTCTCTGGACAATATGATGCATAATGTCCTAACTTTTTGCAGTTGTTGCACATCACTTGGCTAACATCCTTCCTCATCTTGGGTTTCACTAGCTTTTGTTTGTCTTCTTGGCTCTTCTTCTTTTCTGGGCATTCACTGGCATAGTGTCCCATCTCTTTGCAATTGTAACATTGTAACTGGCTTTTGTCCTTCTTCTTCTTTTTGGATCTCTCCAAAGCTAGGAGTTCTTCTAGTTCATGCTCTTCATACCTCACCTCAAAGGTGGGAAATCTTTCTCTCTTCTTGGGGCAGTTACTAGAGATATGACCTTCTTCTTCACAAGAGTAGCAACACTTTATGGTCACTTTGGATTTGACCTTATGTGGTATGGTTCTAACTTTGCCTTCATCCATCTTGGTAGAAGTTGTTCCCTTATGGAGGTTTCCAAACATTTGATGCATTCCATCTTGCTTCATTTGTTGAACTATAGGATAGATGGGGCATTGAATAGGGGCATGATCATTTCCTTCACATAGAAAACAAGTTACTTGAGATGTGGGGCATTGATTAGTTGGATGTCTCTCTTCACAATTAGGGCATTGATCTTCATGCTCCTTGGATGTATGATCTTTGTCTCCACAAATATTGCAAGCTTGGGTTCCTTCTAGAATGGCATCTTTGTCATCCTTGTTGTCATAAACTCCTTGGGAAGAGTTTTCTCCCATGTTGGTCATTTGAGTAGCCATCCCTTGCAACAATTGGGATTGAAGTTTCAAAATCCTTTGTATAGCATTGTTGTTGGCTAAAAGCTGAGTTGTCACTTGGCTCAACTGGGTTTGATTTGCTAGTAGTTGTTCTCTCATGTGCATCTCTTGGTTGTTGTTGTTGTCACCACCCTTGATGTTGGAGTCTTTTGGAGAGGTCATCTGTTTGGGTTGGATTGGGATTAGAATAGGCAAAAGATTTCTAAGGAAATAATTCTAATCACACACATCACAATTCACACAAGCAATGTGCAAGCAATCACAAACAAACATTCCACTCAAACAACAAGTTTCAAGCATATTTTTAGGCAACCAAAAATATTTTTGTTACACCACATAAGTTGGTGTGTTTGACTTAAACAAAATATGGTGGTCCATCTATATGGTTCACTTGCATTATTTTCTTCTTTCTTGGTTGATTCTTCTTGTATGAGTTCATGGTTTCCTTGGGGAAATTTTTGGTCACAAAAACTTTAAAGAGATGATGGTTCTTCCTAAATTGTGTTTCCTTAGTCTTCAAGTCTTGAGTAACATTTCTTGTCTCACTTGTCCTTAGTGATATCCAAGGTTGAAGTCCTTGGTGAAAATGCTGAAGATGTTGAAGTCATTAGAGTTGAAGATGTTGAAGTCATTAGAGTTGATGAAGTCCTTTGCACATGGTGAAGTCTTTGGCCATGGGGTAGGTTTTGTTCATCAATTTTGAAATAGAAGAGATGTAGAATCAAAACCAAAATGGTTTGAGGAAAGAGTTTACAAGATTGTTTGTAAATAAGTTTTGGAACAAATACAACTCCTATTTTCTAAGGGGTTTTTGTCCAATCCTAGGGTTACAAATCCTACAGGCAACACAATGCTCTGATACCATCTGTAAGGTTCCCAACCTTTAATAAGGTAGAGATCCCTGTGTTTACAATGCTAGTCCCTGGATCAATAGCTAGCATCCACAGTTAAGATGTAATATCAAGAAACAAAGGTCATAATACAACTTTATAACCAGGAATAACATAATTTATTACATCTTACATAGCTCATTTGGCTATTACATTACATTGCAGCAGAATATCTATAAGCATGGGGTCCTTCATCTTCAAAGTGCCTCAGGTAGACATGTTGGTTGTAGACTTGTAATCCTAATCATTAAAATTCACTAATATCAATCAAACCTGCAACATAACAAGTTACAACCACAAGGGTCAATACATTTGAATTGTATTGGCAAGTGATACTATGGTAGTATAGTGGAGTCTATCATCTATATGCATTTGGCTAAGTGGAGCTTAGGCTTGCTTTGCTCAAAATAGATTTTCCTTATCATTTGAAAACACTAAGTTTTTGCTTGACAAAAATCACCCAAGGCATCTACCAATCAAAGATTGAAGATCCTTTACCCTTGTTCATTCCACAAGTTTTTAACTTAGAAATTTGGATGATGAGATTCTTGATAGCTTCCATGTCTTGATGCTCAAATTGTTCTTTGCCAGGGACAGGCTAAGTACTTAGATTTTACACTCTGCAGAGGTGGTGCACTTTCCCCACAAGACTTGTTTTCACCAAGACAAGATCTTTCAGAAGCCTTCCCTTAGACCAAAATGGATGCGCTCCAACCTATCATTCCCCTACCACCAACTGTCCATTTGGCTAAGTTCTTGCAACCTATATGATCCAGGCAGAGCCCATAATGCCATGTGGTTGCACTTGAAGCTTCTCAACATTTGACATCTCAAATATCTTTGTTCCTGGGTGGCCATCCACAAGTGAGATACACAAGGTTCACCAGTCCCCTGGCCTTGTGTAACCACTCAACACAAACCATTCCTTCCATTCCACCCAGGTGATTCGTTCACTTAGTTGTTTTATTAAACAAAACACAAGTCCTCAGACTTAGAAATTTTTCATAGCATGAATATATATTCCACCCTTGTTTTCTACTAACTAAGCTAAGCATGATTGTAGTAGGAATCTTAACTTAGGAAATCCTACTAAGGTTTCATCTACTAGGTTTTCCCATAGCATAGTTTATACTTAGCAAAATTCCATGCAAATCCTACTTAGAAATATCACTAATGCATAGTGAAAATAATGGGACAAAAGTATGAAGCATCACTTGCCTTTTTGGTAGAGGGTATAAGTTCACTCCTTGATCTTTGAAATGTTCACACACTTCAAGTCACTACAATTCAATCAAGCAAACAATATTTCAATCTACCATTCAAAGATTTCATCACATAAAATTATAGAAACAAAACAATGCATGCAAGCATGCTAAAGATTGTTTTATTTAGAAAAGTGGTTTCTAATGGGTCACAAACATTTGAAAGCACCTAATGGTCATTTTATAAAGTGGCAAAGTCATTTGCAAAGGATTTCACTTCCTAAACCATTTTCAAAACAAAGTATCATTTTATGTGGTGTAGAAATGTTTCTAATAAGGCAAAATTCTATAGGTTTCACAAAATATGTTTTCAAACCACAAAACCTTGTGTTTAGGGTCAGAGAGTTTATTTCCAAAACATTTCTCAAAGGTTTTCTTCCAAAACCATTTTTAATAAATAAACCATATTTTTATTTGACTAGAATTGGTTTTAAATCCAAGATTCATTCTTTTGCAGCACCAAATATATTTTTGAAACCACAAAGTGATTCCTAGGGTCAGTAGGTTCAAAACACATCATTTGCAAAAGATTTTATCCCCAAAATCATTTTTGAACAATTTTTATATCCTAAACAAGCATACGTATGTTTCTGCAAAAACAAACATTTTACCAGAATCTTTTTACTAAACAAAGTGCATGGTTGGCTAGGGCTTGTCTTGCTGATTCCATTGATATAAAATTTGCAAAATTTGGACATGTGGATCAAAAGTTATGCAATTTACAAAATTGAACAACTCATAGATAAGTTTCTGTTTTATAAACAAACTCCAGGCCACGTGGTGCGATCTTATTGGTCAAAAACGTTTCGTGCGGATCGACCTATCTGGTGCGTTAGATCTAAGTTCAATCGCGCGGCTCAGGTCCACCCATACCCTTTCGAGTTGATTCTATTCCTACGCATCCGATTCAGATCCAATGGTTCTCACGCAACGACCCAAAAGCAGCAGCGCTGGCGGCGGCGACTGGCGGCGGCGTGGTCAGACGGAGGCGGAGCTGATGAAATAGGAAGCAGGGGGGTAGAGGAGTAGCTCACCAGAATCGCCACGACGTACTGGTGCTCAACGTGGTAGTCGGAAGACAGGGGGCGCTCGAGGTCGACGGTGATTCCTCGCCGGAGTCGTCTCTATCGACGAGCTGGTTCGACGACGTTGTTGGCGAGGTTGTGGTCCGTGCTAAGACAAGCCAGTGGTGTAGTTAGATGCGCATGAGTGAGTAGATTGCAGAGGCTTCAATCAGAGGGGAAGGGACGGTCGGGTGTTACCAGCGGGGTTTCGCCGGAGACGGAAACAGACGACGACGATGGTTGCGTTGACGTTGGCGACGATGCAGAGCATGTGCGGCTGAACGGGCGACACTGGGAGATGCGCCAGAGGCCAGGGAGTGTGCTCGTGTGGTTGAGGGTGCGAGGCGCGGCGATGAGTGGCCGGAATTGCTCGAAGAGCTCGTCGGAGTCCGCGGCAGTGCGAGCCAAAACGGAAGCAACCTGGTGGCAGAGAGTGGATGGTTCCTGGGGGGAAACAGATAGGGGGAGCAGGTGTTTAAGGGAGCATGGTTGCGGCGAGATTAAGGCGAGGCATTGAAGCGAATTCAACCGCGGCATCAATGCCTGGAAACGGCCGGCGCGGTCGTCGCGGGTGGAAACGACGAACAGTTCTGTGGGGTCGGTTGGTCAGCGAGAGAGAGAGTGTGGGGGTGGGGTCCGTCGGTCAGTCGCTGAGTGGGTGAGTTTCCGAGTGCGAAGCGTTTTCTCGCGGGGGAGAGAGGGACTGGGCTAGACTGGGCCAGGTGGGCTAGTTGGGCTGGGTTGGCTTGGTTCTCTCTTTTTTATTCTGTTGTTTTTCTCTTTTTCCATTTCTTCAAATCTGTTTTGATTTTGTTTAATTGATTCAAACACCTATTTGAATTCAAACTTTTGCCAAAATTTTAGTAGGTTCAAATACTGATTAGTATTGTATTCTGATGTAAATTTTTGAGTAAAACCTTATTCATTTTGGGGGCTTTTATTTATTCAAAATAGGCTCTAGTTTTTATTAGATAAGATTTAATAACATTTTTAAATCTCCATTTAAATTCTTAAAACTTTCCAAATCCTTTCAGTAGGTTTTTATTTGATTAGTTGGTTCAAATCATTCATCTTGAATTATTTGGAAAGTATTTTAATATGATTTGTTAATCATTAAGATTGGGTATTTGTTTTAATTCCAATGTAATTTAATATAGTTTTAATTCCCAAATTTTATTTGGAGGTTTTATTTTATTTAAGTTGATTAAACAACTTTTATTCCACTTGGGTGAATTCCAAATATCATTTTCTCATGTATTCTTATTTAGAGATTTGTCTTTATTAGGATAGGGATAGAATGGTTATTGCCATTTTATTTTTATTTGGAATATTCTTTATCCTTTTATTTTATTTGGATTGGGATTATAATCATTCCATTTGTTTATGGGTTAGGCCAAGATTTGATTTGGTCTTTAAATATTCTTTATTTAATAATTTTATCTTTGTCTTATAAAATCCATATCTTTTTATTTAGAGATCCAAACTTGGTGATTCCAATTTGTGAAATCTTATTTTATATTTGTTTATCTCTTTAAATATCTTTAGGATTATTTGCTCACCATTTGGTATGGGTTTCTAGATAGGTCCTTTATTAGCTTTGGGAATTCAACTTCTTATCTTATTAAATTCATAAGATTTTATTTATGGTTCCAAATTGAGTGAAACCAATTTATATGGCCTTATATTATTTCTATTTGTCTTTCTTGATTATTTGTGAATGTTTGTTGACAAATTTTTATATGGATCAAATCCATGGATTTGGAGATAACTTGGAAATGATTTTATTCCATTTGGTTTTAGGGTTTTGGATTTATTTTCCAAGTGTTTAAATTTCCAGATACATTCATTGAGGAATGCATTTCCCTTGATTTGGATTTTGTTGAATTCAAACTTTACCAAAGTTTGTTCAAGATGGGATTTTAAGTTTCCATTTAGAAACAAAAGTTTCTTTTCACTCTGATTTTCAACAAAAAATTATTTTGTTTATTTTATTTTTCACATTACAAGATTTGGAAAATCTTGGGATGTGACAATTATCCACCTGTGCAGTTCCCAAGATGACAGATGGTCATGGTTGGGAGGCCAAACTCATAAGGGAGGTGCCTATACTAAGGTGTGTAATTGAAAGGTTAGGATTGATTATCCGCATACTGAGTATGGTGAATTTATGATTGTTCCTGACGGATGTATCGAATACTGTGGTGAAAGTGTACCACCTCTGTAGAGTGTCAAACTATTCGAATAGTCACGTCCGCGGTTATGGATAGTTGGAGTGGCCATACTGTTTTGTCATCAGATGTTTTCAAAATGACTTGTGAAATGAATCATGCCTTTGACTTTACCACAAGAGGGTTGTGAATATGAAAAATGAGTTCCAACTTAGGTGTTATAAAACCTTAAACTAGTTTTGTTTACTTCTTAACTCAGCTAGATATAAACCTGGCTTTTTGCAAAACAACCTAGAGCTTAGTATTCCTACTTGAACCACTTTACCTGTTAGTGATAGTGCGAGTACTTAAAGAGTACTCATGGCTTTGTCCCTGGCTATTCTTGCGGCCAGACTATGAAGAGGACTATCAGGATGAAGGACCGCAGGAAGGTTACAACAACTAGGATCATCTCCCATCATCAGCATTGCCTGTGACCATGAAGATGAAGCCTCGCCCATGCTACCGTTATTATATTATTCCGCTACGTTGATTGTATTAAGACTGGATCATGAAATCCCTTATTTATAAGACCTTTATTATGGTTTGTAATGGATGATGAACTATGGTACCAATCTGTTATGTCTCACAAAAATGATAATCCTGGGATTGCGATGTATGGCATAATAGGCTTCTGGGATTAAAAACCCGGGTGTTGACAAGTTGGTATCAGAACCATCCTGGCCATAGGAGACCCTAGTTTAGAATGCACGCTTGAACCAAAAACTTAGTTTCAAAACAAAAGATGTGAGTATTTATGAAAACCTATTCTCATTCTTACCACTTAGATTCTTTCATGAAAATCCATCTTCCTCAAAAATTCTTGCAAACGTACATAAAATTTGACACACTTGATTACTCTACTAACTTACTCATCCTACCTTCTTATAGATGGACGTGAAGTATAGCAAGTTCTATCATTTGGGAAATGGAGGAGACCTCATATTTGAGCATGATTTGGACCAACTCTTGAAACTTTTGGAGCGCCCGCACCCCGAGTTCTTCGGAGCCCAGTTCAACGATCAAGAAGGAGGACAATTGAAATGGCTGATTGTTGCAGGTCTTAGAGGGAAGATTGAAGCCCCCACTTTAGAGGGAGTACAGTTCACCTTAAGAGAGAACATCTGGATAGATGGACTTGCCAGGTCCATGCAAGAAGCTCTTTCCCGTCTGTGTGGGCAAAGCATCAATCAAATCAAGGGCACCCGCTTTGAGTTTTATCCAAGGCGTGATGTTATAGGACAGCCACTGGAGGCACCATATCACCTAGAGCTAAAGCATCAAGTGGACCATATCAGCTTCATGATGTATGACCGGCAGAAGGAGTTGTACAATGCCCGCTCCTACGCCAACCACAACTACGCCATCACCGTCAAGAAGGACCAGACCATTGCCATGATAGTGAAGGATCGCCAGTATCGTCGCCATCAGCTTGAAAAGAAGGATCGCATTCTTGCTCTCCTTCGTCACAAGGTGACGGACTTGGAGGAAACCATCCACGAGAGGGACATGCAGCTTGAGGAGAGGGAGAATGGAGGGTAAGACATCCGTGGAGAACTCTATTCCTATCTCAGTTATGATGATGACTTCCTAGAGGATCAAGCCACAGACTTCTTCACCGATGAGGATGACTTCGCCTTCATTGATGATGATGAGGATGATGATGACGATGAAGCCACCAATTCTGAGGAGTAGTAGCACTTGAGCACTAGAGTTAGTGAAGTTGTATTCGGTCCCACTGTATCGTAGTTTCACAGAATGGTTCTTAAAACCATTTGTTTCCTTGTTGTGGTGTGTGTTTGTATGGTGTGCTATGACTGAATAAATGAAAAGCAAGTTGCTAGAAAAATCTGACTCAAAGTTTAAAAACTTTTCAAAAAAAACAACACCCTGAACCTTAGAAATTTCCCTCTTTTCTCATGATCTATCTCAATCTTTAGATGCCTCACGGAGGAAGCAGCTCATCCCCGGACCCAATGTTGCAAATCTTGCAAATGTTGGTTTCGGACCGCGAAGCTGAAAGAGCCGAACGTCAAGCCAACTTAGCCACCCTCCAACACATAGCTTAGATGGCCAACAACAATCAAGGCCATAGAAACCAGGACAACCATGGAAAGCTCAAGAACTTTCAGAAGACCAATCCACCCGTATTTAGTAAGTCTGAAGAGCCCCTAGATGTAGATGATTGGCTGCAGACTATGGAGAACAACTTAGAAGTCGCAGGAGTGGAGGCCAATGAGAAAGTACTGTTTGCCACCCACTATCTGGCAGGAGATGCAAGAACTTGGTGAAACAGCGTTTGCACCATGACTGGAGGACAAATGATGACTTGGGATGAATTCAAACTCAAGTTCAGCCGAACCCATGTGCCACCGGGTTTGATCAAAAGGATGAGAGATGAATTCCGAGAATTGAAGCAAGGGAGGATGACAGTAGTAGAGTACCATGACAAATTTCTCTCATTAGTGAGATATGCACCAGATGAGATTGACACTGAAGCCAAGAAGAAAGGAGAGATTCTTGAATGGTCTGCATGATGAGATGTAGACAGTCTTAGTCAATATACCGTTTGCTGACATTGAAGCCTTAGTGGATGTTGGGGATATGCCCTAGAGGTAATCATATATGATGATATTTACCATTTTATTCATAAAGATATAAAGTTGTCCTTGTATAAAACATCTGATGTGTATCATTGAATATGTGATTCGGTTGTGGAACTATGTATTCATGTTGTTCGTACTAAATATCCTTGGTCATTGAGGTTGTGCTGGACACACAACTTAGACCAATGTGAAAGTCGGCTTGATGACTTGGTTCCACTTGTCATGGGCATGGTGATGCCCTTCCGACTTACACAGACTCGGCTAAAGAGTTTAGCGAGTCGGATTGACCCATATTGAGGTACAACGAACAAGTTGTCATTTGTATATCTCAATCAATGTAATCCTTAGACCTGAGGTTATTGCATAGTCCGAGTTGAGGATCACCTAATTAGGTTTTGTCAAACGCTGATCCGTAACTGGGCAGTTATAAAGGCAGAGTTTGGGTCGAGTGAGAATCAAGCTGCATGATGTGAATAATCAAGATGGGATTTTGCCCCTCCACTTGGACAGATATTCTCTGGGCCCTCTCGGATGATATGATTCGGAAAGCATGGCCATGCATGACTCGGTTAAGTGTTAACCGAGGCGATCGACTAATAGTTAGTTGGGTGAATCACTTATCTCGGATCGAGAAGAGAGTCAGACTATTTAAGGGATGAAAATTATTCGCCTATAGTCTGACAAGGCATATCGTGAGGCAAAAGGGACTCGGACGCAATTCACATTGGAAAGGAAAGTCGTCATGACTCTTTGGTACTTGGGAGTTGGCACGTTCTTCTAGGATCCGCTACCGACTGATCGATTTAGAGTCGGACTCTAATCGTGTCCAAGTAGCCATGAGCCTGCAGGGTCACATACTTAAGAGCGGGAGCAAGTTTGGATTGGATCTGAACTGGAAATCTGGTTGGGTTGGACCCGAGCCTGATTTGGACCGAGTCAGTGAGTTGGACTCACAGGTACTAACATTATATGGGCTTTAGTGAATGGGCCGCGCGAGCAGAGCCCGCGTTCACTCCCTATATATAGTGGAGCACTGTAACCCAGAAAGGTAAATTGTTGATCGGTTAGGTCATTCCATGTGTTGGAAACCCTAGCTCCACATCAGTCCAGCCGTCGTATCAAACCTAGCAGTTCGCCGCCGGTGCTCCTCCTTGTACATGTGGATACCAGCAGAGGTGTCGTACGATCAGCACCAGGACGATCGGATCGCGAGGACTGCACTACATCAACTGACGCGCTTCATAAGTAATCCACAACTGCGCGTCTAGTGGTAAACCTCGTGGCCTTCTACCTCGGCTAGATCTTGGGATCACCACGCTACAGGAAAAAGTTTTGTTTTATCTCTGCGTGGACCAACAGTGGTATCAGAGCGATAGCTTCTGGTTTTAGGCTCGAGATCTCACATATGTGATATGCGGTTGGCTATAGATGAGATCTATATGCTGATAGGTGGTCGATCTATGAGATAGATCGGTTTTGTACGAGGTTGATTGGATCAACTGTACTCGGGGAATGATAGATCTGATTTCCGTGATCATACTTCTGAGGTCGTGGAACGACATACCCCTACCAGTCGGCTTCCGCCATCGGGGTAGACTGTGACACATAAATCCAGATGTGATGATCGAAGATCAAAGAGTTTGATCGAGTCGGAACGATGGACGGAATCCATGTTCGGATTGAATCGGAACAATGGTCAGAACGACCGCCGGCTTCGCCCTGTCGTAGTGCCTTAGATGTCGTTGCGAGTTTCACAACGCCGGTAGATATTGTATCTATGCATAACTAGTTTTTGCAGGAAGTTGTGAATGGTATGGCTCATGTGCATGTGACGTATGTGTGTAATCCATACATGATCTATGAATCACGGTTTTTGTCAGCCGGCTGGTGCCTAGGTGCTGTCATTTTATTGTATAACGACCTGCGTGTTGGACTCTCCTTGTAATTTACTTTACTAAGCTAGTGTAGCTGTTTGGAGAACCCGGAAGGCATGCAAGGCATTGTACATGTAGGCGACATGGAGTAAGACGACAAGTGACAAGAGTTGGCACGAGTCGGATTACGGGCTTTGTGGAGATGGAGATCGCCATGAAGATAGCCATACCATTTCACATTATAATTGCTTTATTTTGTGTTATTGTTATGTCTCTGTTTTACCTCTATTAGATAGTCGGTAAAATTTAATCCCTCAAAGAAGGTCTAGTCGGTTTTCCCGCCAGTGTTTGCACCATCAGAAGTCGGACATTTTTGGTAGTGGGCTCATAAAATTGAGGTGCTGCCAATTCTTTCCGACTAGGTGGGTTCGAGTCGGACACTTACTGCGGAAACACTCAGTAAGCTAGACGGGTCTATCACAACGGTTGTGGGACTCGGGGAAAAGTCAGATGGGAGTCGGGGCATGTGATACCACCCATCCAACAGGAGTCGTATGAGATACGATTGACAAGGAGTTGTCTACCTAGATCACTTGGCGGCTAGCGGTGATGCTAAAGCTCACTAGATGACTTGCTTATTTAGGATCCTGAATCACTAAGTAACCATCGGAGGGGTGTTGGTTCTAGTGGGAGCATAAAATATTAAAATATTTAATATGCTTGCTCTTTTATGAATACATGTCTTAAGTGTTTTGCATATTTTCTGTTGTAGATCATGGCACCAAGTAGCAGTCACTCCTAGATATCCAGTTTTGCGTTGAGAACTATCCTTGATAAAGATAAACTAAATGACACTAGTTTTACCAACTGGTATCGAAATCTAAGAATTGTTCTCAAACAAGAAAAGAAGGACCATGTCCTAGACAACCCACTTTCGGATGAGCCGAATGAGAATGCGACTGTCGCTGCCACCAATGCCTACCGTCGGGCTTAGGATGAATCCACGAATATTAGCTGTCTTATGCTTGCTCACATGGAACCGGACTTGCAAAAACAGTTCGATCATGTTGAGGCCTACGATATGATCGAAAGCCTCAAAAGTATGTTCCAGGCTCAGGCGAAGACTGAGAGGTATCAAGTCTCTCAGGCTTTGATGAGTTGCAAGATTAAGGATGGTGATCCACTGAGTCTGCATGTGATCAAAATGGTTGGTTATGTGCAGTCTCTAGAGAGGCTTGGCTACCCCATTAGCGAAGAGTTCGCTACGGATATAATTCTGAACTCTCTTCCTAGTGCATATGGGCAGTTCATTTCGAACTACCACATACATGGTATGGATAATAAGCTCACTGAATTGCATGGGATGCTCAAGCAGGCAGAGGCGGATCTCAAGAAGGGCGCCAGCCAAGTGTTGATGGTGCAGAATAAGACTAAGTTCAAGAAGAGTTCTTGGACTAAGAAGAAGGCTAAGTCAGGAGGAAAGTAGGCTCAGGACCCGGTCCCAAGCGCTTCCTCAGGGACTAAGCCATCTCCTTCAGTCGGATCCACTTGCTTCTATTGCAAGGCGGATGGCCACTAGAAGAGGAACTACAGCAAGTATTTGGCCGACAAAGCCAAGAGTGGAGGTATGACTTCCGACTCAGGTACACTTGTTTGCAATGTTATAGACATATATCTTGCTGATGCACCTAATAGTTCTTGGGTATATGATACCGGATCAGTTATTCACATCTGCAACTCGTTGTAGGGACTAGTAAGAACTAGGAGTGTAGCAAGAGGCGAGGTTGATATTCGAGTCGGCAACAAAGCAAGATTTGCTGCGTTGGAAGTCGGCACGATGCAACTTCATTTACCTTCCGGATTCATTATGGAACTGAATAATTGTTATTATGTTCCAGTGCTCAGTCGAAACATTATTTCTGCTTCATGTTTGATGAGGCAAGGCTATGAGTCGAATATCAAGAATAATGGTTGTTCTTTGTATTTGAATGATATGTTTCACGGCTTTGCACCCATCCAGGACGGGTTATTTGTTTTGAATCTTGATGGTGAGTCGGTTTATAACATAAATGTTAAAAGGTTGAAACCAAATGATCTGAATATGACTTACTTTTGGCACTGTCAGCTTGGTCATATAAGTTGGAAACGCATGAAGAAGCTCCATGATGATGGACTCCTAACTTCGTTCGACTTGGAGTCGTTTGAGACATGCGAATCTTGCCTACTCAGCAAAATGACCAAGACACCTTTTGCAAAGAGTTGTGAAAGGGCGTCCGACTTGTTGGGACTAGTACATAGTGATGTACGTGGACCAATGAGCACGACAACCAGGGGTGGTTATGAGTACTTCATTACCTTCACTGATGATTTAAGTAGGTATGGATATATCTACTTGATGAAACATAAGTCGGAAGCCTTTGAAAAGTTCAAAGAATTCTAGAATGAAGCACAGAATCAACTCGGCAAGAAAATAAAGTTTCTTCGGTCGGACCGAGGAGGCAAGTACATGAGCCATGAGTTTGATGACTATCTCCACCAGGAACGCCACAAAGGAATGGTGTTTAGGAATGGCGGAATCGGACCTTGTTGGACATGGTATGGTCAATGATGAGTCAGACAGATCTGCCTTTATCATTTTGGGTTTATTGTCTAGAAACAGCGGCGTTCACACTAAACAGAGTACCATCAAAGTCGGTAGAGAAGACACCGCATGAGATGTCGACAGACAAAAGGCAGAGTTTGTCTTTTCTTATGATTTGGGGTTGTGAAGCATTTGTTAAGCGACTTCAGTCGGACAAGCTTACAACCAAGTCGGATAAGTGTATTTTCGTGGGGTATCCGAGGGAAACCTTGGGTTACTACTTCTACAACCGAGAAGAGGGCAAAGTGTTTGTCGCTCGGAACGGTGTCTTCCTTGAGAAAGAGTTTCTTAGTCGGGGAGTAAGTGGGAGCACAGTGCAGGTCGAAGAAATTCGAGAGGAACCGGCTAGAAGCGAGTCGGCAAAAACCTTGGAGGTTGAGCCGGTCGTGGCAGCTGAGCCGGCAACATCACCTGTACTACGAAGATCGGCAAGATTACGAAGTGTTCGTGATGTGTTACTGTTAGACAGTGATGAGTCAGAAAATTATTCGGAAGCGATGGTGGGATCTGATTCCGAGTCATGGCTTGGAGCCATGAGATCCGAGTTAAGGTCCATGGATGAAATCAAGTTTGGAACTTCGTTGATCTTCCAGACGGTGCAAGACCCATCGAGTGCAAATGGGTCTTTAAGAAGAAAACTGATATGGATGGAAATGTTTCCGTCTATAAAGCACTCCTTGTCGCGAAGGGGTTCCGACAAGTTCAAAGAGTTGATTACGACGAGACTTTCTCACCCGTAGCGATGCTTAAATCAGTTCGGATCATGTTAGCTATAGCGGCCTATTTCGACTATGAGATATGGCAGATGGATGTCAAAACGGCTTTCCTTAACGGAAATTTAACCGAGGACGTGTATATGATACAGCCCGAGGGTTTTGTCGATCCGGCTAATGCTGACAAGGTATGCAAACTTTAGAAATCCATTTATGGGTTGAAGCAAGCATCTCGGAGTTGGAATATTCGCTTTGATGAGGTAGTCAAATCGTTTGGCTTCATTAAGAGTGATCATGATTCTTGTTTATATAAGAAGTTTAGTGGGAGCAAAGTAAACTTTGTAATCTTATATGTGGATGACATATTACTGATTGTAAATGATGTCCAGATGTTGCAAGAAACCAAGGAATCATTGGAAAAGAGTTTCTCAATGAAAGACTTGGGTGAGGCAACATACATTCTCGGAATACGGATTTATAGAGATAGATCAAGGAGGCTCATTGGATTGAGTCAGAGTACTTATTTAGACAAAGTGTTGAAGAAGTTCAACATGGAATCGTCTAAGAAGGGGTTCTTATCGATGTCCCATGGTGTAAAACTTAGCAAGACTCAGTGTCCTTCGACAACTAATGAGCGAAGTCGGATGAGTGCGATTCCATATGCTTCTGCAGTCGGATCCATCATGTATGCCATGATTTGTACTAGGCCGGATGTTTCCTATGCTCTAAGTGTTGTGAGAAGATACCAGGCTGATCCTGGAGAGATCCACTGGACAACGGCTAAAAATATCCTAAAGTACTTGAGAAGGACTAAGGATATGTTCTTGGTTTATGGGGGTGAAGATGAACTCAGTGTAAAGGGTTACACAGATGCGAGTTATCTTACCGACTCTGATGATTCTCGTTCGCTATCCGGATACGTGTTTATTTCAAATGGAGGTGCTATGAGCTGGAAGAGTTCCAAGCAAGAGACTGTGTCTGCATCTACAACAAAGGCTGAGTATATTGCCGCCTCAGAGATAGCAAAGGAAGCTGTTTGGACGAGGAATTTCATCATGGATCTTGGTGTGGTTCAGGGCTCGTCCAATCCGCTAGACGTGTATTGTGACAACAATGGTGCTATTGCACAAGCCAAGGAACATAGACAGCCCCAGAAGAACAAGCAATACTCATGTGAAAGTCGGCTTGATGACTCGGTTCCACTTATCATGGGCATGGTGATGCCATTCTGACTTACATAGACTCGGCTAAAGAGTTTAGCGAGTCGAATTGACCCATATTGAGGTACAACGAACAAGTTGTCATTTGTATATCTCAATCATTGTAATCCTTAGACCTGAGGTTATTGCATAGTCCGAGTTGAGGATCACCGACTTAGGTTCTGTCAAACGCTGATCTATAACTGGGCAGTTATAAAGGCAGAGTTCGGGTCGACTGAGAATCAAGCTGCGTGATGTGAATAACCAAGATGGGATTTTGCCCCTCCACTTCGAGAGATATTCTCTTGGCCCTCTCGGATGATATGATTCAGAAAGCATGGCCATGCACGACTCGGTTAAGTATTAACCGAGGCGATCGACTAAGAGTTAGTCGGGTGACTCACTTATCTCGGATCGAGAAGAGAGTCGGACTATTTCAGGGATGACAATTATTCACCTATAGTCTGACAAGGCATATCGTGAGGAAAAATGCAACACCCCGGTTCTGAAAAGACCGTGGCCTCTATGTGTCATGCCAATCCCTGGATCGGTTCATTGGCCCACAATAGAGTAAGATGAATAACATAGCAAAATAACAGTGTATCATAGATAACGAAGATCCAGAGTACCATTATTACAATAAAAGCTTAGCCCAAAGCTAGCTCAAATTATTCAGGTAGCAACATAAACAAAGTAAATCCTCCATTCTTCAAATTGCCCACAAGTGAACAAGTGCCGAGTGGAGTACCGTGGCCTATATCGATTACTCAGAATCGGAATATCCTGCAACATGAAACGTAGCAGCCCCGAAGGGTCATTACATGGAATGTATGGCAAGTAGAGCTAGTAAAGGAGACAATAGTGCTAACATCTACATGCATATTTGGCAAGTGGAGCTGTGTCTGGCTTGCATTTGCAAATACATTTGTCCTACTTTCATAAACAGTTTTTGATTTTCTTTGAAAAGATCCCAATTAAGTTAACCCAACAATATTAAAACAATTATGAAATTAGAATGAGCGAGAAACATGTCATGGGATCAATATCAAGCAACTCAGTTGTCCATAACCGGGGACACGGCTAATCGATTAGATTATACACCCCGCAGAGGTTAGTACACTTTACCCATGTGACTTGGCCAGCCCAGCTCGTACCATCACTCTCATTTTGAGTGGTGGTAGGGAGAAGTCCAAGTTGAGACCGTTCGGAAAGTAGCTCCCCAATCCCGACGCCAAGACCGTCCAACCTACCAAAATTCTACATCTCTGGATACGCGGGTTCGGGTCACCACAACCTACTAAGTCCAACCAACCGCCCATTCCATTATTGCCACATGGTTGTACACGTAAGCTACACAATAAAGAAGCCAATCATTCTCTCTTGATACCTAGGTGCCTTTCCGCAATGAAACCACCAAAAATTATCAATACCATCACACCCAGGAGATTCATTGATTAAGTTGTTTTAGTTTTCACAAACCAATACTTTTAGAAACAAGTCTCAATGATGTAACCCAGCCCTCGTTCAACATAGCATGGCTAAGCACATCTACCAACGGTGGTTCATCTACAAGGAAAGCCCTACCACATAATAGGACATAGCATAGCGATAGTATCATCCTACACATGCATCTACAAAATACACGACAATGCATTAAAAATAGTAGGACGATATCATGAACAAAGTAGAATCTACTTGCCTTGGTTGTAGCGGTCGGAAGAACAATCCACACACGAGCAAGCGTTGCACTCATCACAATCTACACGATACAATTGCATCCATAAACAAACAATCCACAAGCATATGCAACAAAGATGATGCATGAATGCAAGAAAGACAAGTGAATTGGTGCTACAGATGCACCACAACTTCCTATTCCATAATACTACCGATTGCATGCATGGAAAATAGTTTTACCGCTAGGAAAACTATTTCGCAAAAGGTAATGCTCAAAACTAGAGCTAGAACCCAAATAATTCACTACCGGTAGTATACGGTTTGTAAAATCTTGGGAAAATTCTACCGCATAGGCATCGCTGATTAGAAATAGTACCAACTGGAATTACTCAAAAAGGAGTTATAAAACTCCCCGAGTAATTAAAACACTACAGAAAGCCACTAGACAGTTTCTGCAGAAGTTTTTAGTGTAAGCCAATCCTTTTAATTCACGATGAGATTCCCCTCGTTCCACTGAATCCAGGGACATATCATACGCGATTTTTGGAGCTACCGATCTTTTTCTACGAATTTATTACTCCGAAAAGGCCACTAACTAGTTTGATTAAACTGTACTAAACCTTGCCGCAAAAGCCTGAACCAGAGGTACAGCGAGATTCTACACGACTCATTGAATCTACACATATTTTATTTGTAGTTTTTTGCCAAGCGGTTTAATTTCTATGCAATTTATAAGTTTTCTACCGAAATCTATCAACTAAAAGGATTAACGAAACTAACCCAAATGCATTGGTGACTTCTTGTTGGGCGTCAACGGCGTCGACTAGTCAATGCCTAGGTCTGATCGGTCAACGAACGATCTGAACCTCTGATCTGAAATCTGACGGTGGCTGTAGTCTTACCGGAAACGAACGGCGAAACGGACGGCGGCGAGTTCCGGACGGTGCGGCGATCGGCTCTGGGTCGGTGTTTTTCCTGCGCGGATGGAAATGGTCAGCGCAACGAATTAAAACGGTCACGCAACGGCGGCGGCGTTAAACCGCGCGAAAGCATGCGTCGTCGCGGCGCAACACGTAAAGCGCAGCGGCAAGCAAGCAACAGCGGCGCCGCAGCGATGCGCAGCGGCGCGCGCAGAGCAGCGAGGCGGTGCTGAAGGCGGCAAGCGCAGCAAGACGTAAGCAGCGGCTTGGCAAGTATGGCGGGGTCGTGCGGCGGCGGTCGTGGCGCAGGCGGGAGGCGAAGTGCGGCGGTGCTGCGAGGCGGCGCGGCGGATGGCGAGCGAAGGCGGCTGGCGCGGCGGGAGGGAGTACCTGGCGGTGGACGAGGGAGACGGGCGACGGCGCAAGGGCGGGTGGCGGCGGCGCTAGGAGGCGGCGGCCGGGTGCGGTTCCCGAGGAGGAGGGCGATGGCGGCGGGGGCGATCGAGGGCAGGGAGTCAGGCTAGGTTCCCGAGGCAGCCGGCTCGGTCCTTTAAGTGGGGCCCCTTGCGGGTCCTACTCCAAACCGGCGCGTGATTGGACACGAACTCGGAAATCGATCCGGAATTTCGGACCGTTTTCCGGCGATTCACTAAAACGGCGACAACTTCTCCGTACGAGCTCCGATTCGAGCGATTCTTGCTCCTACGGTTTTGTGAAGTCGAGGGGAACAATCTAGGGTCAAGGTTTGAGCGAAACCACTAATCTACAAGGGTGGTCAATGCTAGTCCTACTAAAGCTTCTCGCAGGAACCTCGTAGCAAAATAGAATAGGGTTTTGAAAGTAGCGTTTCGCTGAACCTTTTCACTCGACGGTTTTGCATGGAAAAATATGATGCGATGCTATGAATGATATGCAAGACCAAATCTAAAATTTGGGATGTGACGAGACTAACCCCCTTAAGATGAATCTCGTCCTTGAGATTCGGCGCAGCTAGCAAATAGGTGTGGGTAGTCCTCTCGGATGTCATCCTCATGCTCCCAAGTGGCTTCCTCTTCAGTGTGATGGCTCCACTGCACCTTGCAAAACTTGATCGTCTTGGTACGGGTAATCCTTTCCGCTGTCTCCAGAATCTTGACCGGCTTCTCCTCATAGGTCAAATCATTCTCCAGCTGAACCTCCTCTAGCGGTACGGTGTCTCTCAATGGTGTATCCACCATCTCCGGATGGCACTTCTTCAGCTGGGACACGTGGAACACATTGTGAACAGCGGACAGAGCCTCTGGCAACTCCAACTGATAAGCAACTTCTCCTTTGCGTGCTAAGACCCGATACGGTCCAATAAATCGAGGTGCCAGCTTACCCTTAATTCCAAATCTCTTGATTCCATGAAGTGGCGATACTCTGAGGTATGCTCTATCACCTATCTCATACACCACTTCCTTGCGCTTGGCGTCAGCGTAGCTCTTCTGCCTTGATTGTGCTACCTTCAGCCTGTCTCTAATCAAGGCGACCTTCTCCTCAGCGTCCTTGATCAAATCAGGTCCAAACAACTGATGTTCTCCTACTCCATCCCATAGCAATGGTGTTTGGCACCGTTTCCCATATAGCACATCGAACGGTGACGTCTTGATGCTGGTTTGATAGCTGTTGTTGTAGGAAAACTCAGCATACGGCAAATTCTCATCCCAACTAGAACCATGAGCCAAGGCGCAAGCTCTCAGCATGTCCTCCAAAATCTGATTCACCCTCTCGGTCTGTCCATCAGTGTGCGTGTGAAACGCTGTGCTAAACTCCAATCTAGTACCAAGTGACTCGTGTAGCTGGCGCCAGAAGTGTGAGGTAAATTGGGTGCCTCTGTCAGATACGATACTCTTGGGAACTCCGTGTAGGCACACAATCCTGTCCATGTAAATCTTGGCCAACTTTGCACTCGTATAGGTCGTCTTTACTGGTATAAAGTGGGCTACCTTGGTCAAATGGTCGACCACTACCCAAATGGAGTCATATCCTGACCTGGTCCTGGGCAATCCTGTGATAAAGTCCATTCCCACTCTATCCCACTTCCAATCCGGCACGGGCAATGGCTGTAGCAGTCCTGCTGGCTTCTGGTGTTCTGCCTTCACTCGGCTACATACATCACACAGGGCAATATGCTTGGCGATATCTCCCTTCATGTTGTTCCACCAGAATCTGCTCTTCAAATCCATATACATCTTTGTGTTGCCCGGATGTATGGAGTATGGCGAGTTATGAGCCTCCTGCAGAATCAACTCCCTTATCTCCGGGTCGCTGGGCACACACAAACGGTCTCCATACCACAAGGTACCATGCTCATCCTCGCGAATATCCTTTTCCCGATTCTCCTTCATATTTTCCTTTATCTCCTCTATTTCCTTGTCTCCTACGTGAGCTTTTATTATCCTGTCCTGTAGCGTCGGTTGGACTTCCATAGTAGCTAGGTATCCTTCAGATACTACCTCCAATCTAAGGTCCTTGAATTGCTTGCACAAATCCTCAGGCAATTCACCAATTGTCAATCCATTGGCATAAACCTTCCGGCTCAGAGCATCTTTTACTACATTGGCCTTTCCTGGGTGGTATTGCAGATTCATATCATAATCCTTGATAAGTTCCAACCATCTCCGTTGCCTCATGTTCAGTTCCTTCTGCGTGAATATGTACTTCAGGCTCTTGTGGTCGGTGTACACATCACAGGGTTTTCCCATTAAGTAATGCCTCCATATCTTGAGCGCATGAACCACTGACGCTAACTCCAAGTTGTGTGTGGGGTAATTCCGCTCATGGTGCTTGAGTTGTCGCGAGGCATATGACACTACTCTTCCATCTTGCATCAGCACACTCCCAAGTCCTTGTCGAGAGGCATCATAGTACACTTGGAAATCCTTCTGAAGATCTGGTAAACATAGAACTGACGCGGTCACTAGTCGACGCTTCAGTTCCTGAAAGCTGGCTTCACATACGTCTGACCACTCAAACTTCCTCTCCTTCTTCAGAAGTTCAGTCATCGGCTTAGCAATCTTGGAAAAGTTTTCAATGAACCTCCTATAATATCCAGCAAGTCCCAAAAGCTTCGAATCTCTCCCGCATTCTTGGGTGCTTCCTACTCAGTTACTGCAGTCACTTTACTTGGATCAACAGCGACTCCTTCTCCTGACACTACGTGCCCAAGAAACCCAACGGTGTTAAGCCAGAATTCACACTTGCTAAATTTGGCATACAGCTGGTGTTCCCTCAGTTTCTCCATAATCAGTTGCAGATGTTTCTCATGCTCAGCATTATCCTTGGAATATATCAGTATGTCGTCAATAAACAACACCACGAACTTGTCCAAGTACTCCATAAATACCTTGTTCATAATGGTCATGAAATATGCCGGGGCATTCGTTAGTCCAAAAGACATAACCGTATACTCATATAAACCATACCTAGTGGTGAAGGCGGTTTTTGGTACGTCCTCCTCTCGGATCTTCAATTGAAAGTAACCAGATCGCAGATCAATCTTGCTGAACACCTTTTCTCCTTCCAGTTGATCAAACAAATTATTTATGTTCGGCAGAGGGTACTTGTTCTTGATGGTTACTTCATTCAGCGAGCGGTAGTCCACCACTAATCTCTTGGTGCTGTCTTTCTTCTCCACAAACAGAACAGGTGCACCCCATGACGACGAACTAGGCTGAATGAATACCTTTTCCAGCTGCTCTTTCAACTGCTTCTTCAATTCCTTCAGCTCATCCACATCCATCTTATATGGTTTCTTTGCTATTGGTCCTGTTTCCGGCATCAGGTCGATGAGAAACTCCACTTCCCTGTCAGGTGGCATCCCTGGCAGCTCTTCCGCAAACACGTTAGGGTAATCCCTAATCACTGGCACGGTATCCATGCTAACCCCCTTAAGAGAATTCAACTTACACCTTCCTGGTCGTGCAGCTGACTTGAATCTAATCCTCTTACCATCCGGGGTTTTGAGTGAAACAGCTCGCTGTGCACAACCTATGTGTCCCCCATGCATATGATCAAACAACAACAAACAATAGCAGACAATCACAAGCAAGCAACACATCAACAAACAAGCGATCCAGCGACATCCCAGGTGTTATCCTAGCAGTATATACCTACTGAAATAGTTTTACAAGAGTTGGCAATGGTTAACTAAACAGTCGATCAACTAAACAACAAAAACAGCAATCTGCCAGAACAGTCCAGCATCGTTCGCAAATTTTTCCGCCTGACTTAAACTCGTCAGAAAATTTAGCTGAATATTGCGCATATAGTACAGAGAGTTTTGCATCAGCCCAATTTTTTTCAGATTTTTCCGAGTTACCAGAAAAATATGAAAAATCATACAGTACTGCTATATCAGCAGAAAACTGTAGTGAAAATAACACAGATAGTAACCAAACTTGCCATAACTCTTTCATAAAAGTTTGCACAAATAATTCTTGGGATATTGGAGTACACAAATAAGCAACTAATTACTCTTGAACTAACACGAACTAAGCTTCACAACGATCGAGACTAATCCTAACGAATTTACCTAACGAGGACTAATTGGTGGACTTCTATCTACTTCTTGAAGAGGTTGCAGTAGGTCCTTGCTGTCATGCGTTGACGCTACGCTCGCGATACAACCATGGCGGTGGAGTGTACACCTCTCCTGAGTCATCACTTGAAATCTCAAACTCCACCTCTTCTCGATCCTCCTCTTCTTCTTCACTCTCAGCTGCAACTGCTACAACTTCATCTCCTCCACCATCATCGTCTCCATCATCATCATCCTCGTCCTCATCATCATCATCGTTCCCACTATCATCATCATCCCCATTGTTGCCATCATCTCCATTTTCATCATCAGAGGGTGGATTCAGCTGCGCTTGGAGAGCGGCAATCTGGGCTGTCATAGCTTCAATAGTTTGATCCCTTTCCTGGACGGTCCCCTGCAACTGTTGTATGTTCTGGGTGTTCTCCTGCACAGTACCATGAAGATGAGCTATGGTTGCATCTCTGGCTATCAGGGCAATCTCCAGAACTCCCACAGCTTCATGCAGGGTGTCAATCTCCTGTCCTTGGAGCACCATACCATTGCTAGCAAAATCTGCAATCTCCTTTATCATCCTCACCTTCTCAGCTAGAGCTCCATTCTCCCTTTCCATGTCCTCTATGTGCCTCCGACGGGGCGGCATGTTGTTCCTGTCACCCGGGGTAACCACAATGTGCCCATCTTCATCACGCCTCCCATAGTCACGGTAGGGTGAATCTGCTGGCAGTAGGTGTCGGACACTATGGCACTGGCGAGACAGGGCTTCATGTATGGCCAAGTTGATTCCAAGTCCCCAGTTGCAGTATGTCTTGGTGTAGATCAAGTGCACGGGGTTTGGCAAGGCAGCATCTCTGAATATGAAGGTGGTGATCTCCCATGCATCCTCTCCATATCCATAGGTGTACAACCTTCTTCCCTTGAACATGGGCAGTGGCAATCCCAATGACTGCGAGAGCTGAGCTAACTGCCTTGCAAAGGGCCTTGGTGACTCCATGGTGGCATACTCAGTCCTGACTTCTCCCATCTATCAAGTAAAAGAGGAAAGTGTGAGAATAGCATATGGTAAGAATTTACGAGGGTTAAAGGCATAAGATGAAAGACAGAGTTAGTATAGGCTTTAATAAATCTATGGCTTCCTAATCCAATTCTAGGTCACGATCCTACAGTCGACACACGGGCTCTGATACCATCCTGCAACACCCCGGTTCTGAAAAGACCGTGGCCTCTATGTGACATGCCAATCCCTGGATCGGTTCATTGCCCACAATAGAGTAAGATGAATAACATAGCAAAATAACCGTGTATCATAGATAACGAAGATCCAGAGTACCATTATTACAATAAAAGCTTAGCCCAAAGCTAGCTCAAAGTATTCAGGTAGCAACATAAACAAAGTAAATCCTCCATTCTTCAAATTGCCCACAAGTGAACAAGTGCCGAGTGGAGTACCGTGGCCTATATCGATTACTCAGAATCGGAATATCCTGCAACATGAAACGTAGCAGTCCCGAAGGGTCAATACATGGAATGTATGGCAAGTAGAGCTAGTAAAGGAGACAATAGTGCTAACATCTACATGCATATTTGGCAAGTGGAGCTGTGTCTGGCTTGCATTTGCAAATACATTTGTCCTACTTTCATAAACAGTTTTTGATTTTCTTTGAAAAGATCCCAATTAAGTTAACCCAACAATATTAAAACAATTATGAAATTAGAATGAGCGAGAAACATGTCATGGGATCAATATCAAGCAACTCAGTTGTCCATAACCGGGGACACGGCTAATCGATTAGATTATACACCCTGCAGAGGTTAGTACACTTTACCCATGTGACTTGGCCAGCCCAGCTCGTACCATCACTCTCATTTTGAGTGGTGGTAGGGAGAAGTCCAAGTTGAGACCGTTCGGGAAGTAGCTCCCCAATCCCGACGCGCACCGGTCCAACCTACCAAAATTCTACATCTCTGGATACGCGGGTTCGGGTCACCACAACCTACTAAGTCCAACCAACCGCCCATTCCATTATTGGCACATGGTTGTACACGTAAGCTACACAATAAAGAAGCCAATCATTCTCTCTTGATACCTGGGTGCCTTTCCGCAATGAAACCACCAAAAATTATCAATACCATCACACCCAGGAGATTCATTGATTAAGTTGTTTTAGTTTTCATAAACCAATACTTTTAGAAACAAGTCTCAATGATGTAACCCAGCCCTCGTTCAACATAGCATGGCTAAGCACATCTACCAACGGTGGTTCATCTACAAGGAAATCCCTACCACATAATAGGACATAGCATAGCGATAGTATCATCCTACACATGCATCTACAAAATACACGACAATGCATTGAAAATAGTAGGATGATATCATGAACAAAGTAGCATCTACTTGCCTTGGTTGTAGCGGTCAGAAGAACAATCCACACATGAGCAAGCGTTGCACTCGTCACAATCTACACGATACAATTGCATCCATAAACAAACAATCCACAAGCATATGCAACAAAGATGATGCATGAATGCAAGAACGACAAGTGAATTGGTGCTACAGCTGCACCACAACTTCCTATTCCATAATACTACCGATTGCATGCATGGAAAATAGTTTTAGTGCTAGGAAAACTATTTCGCAAAAGGTAATGCTCAAAACTAGAGCTAGAACCCAAATAATTCACTACCGGTAGTATACTATTTGTAAAATCTTGGGAAAATTCTACCGCATAGGCATCGCTGATTAGAAACAGTACCAACTGGAATTACTCAAAAAGGAATTATAAAACTCCCCGAGTAATTAAAACACTGCAGAAAGCCACTAGACAGTTTCTGCAGAAGTTTTTACTGTAAGCCAATCCTTTTAATTCACGATGAGATTCCCCTCGATTCCACTGAATCCAGGGACATATCATACGCGATTTTTGGAGCTACCGATCTTTTTCTACGAATTTATTATTCCGAAAAGGCCACTAACTAGTTTGATTAAACTGTACTAAACCTTGCTGCAAAAGCCTGAACCAGAGGTACAGCAAGATTCTACACGACTCACTGAATCTACACATATTTTATTTGCAATTTTTGGCCAAGCGGTTTAATTTCTATGCAATTTACAAGTTTTCTACTGAAATCTGTCAACTAAAAGGATTAACGAAACTAACCCAGTCAACTGTGTCTGTTGACTGGTCAACGCGGCTGCTGACTGGGCGCTGACTGGGCATCTAACTAGTCAACGCCTGGGTCTGACCGGTCAACGAACGATTTGAACCTCTGATCTGAAATCTGACGGTGGCTGCAGTCTTACCGGAAACGAATGGTGAAACGGACGGCTGCGAGTTCCGGACGGTGCGGCGATCGGCTCCGGGTCGGTGTTTTTCCTGCGCGGATGGAAACGGTCAGCGCAACGGATTAAAACGGTCACGCAACGGCGGCGGCGTTCGGCACGCGAGCATGCGTGTGTGCGTGCGTGCGTGCATGCAGCGCAGCGACGCATAAGCGCAGCAGCGCCGCAGCGGCGAGTAGCGAGCGTAGCAGCGGGCGGCGAAACAGCGGCGGCAGCGCAGGCAGAACCGTAGGCACAGCGTCTGCTGCGGCTGGCTTGGGCAGCATGGCGGGTCAGGCGCGCTGCGGGCGGTCGGGCGCGGGAGAGGCGAAGTGCGGCCGAGGGTGCTGCGAGGCGGCGGGGATGGGGCGGAGCAGGGGCGGCTCGCGGCGCAGGCGGGAGGGAGTACCTGGCGGCGGACGAGGGCGACGGGCGACGGCGCAAGGGCGGGTGGCGGCGGCGCCAGGAGGCGGCGGCCGGGTGCGGTTCCCGAGGAGGAGGGCGATGGCGGCGGGGGCGATCGAGGGCAAGGGGTCGGGCTCGGTTCCCGAGGCAGCCGGCTCGGCCCTTTAAGTGGGGCCCCTTGCGGGTCCTACTCCAAACCGGCGCGCGATTGGACACGAACTCGGAAATCGGTCCGGAATTTCGGACCATTTTCCGGCGATTCACTAAAACGGCGACAACTTCTCCGTACGAGCTCCGATTCAAGCGATTCTTGCTCCTACGGTTTTGTGAAGTCGAGGGGAACAATCTAGGGTCAAGGTTTGAGCGAAACCACTAATCTACAAGGGTGTTCAACGCTAGTCCTACTAAAGCTTCCCGCAGGAACCTCGTAGCAAAATAGAATAGGGTTTTGAAAGTAGCGTTTCGCTGAACCTTTTCACTCGACGGTTTTGCATGGAAAAATATGATGCGATGCTATGAATGATATGCAAGACCAAATCTAAAATTTGGGATGTGCCACAAAAGGGACTCGGGTGCAAGTCACATTGGAAAGGCAAGTCGTCATGACACTTTGGTACTTGGGAGTTGGCATGTTCTGCTAGGTGCCGCTACGGACTGATCGATTTAGAGTCGGACTCTAATCGTGTCCAAGTAGCGATGAGCCTGCGGAGTCACACACTTAAGAGCGGGAGAAAGTTTGGATTGGACCTGAACTGGAAATCTGGTTGGGTTGGACCCGAGCCTGATTTGGACTGAGTCAGTGAGTTGGACTCACAGGTACTAACATTATATGGGTTTTAGTGAATGGGCCGCGCGAGCAGAGCCCACGTTCACTCCCTATATATACTGGAGCACCGTAACCCTGAAAGGTAAATTGTTGATCGGTTGGGTCATTCCATGTGTTGGAAACCCTAGCTCCACAGCAGTCCGGCCGTCGTATCGAACCTAGCAGTTCGCCGCCGGTGCTCCTCCTTGTACGTGTGGATACCAGCAGAGGTGATGTACGATCAGCACCAGGACGATCGAATCGCGAGGACTGCACTGCATCAACTGATGCTCTTTATCAGTAATCCGCAACTACGAGTCTAGTGGTAAACCTCGTGGCCTTCGACCTCGCCTAGATCTTGGGATCACCACGTTAGAGGTAAAAGGTTTGTTTTATCTCTGCGTGGCCCAACAGTGGATTCCTCCATTCAGATGGAAGGCAAGATCAACCAAGCCAATGAGAACCGCAAGCGTCGAATGATGCATCAACCAGGAACCCACCATACCCCAAAGTATCGCCCCAACCCGTCTACAGGATTTTCCCCAAGAAACAATAGACCCCCGATGACCCGTCCAACCTATCCCAACCATGGAGGAGGAAACCCAAGGCCCAGAGGAAACCATCACAACAACAACCCCGGCAACACCAACTACTTTAACCGTGCACCGCCCAAGTTCAACAACAACAATGTTGCCACCAACACGAACACTGCCCCAAGGACTGGAAGCAATGTTGTGCTTGTTGCAGGAAAAGAAAAGTCTCAGGTTACTTGTTATGAATGCGGAACCAAGGGTCACTATTCCAATGAGTGCTGCAAGAAGATTGCAGCAGCCCCCAATGTGAATGCCCTAGCTCAGTAGCAGGGTCGTGTTCAGCATGGAAGAATATTTTCCCTAGGGAATTCGCTCAACCGCAACAACCGTTTGTTTCTCATGAATGCTGAAGAAGCCCAAGAAGCGCCAGATATCGTGCTGGGTATGTTTTCTGTTAACTTAGTACTTGCAAGAGTGTTGTTTGATTCTAGAGCATCGCACTCGTTTGTTAGAGTAGAATTTTCATGCACTAGTAAGATTTAACCCAGAAAATTGAAGCATGTTATGATAGTTCAAATACTTGGTTCAACCACCAAAGCTAGACAAATATGCAAGGCCGTACCTATCAGAATCCATGGCATAGATTTTTATGCTAACCTAATAGTACTTGGAACTAAACGTTTGGAAGTAGTACTAGGAATGGATTGGATGTCGAAACATAAAGGATTAATCGACTGTGCCAAGAAATCCATAACCATGACCAGTACAACCAGAATATCAGTAGAGCATGTATCTGAAACCTTGTCCCATCAATTCAAGTGCAACAAGAGTATAGACCAACCCACCATTGACCAAGTCATAGTAGTCTGTGAATACCCCAACATATTCCCAGATGTATTGCCCGGTATGCCCCTAGATCGAGATATCGAGTTTATCATTGAACTATTCCCTGGAACCGGACCCATAGCCCAGAGACCTTATAGTATGAACCCGTCTGAATTAGTGGAGCTGAAGAAGCAACTGGACGCTATGCTGGAGATAGGCCTGATTCAACCAAGTGTGTCGCCATGGAGATCACCTGTCTTGTTTGTGGATAAGAAATATGGAGGTAATCGTTTGTGCCCAGATTATCGGAAGCTGAATGATGTCACCATCAAGAACAAGTACCCACTGCTGAAGATAGAAGATCTGTTTGACCAGTTGACCGGTGCCAAAGTGTTTTCTAAGATTGATCTTAGAACTGGTCACCATCAAGGACTATGACCTTGACATTCACTATCACCCTGGCAAAGGCAATGTGGTAGCAGATGCTCTTAGCGCATTGCCGTGTCGATTGAACACCATGATAAAAGAAGCCCAACCAAGTTTGCATGAGGAGATGGAAAATTTCAGAGTGGAGCTAGTTAGTGAAGGATTTTTGGCTAGCATAGAACTTCAATGCACTTTGATTAGTTAGATCAAGGAGGCGCGGAAAGGAAATGCTAGTATCGATGGAATCAAACTTCGTATCAGTACAAGGAAGGTACCCGGATTCACCGAAGATGAAGAAGGAATTTTGTGGTACAAAGGACGTATCTATGTACCAGCAAATTCTGAGTTGAAGCAAGTCATTATGCAGGAAGCTCATGATACTCTTTATTCTATCCACTCGGGAGGAATGAAGTTGTATCAGGATTTGAAGGAGCAATTTTGGTGGCACAAGATGAAGAGAGAAGTTGGAAGCTACATAGCCAAGTGTGATATCTTTTAGAGAGTGAAAGCAGAACATCAACGACCCGCAGGACTTCTGTAACCATAGCAGATTCTAGAATGGAAATGGGATTCTGTAGGAATGGATTTTATCACCGGTTTGCCTACATCTAGTAGGGGAAATGACCCTATTTGTGTCATAGTGGATAGACTGTCCAACGTAGCCCATTTTATACCTGTCAAGACCACCTACCAGAGTTCGAATCTAGCAGAGCTGTACATTGCTAGAATCGTCAGTTTGAATGGAACCCCTAAGACCATAGTATCTCATCGAGGAACCCAGTTTACCTCAAGATTTTGGAAAAAAGTCCAAGAAGGGTTAGGAACCAAACTGAATTTCAGCACAGCTTATCACCCACAAACCGATGGACAAACTGAAAGAGTCAGCCAAATATTAGAAGATATGTTGAGAGCTTGTGTGCTAGAATATGGATCAAAATGGGAAGATTGTTTGCCTTTCGCAGAATTATCCTACAACAATAATTATCAAGCCAGTTTGAAAATGGCCCCATTTGAATTTATGTATGGAAGAAAGTTTCGTACCCCGTTGAATTGGTCGCAAGTAGGAGAGAGTCAGATTTTCGGACCCGATATCCTACGAGAAGCGGAAGAGAAGGTTCACAAAGTCACGTGAACACCTCAAGACCACCCAATCCAGACAGAAGAGTTATGCTGACAAGAGACGTCGAGACCTGACCTTCAATATCGGAGATTTTGTGTATCTCAAAGTATCACCCTTGAAAGGAATGCACCGTTTCCAACTGAAAGGGAAGTTAGCCCCAGATATATTCAATCCTTCAAGATTTTGAATTGCCGAGGAGAAGAATCATATCAACTGGAACTGCCGGAGGAGATGTCAGTTGTGCATGATGTGTTCCATATCTCGTTACTTCGCAAATGCCTAGAAATTCCGGAGAAGATCGAAGTTTTCAAGAGTATTGATCACTAAGCCATAGAGATCAACAAGGACCTAACTTATCGTGAAGTACCCATTCGTATTTTGGAAGAAGCCTTCAGAACCACCAGAACCCGGAGTATCAAGTTTCTCAAGATCTAGTGGAGTAACCATACTGAAGAAGAAGCTACTTGGGAGCGAGAAGATTACATTAGGACTGAGTTTCCAGATCTCTTTAGTTCCTAGTTCTTTTTTTCTTAAATCCCAGGACGGGATTTTGTGTAAGGAGGGGAGGTTTGTAACATCCCAATAATGTTAATCAAGATTATCAAGTTCTAAGTACCCAAGTTTAGGGTTAACAAAAACTTTTATTATTAAACCTAATGTGAGTGAATGTGTGAAATGCGTTAGTGTATGAATGAGTGCAATTGCCATGTTTGATTACTACAAATGGTAGGGAGTAGTTTAAAAGGGTTTACAACATCATCTAGATCATTTCCAAGCAAAATAAAATGAAGAGAAAATCAAATATAAGAAATATAAGCAAATGGTCATTTTGGCCAAACTTGTTCACTAGACCACTTTGGGTGTTCCTAGTAAAAGATTTCTATTAGAAAATTTCTCAATTATTTTCACCCCTTGCTAGATCAAGTAAAAGTGAACCCAAGCCCACTTTACAAACCAACAGAAACAAATTCCAAATATATTTAAAGGACAGTTCAAAATTGAATCAAGTGTATGCATTAAGATAACCACTTTTCAAAAACCACTCAAATCAATTCACCTTGGCAAACCCAAGAAACCTTAGACACTCAAGCCTGGGAGAAATACACTGACCAAAATATAGCCAAAAATTCAAATTTAAATTCTATTCGGCCATTTTGTCGAACACCTGGTAGACACAGATAAACCTTGCCTAACTTCTACTATGGTGAGCAGTAATTGATCAACCCTTTGTCCCCATTTCACTCCCCTAGTCTCCCCCAGCACCTAGCAACGCATACGACCACCACCCCCTCTGCCGTTTGCGCAAATGTCGTGCCGCCCAACACTCACTCGCCGGTCGAGCATGGATAACGCATAGCAGCCAGCCCTGTGCCCATCCACGAGGTCTAGGAGATAGGCCACCGTCCATCGCCACTCCCTGTCCACCCCTCAATCGCATCCTAGCCGTGGACCACCCGAGAAACGTCGCACCCAGTTCTCTGCCACCATGCTGAGAGCGCGCCAGAGCGCCGCAGCCGAAACACGCGCACACGCCGCGCCTCGCCCTCACCATGCGTGCCTGCACTCGCCGTGACCCTAGCTACCCCCAGACATGCCCATTCGCCGCTGCGCGACCAGTATCCCCTATACGCCATCTCGAACACCGCTGGTTCCGCAGAGCACCGACCAGTCCCGAGCATCCTTGACTACCCCATGTTGAGCCATTAAGCGTGTGACGACCACCATGAAACACCACACCGTCCTACGCCCTCAGCCATGTCGTTAGCCCCATGTACCATTGTCACCGAAGAGCCCGTGCCACCCCGCTCGGTCCCCATCGTCTGTGTATAAATAGAGGCAACCCTCGCCTCTATTATTCACACCATCTCACTCCCCACTCCTCACAGAACCTCCCACACCTCTCCCCGGAGCAAGGCGAGCACCAACCCACCAGAATTTCACTGGAGTTTGCCGCTATAGAGGAGAAGAGGGGCTGTTGATTGCGACCGCCCCAGGAGCCGCCGCGACCACCATTCAAACCGCCGTTGTCTCCAACATCGTTCGCCCCCATCGCCGACCCTAGATGGAGCCTAGGTGAGCCACCGCGTACCCCCACCGCCACCGTTAGGGTTCGGTCTCACCGGAGCTATCCGACGTAGACGACGAATGTCGGCCGTAGATCTTGGTCTAATTGCATGGATTAGATTGAAACTATCATTTCGGGTTAAATGAGCCACTGACTAGCGGGATCTCCCTGTCAGCATCCCGCTACGCGCACGTAGTGCAGCTGGGCCGGGCCATTCCCTTTCCCGCGCAGAGCCGTTGATTCAAATAATCTTTTTCCATTTTAGTACAAACTAGATTCTGTTAGTACATTCAAAAATCAATTCAAAGAGATTTACTAAACCAAATAGAATGATTCCAATTTTGTTAGAAAGGTTTCCAAATTATCTATCCAAGCCCATTGGATTCTAACCATTTGAAATTATAGATCACCTATAGTAAAGATAACAAGACAGTGACTTTTCCACATTCAAACATTTTTGAAAAATCAACCGTAAATGCTTTTGAGTTAATTCCAACTCTCAAAAATCACATTTGACAAGATCTATCGGAATATGTAAAAATATTTAGGTTTACATGTAGTGATCTTGGATTACTACTAAAAGAATGCTCTATAGGCATTTCTAGTCACATTAATTGTACAAAATAGTAATTTTAAACTTTATAAAATATGACCACCACTTTAAATCACATTCCAAAGTATGAGAATATGTGGTGATGACATGTGTCAACATGACCCCATATTTTAATTGGAGAATATTAAATCTTAAGTACTTTCAATGAGTAGAAATTACTTTTCTAAAATAAGAAAGATAAGACTAGGTCTTTATTTCATGTGATGATTGTGATGATGCTAGATCATCTAGTGTGAACCTTTGTGTGCCAAATATAGGTAGTTAAGTATTCTTTGGTAATTGTGTACCTCGTATTCATTTATAGATGCTAGTACTGACCAAGGCTACGAGGAAGAAGAAGAAAACTGCAACCACTGCACTACTCAAGGCAAGCCTAACACTACAAGTTAACTATGCAAGCTAACACTTGCAAGTTTCTTAACTATGAAAGCCATCACAAATTGCAAGATAACCTATGCAATATGTTTAGGCATGCTTTGGTTATGCAACTTTGATTATACCAATCCCAAGTTTTACTTGCAAGCTTTATTCTTTTATTTTTACCAAAGTTCTTTACTTTTAGTTTGTGCTTTGTGAGTTTGGAAAAATAGTATAGATAGCATAAAGAGTATAAAACCAGGCCTAAGCAGTTATACTTAGATGCCATCAAGAGTATAAAACTAGAGTTGGATAGTTACGTCAGATTAGCACCCCTCATTAGTGAATACCCTCAGTTTTAGTGGCTAGTGCTAAGCATAAAAGTTGATCACTTTAGATGGGAATACTTGGTGAAAATGATTATGAAAACCTTGGTATGAGGATTCATTCTATTTAAATGTTTTGACATGTGTTATGAACGCAAGATGATTTGAGGATGAAAATACTGAGGCATGAGCCTTGACCCTTTATAAAAACTGATGGTTGGCTTCGAATGCGATACCATTCCAATTTTACGGTACAACCACAATACCTGAATTGGGTAGGGCTTGACTGGAAGTTTATATGTCTTAGTATGGGTTCCCTTGCGGAAGAGGTTGAGGTGAGGCTACCTCGTGATGACTGTCCACCTATGAAGTTCGCAAGATGACCGATGGTCATGGTTGGGAGGCCAAACTCATAGGGGAGGTGCTTATACTAGGGTGTGTAATTGAAAGGTTAGGATTGATTATCCGCATACTAAGTATGATGATTCAGGGTTGTCCCTGACAGATGTATCCAATGTTGTGGTGAAAGTGTACCACCTCTGCAGAGTGTCAAACTATTCGAATAGCCGCGTCCGCGGTCATGGATAGTTGGAGTGGCCATACTATTCCGTCATTAGATGTTTTCAAAATGACTTATGAAATGAACTTTGACTTTGACTTGACCACACCAGGGTTGTGAACATGAAAACTAAGTTCCCACTTAGGTGTTATAGAACATTAAACTAGTTTTCTTTACTTCTGAACTCAATTTGAAATAAACCTGGATTTTTGCAAATAAACATGGATTTTTGCAAATAAACCTAGAGCTTAGGATTCCTACTCGAACTACTTTACTTATTAGTGATAGTTTGCGAGTACTTAAAGAGTACTCATGGCTTTGTCCCTGGGTATTCCCATGGCCAGACTATGAGGAGGACTACCAGGATGATGGACAGTAGGAGGTCTATGACAACTAGGATCATCTCCCATCGTCAGCATTGCCTATGACCCTAAAGATGAAGCCCCGCTATGTTTAATTTCCGTTGCATTGATTGTATTAAGACTGGATCATGAGATATTTTATTTGTAAGACCTTTGTTATGGTTTGTAATGGATGATCTACTGTGGTACCAATCCTATTATGTTAATCCTTGGATTGCGAGGTATGGCATAACAGGCATCTGGGATTAAAAATCTGGGTGTTGACAGCTGACAGCTGGGCTTTAGCAAAGCGAGGGCAGTAGCTGCTGGCGGCTGCGCGTGGGCGGTAGGGAGAGGAGGAAAGAAGGGGGCTCTCCTGAGTTAGGTTTAGCAGTAGTTTTTATTTCTTAAATCATTTTATTCTTTTTTGTTTTGTGTTTTTCTATTTGTAATTTCAATTACAAATCTGTTTTGAATAGTTTCAAAATACAACGGGATTGTAAAATATCTGAAAGCACTAAGGGTCCCTTTATACTATCTGGGCTCCGAACATTTTTTTATTTTTCACATAATCAAAACCATTTGATGGTGTTCAAAGAGAGAGAGGAAGACATTAGGGTTTAGTGTTTTGAGAGCCTTTTTATTTCATGCATTCATTTTAAATGATGATGATGCTCATGAATGCACAAACAAATCCTATTTCCCATTTAATAAAAACTAGGGTTGTCAGAATTATATCCCCCTTAAAAGAATCTCTTCCCGAGATTCCTAGGTAGGAAGATAGAAGGAGCAAGGTTACACTAAACTTCGACGGTCTTCTCAAAGAGGTTGATCCATGTGATTATGACGAGTGGACGAAGCGCTTCGTAAACTTTGAGGTGGCTGCTCACACTGAAGATGAGAGGGAATGACACGGAACCACAAACTGAGTATCTCATGGTTAACTCGTGGATAGATGTTTCATAACATCTCTAGCGCTAACAAACATGAAACACGCCAATGTACGGGGGAAACAAAAGGAGAAGGTTTCAAGGTGACAGATAGCTGGTCTTCATAAGGATTGAGACCATGGAGCTTGCAGAAGAGTTTTGATTTCTGAGGGAAGGAGACTTCAAACAGATGGAAAAAGATATGCAGACTTCGAGAGGTAAACCTCTACTAAATAGCTTAATAGAGATTTAAAGGTGGAAAAGATAGATACCAACAAAACCAAGTTCTTGAACTACTGCTGACGCAGAAGGGTCGCTCTTTCATTCAACAGAAGGCCAAGACAGAAAGGTGTTTTGGTGGAGAGGACTCATAAAAGTCACAAGGAACATGTAACAAGAGGAACTATTGATTACTAAAATCATAATTGCTCTTTGAACATGTTTAAGAAAGCGATAAGGAAACTCGTTATCCATCCAGAACTATCAAAATCTTGCTAATGATCATGATATCACTTTACACCACCAAGATTAATAGTTAAGAAGATTCCTGATGACACGAGAAGAAAGAAACTTCGTTCTCAGACTCCAAGTAACAAGACGCTTGCCATCATAAAAGGATTTGTAGGATCGACCGAAAGACATTTAGCAACACTTTGACCTCATCTGAGATATGACGAGATACTGGAGTTTGTTTCTCCTGACAACCCAAAATGGTTTGTCATGACGGACCACAAGAGTAACTTGCATCGGTAGACACCAGTGCACATCTACTACTTGGCTACCAACTGGTAGACAAAGGTCGGAAAGCAACAAGGAAAAGGCACATGCTCGGGATAGAATCCCAAGATGTGGATACAAAAGTCAACAATCTTCCGGAGACCAATGCAAGAAAGGGAGATGTAGCAGAGTCTCGAATACATATGCAAGTCTCACGAAGAGTATCTTGTCATGATACATTTGGTTCCATTAAAGAACATCTGCCATACCATGTGGTAGGGGAAGTCCTTTGTCGTCACTATTCAATAGCGACAATATCCACAAGCTTGAGGCTATACTAGAAGGTACTAGGCATCCTGAAGTAATGTGTGAACATTAATGGTAGGGGTCAAGAAAATGGATCTTGGGTTAAATGTCAGCGTCATGTACAAGATTCACAACACCAGAATCTAGCACAATCGGGGATCTTAGGTTCAAGTCAAGGGTTAAAACCCAGGGAAAGGAGTAAGTACTACTTGAGTGACAGGGGTACACTTGAAAATAGTAATCATGAGTAACTTCAAAGATAAGAAACAACTTCTAAAGTACCCAAAAGAATAAAAAGGAGGCACACGAGGCGAAAAGAGACCTCGAAGCCTAGAACAGATCACTGTGGAACCATCAACATGATGTTGTGGACCCGTGGAAAACAGAGATCACGATGGAAAGAAATCTCTCAAATGAAACATAACAAAGGGGGACAAGGAACACACACAAGTAACTCTAGAGAACTCAACACTAGGTCAAATGGTTGAGAACCGGCATGCCTGAAGAGGCACCTAAGTTTTGAAAGACTAGACGAGATAGAATTTTTTTTCCAAATCAACACAAGATAAGACGACCCAGAGTTAGAGCGAAACTGGATAAGGAGAAAAAGAAGCATAGTAGAGTTTTCACACATAATTTTCATCTTTGAAAATAGTTTTCACAAGCACTAGACTCAACATCGACCAGTAGAAAGGGTTTCCGACAGTCTGTAATACTCTGATACCAAAACCTGTGACACCCCTGGGATTAGGGCTAGATAAATCCCAGACAGCCGTCTAAACATAAGCCTAACCTAAACCACGAAAGAGCACAGAGAATTAATTAGTAACACAATAGTGACCCTATGAAACAAATTTTATTACATCGCGCTCATAACTGAGCAAAGAACCAAAATATTACAAGTAGAGGTCACTGACCACAAACATCAAACAACGGAAGGAAAATTATGCTATTAACTATAGCAAACTTAACAAATGGCCTAAGAGGCCTGAAGCATAATGATGATGTCCAATCCATAGATCCCAGACTGCCCACTGGGAACCCCAAGCTACTTGTCGATGTCGATGCAATGAAGAACTCATCTGCAAAAGTATCAACAAAGCAACGGTGAGTACAGGGTGTACTCCGCAAGACTTATGGCTGGTGGAGTTATTTTGCATAAAGCCATATTTGTTTGTAAGACAAGAGGGAGAAGAATCTCGACTAATCAGAATATTTTAAAAGGGTATAAGAGAGCGGTATCTCTTGCTTTGATCATCTTTTGCTATCCACCGAATCATTATCAGCTGAACCTATCTAGGATCACCCCCTCTATCCCTGAGGAAGCATCCTTAAGCACACATTGATCTGCCAAGTTTTACGATTAGGTTAAATTTCTCTATGATCTTAGAATCTGGTCACCAAGTCGTCCATAACCGTGGACACGGCTTTTCAAAAAGATTTAACCCTGCAGGGATGTACAACTTTACCCACACATACCAACGGATTCTTAATACGAGATCATTAGCCCTCTTCCTTGGAGGGCCGGCAGAGAGTGGTTGACCACGACCTTTACCTTGCTTTCGCCGAGACCATGAGTCACGCACTAGGGAGATTCCGCCGTAACAGGTCGAGTCCCAAAGTCGGTCCCTAATGATGTGTGCAGGGTTCAAGATTACGGGTGTCATGCATCTCTTGTTCCCGACTATGCTTACCTACATGTTATGAATGCACCTCCTTCACCTCCTTCGAGAAGAACCAGAATGCGTATGTCGAATGGAATTCCTGAACTATGTGACTCATGGAATCTACTCGGCAAGTGAGTTGGTCGAGGGGATTTCCAGGCCCCTGTGTGGTTGTACGCTCATCTTGGTCCATAGGCAAGAACTCATGTCCTAGTAGTGGAAAGTATGGTACTACAAAAACCACAACCCACCGTGGTCTCCCATACAAGCCTTAACATGTTTAATTTTCATCTCTGATCATACCACATCATCCTATCATACTAGGTTCATTCGCAGCTCTGATTCATCAACCGGATGGACCAGTGATAACAGCTAAGCATGGCTAAGCACAACAGATATAATAGCTCTAGCAATGCTTCACAAGCACAAACCCTAGTTATGCTAGGAGCAGTGGATAAGGGAATATAGTCTTCAAAGGTAACATGCATAAGATAGGATTACTCTATCTATCAATAAAAGACTTTAGAATCGCATGCACATGGAAAGAATTTAAATAATTGAAAACATAGGATTATATCATGTGTGGGGCTTTGCTTGCCTTTGCCAGTTGATATCCAGAAAGCAGAGCTTCGGACATCTGGTACTTTACTTGATTACGTTGGTCAAGTATTGATCTTTAATCTTCGATGGTGTTGATCTCGATCATCGATCTTGATCTCGATATCGTATTCTACTGGAGAAGAACCAAACACCAGAAAGAAAGGGAAACATTCAAAGCATCGCATTGATGCAATGCTCAAACAAGGACGATGATATGACAAGTTAAATTGTATCGAAAAGTAACCCTAAGGCATGCTCGACAATTTAATCGGGGTTCCGAAGGGTGCAAACTCTAACTCAGGGAATCTCCGGATGCATATGAGAGGGGTACATTTAGTTCTTCTAATTAACTTGCAATTGAAGTTGTTGAACAATGCATGATTATAATTCTATGAGATAGATCTCAATTTTCTAAACATTTTGATATATTATATATATTTTCTGACTTAAAATGAATTAGTTATGATTTTCTCAATTTTAATTCATTTTTAAAACAATTAAACATTTTTAAGTTATATAAATTATTTTACAACCTGGACCCACATGTCATGTATTTATTCATTTCAGGAAACAATTATGGAAATGATTAAATATCTGACAATGGGGACCCACTTGTTAGCATTTTCTTATTTACAGAAAACATTTAAGATAAAAGAAAAGGGGATATATTGCCTCAGGATGACGTCATGCTGTCATCATCCATGGAGCTACTCTCAAGACGAGAACGGGCGCGGTGTAGGGGCGATGCGAGGCTGCGGGACGAGGCATGCTTGATGCGGGCTTGCGCGTTGAACATGTTAGTGGCGGCGCCACTCCTGGATGATTGCCATAGCGACGACAACGGTGATGAACATCGACAGCGGCTACAGGTGGTCGTCGGGGAGGCCAACCAAGGGGAAAGGGAGGAATCAGAGAGGGCAACGAGGACCAGCAGCTCACTAGGAGTGCGGTAGTGGTGTCGGTGAGGCTCAGGGAGGCCGGATGGTGACGAATCGATGATGACAACCTTGGTGGCCGACGGTGTTTCGGGGTCGATTCCGGCGAGATGGCAGCTCCCCTGCTTGCACGCTTCACGGAGGAGAACAAGGAAGACACGACGCGTCTAACGGTGGCCTCAGCGTGATGTGGGGTGGCCGAGAACGGCGGAGCTCGTCGGCGTCTGAGAGTCTAGTGTTTCGGCCCTAGGGAAAACGAGAGAGGGAGAGGAAGAAGTGGCGTGCTAGGGCTTCTCGGCAGCGAGAGGGGGAATTGTAGGCGCTGGCGGGCTGCGGCATGTATCTTGGCGCATCTCCGGTGACAGACGGCGGACGACACGACAACGAGCTGGTTCCTCGTCGGGGACAAAGACGACGGCGACGAACAGATGGATCGAAATGGTACCGGGCCGGCTTGGCTACAGATGGGCCTAGGTGGGTCAGTTGCTGGGCTACGGCAAAGCGAGGGCAGCGGCTGCTGGAGGTTGCGCGTGGGCGGTAGGGAGAGGAGGAAAGAAGGGGGCTCGGCCCAGTTAGGTTTAGCAGTAGTTTTTATTTCTGAAATCATTTTATTATTTTATGTTTTGTGTTTTTCTATTTGTAATTTCAATTAAAAATCTGTTTTGAATAGTTTCAATATACAAGGGGATTTGTAAAATATCTGAAAGCACTAAGGGGCCCTTTATACTATTTGGGCTCCAAACATTTTGTTATTTTTCACATAATCAAAACCATTTGAAGGTTTTCAAAGAGAGAGAGGAAGATATTAGGGTTTAGGGTTTTGAGAGCCTTTTTATTTCATGCATTCATTTTAAATGATGATGATGCTCATGAATGCACAAACAAATCCTATTTACCATTTAATAAAAACTAGGGTTGTTACAACCCAAAGTGGCTAAGTGGGTTAGCACTAGTCATATGCTCAAACTCCATCATGTTGGTGGATACTTGTAACTCAAAACAAAACTTAACACAACTAAAATAAATAAGAAAAAACTAAAAGACCTATAATGCTTAGATCCACGGAAACGATGCCAGAAAATAGCTTGATGACTGCAAGTGCACAATTTGTTTGTAGCTAGTTTCGAAATAAATATATCGATCCCACGGGGTGCAGGAGTCTAAAGTCTAATAACCCTTGAAATAAATACTAAAATAGAAATGCTAAGTACAGTTCTAAGTAACAAGATAAAATATGAGTGTTCTGTAAAAAGGGTGTTTCTGGGTTTTTGTATAAGAGAACAATGAGTAAAGTAAAAAAAACTGAATATAGAAAATAAGTATCATGTATGTAAAAGAGATTTGAAACTTCAGTGGGGAAAAGCGTTCTTAGGGAGTAGAGGATACACCTATGGCATTTATAAAGGGCTAAGGTATTATCATGAACATTCTTAACTATGTATGTGTGGGAGGAACTCCGTATTTGAACAAATAGGCAGCAACCACTGCTCACATCATCCTCATAACCACAACATACAACAATCAACATCAATTGAATTATCGCGCTATTAAGGGACTTGATCCCGTAGGACGTATCCCATGGCATGGATAGTGATTTGTGAGTTTCCTCGATTCCCAAGTTGAGACGTAAGGAGTGCCAACAACTTTATAGTCACTGTAAGTGCTAACACACCTCATTCTACCAACAAGTAGTTGCCTCCATCAAGTCCCCACAAGAGGAAAATATTGAGAGGTTGACTTCTCCCAACATCAAGATGAAGACAATCTAACACATGATCACGTCGATGAATATCATAATAAACTTTATTTTATTTCATTCTCATACTAGGGTTTCTCCATCTCCCCAAGAGCTAATGATCTACTCATACATGGAGGCAATCAACATCATGACCAAGACAATGTAATCTATCATAGATGAATAGTACTTGTATAAATCCACAACTAGCATGGAAATTACAACAAGATCTAGAAAAGATGTAGACGGGATGTATGGAGATGGTGGTGATGCCGCGGCTAATGATGAAGATCAATTCCTTATCCTCCTAGATCTATGTAGGGCAAAGATGGATCCCCAGTGGATGACTTCACCCTCTAGATCCCTTTCGGAGGTGAGGTTTGGACGATTTCTGGGTGTTTTGTATGTCGTCTCTCTGATCCAATTGCACGGGCTGAAACTATTTGCGGAGGCGGTGTCGGTGCCAACTATACGGTGGGAACTATATGGCCGAAAAAGTTCCTCCCGCCATATAGTTGGTCGTTAAACCCACTATATCCTCCAATTACTTCAGGTTTTCTTCTGGTGTTATTAATATTTCCTAAATAAGAAACTTACGTTGTTTTTCGCTCCTTTTCACTCCAATATAACTGGTCCAAGAATTGTGTCCATCGTATCCATCATCTGACATGATCCTGGTGAAAATAAACATAAAAGGTGTGCGCGAACTCTGTAAAATACCAAGATCCTACCACTACAATGCAAAATAATAATATAAAACATGATGCAAATATGCACTCATCAACTTCCCCAAGCTTAGACTCTTGCTCATCCCGAGCAAATTTAGCTTTAATGGATGTGATCCTCATATTGGTGAAGTTGAGTCGAAAAAATAAATGAGGCAGTTGCAGCATGTATTTATCGTATTGGATACATAGGAATAAGTTCATGAATAGTACCTTACTCGAACCATACGAATAATATTAGCAGGCTTCCACAACTTAGCAATTAACATGTCACAAAATATTACTCTCAAGATGATGTTAAAGTATTCGGTTCAACCGAATGAGTTAGCGAGGTAGTCCCAAGTGTTTTAGGATTAACATACTCACTTGGGATTCAAAATCTCAAACGTTTCTTTGTCCTACTACAATATAGTGGTATATGCTTATTTGCTCTTTGCACATTTGCTCCTTTTCTTTTTCTTTATTTTCTAATTTCTATATATATATATATATGCTCACACTTTTGTTTAAGTGTTGAGCAAATGAGCTAGCCATACATTCCACTTCATGTAGGAATTCAAAGTTTAACGATCTCAATTACCAAATTCCAAATGTATATGAAGCATCTTTCATAGCTTAAATATTCTACCTTGTCTTGTTCTCACTCTAATTTGATAGCACTTTTAATTTTACTTTGTTCAAGATTTTTATTTTTCAACTTAAGTAATTAGATAATATCTCCTTTTTGTAAATAAAACCATTGACTTACAACATATGGTTCAAATTTTCTCTATATGTTCTGTTAATACCAATGGTGTTGAAGACTCCTATTGCTATCATCAAGTGCATGTAAAATTATATTCAAGCTATTCATATATCTAATAAGACAAATTCAAACTCATAATTTCATAAAAGGGATCAACTATTCCTGAAGGGAGTTCTAATGATGGAAACTTTATTTATGAGATCGAACTAATGCAAAACAATAATAGTAATAAAAACTTATAAGATAGATTACAAGGTCTTAAAGATCTCCCCAAGCTTGGAATCAAGCCAGGCAGGATCAAATAATCCCTCGCGATTATTTGATACCATGATTTATTGTAGATCACTATGGCACCATGGCACATGGTATCTTCTCTTCACGGGCCAGCCTGAGACGGAGGGATTGATTGACAACTTTCAGTTCTTTGATACGCAACTTGTAGAAAAGATTATTCTGCTCAAGCACTTTCACTTGTTCTTTAATGAGCTCATTGTTGCTTTGGAGGGTTTGTATTTCCATAAGACTCATAGAAAAACCTACTCCGGTGGTCTGCTTGATATCTTCATCAAGTTTAGCTAGATAAAATCGCAGCCACCGAAGATGCTTGGGTGTCCCTGGCGCCAACTTATCCATCTCTGTGATCTTCACCTCGAGAGCTTTCAATTCTCTTCCGGCGTTCATGGCCGGCATCGAAAATCTCCATAGGGACACCCTTGATTTCCTTGTCGTGCTTGCTATTGCTCCCAACCTCCATCGGGACTTCTCTTCTTGGATTCCTGGACCTTGGTTTCTCTATGGTGATGTGTCCTCTCGTAGGAACAAAAGGTAGATTGGTTCCTGGAGATTATGATTAGAGAGAGGCACAATGGAATTATATAAGAATGGTTAGAGGTCGGTAAAAATCGCGAGAAATACTAAATTCAAGACCAAAAAAACAATCCTCACATAATAGGAAAAGAAATTATGATTTTGGAGGAGTCCTGCAGGGTAATGACCAACTATATGATCGTGGCATGTATAGCTCCGGCTGTATAGTTGGTTTCGGGCAGTTATGTCCAAATATCTCGACTCCTGGTCGGTTAGATTAGCGACTAGCAACTGACAAAACTTTTTATATGAATAAATAAGAACGAAAAAGGGTCGATGGTACAAAAGCTTTAATGACCAACTATACGACAAAAGATTTTTCTCCGGCCGTATAGTTGCGCCCTTATAGTTCCTAGATAACAAAAAAATTCGCAGGAGGATACAGTACCTTTAATGACCAACTATATAGCGGGAGATTTTTCTCCGGCCGTATAGTTGCACCTGTATAGTTACAAAAACCCCACAAAAAATTCAGAAAAACAAAAGGAATTGAAAGGAAAAATTTTAGAAGTAATACTGCGAAGACAAAGCACTTATTAGAGGAAGAAAACTTACCTTCCACTTACCGTTTATTTAGTCGGGAGTGACAAGATCGTCAAAAATAAGGACTTCTTCTCTTTGGGAGGAATTTACCTTGGTTCATCTAATAATTCTCGCAAACGGAAATCACTAGGACTAAGGTTCCTCTCAATAAGATTGGTGTCTTGTTGGGCACATATAGATGTTGCATCCACTATCTTTGCTTCTTGTCTCTGCATAATCTACAACTCAAATTCTTGAAGTGAAAGGATCCAACGGATCAGTCTTGGCTTATGAATCTTTCTCTCGAGGAGTTCTTTTAAACCATCACGATCCGTATGAACTCTTACTTTTGCATCAACTATACAAGAACGAAATTTATTGCAAGAGAAAAATACAGCAAAAAGTTCTTTTTATTCCTTAGGATAATTCTTTTGAGCAATATTGAGAGTTCTACTAGTATGATGTATAATATTACATTTGTGACCTATATGTTGTCTAGAGTTACTCCTACAACATCATCACGAGCTTCATATATTAAATCAAAAGTCATATCCCATATAGGTGGTTTAATGATGGGAGCACGAGATAAATCATGTGTAAGTTTATCAAAGGAAATAAGGCATTTATCATCAAAATTAAATCTTACTCCCTTTTGCAACAAATTCGTTAAAGGTTTAGAAATTCCAGATAAATTCCTAATGAACCTTCTATAAAAACCCACATGACCAAGAAAACTTCTTATACCTTTTATGTCCCTTGGTTGTGGCATTCTCTCTATTGCTTCAACTTTAGCCCTATCTACTTCAATACCCTTACTTGATACCTTATGTCCAAGGACTGTGCCTTCTCTGACCATAGAATGGCAGTTCTCCCACTTTAGAACAAGATTGGTTTCTTCACAACAATGCAAAACTCTTTTGAGATTATCCAAGAAACTAGTAAACGAAGTTCCATAGACATAAAAGTCATCCATAAATACTTCCATTATTAGTTCTATATAATTTGCAAAAATAATAGTCATGCCTCTTTGAAAAGTAGCTGGAGCATTACATAAACCAAAAGGCATGCGTTGGTAAGCATGTAAACCATAAGGACTAATGAAAATTGTTTTAAGTTGGTCATTAGGATGAACAACTATTTGGGAAAAACCAGACTATCCGTCCAAGTAGCAAAAATGAGTGTGGTTTGCTAACCTCTCGAAAGCATAGTGATCTTTCCTAGTTTTTTTATTCAATTTTCTGAAATCTATGCACATCCTGGGTCCAACAATAGTTCTAGTAGGTATGAATTCATTGTTTTCATTAGGAACAACACTAAAACTGCCCTTCTTAGGAACATAATGAACCGTACTTACCTAATCATTTTCTTTTACATGATAAATTATACCTGCATCTAGTAGGTGTACTATATCTTTTCTTACCACTTCCTTCATTTCAGGCTTCAGCCTTCTATTAAATTCCACAACTGGATTAGCACCTTCCTCCATGAATATTCGATGGACGGTTATCATGGGACTAATGCCTTTTAAACCATCCATTGAGTACCCAAAGTCCTTGCAATGCTCCTTAAGTACTTTCATGAGTTCTTATTCTTCGTCCCCTGAAAGTTTAGCACTAATAATAATAGGGAATTTATTAGTATTGTCCAACAATCTATATTTAAGATTATCTGGTAAAGTTTTTAATTCTAGGGGTGGTAGTTCTTAATCCCCTCTCTTTTCTGGCTCTTCGAAAGCCTCATCAGTTGGAGGCCCTAAGATGGGAAGTGAATCGAATTCACTTTCTAATTCTTCTAGGGACCTGTCCTCCATAATTATTTCTTCACAATTTGAGTCTTCATTTACTTATTCTTCTTGATTACTAAAGAAGAGAGTTGTCATCTCCTAAATAGTTTTTTATTTCTCTTCTTGTATAGGCAGAGGTTTGTCTTTAAATTCGGAAAAATTGAATTGTTTTTTCGCTTCCCCAAGCTTAAGAGACACAATCTCCTTTTTGAAATGAACTGTGGCACCTACATCGCTCAAAAAGTTTCTTCCAAATATAATTGGGCAGATAGTGTCAACTGGCATGTTGTCAACTACAAAATCGATAGGAAATTTTTTATTTGCAATTGTGACAGTTGCATCTTCAACTACTCCCATTGGAATTCTAAGATTTTTATTGGCTAACATGATTATCATATCAGTATTTTCTATTGTAGACGGTACTATTTCTTCTTTTATTTCTAAATAAAAATCATAAGATATAACATTAACTACGGTGCCAAGATCACATAGGCCATAATGCGTGGTTTCTTGAAATATGCAGGGAAGAATAGGCTTACCTACATCTTTTACCTTAGTTTTACCTTCAAACAATATGGAAGTCTCTTCATCCAGTTCAACTATGTTACAATGTGCATACATAGCCATAATTGCTTCCTTGATTACCTCTTCATCTTTTGTATCATCCAGATGTCCTTCAACTTCGGGCACACTTTCCTCTTCCTTCTTCTCCTGTACTGCTTTGACCTGTTCACATTCTAAGATATGCTTCTTTGTAGTGTTAGGGAAAGGTATCTCATATACATTGGTTCTAGGGAGGCCACTGTTTCTCGCGCAAGAGTCTAGCTCAATTTTATTAGGTTCAATTAAACTGCCGTAAAAGTGTAAGACCCACCTTTATAAGGTAAAGGTCCCTATGATTGAAATGCTAGTCCCTGGATTAAATGCTATCATCCACAGTTTAAGATGAAGTACACAGATACAAAGGTCTTTATTACATCGTCATTCCAGAGATAAACATAGTCTTTTACAACTCCATAGCCAAAGGCTAGTACAAGAGTTCACAACTTAAGCAAATAAAGTAAAGTCTTCATCTTCATGTGCCACAGGAAAGCATGTTGAGTGTAGAGTCATAACCCTAATCCTCATCAGAGTAACCTGCAACATCATAAGTTACAACTACAGTGGGTCAATACATTTGGAATTGTATTGGCAAGTGATACCATAGTAGAATAGTATTATCTAACATCTACACTAGTGGAAAACGTGCCATTGGTCCCGGTTCGTAAAGGCCTTTCGTCCCGGTTTCCCAACCAGGACAAAGAAATCGGGACTAAAGGCCTACCCCTTTAGTCCCGGTTTGGCCACAAAATCGGGACTAAAGGCACTCACGGGGCCGCGTCCAGTGTGCGGGACCTTTAGTCCCGGTTTGTAATACGAACCGGGTCTAAAGGTTTTTTTAAAAAAAAAATTCAAAATTTTTTTTTTGATTTTTTTTTCAATTTTTTTTAAACTTTTGAATTGTTTGACTCGTTAATCTCCCACATCCCTCATTTTTAACACTAATTATACTTAATCTTTGTTCAAATCGTACTTTCGGTCAAATTTCCCGGCTGGTCACCCATCCTAGCACTACTCCACCCCCAGCACGCTTAACTTCTCCATTCCATCTCTCCCACCCCGCACGCAGGACCCTTATATCTTGTTGTCAAGACTAGTATATCAATCCTATTAACTCATATCGATATGTGACACGTTTTTATTTTTTGAAATTAAGAACAAATATTTTTAGTAAACAATAATAAATAAGTAATAATAACATTTTATTCTAATGAAAGTAAAAACTAATTAAATTAATATTTTATTCATTTTTGCCATTTATTCATTTAATATGACATAAACAATATCTTCAAATCTGTAAATCGAAATTCAACAAATAATATATCCATTATTATCAGAAAAATGCGAGGAATTCAAATATGACATAAAAATACTAAAAAAATAAATTTAATTAGTTTTTACTTTCATTAGAATAAAAATAGTTTTTTTTCTTTTCGAATTTTAAGAATCCAAAACGGCCTAAGTATGTTGAAATCAAAGAACTAATTTTTTCTGCATGTTTTGATAGGTTATACTTTTTTTACATGGTTTGCAAAAGTTATGGCCATTTGAATTTTTCATAACATTTTTTTGTAAATTATGTAGAAATTTATATTTGTTAATTTTTTTAACAACTAAATCACTTAATATAACTACAGTTCGAAGGATTTTATTTTTAAATTTTTTTATAACTTTCTGGCATGATTTTAAATCTAGAGAACACGATCGACAGAAAGATTTGTGCCCGCTTTACTGCCACGGCAGAACTTGAGAATTTTTTTGCCCACTTTCTTTAGTCCGGGTTGGTATCTGAACGGGACTAAAGTCACCCTGCTAGTCCCGGTTGGTGATCTGAACTGGACTAAAGGTAACACGGGCACTCCTTTTAGTCCCGGTTGGTGATACGAACCGGGACTAAAGGTCCCGTTTGACCCGGGACTAAAGATTGCTGGCGTTCTAGCCGTTGGAACCGGGACTAATGCTCACATTAGTCCCGGGTCCAACCATAACCGGGATTAATGCTCCGAACTGGGGTGGACGAATAGCTCTTTTTCTACTAGTGTCTATATGAATTTGGCTAAGTGTCGTTTAGGATTGCTTTGCTCAAAGTAGGTTTTTCCTATCAGTTGAAAATACTAAGTTTTTGTTTGATAAAAACTCCTAAGGAACCACCAATAGACATTGGTGAACCTTTACCCTTGTTCAACCACAAGTTTTTAACTTAGAAATTGGGATGAGGAGGTCCTTGATAGCTTCAATGTCTTGATGCTCAAATTGTCCGTTACCAAGGACACGACAAAGTACTTAGGTTTTTCCTTCTCGAGAGGTGGTGCACTTTCCCCACAAGACTCGACATGCATCAAGACGAGATATTTCAGAAGCTTTACCTTACACCAAATGGACGCGTTCCATCCTATCAACCTACCACCATCTGTCCATCTGGCTAAGTTATTGAAACTTACATGATGAAGGCAGAGCCCATATGCCATGTGGTTGCACTAGAAGCTTCTAAACACTAAGTATCTCAAATCCCTTTGTTCCTGGGTGGATTTCCACAAGTGTGATACACAAGGTAGACCATAGACATGGGTCTTGTGTAACCACTCAACATAACCCAATCATACCATTCCACCCAGTTGATTCATTCACTTAGTTGTTTTATTAAGCAAAAACAGAAGTCAAAGACTTCACAAAATTTCCAAAGCATTTATATAATCCTCCCTTGTTTGCTACTAGCTAGGCTAAGCATGATAACATATCAAGTATCTTAACTTAGAGAAAATTCTACCAAGACTACAACTACTAGGATTTCCCATGGCATAGCATATAGATACTTAGCAAAAATTTCATGCAAGCACTATACAAAATATCACTAGTGCATAGTCAAAAATAATTGGAAAAATACATGAAGCACCACTTGCCTTGGTAGTTGGGAGAGTAGCAACAATCTTCACAATCACAATCACCACTGGCACCAAAATCTACACATAAAATAATAGCACCAAATTCACATTCCAAATAATCAAGCAAAAAAAATATGCATGTATGCAAATGCAATGGAATGAATTTTTCTACACTAAACAATTCAAATCAAACAGTACTGAACACAAAACCAACTAATTATAGTCTAAATAAACTTAAATTTGCTTTAAAATCATTTTCCAAATAATTTATATAGTAAAAATAACCCTATATTTGATTCTGTAAATAAACCCAATTTTACAGAAGCAAAATAAAAATTCAAGACCACAATAGTGTAGGGCTCATTTTTCTGAATCCAATGGTATATTATTTGCACTTTTTTGGATAAACAGAACTCAAGATATGAATTTTACAAGTTTGAATCTCTAATAGATACAAAAACAGATTTTAAATCAATATCTCAGACACGTGGCTGTGTCTGATTGGCTTGTACCGCTTCGTGCGGATCAGCCAATGTGGACCGTAGGATTTAAGTTAGATCCTATGGCTCAGGTCTAAGCGTACCCCTTCGTTAAGTGATCTAATCAGATCTGCTGGATCCAGATCTAACGGCTATGACGCAAACGACCCCAGTCTGGCGGCGCGCGTGGCTCTGGCGAATACAGAGGGGGATAGGGGTTGTGTGTTGACTTACCAGCGTCGCAAGGTCGCGAGGAAGCTTAACGTGTCGCCGGCGTGGGCGGGGGCGTGCTGTAGCGGCCGTGAGAGCTCGTCGGAGTTACGGGCAGCATTGGGTTTATGCGGGCAGCGACGAAGGCAACGACCAGGGTCTCCCTAGCACAAACCAGAGGCATCAGTGTGTGCACAAGGGTCATGCGAACGAGATGGTGTGAACAAGAAGCCAAGGTGTGGTCGATTCATACCGCTATTGCTCGACGACCTAGGCCATGAGCAGAGGAAATAAAGGTATGCGAAGAAGCGCACGACCGATAGGAGCACAACAGTAAGAAGTAGAGGGCATGGGGCGGACGGTGTTCGCCGGATTACCTCGTCGGAGTTCGTCGGGCATCGAGGTTGCGTGTCAAAATACGGGCATCCTTTTGGCAGAAAGGGGGTGGCGAGTGAGGGGAAGTGCTCACGGTGGGGAGGGGTTTAAGTAGGAAGAGGCATGGCGAGAATCACTTGCTTCATCAATGGCAATTAAGACGCGCCATCAACGGCAGCAGCGGCGGTGCAAGCCAGCGGGATTTGGGGGAAGACGATCTTTGCTGGGCGGGGCCCGCAGAAGCGATGTGGCGGGGTGAGCTAAGCATGAGAGAGAGGGGGAGGGAAATGCCCCGGGTGGGCTTGCTAGGCTTGTTCTGGTGTTGGGCCAAAAGGGCAGGGACTGTTTTATCTCTTTCCTTTTGCTTTTACTTTTTCTATTTGATTTTCAAGAACCATTTTCAAACCAAATTCAAATGAGTTTGATTTCAAACTTTCTCTAAATTTTTATACAGTGAACATTGCACTTATTTGTGTATAAAACACTATTGTTCCATCAAATACACTTTGATACTTTAAAAAATAAAATAAAACCATGCCTTAATGATATATAGAGAATAGGCATAAAAATGTATTTATTTGGAATTTTGATTTGAAAATTTTTGTGCAAGTAAAGAATGCTATGAATGCATGAATGAAATGCAAGCTTTTGTAATTCATGAATTTTGGGATGTTACAAATCTAACCCCCTTAAGGTGAATCTCGCCCTCGAGATTCGGATTGGCTAGAAAATAGGTGAGGGTGATCTTTCTTAAGGTCGTCTTCTCTTTCCCAAGTTGCTTCTTCTTCGGAGTGATGGTTCCACTGAACTTTGCAGAATTTGATAGTCTTGGTACGAGTAACTCTTTCTGCATTCTCAAGAATCTTGATAGGTTTCTCCTCATAGGTGAGATCACTCTCCAACTGAACCTATTCCAAAGGTATAGTATCCTTCAAAGAAGTTTCTTCCATCTCCGGATGGCATTTCTTCAACTGACTCACATGAAACACATTGTGAACAGCAGACAGAGACTCGGGCAACTCAATCTCATAAGCCACTTCTCCTTTGCGACTCAAAATCTTGAATGGTCCAACATACCTTGGTGCCAATTTTCCTTTGACTCCAAATCTCTTCACACCATGAAATGGTGAGACTCTAAGATAAGCTCTATCACCTACCTCATAGGTGACTTCTCCACGCTTGGGATCTACGTATCTCTTCTGTCAGGATTGTGCTATCTTCAATCTGTCCTTTACCAATTTGACATTCACTTCAGCTTCCTTGATCAGTTCTGGTCCGAACAAATTTCTTTCTCCAACACCACTCCATAACAATGGTGTAGTACACTTTCTTCCATAGAGAAATTCAAACGGTTCCATCTCAATACTGTCTTGATAGCTATTATTGTAAGAGTATTCTATGTAAGGCAGACTTTCATCCCAACTAGCACCGTAGTCTAGGGCACATGCCCTTAACATATCCTCCAAAATATGATTGGTCCTTTTTGTCTCTCCATCAGTCTGGGGGTGAAATGTTGTGCTGAACTCTAACCTTGTTCCTAGTGACTCATGCAATTGTCGCCAAAAATGCGAGGTGAATTGAGTTCCTCCATCAGACACAATACTCTTGGGTACTCCATGTAGACACACAATCCTATTCATGTAGATTTTGGCTAACTTAGCACTTGTGTAGGTTGTCTTCACGGGTATGAAATGAGCCACTTTAGTTAGTCTATCTACCACAACCCAAATGGAATCATATCCAGATCTAGTCCTTGGCAGTCCGGTGATAAAATCCATACCAATTTTGTCCCACTTCCATTCAGGGATAGGTAGTGGTTGTAATAACCCTGCTGGTTTCTGATGTTCCGCCTTCACTCGACTACACACATCACACAAGGCAATATGTTCTGCAATATCTTTCTTGAGGTTGTTCCACCAAAATCTTTCCTTCACATCCATGTACATTTTGGTGTTACCTGGATGAATGTAATATGGTGAGTTCTGTGCTTCTTGCAGAATCAGTTTCCAAAGCTCCGGATCTGGCAGAATGCAGATACGTTTTCCATACCATAAAGTACCTTGTTCGTCTTCATAGAATCATTTAGCTTTCCCTTTTCTAATTTTTCCTTTGATCTCTTCAATTTCCTTGTCCAACTTTTGGGCTTCTTTGATCCTGTCCAACAATGTGGTTTGAACATCCATTGACATGATATGTCCTTCAGGTACTATTTCCAATCTGAGATCTTTGAATTGGGCACACACATCATCTGGCAATTCTCCCTTAGTAAGGCCATTCACATAAACCTTAGCTCTTAAAGCATCTGCTACAACATTTGCTCTGCCGAGATGGTATGGCAAACTCAAGTCATAGTCCTTGATGAGCTCAAGCCATCTTCTTTGTCTCATATTAATTTCTTTCTGTGTGAAGATATACTTCAAACTTTTGTGATCTGTGAACACTTCACAACGCTTTCTAAAAAGATAGTGTCTCGATGTTTTGAGTGCATGGACTACAAAAGCTAACTCAAAATCATGAGTAGGATAGTTCACTTCATGAGTTTTCAGTTGTCTCGGGGCGTAAGCCACAACTTTCCCTTCTTGCATCAAAACTCCACCCAATCCTTTGTGAGATGCATCACAATAAACTTGGAAATCCTTCTCCAAATCTGGCAGACATAAGACTGGTGCTGTCACTAGTCTCTTCTTCAATTCTTGGAAACCGAGTTCACATCCTTTAGTCCAATCAAACTTCTTATCTTTCTTGAGTAAATCCGTCATTGTCTTAGCTACCTTTGAGAAATTCTCAATGAATCTTCTATAGTATCCGGCCAAGCAAAGGAAACTACGAACTTCTTTTACTGACTTGGGAGATTCCCACTCACTCATAGCTGATACCTTTGCGGTATCGACAGCTATACCATCTCCCGACATAATATGTCTGAGAAATCCGACTTCTTTCAGCCAGAATTCACACTTACTGAACTTGGCATACAATTTGTGTTCCCTGAGCTTCTCATGTATCATTCGCAAATTCTCTTCATGTTGTTCTTTGCTCTTTGAATAGATCAAAATGTCGTCGATGAATACGATAACAAACTTGTCAAGAAACTCCATGAACACTTTGTTCATCACGTTCATGAAATAAGCCAGTGCATTTTTCAAACCAAATGGCATCATGGTGTACTCATACAATCCATACCTAGTGGTGAAGGCAGTCTTAGGTATGTCTTGCTCTCTAATCTTTAGCTGAAAGTAGCCTGAACGGAGATCAATCTTTGAGAACACACGGGCTCCTTCTAGCTGATCAAATAGATCGTTGATTCTAGGCAAAGGATACTTGTTCTTTATAGTCACCTCATTGAGTGAACGGTAATCTATGCATAATCTTTGAGTTCTATCCTTCTTCTCAACAAACAGAACTGGTGCACCCCAAGATGAAGAACTTGGTTGAATAAATCCCTTTTTTAACTGTTCTCCAAGTTGTTTCTTGAGTTCTATCAACTCATAAACTAACATCTTGTAGGCTCTCTTTTCTATTGGTCCTGATCCTGGCAGTAAGTCAATCAGAAACTCTACATCTCTATCTGGTGTCATTCCAGGCAATTCCTTCGGGAACACATCCGGATATTCCTTCACAATTAGCACACTGTGTATGCTAACCCCCTTAAGAGAATTTAACTTACTCCCTTTAGATTCAAAATTAGACTTGAACCTAATCCGCTTCTTATCCGGGGTTGTGAGTGTGATAGTACGATTGACACAATCTAATACTCCTTCATGCTTAGTCATCCAATCCATGCCCAAAATAACATCCAATCCTTGGGAATCTAGGATTATCAAACTAACTGGAAACTTATACTTTCCAAACTCTATTACTAGATCATGACATCCAAAGTTCACTATCATCTCTCCATCGGGAGAGATTACTTTTATAGGACACCCAATAGTTTCAGTTGGAAGTCCATGTTTATCAACAAATGCTCTTGATATGAATGAATGTGATGCACCAGTATAAAAAAGAACAAGTGCTAGAAAAGAATTGAGCTTGAACTTACCAACCATAGCATCGGACTCTTCATATATTTCTTCCACATTGATGTGGTTCACTCGTCCGTTCTGAAAAGGGTTGGGCTTGTTGGCTCCTTCTACTTTATTTTCTAGGCATTCATTTGTATAGTGCCCAGTTTTCTTGCATTTTAAGCACTCAACCTAACTGATATCTCTTTTAGCAGGCTGACTCTCATTACCACATCCATTGTGGTGGCTCTTGTGTCCACTCTTGTGGTTCTTATACTTGTCATTGTCATGACTGTGATGATGCTTGTTGTCATGGTTATGGTGGCTGTTATACTTCCCATGTTTGTAGAATCCAGAACCTCCGCTATCGTGGGAATGGCCACGACAGATGCTGCACCAGCCATCTGCGGTGCGAGATGAGGGCGGAGACACAAGGGTTTACCCAGGTTCGGCCCCCGGAGGGTAAAGACCTACTCCTGCTAGATTGTATTATGGAGAGAGAGTACAAGGGCGAGCTCGACGACTAGGCAGCGAGTCGCTGGGGTGTATGATGGAACGTGTCCTCTATGCGTACCCTAGGGAGGATTATATAGGTTCACCTCGCTAGGGTTTACAGATCTACAACCGAATTAGTTAAGGATTCGAAGGGTTCTTGACCTAATTCGACTGGGCCTAGCTATACTTCTGGGCCTCCATCTTCCAGTTTCCTGGGTCCTTGTCAAGTCTCGATCCAGTCGCCGTCCTGTAGGCCCACTCGCTGGTAGTTCGGGCCAGTAGGAAACGTCCTGTTGGGTATACCCCGGTAGGTACATCCCCATCAGTAGTCCGCAAGGCCGTCGTTGATTCGTCGCAGGTGTTTGTTGGCAGTCGGAGTATGCGGGTCCAATTCGGATGCCCAGCCGAATCGGCGGTGGACTCCCTGAATAAAGAAGGAACTAGTAATTTTAGTCGCAATAACGGTGACCAGTCGAATCGCAGCTTGGCGAATGGGCCGGTGAGTAGTCGAGTCACTGCTATGTTGATTAGGTACGCGAATCGTCAAGTCCCTGAAGACAGCGAGTCGAGTAGATGAAGTTGGACCGTCAGCGCTGGTCAAACTAGCCGTTGGGTAATCCAACGGTAATATCGGCATAATTACCGCGTGGTAACGGCTCCCCGAAGATGGCGGGTAACAACCGCTATATAAGGAGAGTGACGGGCGAGGGATGAACATTTCCAACACTTCCTCCGATCTCGCGCACTCCCAATCCTCCATTCCGCACAGCGACCAGAGCGACCCAGAGCGACCCAGAGCGACTCATAGCCCTAGATCCTCCAATAAATGGCGCCTCTGACGGAGCCATGGGGAAGATCCTAGTGCATGAAAGTGTTGTTGAAATTGTTTGAGGAGGGAGGGATCCTCCACGCCGGGAGATGGCGCATCCCTGTGGCCGGAGAAGTGACTCCAGATCCGCGCGAGGGAGAGTTCATCTGATTCACCAGCCATCTGGAGCGGGGGCTCGGATTCCCCACTTCCCTCTTCTTCCGTCGCTTCTGCGCCTACTACGACATCCAACCGTTGGACCTAGGACCACATAGCATCGAGCAACTCGCCATCTTTGTGGCATTTTGCGAGTGCTACCTGGGTTGCCAGCCATATTTCCCCCTATGGCAAGATCTGTTCCACGGGAGGATCGGCCGTGAAGAGGCAGGTGACTCGATGTTGTCCGCGAGCGGCTTGACCTTTTAGCTAAAGTCAAAGGCGTCTTTATTTGATCTGATGCTGCCAAAGAAGGAAGAAAACGAATGGAAGAATAATTGGTTCTACATGACCGAGTCGCCACCGGCCCGAGCCGCGTTGGCTCCAAGTCGCCAAGCTTCTATTGGACCAGCGGATGGTCGTCGACAAGATGTTGCAGACGATCCGCAACTTGAAGAAGACATACCTTCAAACCATTTTGTACAATTGTTGGTTCGGGCTAGTGCCTCTGGCCAGTCGTGCCCACTACATGTACGAGTATATGGGTAAGGACGACCCCGACGAAGTCCTGTCATGCCGAATGGAGGCTCCAGGACTACCCTTGGCCTTGAAGAAGATCACCGAGGCGGAGTATCTTGACGCGAAGGCCGGTGTCGCCCCTTACACCGTGAAACACCAAGCTCCAACGGTGAGTCCTTCATTTCTTGTGCACTCGCAGTCGCAGTTTTGCATTCGCGGTCGTGCTAATTTAGTTTTGTTGTTGCAGTTTTTCCAAGTGGTGGAAGGTTGGTTTCCACCCGCAGACAACGAGAACTCGAGCTCGTCCGCCGAGGATGAGAGCGAGTCTTCGCCCGACAAGGGAGATGTTAGAAGTGACAGGGCGGTGATGACGATGATGACGAGCTCCCCGAGCACACCTCGCAACGCAAAGCTACGCCATCGAAGAAGAAACCCCCGCCACCGAAGAAGAATCCGGCTAAGCCGGTATCACCACGTCGGTCCGCGAGTAGCTCCGATGCTACCAACGCGGCCGAGGAAGCTAGGGCCGACGCACCGGCGCATGGAACCACGGCGGCCAGCGCGGCCATTGTGGAAGGCGAGATGCCGTTGGCGTCACTGCCGCCGCCTTTCGTCCCAGTCACCGGGCTCGTGGCCGCTCCAGCCGCGGGGACCTCGCCACCGAGGGGAGCTCCCGCGGCGATCGCCACTGATCCTCCTGTTGCTGCCTCGTCCTCGAAGAAGCCGTCGGTGTTTTGGGCGCAAAGTGTGTTCGAGACGGGCCTCAGGGTGAAACTGGGGCCAGAGTTGGAGAAGACGGCCAGCATTCGTACTGGCCTGCGTTTTATCCTAGTCGCCAAGTGTGTATTTCTTAATCTTTTTCGTTGGTCCACTCTATTAATGTCCGACCGGCGAGTTTAGTAACAACATTGTTCTGTAGGACTGGGGTGAATAAAATAGGTCACCCTTCGGTGGCTAAGGTCCCATTGGGTGCCGCGGAGGCAATAGTCTACCCTTCGAAGAAGAGGAAGGGCGACGAGGTCGATGAGCCTGTTGAAAGGCGCAAAGAAGGCAAAGGGCGACGAGGTCTTCACGATTTTAGATGAGCCAACGGTTGCCCCTAGCAAGGCTCCGATTGGAGTGGATGTAGCCTCGAAGGCCACGGTGGACACGGAGTCGCAGCGGGTGGAGCCTGTGACCTCGGTCGGGGCAACAGGCCCACCCTCAAGTGGTGCGGGAGCCGCAGTGGAGACGTTCCCTCTCTTTGTAGTGAGGGCTTCCGCGACGAGTGCATCGGTGCCATCGAGCCCGTTGCCTAAGGTCGTCGGCATGGAGGTCGAGCGGCGTCGCTGGCATACTCCGTTCGTGCTTGCATCGGTGGATGCAATGGAGCTTCACGGCATGCTAGGTGCCGCGATCTAGGTATGTCGAGTCCCCGAGGATCGGGCCACTGAATTTCAGTGGTTGGATTCTTATTGTTTTTTGGAGTCCAGTCCCCAAGTGGCTAGTCGCTGAATTTCAGCGGCTAGGCACTTAGGATTTTTTCACTGTCCAGTCCCCGAGTGGCTAGTCGCTGAATTTCAGTGGCTAGGCACTTGGGAATTTTTTTTAATGTCCAGTCCCCTAGTGGCTAGTCACTGAATTTCAGCGTCTAGGCACTTAAGAATTTCGTTGCTGACTCTTCCATGTTTGCGCAGGGTCTGGAGCACGAATCGGCGGAGCGACTTTCTACGAGGGACCGTCTGGAAAGGCAGCTCCTCCTTGTCAGGGAGACAAATGAGCAGCTTCGAGCGACTGTGGGTGAGTGGCTGTCGTTCTTGATGCTGGTCGTAAACCTTGTTTTTCTCGTATTCATAGATTTGTTGATGCTGGCGACCTCGACGGATGGGAGGGCGAAGGCAGCCGTTGCTTCTGCTGCTGAGGAGACGGAAGATGTCAGATGCACTCGTCGCCGGGCTATAGGATGATCTCTCCGGTCTTCAAGATTTCATCACGGAGCACTATCGCCCGTTGATTGGTGAGTTTTCTTTGGTGAGTCCCCGAGCGTGTGGGTTAGGTTATTTTGCTGGAGCCGTACTTACTGTCTACTTGTATGTTGTAGGCATGATTAGTGATGATGCCGATGAGGCGCAGTCGTATGACGCATGGCAATGCATCACCACTCTGGTTGATTCTACCGCACTGTCAGCGACCTACATCCGGGCATATCTGCAGGAAATCTCGCCCACAGAGGTGATCCCCAGCGACCTCGTCGAAGTCTAGCGCTACTTGGAGAAGGCCCCGGCTATGGTTGAATTCATGACGTGGTCGGCCTTTCGTCTTGGTGCGGCGACTGCACTGAGCCTTGGGCTCGCGCATTTCCCTGATGATTTCGACCTCGACGACGTCACGAGCGGGTACCCTTCATCGACGGGCGCGGTCGAGATTGCCGAAGTGCTGAAGCTAACCGAGTGGGCTGTGGTGTACGCCAACCGGGTGTGGGTGATTGGCGACCTCATTCCGTACCAGGAAACAGCCGTCGCCCCGAACGACCCCGAACCGGCGCACCGTGACTTCAAAGTAGGTTTTGACCTCATTTTTTATGTGTGTTGTTTGAACTGTTAGTAAGTTAAGGTCGACTCGCCATGGCGACTCCAAGGGGTGCTTTGTACTTAGCCATTTTCCCGGGCGCGAACATGGTTGGGTGGCCGAGTCCCCGAGCGTGGTACTTGGTGGTTCGAGTCGCATGCTCGAGGTAGGTGAGGATAGGGCGCGTTATTTTGCTCCACCCTCCATGGGGACCCGATCGCAGTCGCGAGGTCGAGCCGCTCCCCACACATCCGTGAGACCCCCAGCGCGTGCCGAGTCCAGGACGCGCTCTCATACTTGGTGTTTTCCCTCGTCGCACATGATTGGACTGGCGTCAGTCCCCGAGCGTGGTACTTAGCCGTTCGAGTCGTTGGGCCAAGGATGTGGGGGACTGGGTCGCTGTGGGAAGCGAATGCCTTCGTCGTGGATCAGAAATCCAGTCGGACAAGGCGACTACGATGGGGCTCCGAGTTGGCTTTTGTCGTGGACGGTGCGAGGCTCGAAATTTTCGGTGCCCTCGTACCGCACTACTTGGCCATGCCGGTCGTGTAACCAAGGGTTGACTTCCACGAGTAGCATAGCGCTATTATTACGAGTGTGAGTGGAACAAGGTACGGAGAGTGGGCACAATTTGTGCGAATCGATCTTCTTTATTTCATAACGGGTAGGAGGTACATGTCTGGAATTCTAGGAGTATAACTTCCATAGGAGATTTACATTCCATGGCCGCTTGACGTCAATTTTTCCGTCGCCTCGGACATAGGTGAGGTAGTAGGCGTCGTTGCCCAGGACGCGCCCAATGGAGAATGGTCCCTCCCACGGGGGAGAGATCTTGTACATGCCTTTCTTGTGCTGGATCAGATGCAGTACCAGGTCGCCTTCCTGGAAGGTGCGGGTCCGTACTCACCGGTTGTGGTAGCGGCGAAGCCCTTGCTGGTAGATAGTGGTGTAGGAGAGAGCTAGGTCGCGTGCTTCGTCGATCTAGTCGACTCCGTCCTGGCATGCGAGCTCGTTGTCGGCCTCCGCGTAGTTGACTACCTGAGGCGAGTCGTGCTCGAGGTCGGCTGGCATGACAACCTCGACACTGTACACCATGAAGAAGGGGGGAATCATGTCGACCTGTTGATGGAGGTGTGGATGCCCCAAATGATGGAGTGGGGCTCTTCAACCCAGCACCCAGGAGTTCGCTCGAGTGGAACTTGCAGTCGCGGCTTCCGAACGTGGAGGATGCTCTGGTTGGAGCGTTCCGCCTGGCCGTTGGACTCCAGGTGGGCGACTGAGGCGAGGTCGAGTCGTATGTTGTGCTCCTCGCAGAAGTCAGCCATGGATCCTTTGGCGAAGTTGCTGCCGTTGTCCGTGATGATGCTGTGCGGGAAGCCATAGCGATAGATGAGCTCGCGTAGGAACTTTGTGGCGGTCTTCCCGTCACACTTGCTGACTGGCTTGGCCTCCACCCACTTTGTGAATTTGTCGACTGCGACCAGGAGGTGGGTGAATCCAGATGGGGCCTTCTTGAAGGGGACTACCATGTCCATGCCCCACATGGCGAATGGCCAGGTGATGGGGATGGTCTTGAGCGCCGAACTTGGCACGTGAGTCTGGTTGGCATACTTCTGGCACCCGACGCAGCGTTGGACAACGTCGACCGTATTGGCGTGTGCGATGAGCAAATAAAAGCCATGTCGCATGGCCTTGGCGACTAGGGAGCGAGCGCCAACCTGGTGGCCTCAGTCGCCAGCATGGATGTCCTAGAGGATCTTGCGTCCTTCTGTGGGTTGGACGCAGCGTTGGAACACGCCGGTCACGCTACTCTTGTGGAGCTCGCCGTTGATGATGACGAAGGATTTGTAGCGGTGTGCTATCATCCGGGCCTTTGTTTCGTCAGTGGGTAGGGTGCCTCCCTCCAGGTAGGCGACGTATGGCGTGGTCCAGTCGCTTGGCTCGACGGTCATTATGACCAGGGCCGTGTCTGGTTGCAGTGGAATTCCAATGTCGATCTCCCTCGGGGGAGAGACGGAAGGCTTGGTGATGGTGTCAAGGAAGATGCTGGCGGGCGGCGCGAGTCGAGCCGAGCCAATGCGGGATAGTGCGTCAGCCTCCTCGTTCTTCCGCTGGTCGATCCACTCGACGGAGTAGCCCGCAAAGTGGCCTCCCAGCTGGTCCACTGCTTGGCGGTATGCCAACATGGTGGGGGAGACTGCATCGCAAGTTCTGGCGACTTGCCCGGCGGTGAGGTCAGAGTCGCCGTAGCAGCATAGGAGATTGATGTTCATTTCCTTGGCTGCTCGCATGTCGTGGAGGAGCCCCTCGTACTCGGCCATGTTGTTGGTGCAGGGGTGAAGTCAAGGTATAGGACGTAGCGTAGCTTGTCGGCCTTTGGAGATGTGGGGACGATCCCTGTCCCTGCACCATCTGCATTCTTGGAGCCGTCGAAGTGTAGGGACCAGTAGTGGAGGCATGGCAATTTCTCTGGCTGCTTGGCCTCCTCCCAGTCGGAGAGAAAGTCTGCTAGAGCCTACGAATTAATCGCCTTGTGTGGCTCGTATCTGATGTTGTGTACTCCGATCTCGATGGCCCACTTAGCGACTCGCCAGGTCGCCTCACAGTTGCGGATAATGTCCTGCAACGGTGCTGAGGAGACGACTGTGATTGGGGCTCCTGGAAGTAGTGCGGCAATCGCCGCTGGGCTCTGAAGACCGCATATACCAATTTTTGGTATTGCGGGTAGAGCTAGCGCGACTCGGTGAGGACTTCGCTGATGTAGTATACGGGTCGCTCCACCGGGCGCTTCTTGCCCTCCTCTGGCTATTCGACGACCATGATGGCGCTGACGACTCACTCGGAGGCCACGATGTAGACGAGCATAGGCTCCTTGTCGACGGGGGCGGCGAGTAGCGGTGCCGTGAGTAGCACCTCCTTGAGAGCATGGAGCACGTCATCTGCCTCCTTGTCCCACTGGAATGTGGGGTTCTTGCGCATTAGGCGATAGAGGGGCATCGCCTTCTCGCCTAGCCGGGGGATGAAGCGACTGAGGGCCGCGACTCGCCCGGCCAACTACTGGACGTCGCGCAGGCACTCGGGTTTGCCGAGCTGGGAGATCATGTTGATCTTGGTGGGGTTCACCTCGATCCCGCACCTGGAGACGACGTAGCCCAGCAACTGTCCAATGGGTACATCGAAGGTGCACTTTCCTAGGTTTAGCTTTATCTTGAACCTCCACAGGTTTGCGAAGGGTTCCGCCAGGTCGGCGAGTAGGTCGCCCTAGCGAGTAGACTTCACCACCACGTCGTCGATGTAGACGTGGATGTTGCGGCCAATTTGGCTCGCAAGGCACTCCTGCATGCACCTCTGGTAGGTCTCCCCGGCGTTCTTGAGGCCAAAGGTCATGGCGGTGTAGCAGAAGGCTCTGAATGGCGTGATGAATGCCGTCTTCTTCTCGTCCTTGACTGCCATTTTGATCTGGTTGTAACCAGAGTAGGCGTCAAGGAAGCATAGCGACTCTGAGCCCGCGGTTGATTCGATTATTTGGTCTATCCATAGGAGGACGAATTGCTCCTTCGGGTAGGCAGGCTCTGTTGAGGTTTGTGTAGTCGATACACATTCTCCAGGTCCCGTTTTTATTTTTGACCAAGACTGAGTTTGCCAGCCACTTGGAGTACTTGATTGGCAATATGAAGCCTGCAGCAAGTAGACGCTTCACCTCCTCGGTGATTGCTCGGCGGCGCTCTTCATTGAAGGGCCGCAATGACTGCTTGATGGGTCGTGCTTTGGGGTCGGCGTTGAGTTTGTGCTCAGCGAGTTCCCTCGGGACACCAGGCATGTCGGAAGATTTCCATGCGAAGATGTCGCGATTCTCACGTAGGAACTCGATGAGCGCGCCTACCTATGCTGGGCTCAAGCCCGTTCCGATCGTCACCGTCTGGCTGGAGTCGCCTAGGACCAGCTCGACGGAGTGAGTGTGCATCGTCGCCTCGAATGCGGTGGAGCCGCCGCCCTCCGAGTTGGGCTTCTTGAGTATGGTGGGGTCGTCGTTGTTGACCCCGCTCATGTACTTGGCGAGATCCTCCGCGTGGTTCGCCTCTGTGGCTATGACAGTGTCGGCGAGCTCGGCGCCTTTGGCCTTGCACTCTGCGGCCATGTCGGGGTCGCCGTGGACAGTGATGATGCCGCACGGCCCAGGGAGCTTCATCGCGTTGTACGCGTACTGGGGCGCTGCCATGAATTTGGCAAACGTCTGACGCCCCAGGATGCAGTGGTAGGGGCTGTTGAAAGGCACCAGCTCGAAGACGATCCGCTCAGTGCGAAAGTTCACTAGTGTGCCGAAGGTGACTGGAAACATCACCTTGCCAATCGGGTACACCTTCCGACCGGGGACGATGTCATGGAAGGTGGTGTAGGTCATCTCGATCATCGTCTACGGGAGCCGTAGTCGCCTAAACGTGTCCAGGTACCGAATGTTATGGAGCTGTCGTCATCCATTAGCGTCTTGGGGAGCCAGTAGTCCCCCACCTTGGGCTTGACCACCAGGGCGACTCGACCCGGATATTCGATCTGTGGCGAGTGGTCTTCGCGGCTCCAGGTGATTTGTTGCTCAGACCAGTTGAGGAACTGGGGGATGTCGACCTAGGACACCGCATTGATGGCAATGGCGCGGGCGATAACCTTCTTCTCGCGCTTCTTTTTTAAGCCGGTGAAGGTGTGAAGTGAGCTGGCGTCGTTGCCAAATTTCCCTCCGTTTGGAGGGTGGTTGTCGGGGTCTTCCCTTGCATGTCGTGCCTTCTCGAGCTCCCTTAGGGAGTGGCAGTCGTCGGTCGTGTGTGTGGCGGGCTTCCCCTCCCTGTTGTGGAACACATAGGGCTGGTTAAGGAGAGTCGCGGGGTTGAACCTCGGCTTTGCCTTGTAGTTTCTTCCGTCATGGCGCTAGCTCTTGGGCTCGCGTGGAGCGTAACCGGTATTGGCGACGAAGTCGACTCGCCCATCACTGTGGCGCTTGCCGGTGAGGCGAGTTTTGCTGTAGCATAGCTCGGGTCATCTCCCGTTGTCGTGGCCGCTCATGTAGCGATTTCCTCTAGACTCTTCGTCGGTTTCTTGGTTTGGGTCCTCCTCCACGTACTACTTGGCGATCTCGAGGTGGTCGGGTATGTTGTCGAGTGTTTTGTACACCCTCTTGAGCTTGGCGACCAAAATCTCGTAGCGGCACGAGGTCTTGAAGTAGTGTACCGCGGTGTCCGGGTGGATTTTAGCCGCGTTGTACCACAGGTCTTGCCACCGTTGGACCTAGCTACGGGTCGACTCGCGGGGTCCCTGGACGCATCTCTCTAGGTCCTCGATAATGGTGGTTATTCTTGTTGTTGGGATTCTTGTTGTTATTCTGGTTCTAGTTTTGATTGGCCAGGAACTGGGTCATCATCTGCATCCATTGAGCATGAGCTGTCATCAACTGCCGCATCTCGGGGTTGACGTTATTGTTGTTGTTTGGGTTGGGGTTGGCACGACGGGGAGGCATCTGTGGTTTCAATAAGGATAAGTAATGAGATATAACCCATAGATGCCATGCACAATACATCACATAGCAGTAAACACAATAAACAATCACAAGATATCAAAGAGTTTAAACAATGTAAACAACAAGTTTTGGAAAAGGTAAACACACCATAGCAAGCCATCCACATGTTAGATGGTCATTGCGACTCAATAATCAAAGTATGATAGATAAAAGATAGTCGAGTAGTCTATACTACTCCTCCATGTCGACCTCTACGTCAACAAGAACAAGACCTGTTGTCTCCATGGCGGCCTTGTACTCCTCTACACTAGTGGTCAAGGCCTCGACCTTCGCACTGAGAGCTCTCTTCTATGAGCGCAGCCTCTCAATCACTCCCTGCTGGGTCTCGAGCTCGAAGTCCTTGGCCTCTATCTCATCCTTCATGTCCTTGATCTTCTTGTTTCTGTCTTGGACTCTGTTCTCCTGATTCTTGAACTTCTTATCCTGGCTCTCAAATCTAGCCTCCATCTCCTTGACGATCTTGTCTTGCTCCATGAAGATCTTGTCCTTCTCCCTCAACTGAACCTGGAGCTCATCATTTCTAAGCATGATGTTGGTCCTATCTGTGTCGAGGTGTCTAATAAGACCCTCGAGGTCCTGGAGGTACAGACGAACTGGCTCTATCATATCTCTAGTAGCGCCCTCATACACTAATGCCTCTCCCTCCTCGTCACATCTCCCGAACAGGTGGAAGTAGAGGCCTCTAACCTTGGTGGAGTGGCGTCCGCAGAGGCGTCCGAGTAGCTCCTGCATGACTACATCTAGACCCTTCTCTTTGTCATCGTGCATCAACTTGAAGGAAATCTCCTTCGTGAGTGGCTCCGTCTGGCGTCCTGGCTGTGTGACTCTAAAGCCCGAAAGGTCCTTCCTATCAAATTTGGTGAGATGGAGTGCCTTGATACTAGGAAGTGGGAGGTTGAGCACACTAGTAAACTGCACGATGCGTGAACCAAAATGAGTTCCATTGAATTCCTTGGCATTGCTGATCACAAAGCTAGGCATCTAATGTAAGATAGAGAAGTATTAGAACAACACAAGTACGATAAAAACAAGACACTAAAATGCAAGCAAAAGTATACACCATCCATAAAACATACAAGTCATGGCATACAAAGTCTACCACAAACACTAAGGTTCAAACATAACTTAGACATTTTTTTGTGAAAATACGGCAAGTGTGGTGGTCCAACTAGCGGAGTACGTTACAATTCTCACTCATATGCTAAGTCTATAATATCCTCCCTTAGACGTTTTATGGCGGTCTCTAAGTCTTGGGTATACCTTTTCTCCTCCTCAAGGTCATTTTTAGTGTTGAGCATTCTACACTTGAGTCTTTCACCAAGGTCCTTGATAGCATTCCAAGCTGCATTTCTTGCAGAGTCAAAGAATGTCGTATACATTTTTTAGTTGGTGCCCATGTAGAATCCTGACTCTTGGTGGTTGTCTCCCTTGTTTTTATATAAGTGGAGTTGCACCCACCAATATTCTTCTCCTTCATCCATTATTAGAAATCCTTTGTACATGGCCTCACCATGTATCCCCAAGCTAACCATAAGGGTTTTGAGCGCTTTGGGAAACTCCGTCTCACATTCTAAAGTCATGGTCATGAGTGGTCCCTTCTTGACGGCTTCGTTGATGGTGGGCATCTACAAATTTAGACGAGAAAGAAGATTAGAAAGGTTTACAAGAAGAAAAAGACAAGTGTGGAATTTGCAAAGAGTTGCATTTTTCCTTAGTGGTTTTCTTAGTCTAATCCATCCTAGGGTCATAATCCTACAGGCAACATAGTGCTCTGATAACAACTATAAGACCCCACCTTTATAAGGTAAAGGTCCCTATGATTGCGATGCTAGTCCCTGGATCAAATGCTAGCATCCACAATTTAAGATGAAGTACACAGATACAAAGGTCTTTATTACATCATCATTCCAGAGATAAACATAGTCTTTTACAACTCCATAGCCAAAGGCTAGTACAAGAATTCACAACTTAAGCAAATAAAGTAAAGTCTTCATATTCATGTGCCACAGGCAAGCATGTTGAGTGTAGACTCATAACCCTAATCCTCATCAGAGTAACCTGCAACATCATAAGTTACAGCCACAGTGGGTCAATACATTTGTAATTGTATTGGCAAGTGATACCATAGTAGAATAGTAGTATATAACATCTATATGAATTTGGCTAAGTGTAGCTTAGGCTTGCTTTGCTCAAAATAGGTTTTTCCTATTAGATGAAAACACTAAGTTTTTGTTTGATAAAAACTCCCAAGGAACCACCAATAGACATTGGTGAACCTTTACCCTTGTTCAACCACAAGTTTTTAACTTAGAAATTGGGATGAGGAGATCCTTGATAGCTTCAATGTCTTGATGCTTAAATTGTCCGTTACCGGGGACACGACTAAGTACTTAGGTTTTTCCTTCTCGAGAGGTGGTGCACTTTCCCCACAAGACTCGACATGCATCGAGACGAGATATGTCAGAAGCTTTCCCTTAGACCAAATGGACGCGTTCCTCCTATCACCCTACCATCATCTGTCCATCTGGCTAAGTTATTGCAACTTATATGATCAAGGCAGAGCCCATTTGCCATGTGGTTGCACTAGAAGCTTCTAAAAACTAAGTATCTGAAATCCCTTTGTTCCTGGGTGGCTTTCCACAAGTGTGATACACAAGGTAGACCATAGACATGGGCCTTGTGTAACCACTCAACATAACCTAATCATACCATTCCACCCAGGTGATTCATTCACTTATGTAGCATCCCAATTGTCTAACAATTGCAATGCTACTAGCCTAGTCTATATAAATGCTACTTCCTATATATAATTGTTGCATCATCATTATATCATGCTCATGTCATCATGCCACCTTGCATTTGAGCATCATATAAAACCCTTTTTGTTTTGGATCTTCTCTCATATGCATTGTAAATTGTATTTGCCTCTTGATATTGTATTTGGTTATTGATATATTGTTTAATGCCCAAGTTGAGTTGGGGGCATATCTTTTACTCAACTCCATCACCTTTCTCTGTCACCACCTTATAATTCCACCATTCCCCTATATGTGAGCTTTGCTTTTATTTGGGTTTACCTCTAGCTCATGTGGGTTGGGATGGCTCCACTTACAATTCCACATGCTCCCATATATGCACCATGTTGTTTTCACATTATTGGTATATGAGAGCCACATGGCCACCTTTGCATGCTATGTGAGTGGAACCCCTTGTCAAGTTTTCATATGGTTAAAATATGAATATAAGCTCATGTAAGAATACCATTGTGGTTCATGTTGGCTAGTGGCACATACACACAAGCTTGGCCACCTTATATTCATGCATGATCTTTTATTTAATCCATGTGGTAAACAAGCTCTCTTTTCTTTTGTGGGGCCTTATTCCAATTTGGGAAGCTTGCTTATACAAATGCCATGAGATAATCTAGTGGTTTTCACTACTAGAGGGGGCATTTACTATTTATGCATGGCCCATGCAAGAACCACCACATTCTAGTCTTTTGGTTTTTTTATTTGAATTCTTGAGTGGTTCATCTCTCTCCCTCTCTCCCTCTCTCTATTCCTCATCTTCCCCTCCCTTTTCACCTCCATCCTTGCATGGTCATGTGGATCATGCCTAAACCCTAAACCATACCCTCCCTCCCTAATCTTTTCTCCAAAATCTCTCACCTAAGCTAAACCCTAAACCTAACCCCTCATCTACCCTAGTTACACCCTACCACCACCATGGGCATCATCTAACCTAACCCGAGCCCCTCTCTAGCTAACCCTAGTTTCCACCCTCTCTCTCTCGGCCTCCCTCCACTCTCACCTAGCTAGCCCCACCTGGTCACCCTGGTCCAACCCGAGCTACCCTACCCCTCCCCTAGTGCAAACCCTAACCGAGCCTAGCTCCCACCCGAGCTCCATGCCTCCCCTCTCCTTCTTTCTTCTCTCTCTGCCTTGCATGCCCCACCAGCCCGAGCCTCTCCTACCTTCCTGGCCTCACCTTGCCCCACCTGCCACCGCCAAGCCGCCTGCCTCGAGCACGTGAGGAGGGAGGAAAGGTGGCCGAGCCACCTTTCTCTTCACCGATCCCCACGGCACCCTCTCTCTCCCGTCCCTATCATCTCCTCTCTCACCTGCTACCTCTCCCAGATCTCCCAGTGGTCGTGCCCATCTTTTCTCCCTCCCATCTACCTACCACCGCTCACCCGGCCATCGCTCTCGGTGTCGCCGTCCATCTACAGAACAAGGAGGCGGGCGTGCAGACGCGGGTGTTGGGGAAGACCACTGCCGTCTTCTGCGTCGCCCTGTACACGGCAACGAGCAGGAGGCGAACCGGGCCACCAGAACCAGCGTCGCCAAAGCGAAACCCTAGCTCCGCCCGGCGTCTGCCTCGTCGCCGATCGCCTCCCTGCTCCAACCAACCAACACCAACCTCCCGTGAGCTGCTGAGCCTCCGTGACATCCCTTCCTCGCTCTTACCCTCTCGCAGACCGGTCACTCCGTCGAACGCCTCGGTGCGCGGCGTGGTTTGGTTCTTCTCGTCGTGGCGTCGCAGAGCGATCTAGGCCGCCCTAACCTTCTAACAACTACCCTCCCTAGCCCAGCGGTAGCCGCCGCCACCACAGACGCCAGGTCCCCTGATTCGATCCTCACTGGCTGCGCCAGCGGCGAGCACTGCTCGGTCGTCGAAGTTCAGAGAAGAACAATAGTGCTGCGACCTCTTTTTGCACAAAACCCCTTCTGTGTTCTCCCGCTCAACCCGCAACCCTTAGGACCCCACCTGTCGGTCTCGGTGGCAGCTTTGCACAAAGGTACCGCAAGTCTGGGAATCACAACCCGCGGTCCCTGGCTCTGCCGCGTGGCCTCAGCCCAGCCAACATCACGTGGACCCCGTGGCACTGGCCCCATCCGTCGATCGCGCTAGACTAGCTCATGGTGAGAAAAGCTTTTTCTTGCGCAAGATGTTGCCCAGTCAGCATCTAGCCCACCCGTCAGCGGCTGGGTCTGGATCTGCCTGAGTACAAAAAGTTTCCGTTTATATCTGTTTTAATTTAAACCTTTTTCAAATTAATTCATATTCAAATTTAAATCTGTTTTCAAATAACTTTTAAAATATAAATCCAAATAATACAAATAATATATGTTTTGAAATCAGAAAAATATGAGGAATTCAAATATGCCATTCAAAATATATTTTGGACACTTTAATTTTTAAGTTTATTAAAATTACAATAAAATGCCCTTTTTCCTTAATTAATTAATAACTTTTGTTTTATCACTTCAAATTTAACAAATAATATGTCTAAAATGATTAGCTCGACGAGACCTTTCTGTTTATGCATTCCTTGTTCTGTTTTGCAGCATGCATCATATAAATATAATGTATACAGCAACTTAATTGAGGTTAAAACATGATTAAAACTCAACAAAATGATTTATACTTGTATTCCACACCTCACCCATGCCATGCTACATTATTGCCATGCAAATTGTGCATCATTCATCATGGCATGATTGTTTGCTTGATGCATTTTATTCATATGCTTGTGCACTTTATTTATGTTGGCCCTTGTTTGTTTGGTTCTTCTCCGAATAGACGCTGAGCAGGGGATATATCAAGAGACCCAGGAGCACTACCCAGATCCTTCTCTCGCTTCAACTGAGCTGCCAGGCAAGCACTACCACATGCTTGCATACATATAGTACCTATTGCCTCTATCTTATTCTTGCATCATTGAGTCGCGATTGCATTAAATTGAATCCCAAGTATTGCATAGCCTTTACTTTTAAACCCCACCGAAGCTTGTTCCTCCATCCCATGAGCCATTACTACAGGAGTTGTTTGAGCCATGCGAGTCGTAGAACAGCATGTGTAGGGTATGTGAGAGTCTGATGGATAACGAGGTACCTAAACAACTTAACCTGAGTAGTAATGGGATAACTAATGAAAGTGGCATCGGTGAGCCATATTTGCTATTTGGTTTTTCAGGCTCACTTGTGTCCGTAGGACCCCGAGTACTTGATTCCTGTTCCTTGAATATTCGCGCTATCCACATCCGGGAGGCTTATGAACCCCCCTGAGCCAGAGCTTGATTCATTCTTATTTCTTGGGGCCACAAAGTAGTTTGGGGCTTTATTACTATTCTATACTTATGCCATGCTTTACTGCTTAATTTAAGATTGTGCGAGGAATGCACCTGTACTGTTTAGGTAAGCGGAGCGTTTTCGCGGTATAGACAAGCCCAGTCACATTTTCGGTTCCCAAATCAGCCATTGACGTAAACCTTGAGTCCGTCTCGAGCCGCCAACTTCGTCATGGGTAGCTAATGGGGTGGCCCCTGAAATATTTCTGAATCTCGTGATCGCTTTGTCGTGGATCGCCTCGTTGGTTTTGATTTGGTTTTTCCGAGGTTGATCGAGTGTGTGTGTTATTTGTGCACCCTGCAGGTAAAACTTTCTCAAAGCCGTGTCCATGTTATGGACGACTTGGAGCACAGCTCGATCATAGACAAGTATAACTAAAGTACCGCTTTTAACCCGACTAAGTACCGACTAGTAAATAGTGCAATTCTCATGGAATGGATAATAAACTGCCAACGGATGGGCGTTGTTCATCCGCTTCTCGCCGGTAAGCGAGGAGGAGGATGGATCTGTTAATATTACTGTTATAATCATTGTTATTATTCACGACATCCGCTCTATCTTTGGTTAGGCGGATGGTTAGTAGTATCTATAGAGTTGTTAGGGTTTATCTTTTGCTGCAATTCGTCACCCTGTGTTGTGTCCCTTTAGAGGCATAAAGACTTGCTGAAAATTCCCTAGGGTCTCACACGATAAATTGTTTGATTCGATGAACAGGTAAACTCGCAAGATGGATACCGGGTGGAGGAGACGACGATGTTGGCAACGATCACTTGGTGTAGAGATTCCGGAACGGGATCCGTGAGATCTGGGCGGATGTGTTTATTTATGGGGCATCTTATGCCGATTTGCTTCTTATCCGCATCGGATCTTGTTTTCCGCCCGCTTGATACTCGATGTTTGATGTATGAAGAGATATCCTAAACTATTATATCTATCTAGGATATTTGGATCTTGCCGATGGCATAATATTTCTATTTCTTTTTAGATGGAATGGCTCGAGGACTATTGTATGGTGGCTTGCATACATACTCATTTGTGTATGTAGTTGATCCCTTGGCCGATTACACGCCGTTCTTGTCCCAATGTTTGGAAATGGTTAGGACGGCCGAAAGGTCTACCTGTGAGTGGCATTTGGGCCCCACCGTACTATTTTAACCATTTCCTCTCATCCAGGCTTGTAACTAGGAGTGTAATTCACCGAGGTAGTTACAATTGGTATCAGAGCCATCCCGCCCTTCAGGGTCTCAGCCAAATGGTCGTTGTCAGTCTAGCAAATATTTTTGGTAGCTATGTATACTAAGGAAAACAAAACGCGAGTAGGACTGCTTCCACTTTTCTTCTTACCCACCCACCCTTTTCTCGTAAGGAAGTGTAACGCTTTTCAATCCTCTTCTTAAAATTCAAACTAGGATTCACGTGTTCGGGTTTCGAGTACCATAGAAAGTGTGTGTGTGTGTGTGTAATTCCTTGTCTATCTGTTGCATCCAATTTGTTATCACAATCTGCCTTTGGTTACCAACTGTTGGTACATTCCATACTGACAGGCTTTTGAAAACTGGTGCGATCTATCTGACCCCTTGTTAACCGGTGCCATCTTCTTAAGGGTGTCCTTCCTTCTAGCAACTCAACCTTCTGTGTAAGCATCAGTTGCTAATCGCTACCTGATAAGCGTTTTTGCGCATCTATTGGTATTTTAATGCCAGAAAATGCGGAAAATTTTTCTTTGATACATTCTGTTTCCACACCTTTTCAGTGTGTGAAACATTATCTATCTCCTTTATCAGCATGTCCATGCTAACTCATTCTTTTGTCACCGCGCTAATCCTAGAGCTTCATTTCATCTCCAAATCTCTTTGGGCTAATTACATAACATGTGTCGATCCGATGCTGGTGATTGTAATTTGGCTCTCGGCATAGCTATATGACACTTATCAGGAGTGGAATATGGAAAATGCAATCACCACTATCCTCCAAATGGTGACGGTTATCTCCTGTGATTTTGAGTATACCGTGATCATATCTATGCATATTCAAGCATCTTTGGCAATCCGGAGGTTCTCAAGGCACTACGGGCGGTCTATCATCATCATCCATCATGCTGCACATCTTTTGAACTCCATATCTGAAAATTCTCTTTGAGACGAGGGAATTGCATCTTTTCACTTCGATAGCTTTGCTTAAGGTATGAGCTATCATCGGTTCTTATCCAAGATCTCTTTATCTTTGTAACCGTGATCCAATCGACAATGTGAACCAGTGACATCTCTTTTTCTTCGAAGGACCAGATAATCTATTCTTCCAAAGGCATCTTCTTCAACACGAACCTGCGTTTTAATATTGATCTTTCCAAAGAGCGTTGAGCTCGTAAAGTGTTTCGAGCATTTGTTTGTTCCTCCCAAGGCCTCGAACTTGATATTCGGGAATATCCTGTTAATCCATGGTGGTATATGTTGTTAATATGCTTGCCTATTCGATATCTATGGAGGACATGGAAGATCATCTGTCTCTTTCTCTCAAGCTTTGTTAACACCGCTGTGCAAAGTCCCCAAAGTGGAAATTCGCTTCTTGAAGTCACCTATCTCGACCACGCCCTTCGCTAAATACATTGCTTCAATTCTGGAATTGTCAATCCATTGTTAATTCCATCCTCCATCTTCAACCAATCCGGAGTTGTTCCTTGTTGGCAAGTTATCATCGCCGTTCACCAAGATTTCCTCAAGATCGCTAAATCTCCTCAATCATTTCAAGAAGAACATGGAGTTCTTTCACCTCGGTCTCACAAGTGATCTTTTAAAACCTCTTGTTCTATCGTCATGCTCAATCCACCGGAGGCCATGAAGACTTTTCAGATCTTTCGTAATCCTTCCGCTCAAGGTGGTGTTATCTTTGTCTTTATCTGGAATCTTGCGCTTTTCTCCGTAATCTTCCTTCATATCTTCCGGTGGCTTGATACTTCAGACATGACGACAACATCATCAACCTTATCTATCTTGGATCCGTGAATCGCTTGCATCTATCCTTGTTTTCTAAACGGGTTCCATGAGTTTTGTCAATACCTTTAGTCTGCTTTTGGTAGTTGAGCTGCATGGTTTTCTTATTCATGTGCGGAGTAATGCTTTGAGTGCGGATGGAGTAGCTACCATACCACTACTCTTATCATTCGCTCTTGTACATTGAATTGGTGAATTAATGTGATTTCACTCATTCCACGGAAGTTAGAAGTGGCCTTTATCCTTCGATACTTCTACTTCCATCCTTGCTTTTCCGGAGTGCTCTCTCGAAGAAAGTAATCAATAATCTCTTGTTGGTGATCTCGTCTTTTCCTACACGGAGCAAAATCTTCAATTATCTGGTGGAAACAAACGCAAACTCCTTTCGGTCCTCGTCTTTCTACCGATGCTCGGCAACCCCAAACAAGAAGAAAGGAACTATCCCTCTTTTTGTTTCATCAATTCTTTTCTGTGGTAAAGCCAATTATGGTTGAGGCCATCACCAAATTGCTATGCGTTAGCCTCAAGGCTAAAGAAAGCAATAAGTATATCTACAATAAACTCCAGATCCTCCATATTCTTTGCTTCTCGGGATTCCACCATGATCTAGCTTCACAACCGTCTCTAGAAGTTATATCCGCGCACCTCAATTGCGTGATCCTTGGTTCTTACCGGCGCAAGAAGAATCTAATCCGACGATGTCTAACTAAATCTTTCTGTTGATATCAAGGGACTCTATTGTTTGAAGGCAATATTGTTTCCGAACTTCATTTCTCAAATCCGAGAGAAGATACGATGCTATTGTCTTAGAGGTTCAAAACCTCTCCAATCTAACTCTTTTTCTTCCGGCGAGATAAAGTTTTCATCCTCTCTAGTATCGATAAATCTTTAATCTTAATGAGGTGTCTTTCTTCATCCAGGATACATCATCTTGTCCTTTCTTTCACAAGTGTTTCTATTCTTTTATCATGTTTCTTGAGAAAACCGGAGCCATGTCCATCCTATCCTTCTTGTCCCACGACAATCCTTCAACTCTTCTAACCCGTTGTTTCTCAAGCAAAACGCAAGACTCGCAACAAGTCTAGCAAGTTTTGCAAGGTGTAGTGATCGCACCATTCCGTTGTTCATTAACTTGGGAACATGAGGGTCACCTTCGTTCGAACACCCGCCTCTCCTTGTGCTGTTTTCTTTTTCCTAGGAATCTCAAGTAGATTCTTGTTTAGTGGGGGAGAGTTGTAGCATCCCAATTATCTAACAATTGCAATGCTACTAGCCTAGTCTATATAAATGCTACTTCCTATATATAATTGTTGCATCATCATTATATCATGCTCATGTCATCATGCCACCTTGCATTTGAGCATCATATAAAACCCTTTTTGTTTTGGATCTTCTCTCATATGCATTGTAAATTGTATTTGCCTCTTGATATTGTATTTGGTTATTGATATATTGTTTAATGCCCAAGTTGAGTTGGGGGCATATCTTTTACTCAACTCCATCACCTTTCTCTGTCACCACCTTATAATTCCACCATTCCCCTATATGTGAGCTTTGCTTTTATTTGGGTTTACCTCTAGCTCATGTGGGTTGGGATGGCTCCACTTACAATTCCACATGCTCCCATATATGCACCATGTTGTTTTCACATTATTGGTATATGAGAGCCACATGGCCACCTTTGCATGCTATGTGAGTGGAACCCCTTGTCAAGTTTTCATATGGTTAAAATATGAATATAAGCTCATGTAAGAATACCATTGTGGTTCATGTTGGCTAGTGGCACATACACACAAGCTTGGCCACCTTATATTCATGCATGATCTTTTATTTAATCCATGTGGTAAACAAGCTCTCTTTTCTTTTGTGGGGCCTTATTCCAATTTGGGAAGCTTGCTTATACAAATGCCATGAGATAATCTAGTGGTTTTCACTACTAGAGGGGGCATTTACTATTTATGCATGGCCCATGCAAGAACCACCACATTCTAGTCTTTTGGTTTTTTTATTTGAATTCTTGAGTGGTTCCTCTGTGTCCCGCTCGCCGTCTCTCTCTTGCTCATCTGCCCCTCCCTTTTCACCTCCATCCTTGCATGGTCATGTGGATCATGCCTAAACCCTAAACCATACCCTCCCTCCCTAATATTTTCTCCAAAATCTCTCACCTAAGCTAAACCCTAAACCTAACCCCTCATCTACCCTAGTTACACCCTACCACCACCATGGGCATCATCTAACCTAACCCGAGCCCCTCTCTAGCTAACCCTAGTTTCCACCCTCTCTCTCTCGGCCTCCCTCCACTCTCACCTAGCTAGCCCCACCTGGTCACCCTGGTCCAACCCGAGCTACCCTACCCCTCCCCTAGTGCAAACCCTAACCGAGCCTAGCTCCCACCCGAGCTCCATGCCTCCCCTCTCCTTCTTTCTTCTCTCTCTGCCTTGCATGACCCACCAGCCCGAGCCTCCTCTCCTACCTTCCGGCCTCACCTTGCCCCACCGGCCAGCTGCCTACCTGCCCCAGGCCAAGCCGCCCGAGCACGTGAGGGAGGGAGAAGAAAAGGTGGCCGAGCCACCTTTTTCTCTTCACCGATCCCCCACGGCACCCCTCTCCTCTCCCGTCCCTATCATCTCCCTCTCTCTCACCTGCTACCTCTCCCAGATCTCCCCAGGGTCGTGCCCATCTTTTTCTCCCTCCCCATCTACCCTACCACCGTCTACCCGGCCATCGCTCTCGGTGTCGCCGTCCATCTACAGAACAAGGAGGCGGGCGTGCGACGGGTGTCGGGAAGACCACGGCCGTCTGCAGATCAGAGCCTGCAGCAATGAGGAGGAGAACCGGGCCACCAGAACCAGCGTCGCCGGCGAAACCCTAGCTCTGCCTCGTCGCCTCGTCGACGATCGGCCCGCTCCCCGAACCAACCGCCAACAACCTCCCGGTGAGCTGCTGAGCCTCCGTGACATCCCTTCCTCGCTCTTACCTCTGCTGCACCGGTCACTCCGTGAACGCCCTCGCTTGGCCGTCGGTTTGGTTCTTCTCGTCAGGCGTCAGAGGCGTATCTAGGCAGCGCTTAACCTTCTAACAACTACCCTCCTAGCCCAGCGGTAGCCGCCACGCCACGCCGCCAGTCCCGATTCGATCCCCAGCGCTGCGCTCATGGGCGAGCACCGTCGTCGTCTGTAAGTTCAGAGAAGAACACTAGTGCTGCGACCTCTTTTTGAAAACCCTTCAGGTTCTCCGCTCAACCCGCAACCCTTAGGACCCCACCTGTCGGTCTCGGTGGCAGCTTTGCACAAAGGTACCGCAAGTCTGGGAATCACAACCCGTGGTCCCTGGCTCACAGGCTCAGCCTCGCCAGCCAGCATCACGTGGACCCCGTGGCGCTGGCCCCATCTCATCGATCATGGGGACGCTAGACTAGCTCAAGGTGAGAAAAGCTTTTCATAAGCGCATGTTGCCAGGACATCTGGCCCACCCGTCGTGGCTGGGTCTGGATCTTTGAGTACAAAAAGTTTACATTTATATCTGTTTTAATTTAAACCTTTTCAAATTAATTCATATTCAAATTTAAATCTGTTTTCAAATAACTTTTAAAATATAAATCCAAATAATACAAATAATATATGTTTTGAAATCAGAAAAATATGAGGAATTCAAATATGCCATTCAAAATATATTTTGGACACTTTAATTTTTAAGTTTATTAAAATAAAATGCCCTTTTTCCTTAATTAATTAATAATTTTTGTTTTATCACTTCAAATTTAACAAATAATATGTCTAAAATGATTAGCTCGACGAGACCTTTCTGTTTATGCATTCCTTGTTCTGTTTTGCAGCATGCATCATATAAATATAATGTATACAGCAACTTAATTGAGGTTAAAACATGATTAAAACTCAACAAAATGATTTATACTTGTATTCCACACCTCACCCATGCCATGCTACATTATTGCCATGCAAATTGTGCATCATTCATCATGGCATGATTGTTTGCTTGATGCATTTTATTCATATGCTTGTGCACTTTATTTATGTTGGCCCTTGTTTGTTTGGTTCTTCTCCGAATAGATTGAAAGGTGGGATATATCAAGAGACCTGTGAGCACTACCTGATCCTTCTCTCGCTTCAATGAGCTGCCAGGCAAGCACTACCACATGCTTGCATACATATAGTACCTATTGCCTCTATCTTATTCTTGCATCATTGAGTCGCGATTGCATTAAATTGAATCCCAAGTATTGCATAGCCTTTACTTTTAAACCCCACCGAAGCTTGTTCCTCCATCCCATGAGCCATTACTACAGGAGTTGTTTGAGCCATGCGAGTCGAGAACAACATGTGTAGGGTATGTGAGAGTCGATGGATAACGAGGTACCTAAACAACTTAACTGAGTAGTAATGGGATAACTAATGAAAGTGGCATCGGTGAGCCATATTTGCTATTTGGTTTTTCAGGCTCACTTGTGTCCGTGGGACCCGAGTACTTGATTCCTGTTCCTTGAATATTCGCGCTATCCACATCCGGGAGGCTTATGAACCCCCCTGAGCCAGAGCTTGATTCATTCTTATTTCTTGGGGCCACAAAGTAGTTTGGGGCTTTATTACTATTCTATACTTATGCCATGCTTTACTGCTTAATTTAAGATTGTGCGAGGAATGCACCTGTACTGTTTAGGTAAGCGGAGTGTTTTCACGGTATCGACAAGCCCACCACATTTTCGGTTCCCGATCGTTTACCATTGACGCAAACCTTGAGTCCGTCGAGCCGCCAACTTCGTCATGGTAGCTTAATGGGGTGGCCCCTGAAATATTTCTGAATCTGTGATCGCTTGTCGTGACTGCCTCGTTGGGTTTTGATTTGGTTTTTCTGAGGTTGATCGAGTGTGTTGCTATTTGTGCACCCCTGCAGGGTAAAACTTTCTGAAAGCCGTGTCCGCGGTTATGGACGACTTGGAGCACAGTTTCTCGATCATAGACAAGTATAACTAAAGTACCGCTTTTAACCTGACTAAGTACCTGACTAGTAAATAGTTCAATTCTCATGGAATGGATAATAAAACTGCCAACGGATGGGGGTTGTTCGTCCGCTTCCTCGTCGGTAAGCGAGGAGGAGGATGGATCTGTTAATATTACTGTTATAACTGTTGTTATTAATTCACGGACATCCGTCTATCTTTGGTTAGGCGGATGGTTAGCGAGTATCTATAGAGTTGTTAGGGTTTATCTTTTGCTGCAATTGCGTCACCCCAGGTTGTGTCCCCTTTAGAGGCATAAAGACTTGCTGAGTACCCCTAGGGTCTCACACGATAAATTGTTTGATTCAGATGAACAGGTAAACTCGCAAGATGGATACTGGGTGGAGGAGACGGACGATGTTGGCAACGATCACTTGGTGTAGAGATTCCGGGAACGGGGATCCGTGAGATCTGTGGGCGGGATGTGTTTATTTATGGGGCATCTTATGCCGATTTGCTTCTTATCCGTACTCGGATCTTGTTTTCCGCTTCCGCTTGATACTCTGATGTTTGATGTATGAAGAGATATCCTAAACTATTATATCTATCTAGGATATTTGGATCTTGCCGTATGGCGTCGCAATATTTCTATTTCTTTTAGATGGAATGGCTCTGAGGACTATTGTATGGTGGCTTGCATACATACTCATTTGTGTATGTAGTTGATCCCTTCAATGCCGATTCGCCGCCTTCTTGTCCCAATGTTTGGAAATGGTTAGGACGGTAAAGGTCTACTGTGAGTGGCATTTGGGCCCCAATGCATTATTTTAACCATTTCCTCTCATCCAGGCTTGTAACTAGGAGTGTAATTCACCGAGGTAGTTACAATTGGTATCAGAGCCATCCCGCCCTTCAGGGTCTCAGCCAAATGGTCGTTGTCAGTCTAGCAAATATTTTTGGTAGCTATGTATACTAAGGAAAAACAAAACGCGAGAGTAGGACTGCTTCCACTTTTCTTCTTACCTACCCACCCACCCTTTTCTGGTAAGGAAGTGTAACGTTTTCAATCCTCTTCTTAAAATTCAAACTAGGATTCACGTGTTCTGGGTTTCCGTAGTACCATAGAAAGTGTGTGTGTGTGTGTGTAATTCCTTGTCTATCTGTTGCATCCAATTTGTTATCACAATCTGCCTTTGGTTACCAACTGTTGGTACATTCCATACTGACAGGCTTTTGAAAACTGGTGCGATCTATCTGACCCCTTGTTAACCGGTGCCATCTTCTTAAGGGTGTCCTTCCTTCTAGCAACTCAACCTTCTGTGTAAGCATCAGTTGCTAATCGCTACCTGATAAGCGTTTTTGCGCATCTATTGGTATTTTAATGCCGGAAAATGCGGAAAATTTTTCTTTGATACATCTGTGTTTCCACACTCCTTTTCAGTCGTGTGTGAAACATTATCTATCTCCCTTTTATCAGCATGTCCATGCTAACTCATTCTTTTGTCACCGGCGCTTAATCCTAGAGCTTCATTTCATCTCCAAATCTCTTGGGCTAATTACATAACATGTGTCGATCCGATGCTGGTGATTGTAATTTGGCTCTCGGCATAGCTATATGACACTTATCAGGAGTGGAATATGGAAAATGCAATCACCACTATCCTCCAAATGGTGACGGTTATCTCCTGTGATTTTGAGTATACCGTGATCATATCTATGCATATTCAAGCATCTTTGGCAATCCGGAGTTTCTCAAGGCACTACGGCGGTCTATCATCTGTCCATCATGCTGCACATCTTTTTGAACTCCATATCTGAAAAATTCTCTTTGAGACGAGGGAATTGCATCTTTTCACTTCTGATAGCTTTGCTTAAGGTATGAGCTATCATCGGTTCTTATCCAAGATCTCTTTATCTTTGTAACCGGTGATCCAATCGACAATGTGAACCAGGTGACATCTCTTTTTCTTCCGAAGGACCAGATAATCTATTCTTCCAGTGCATCTTCTTCAACACGAACCTGTGCTCTTAATATTGATCTTTCCAAAGAGCGTTGAGCTCAGAAAGTGTTTCGAGCATTTGTTTGTTCCTCCCGCGCTCTCGAACTTGATATTCTGGGAATATCCTGTTAATCCATGGTGGTATATGTTGTTAATATGCTTGCCTATTCGATATCTATGGGAGGACATGGAAGATCATCTGTGTCTCTTTCTCTCAAGCTTTGTTAACACTGCCGTGTGCAAAGTCCCCAAAGTGGAAATTCTGGCTTCTTGAAGTCACCTATCTCGACCATGTCCTTCTGCTAAATACATTGCTTCAATTCTGGAATTGTCAATCCATTGTTAATTCCATCCTCCATCTTCAACCAATCCGGAGTTGTTCCTTGTTGGCAAGTTATCATCGTCGTTCCGCCGAAGATTTCCTCAAGACTGCTAAATCTCCCTCAATCATTTCAAGAAGAACATGGAGTTCTTTCACCTCAGTCTCGTCAAGTGATCTTTTAAAAACCTCTTGTTCTATCGTCTATGCTCAATCCACCGGAGGCCATGAAGACTTTTCAGATCTTTCGTAATCCTTCTGTTCAAGGTGGTGTTATCTTTGTCTTTATCTGTGGAATCTTGCAGTTTTTCTCCGTAATCTTCCTTCATATCTTTCCGGTGGCTTGATACTTCAGACATGACGACAACATCATCAACCTTATCTATCTTGGATCCGGTGAATCGTTTGCATCTATCCTTGTTTTCTAACGAAGTTCCATGAGTTTTTGTCAATACCTTTAGTCTGTTTCGGTAGTTGAGCTGCATGGTTTTCTTATTCATGTGCGGAGTAATGCTTTGAGTGCGGGATGGAGTAGCTACCATACCACTACTCTTATCATTCGCTCTTGTACATTGAATTGGTGAATTAATGTGATTTCACTCATTCCACGGAAGTTAGAAGTGGCCTTTATCCTTCGATACTTCTACTTCCATCCTTGCTTTTCCGGAGTGCTCTCTCGAAGAAAGTAATCAATAATCTCTTGTTGGTGATCTCGTCTTTTCCTACACGGAGCAAAATCTTCAATTATCTGGTGGAAACAAACGCAAACTCCTTTCGGTCCTCGTCTTTCTACCGATGCTCGGCAACCCCAAACAAGAAGAAAGGAACTATCCCTCTTTTTGTTTCATCAATTCTTTTCTGTGGTAAAGCCAATTATGGTTGAGGCCATCAGCCGCAAATCTATTGCGTTAGCCTCAAGGCTAAAGAAAGCAATAAGTATATCTACAATAAACTCCAGATCCTCCATATTCTTTGCTTCTCGGGATTCCACCATGATCTAGCTTCACAACCGTCTCTGGAAGTTATATCCGCGCACCTCAATTGCGTGATCCTTGGTTCTTACCGGCGCAAGAAGAATCTAATCCGACGATGTCTAACTAAATCTTTCTGTTGATATCAAGGGACTCTATTGTTTGAAGGCAATATTGTTTCCGAACTTCATTTCTCAAATCCGAGAGAAGATACGATGCTATTGTCTTAGAGGTTCAAAACCTCTCCAATCTAACTCTTTTTCTTCAGGCGAGATAAAGTTTTCATCCTCTCTAGTATCGATAAATCTTTAATCTTAATGAGGTGTCTTTCTTCATCCAGGATACATCATCTTGTCCTTTCTTTCACAAGTGTTTCTATTCTTTTATCATGTTTCTTGAGAAAACCGGAGCCATGTCCATCCTATCCTTCTTGTCCCACGACAATCCTTCAACTCTTCTAACCCGTTGTTTCTCAAGCAAAACGCAAGACTCGCAACAAGTCTAGCAAGTTTTGCAAGGTGTAGTGATCGCACCATTCCGTTGTTCATCAACTTGGGAACATGAGGGTCACCTTCGTTCGAACACCCGCCTCTCCTTGTGCTGTTTTCTTTTTCCTAGGAATCTCGGGGCGAGATTCTTGTTTAGTGGGGGAGAGTTGTAGCATCCCAATTATCTAACAATTGCAATGCTACTAGCCTAGTCTATATAAATGCTACTTCCTATATATAATTGTTGCATCATCATTATATCATGCTCATGTCATCATGCCACCTTGCATTTGAGCATCATATAAAACCCTTTTTGTTTTGGATCTTCTCTCATATGCATTGTAAATTGTATTTGCCTCTTGATATTGTATTTGGTTATTGATATATTGTTTAATGCCCAAGTTGAGTTGGGGGCATATCTTTTACTCAACTCCATCACCTTTCTCTGTCACCACCTTATAATTCCACCATTCCCCTATATGTGAGCTTTGCTTTTATTTGGGTTTACCTCTAGCTCATGTGGGTTGGGATGGCTCCACTTACAATTCCACATGCTCCCATATATGCACCATGTTGTTTTCACATTATTGGTATATGAGAGCCACATGGCCACCTTTGCATGCTATGTGAGTGGAACCCCTTGTCAAGTTTTCATATGGTTAAAATATGAATATAAGCTCATGTAAGAATACCATTGTGGTTCATGTTGGCTAGTGGCACATACACACAAGGCCACCTTATATTCATGCATGATCTTTTATTTAATCCATGTGGTAAACAAGCTCTCTTTTCTTTTGTGGGGCCTTATTCCAATTTGGGAAGCTTGCTTATACAAATGCCATGAGATAATCTAGTGGTTTTCACTACTAGAGGGGGCATTTACTATTTATGCATGGCCCATGCAAGAACCACCACATTCTAGTCTTTTGGTTTTTTTATTTGAATTCTTGAGTGGTTCATCTCTCTCCCTCTCTCCCTCTCTCTATTCCTCATCTTCCCCTCCCTTTTCACCTCCATCCTTGCATGGTCATGTGGATCATGCCTAAACCCTAAACCATACCCTCCCTCCCTAATCTTTTCTCCAAAATCTCTCACCTAAGATAAACCCTAAACCTAACCCCTCATCTACCCTAGTTACACCCTACCACCACCATGGGCATCATCTAACCTAACCCGAGCCCCTCTCTAGCTAACCCTAGTTTCCACCCTCTCTCTCTCGGCCTCCCTCCACTCTCACCTAGCTAGCCCCACCTGGTCACCCTGGTCCAACCCGAGCTACCCTACCCCTCCCCTAGTGCAAACCCTAACCGAGCCTAGCTCCCACCCGAGCTCCATGCCTCCCCTCTCCTTCTTTCTTCTCTCTCTGCCTTGCATGCCCCACTAGCCCGAGCCTCTCCTACCTTCTTGGCCTCACCTTGCCCCACCTGCCAGCTGCCTACCTGCCCCAGGCCAAGCCGCCCGAGCACGTGAGGGAGGGAGAAGAAAAGGTGGCCGAGCCACCTTTTTCTCTTCACCGATCCCCCACGGCACCCCTCTCCTCTCCCGTCCCTATCATCTCCCTCTCTCTCACCTGCTACCTCTCCCAGATCTCTCCAGGGTTGTGCCCATCTTTTTCTCCCTCCCCATCTACCCTACCACCGTCTACCCGGCCGCCGCTCTCGGTGTCGCCGTCCATCTACAGAACAAGGAGGCGGGCGTGCAGACGCGGGTGTCGGGGAAGACCACGTCCGTCTTCTGCGTCGCCCTGTACACGGCAACGAGGAGGAGGCGAACCGGGCCACCAGAACCAGCGTCGCCGAAGCGAAACCCTAGCTCCGCCCGGCGTCTGCCTCGTCGCCGATCGGCCTCCCTGCCGAACCAACCGCACCAACAACCTCCCGGTGAGCTGCTGAGCCTCCGTGTCATCCCCTTCTCGCTCTTACCCTCTGCACGGTCACTCCGTCCGAACGCCCTCGGTGCGCCGGCGTCGTGTTTGGTTCTTCTCGTCGTGGCGTCGCAGAGGCGTATCTAGGCCGCGCCTAACCTTCTAACAACTACCCCTCCCTAGCCCAGCGGTAGCCGCCGCCCGCGCACGCCAGGTCCCCAGTTCGATCCCCCGCGCGCTGCGCTCCGCGCGGGCGAGCACCGTTCGGTCGTCAGTAAGTTCAGAGAAGAACAATAGTGCTGCGACCTCTTTTTGCAGAAAACCCCTTCTGTGTTCTCCCGCTCAACCCGCAACCCTTAGGACCCCACCTGTCGGTCTCGGTGGCAGCTTTGCACAAAGGTACCGCAAGTCTGGGAATCACAACCCGCGGTCCCTGGCTCTGCCGTGTGGCCTCAGCTCGCCCATCCACTGTCGCGTGGACCCCCGTGGCCGCTGGCCCCATCTGTCAGTCGCAGACGCTAGACTAGCTCGCGGTGAGAAAAGCTTTTCTGCGCATGTTGCCTAGTCAACATCTGGTCCACCCGTCAGCGGCTGGGTCTGGATCTGCCTGAGTACAAAAAGTTTCCGTTTATATCTGTTTTAATTTAAACCTTTTTCAAATTAATTCATATTCAAATTTAAATCTGTTTTCAAATAACTTTTAAAATATAAATCCAAATAATACAAATAATATATGTTTTGAAATCAGAAAAATATGAGGAATTGAAATATGCCATTCAAAATATATTTTGGACACTTTATTTTTTAAGTTGATTAAAATTACAATAAAATGCCCTTTTTCCTTAATTAATTAATAACTTTTGTTTTATCACTTCAAATTTAACAAATAATATGTCTAAAATGATTAGCTCGACGAGACCTTTCTGTTTATGCATTCCTTGTTCTGTTTTGCAGTATGCATCATATAAATATAATGTATACAGCAACTTAATTGAGGTTAAAACATGATTAAAACTCAACAAAATGATTTATACTTGTATTCCACACCTCACCCATGCCATGCTACATTATTGCCATGCAAATTGTGCATCATTCATCATGGCATGATTGTTTGCTTGATGCATTTTATTCATATGCTTGTGCACTTTATTTATGTTGGCCCTTGTTTGTTTGGTTCTTCTCCGAATAGACGCTGAGCAGGGGATATATCAAGAGACCCAGGAGCACTACCCAGATCCTTCTCTCGCTTCAATCTGAGCTGGCAAGCACTACCACATGCTTGCATACATATAGTACCTATTGCCTCTATCTTATTCTTGCATCATTGAGTCGCGATTGCATTAAATTGAATCCCAAGTATTGCATAGCCTTTACTTTTAAACCCCACCAAAGCTTGTTCCTCCATCCCATGAGCCATTACTACAGGAGTTGTTTGAGCCATGCGAGTCGTAGAACAGCATGTGTAGGGTATGTGAGAGTCTGATGGATAACGAGGTACCTAAACAACTTAACCTGAGTAGTAATGGGATAACTAATGAAAGTGGCATCGGTGAGCCATATTTGCTATTTGGTTTTTCAGGCTCACTTGTGTCCCGTAGGACCCCGAGTACTTGATTCCTGTTCCTTGAATATTCGCGCTATCCACATCCGGGAGGCTTATGAACCCCCCTGAGCCAGATCTTGATTCATTCTTATTTCTTGGGGCCACAAAGTAGTTTGGGGCTTTATTACTATTCTGTACTTATGCCATGCTTTACTGCTTAATTTAAGATTGTGCGAGGAATGCACCTGTACTGTTTAGGTAAGCGGAGTGTTTTCGCGGTATCGACAAGCCCAGTCACATTTTCGGGTTCCTAGTCGTTTACAGCCATTGACGCAAACCTTGAGTCCGTCTCGGAGCCGGCCAACTTCGTCGCGGGTAGCTTAATGGGGTGGCCCCCTGAAATATTTCTGAATCTTGTGATCGCTTTGTCGTGACTGCCTCGTTGGGTTTTGATTTGGTTTTTCCGAGGTTGATCGAGTGTGTGTTGCTATTTGTGCACCCCTGTAGGGTAAAACTTTCTGAAAGTCGTGTCCGCGGTTATGGACGACTTGGAGCACAGTTTCTCGATCATAGACAAGTATAACTAAAGTACCGCTTTTAACCTGACTAAGTACCTGACTAGTAAATAGTGCAATTCTCATGGAATGGATAATAAAACTGCCAACGGATGGGTGTTGTTCGTCCGCTTCCTCGTCGGTAAGCGAGGAGGAGGATGGATCTGTTAATATTACTGTTATAACTGTTGTTATTAATTCACGGACATCCGTCTATCTTTGGTTAGGCGGATGGTTAGCGAGTATCTATAGAGTTGTTAGGGTTTATCTTTTGCTGCAATTGCGTCACCCCAGGTTGTGTCCCCTTTAGAGGCATAAAGACTTGCTGAGTACCCCTAGGGTCTCACACGATAAATTGTTTGATTCAGATGAACAGGTAAACTCGCAAGATGGATACTGGGTGGAGGAGACTGACGATGTTGGAAACGATCACTTGGTGTAGAGATTTCAGGAACGGGGATCCGTGAGATCTGTGGGCGGGATGTGTTTATTTATGGGGCATCTTATGCCGATTTGCTTCTTATCCGTACTCGGATCTTGTTTTCTGCTTCCGCTTGATACTCTGATGTTTGATGTATGAGGAGATATCCTAAACTATTATATCTATCTAGGATATTTGGATCTTGCCGTATGGCGTAGCAATATTTCTATTTCTTTTAGATGGAATGGCTCTGAGGACTATTGTATGGTGGCTTGCATACATACTCATTTGTGTATGTAGTTGATCCCTTCGCCTGCCGATTACGCCGCCCGTTCTTCTCCCGATGTTTGGAAATGGTTAGGACGGCCGAAAGGTCTACCTGTGAGTGGCATTTGGGCCCCACCGTACTATTTTAACCATTTCCGCTCATCCAGGCTTGTAACTAGGAGCGTAATTCACCGAGGTAGTTACAACTTAGTTGTTTTATTAAGCAAAAACATAAGTCAAAGACTTAGCAAAATTTCCATAGCATGTATATAATCCTCCCTTGTTTTCTACTAGCTAGGCTAAGCATGATAACATAGAAAGTATCTTAACTTATGGAAAATTCTACCAAGACTACAACTATTAGGATTTCCCATGCCATAGCATATAGATACTTAGCAAAAATTTCATGCAAGCCCTATACAAAATATCACTAGTGCATAGTCAAAAATAATAGGACAAATACATGAAGCACCACTTTCCTTGGTAGTTGGGGGAGTAGCAACAATCTTCACAATCACAATCACCACTAGCACCAAAATCTACACATAAAATAATAGCACCAAATTCACATTCCAAATAATCAAGCAAAAGAATATATGCATGCATGCAAATGCAATGGAATGAATTTTTCTACACTAAACCATTCAAACCAAACAGTACTGAACACAAAACCAACTAATTATAGTCTAAATAAACTTAAATTTGCTTTAAAATCATTTTCCAAATAATTTATATAGTCAAAATAAGTCTATATTTGATTCTTTAAATAAACCCAATTTTACAGAAGCAAAATACAAATTCAAACCCACAGTAGTGTAGGGCTCATTTTTATGAATCCAATGATATCTTATTTGCATTTTTTTGGATAAATAGAACTCAAGATATGAATTTTACAAGTTTGAATCTCTAATAGATACAAAAACAGATTTTAAATCAAAATCTCAGACACATGGCTATGTCTGATTGGCCCGTACCCTTCGCGCGGATCGGCCAATGTGGGCCGTAGGATTTAAGTTAGATCATGTGGCTTAGATCTAAGCGTACCCCTTCGTTAAGTGATCTAATCAGATCCGCTGGATATAGATCTAACGGCTATGACGCAAACGACCATAGTCTGGCGGCGCGCGTGCCTACTGCATCGGCGGCGCTACTGGCGGCGGTGCTCCGGCGAATACAGAGGGGGCTAGGGGATGTGTGTTGGCTTACCAGCGTCGCAAGGTCGCGAGGAAGCTCAACATGTTGCCGGCGTGGGCGGGGCGTGCTGTAGCGGCCGTGAGAGCTCGTTGGAGTTGCGGGCAGCGTCAGGTTCGTTTGGGCGGCGACAAAGGCGACGACCAGGGTCTCCATAGCGCAAACCAGAGGCATCAGTGTGTGCACAAGGGTCATGCGAACGAGATGGTGTGAACCAGAAGCCAATGGGTGGTTGATTAGTACTGCTATTGCTCGCTGGAGTTGATGACGGCGTCGGGTGCTCGCAGTGCTCGATGGAGTCGACGACCTAGGCCATGAGCAGAGGAAATAAAGGTATGACAAGAAGCACACGAGCGAGAGGGCATGGCAGTAAGAAGCAAAGGGCATGGGGCGGACGGAGTTCACCGGATTACCTCGTCGGAGTTCGTCGGGCAGCGAGGTTGCAAGTCAAAATGCGGGCAGCCTGGTGGAGGAAAGGGGGTGGCGAGTGAGGGGAAGTGCTCACGGTGGGGAGGGGTTTAAGTAGGCAGAGGCACGACGAGAATCACTCGCTGCATCAATGGCAATTAAGACGCTCCATCAACGGCAGCGGTGACGGGGTCTGACGCGGGATTTGGGGGAAGACGATGCTGAGCTGGACGGGGCCACTGGGCAGTGACAGCGGGGTAGGCTAGCGCGCGTGAGAGAGAGGGGAGGGGAATGCCTCGGGTGGGCTTGCTAGGCTTGTTCTGGTGTTGGGCCAAAAGGGCAGGGACTGTTTTATCTCTTTCCTTTTGCTTTTACTTTTTCTATTTGATTTTCAAGAACCGTTTTCAAACCAAATTCAAATGAGTTTGATTTCAAACTTTCTCTAAATTTTTATACAGTGAACATTGCACTTATTTCTGTATAAAACACTACTATTCCATCAAATACACTTTGATACTTTGAAAAATAAAATAAAACCATGCCTTAATGATATATAGATAATAGGCATAAAAATGGTTTTATTTGGAATTTTGATTTGTATTTTTTTTGCAAGTCAAGAATGCTATGAATGCATGAACGAAATGCAAGATTTTGTAATTCATGAATTTTGGGATGTTACAAAAAGATATGCAATAAATACCATTCAGGCAAATCCTGATGAGGACATTGACTAAGTAAATCTTTAAATCTTATATAAGCTCTTACTAGTCCTTCATTAGACGGTTCCTCCAAGCCATTATAAGATGCCTGATTCCAAAGGATTTTGATAAAGGATAATACCTTGCTAGAAACTCACAAGCTAAATTATCACAGGTAGTAGTGGCTTCTGGGGGTAAAGATCTATACCATGGGAGAGTTGTGCTAGTCAAAGTTTGACTAAAGAGTTTAACCCTTACCTTATTAGCAGTATATCTCGGTAATTGGAAAGTGCCGCATATATCTTTGAAGCATGCAATATTCTCATATGGATCAAGATCTTATTCATCTCCAGTAAATTTCCTCTTATGTAGAATACCAAGTAGTAGAGGATTTATTTCAAAACCCCTTGTCTTCTTGTTGGAGTTGTCTCTTTTATTAATATCATAGGGCTTTCCAAATTGGCTGAGTGGGTTAGCACTAGTAATATGCTCAAACTCCATCATGTTGTTGAAAACCTATAATTCAAAACAAAACTTAACAAAAATCAAATAAATAAGCAAAATCTAAAAGACATACAGCGCTTAGATCCCTGGCAACGGTGCCAGAAAAGAGCTTGATGACTACAAGTGCACAGATCGTTTGTAGCTAGTTTCGAAATAAAGATATCGATCCCGTAGGGAGCAGGAGTCTGAAGTCTAATAACTCTTCAAATAAATACTAAAATAGAAATGCTAAGTAAAGTTCTAAGTAACAAGATAAAATACTAGTATTGTGTAAAAAGGGTGTTTTGGGGTTTTTGGTATAAGAGAACAATGAGTAAAGTAAGAAAAACTAAATACTCATAACCATAGAAGACATCAAACAACATCAATTGAATTACCGTGCTATTAAGGGACTTATTCCCATAGGACGTATCCCATGGAATGGATAGTGTTTTGTGAGTTTCCTTGATTCCCAAGTTGATACTAAGGAGTGACAACGGCTTTATAGTCACTTTAAGTTCTAACACACCTCCGTCTACCAACAAGTAGTTCACTCCATCAAGTCCCCACAAGAGGAAATTATTGAGAGGTTGATTTCTCCCAACATCAAGATGAAGAAAATCTAACACATGGTCACAACGATGAATATCATAATATACTTTATTTTATTTAAATCTCATATTAGGGTTTCTCCATCTCCCCAATAACTAATGATCTACTCAGACATGGAGACAATTAACATCATGGCAAAGACAATGGAATCTATCGTAGATGAATAGTACTTCTATATATCTACAACGAGTATGGAAAATACAACAAGATCTAGACAAGATGTAGATGGGATGGTTGGAGATGGTGGTGATGCAGCGGTTGATGATGAAGATCGACACCTTAACCTCCTGGATCTGCATTGGGAAAATATGGATCCCCGGTGAATGAGTTCACCCTACAGATCCCTTCCGGAGGTGAGGTTTCGGCGATTTCTACGTGTTCTGTATATCGTATCTTTGATCCAAGTGCATGGGGTTAAACTATTTGAGGAGGAGGTGTCGGCGCCAACTATAAATCGGGAACTATACGGCCAGAAAAGTTCCTCCTGCCGTATAGTTGGTCGTTAAACCCAATGTATCCTCCAATTGCTTTGGGTTTTCTTCTGGTGTTATTAATATTTCCCAAATAAGCAATTTACGTTGTTTTCACTCCTTTTCACTCCAATATAACTAGTAGAAGAATTGTGTCCATCGTATGCATCATCTGACCTGATCCTGGTGAAAATAAACATAAAATGTGCATGTGAACGCCGTAAAATACCAAGATCCTACCACTACAATGCAAAATAATAATATAAAACATGATGCTAATATGCGCTCATCATCCTTCACATTAAACGTCTTGCTCACGAGGTACTTGGATTTTGGGATGTCAATGACGTAGGCGTTGTTGTTGATTCTCTTGAGGACTTTGAAAGGGCCATCACCCCTTGAATTGATCTTGGAGTCACGACCCTTGGGGAAGTAGTCTTTACTCAATTGTATTCACACAACATCGCCCTCTTCGAAGATCATCTCTTTCTTGGTCTTGTTTAGCTTTGATGCTTGGCGAAGCACTTGTTGCTCGATCGTATCTCATGTGTCTTCATGAAGTTCCTTCATTTCTTAGGTATGCTTATCGATGTCCATGTTGGTGCGCTCGGTGATAGGAAGTGGTAGGATGTCAAGAGCAGTGAGGGGATCGAATCTATAGACAATTATGAATGGGCTCTTCATGGTTTTCGAGTTCTTGGCACAATTGCAGGAAAACTAGGCATGGGGGATGCATTCCTCCCAATCTTTAAGATTCTTCTTTATCAACACGCGGAGGAGTGTTTCGATGCTTTGGTTGATGACCTAGGTTTGGCCATCGGTTTGAGGGTGCGAGGCGGACGAGAAGAGTAGCTTTATGCCAAGCTTGCCCATGAGTGTCTTCCAAAAGTAGCTCATGAATTTGACATTACATTCATAAATGATTATTTGTGGCACACCATGAAAACGAATTATTTCCCTGAAAACAGATTTGCGATATGTGAAGCATCATCAGTCTTGTGGCATGGAATGAAATGTGCCATTTTGGAAAAGTGATCCACTATGACAAATATAGAGTCATGACTATTCTTAGACCTAGGCAATCCTAACACAAAGTACATGCTAATGTCTATCCAAGGTGCATGAGGAATACGCAATGGCATATAAAGACCAAATGGGTTAGACTTAGACTTAGCTTGGACACATGTAGTGCATCGTTGGACGTGGCCCTCCATGTCGCGCTTCATCTTGGGACAATAGTAGTGAGTGGACAGCATGGCATATGTTTTGTCACGACCAAAGTGACCCATAAGGCCTCCACCATGAGACTCTTGAAGAAGCAAAATTTGGAGAGATGACTTCGGAATGCAAAGCTTGTTTTGTTTGAAAAGAAAGCCCTTATGCAAATAGAAATCATCACCCCTTTGTCTATTGAACATTTTGCAAAAATTGATCCAAAGCACGGGTTATAAGCATAAAAATATTTTGATGTCATGAAGACCCAACACGTTTACTTCAAGGCGTGTAAGAAGTCTTGTATTCTTGTGAGACAAGTTGTCCACAACTACATTTTCTTTACCCTTCTTATATTTGACAATGTAAGGAAAATTCTCCATGAATTCAACCACTTAGCGTGGCTTTTACTCAAGTTGGCTTGACCCTTAAGATATTTCAACAACTCATGGTCGGTATGTATGATAAATTCTTTGGGCCAAAGGTAGTGTTGCCACACTTGAAGGACACGAACTAAGGCAAATAGCTCTTTATCATAAATCAGATAGTTAAGGCGTGCCATCAAGTTTCTTGCTATGGTATGCAATATGATGCCCATTTTGCATAAGGACGCCTCCAGTGCCAATAGCACTAGCGTCACACTCTATCTCGAAAGTTTTTATGAAATCCGGTAAAGCAAGGAGAGGTGCTTCGGTAAGACTCTTTTTGAGCTCATCAAAGGCTTTTTGTTGTGCTTTGCCCTAAAAATGTGACATTATTATTTGTCAACTCCTTGATAGGGCAAGAAATGCTAGAGAATTATTTAACAAAGCGACGGTAGAAACCGCCAAACCATGAAAACTGCGAAGTTCACTTACATAGGTAGGGATAGGCCAATCTCTTATGTCTTTAACTTTTGAAACATCAACTTCAATACCATTAAAAGAAACAATAAATCCAAGGAAAATCAATTTGTCTTTAGCAAAAGTGCACTTTGGGATATTAGCATATAGCTTTTCATTATGAAGGATTTGTAAGTCCTCCTTAACATATGTAACATGCTCTTCTAGTGACTTGCTATAGACAAGAATATCATCAAAGTAGACAACGCTACTTTTTACAATGAGAGATCTCAAAATATGGTTCATGAGGATAATGAAGGTGGATGGGGCATTAGACAAGACAAAAGGCATAACCAACCATTAATAGAGACCAAGTTTGGTCTTGAAGGCGGTTTTCCACTCATGCGTATTTGATGGTAACCACTACGAAGACCAATTTTCGAGAAAATAGTGGCTCCACATAACTCATCGATAATGTCATCAAGACGCGGTATAGGATGTCGATAACGCATAGTGTAACATTGATTGGACGGCAGTCCATGCATAACCGCAACATATCATCCGACTTTGGGACAAGAATCACGGGTAACGCGCTTGGGCTAGTGCTTACTTGGATCAAACCTTTGGAGACAAGTTGGTTGGTTTTTTGTTCTATCTCCTTTGACTCCTCTGGGTTCATGCGGTATGTGGCACGGTTTGGGAGAGGTGTGCTGGGTATGAAGTCGATGCGGTGCTCGATTCCACGAAGAGGAAGTAGTCCATGAGGTAGCTCTTCGGGAAACACATCCTTGAATTCCTGCAAAATAGCCATCAAATAGAGAGTAACATTTGTCAAGCCATTAGTTCCGTGCACTAGTCCCTTGTAAATAAGGACATAGTGCAAGATGGATTGGTTGTTTCACACTTCTCTCATCTCACTTTTGGTGGCAAGAAGAACACTCTTGTTTTTTTCCAATCAAGTTTGGCTTGTGGCTCTCACTCTCTATATGGTGGTTCTCTCTCTCACCACCCTTCTCACAATATGGTCTTGTGTTTTGCGCCCTAGCAAAAGCCTTCACATTTTCCGCAAATATTTGGCTAGGAGTCATCGGTTGCAAAACACATGTCTTGCCAAGCCATTTGAAGGTATATGCGTTTGTGCGACCATCATGTAAAGCGCCCTTTTCGTATTTCCACGGCCTACCAAGTAACATATGGAAAACCGTCATTGGGACCACGTTACACTCCACTGTATCCTTATATGGTCCAATTGAGAATGTTACTAAAACAATGTGCTTGATTTCACGAACCCTTGGTCACTTAGCCATTTTATATGGTAGGGGTGCTTGTGTGGATGGAGGGTGAGGTTGAGATTCTTACATAATTTAGTATTTGCAATATTGTGGCAACTCCCTCCATCGATGACAACTTTAATGGATATCCCATTGATACCGACACGTGTTTGGAAGATGTTAGATCTTTGATCTTCATGCTCTTGGGATTGAGTGGTCAAGACCCCTGAGACAACAAGCGATGGACTTGCTTCATGCTCACACATGAGTTTCTTGGTCATCTTCCACATGTTGCCTTTCCAATGCTTCCTTGACTCGTGCATCAAACTCATCTCCACTCAAGTATTCTTCATCACCATTGTCATGGATGAACAAAACTTTCTTGTTTCCACATGTATCCGACTTGTGTCCTTTGCCTGCACACTTGTATTATTCATCGTTGAATGGTGTGTCATCCATTGTATATTTGCCACATGGGGCTGGTTTTCAGGGGGCATCATGACAGAACATTCACAAGATTCATATTTGATTTCAGGGGGCCACCCCACTAAGCAACCCGCGATGAAGTTGGCCGGCTCCGAGACGGACCCAGAGTTTGTGTCAATGGCTGTAAATGACTGGAAACCCGAAAGTGTGACTAGGCTTGTCGATACCGCAGAAACATTCCACTTACCTAAACTGTACATGCGCTCCATGCGCAATAGTAATTAAAGCAGTAAAGCATGGCATAAGTACATGATAGTAATAAAGCCCCAAACTACTTTGTGGCCCCTAGAAATTAAATATGACTCAAGCTAGGGTTGACGGGATTCATGGTCCCACATACGGATAGTGCAAATATTCAAAGAACATGTATCAAGTACTCGGGGTCCTACGGGACACAAGTGGATGTTTAAAAATCAAATAACATCTATACCCACGTGTGCCTCTGCATTATTTACCTACTTTCAATTTTAGTTATTAAACTGTAATTAAAGCCATGATCATCTCCAACATTAAGCATGAGGCATTTCTCCAACAACGGTGGTACTTAACAACATCGAAACAACACCTGAGCAAGCAACTACAACAGATAATAGGAGGTGTCCAAGGCAACATAAGGGCTGCTGGGAAGTATAACGGGGTACGAAATCTATAGCATCGCAACACAAATAGCAATAGATCAACAGGAGCAAGTAAAGACTAGAAAAGTAAAATAGGTTGAAAGGGGAAGAATGCTCGCCTGAAAAACATTGCCAAAGTTTCATCCGAAGATCGGGTCGACTCTCGGATCAACTAATCGGCCTTTTCGTGAAGAAGCAAAGCACTAGAAGAAACACTGGATGCACTATTTATTACTATGGCAGAAAACCGGGCATGATGCATGTATGATGTATGATATGGCAAAGATACGATGCAATTAGACAATATTAAGCGAAACCGGGGTCCCGACAATTATTTAGTAGGCATCTTGTTTAGTTACGCGATAATTAAAATATTGTTTTAACAAGGCAAAATATATAACCGGTTCGCTACACAAAATTAAATGGAGCAAAAATAAGACTAGAATCGCCCACATATGCTCCATATTTAATTAAAAAATGAACCAATATTCTACCCAAACCATAAGATATGTATGCCAGACTAAACGAATTAATGCAACAAGATAGGAGACATTTATATATATAAGGGTGACGATCGGGCCCTCACAGTTTGGATCGGAGAGACGAGAAAATAATCGTTCATATGTAGAGGAAGTAGACAATCTCTTAAGAAGATCTTGTCATAGGTTGTGGTGGTATCGGTCGGTTGATTTCTGATGCGGAGTGATAAAGTGGAGTCAAGTTTAACCAAGTAAAAGACCCGTCAATGGCAACATATCAAAGAAGTGGTAAGAATAATGCCAAAGCTCCTTCGGCCTGGCCATTTTGTCAAACACTTTACGCACAGATGACTACAGTCAGGAACGCAGAATGTACAAAATTTTGAAGAAAGGAGACAAACTGGGACATACCAATCTGCTGTCATCGCCGCAGTGAAATAGAGTATATGAGTTTTGTTTAGAATCAGCTTTCCAGCGAAGAGCGTGAGCGCACGTTGCAGCATACACCACTTGAGCTGCAAACCCAAGGCAGGAAAATGACCTGGTCGGCCGGAAGCGAGCGAGGCGTGCGCGCTGACCTTGGGTGTTGTTGCTGCTTTACTCGAACGGGCGAGTTGCGAGTGCCCCCAAGCGGGATGTTGTATGAGCGCTGCGACATGGGTGGCAACATGTGGCGGCGGAACAAAACAAAAGGAGATGGTGGCCTTAGGAACTAGTCGTGGCATAGGGATCTGGTGGTGTACAGCGGTAAGGCATCAGCCTCCTACGGCCGGTGCGCACTACGAACGAGGAGATGGGGAATTGCATGCTATTGTCGGCTGACAAAGCAAGAGAGAATAGGCGGCGTGGAGTGGTGCATATGCACACGCACATGAACAGGAGCAAGACATGGATGAATAGGACAAATCGATACCTGATGGTGGCGTGTGGATTTGTATGTGGAGTTGCGCATCTGCATACATGCGGCCACGGAAACCAAGCAAGAAGAACTCATCAGAGAGGATTCTTTTTGAAGAAGGAAGTGGAATTTTTCTTAGATCCAGATCTCAGATTTAAGTAGAGAATTTGGGGGCTAGGGTTTAGGAAAGAAGAAGGAGAAAAGATATTTATACAGTCTAAATTAGACTAGATGGGTCTAGTTTTGGAATAAAAGTTTAGACGGGCTTTTTGTCTATTTTTATTTTTAGAAAAATAATAAAACCTTTCATGGTTATGTAATGTGCCGAAGATAATAATTATTATTTTTATATAAAATAAGAAAAGGTTAGGACCGGATTTATATATTATACCGTGCAGACGGTGTTTAGCAAAAATAATTTTAGGACCAAAGAATGTAACGCTATGCATGATGTCATGATGCGAATAAGAAAATAACAAGAAATTTCTAGTAGAGGTTTTCTTGGGGTGCTACAGGGAGGGCTCTATTTTTATTGCGGCGAAGGGGGCATGACGGTATGGCTCGGACTCGTCGGCGACGTTGTTACAGGGAGCTACCGGCATGACCAAGGGTATAGGTCGACGCATGGCTTCATGGCGGTCATCATGCGTACAGTGGCATGGCGAGGCGCAGTCTCCATCGTTGTAGAATATCCGTGCTCTACGGCGGTACCGTCGATATTCGTCACAGCGTACGGTGGTCACGGTGCTCGCGGGGTCAAACGAGCATGTATGGGCGGTTGCTGGAGAGTCAGCAAACTTATTGGCGCAAGGAGAGAGCGAGGCGCGGTGTGTTCGCACGGGATTGCTTGGTTCTCTGGTGCGGCGATCGGCATGGTCGGGTGTTAAATGAGCGCGGCTGCACTGACATCTTCGCGGTTGGTCGAGGCATGCACAGGCAGGGGCGGTGAGGTCATGGCTACCTCCTGGGCATCATGGGCGAGGGAGGCGCGGTCTGTTTCAGCGTGTCTGCATCGGGGTGGCAAGTGCACTGGTCAATATGGAGTGAGAGGAGCTCAAATGCACGGGCTAGTACTGGTGGAGTTAAGGGCACGTCGTGGAAGCTTGGTGAGGTCACAAAAGTGATAACAAGGTTGATCAAAACAATATATAGTTGGTGAGGTTATACTGTGATCACCAAGTGTTTGATTAAATGGCTGCAAGAACTAAACTTTCATAGTTTCCAGTTATTTTTGGTGGGTGTTCTGGTCATAATCTTGGTAGTCTCTGGGTGCAAGGGTTTGCTAAGTGGTAGAGGTTTTAGTGGTTTTCCAAAAATGACTATCTTGATGCATAAGATAGATTCAATTTTGAATTGCCTCTTAAACGGATTTGAAATTGTTTCTGCAAGATTTGAAGGCTCCATTGTGTGCAGTGTTACTTGGTATAGCAAGGTGAGAAAATAAAGGGAATTGTTTCTGTTTGAAATCATTTGCTAGAGATGCTCAAAGTGAGCTAAGTGTTAACTTTTGCAAAAATGACTATTAGGTCATATGCTTCAAATTTTAATTTTCTTTTGTTTTGACCAGTTTTGGATTTGACCTAGATGATATGGTTTTGATCTTTAAACAATTTCTCATCATTTACAACAATCAAAAATGGCATTGCAAACATTCATACACATTCATAACACACATGCATTAAGATATTTTTTATTAATAAAATATTTTGTTAAACCTAAATTTGGTTGATTAGAAATTGATATCCTCATTAATATTTTTGAGGTGTTACAAATCTGCTGGTGTTGTTGCTCAGCCTACTACTGAACCAATCCCTGCAGCTGTTGTGCAAACTAAGGCTTCAGGAGGCCGCCCTGTTGTTGCCGAAACTGCTGGTGTTGTTGCTCAGCCTGCTACTAACCCAATCCTTGCTGCTGTTGTGCAAACTAAGGCTTCGGGAGGCGGCCTCGCTGTTGTGCAACCTGCTGGTATTGTTGCTCAGCCTGCTACTGAACCAATCCCTGCTTCTGTTGTGCGAACTAAGGCTTCAGGAGGACGCCCCATTGTTGTGGAATCTATGTTGTTATTGCTTAGCCTTCTACCGAACCAATCTTTGCTTCTGTTGTGCAAACTAAGGCTTCGGGAGGCCGCCCCGCTGTTACCAGAACTGTTGGTGTTGTTGCTCAGCCTGCTACTGACCCAATCCCTGCTGTTGTTTCCGGAACTGCTGTCTTGGGCGTTGGTCCTCCTCGAACCCGTGGTGAAGTTCAGCGTGCTGCTACTGTTGCCGCCATCGAGGCTAATCAAAGAACAGTTGTTGAGGAACAAGCCCATGGTCTGGACTCTGATACTATCATCGAACTTCTCGGTGGTCTCGGTCCTGAGGAAACTGGTGATGGGAAGGTACACTTTCGTATCGGTGTAGAGAAGTTAACTGCAAAATTATATGATGGCACAGAAAAAATCGGTGATGACATTGATGTATCCGTTGGCACATACGATCCTGAAGTGGTACAGATATCTGAACAGATAGAAGCGTTAGATGAGAAGGTGGAGTGAGGGTCCTCCTAGGAAGCACATTAGCATTTTTTTCTTACAACAGAAAAAACACTATAGAATTAGAAGTTGATAGTGATTTAGTCGTACCGATAAGTAGGATGAGTCGAACTAGACGGGAAGTGTACCTGTTTGCGCGCCTGCTAACGGTTGGACAGGAATTTGAGGTTGGCAATGATAAAGACAAACTTGTAGAAAACATGATTGACTTGATGGAGGACCTCGCTCGACATGGTTTGAGTGATAGTGGCTTCGAACTGAGGAGAGACTTACAGAGGACCAACATAAATAAGAGAGGGAAGAGCATCCCCAGAAAGAGCACCCCGAAGAAGGGCATCACCAAGAAGACCACGCCAGAGGAGAGGACACCAAAGAGTTGCATGAAAAAAGGCACCATGCCGAGATCCGGTCATAATGCAACACCGAACAGTAGCAGAAAAAAAGATAAGAGGGCCAGACCGGTGGTGAACGAGGTGGTGAACACACCCAGGAGCAGCAACAAAAAGGCTAAGGTGGCTCGCATGGAGGATACCACACCCAATAGTAGAGGAAAAAATGATAGCTTGAAGAGGAACACGCCGCAGAGGTCCGGCAATAATGCCAGCGCGAAGGAGAACACACCCAATAGTGGAAGAAAAAATGCTAGCTTGATGGGGAGCACGTCTCAGAGGTCTGGCAATAATGTCGGCAGTAAGGAGAAAACACCCAATAGTGGCAGCAAAAGGACTAATTCTAAGGGGAACACGCCCTAGAGGTCAGGCAATGATGCCGGCACGCAGGAGCCAACACCCGTGAGGGGAAATAGGAAGGATATTACACCGAGGAGTAGCAGCAAAAAGGTTAGTTTGGTGAGGAACACAACACATAAGACAAGTCCTAATGGGGCTACCATCACAAATGATACCATCAGGAAGGATTCCATCAGGAAGGAGGATGTACACAAGAAGAGCAAGAGGGTTTTGTACAGTAGAGATGAAATAGAATCTGATTACTGTTTGTCTGCCGACGAACATGTGATGCATGACAGTGTAAGACCACCCCCTGTGGTTGCAACAGCACCAACAAAGCGTCTGGGAGAAAACAAAGTTGCTGGGGAGGTAGATTGGGCCAATGTTCCGGTCCATTTAGGTGCAAATGATGGTGCAGCCCCACCCCTGGGAGTCAATACGATGTGTGCAGTGCTAGGAATTGGTGATGATGGTGAAGATTCTGAATCAGATATAGAAGATGGCACTGTGGAGCATCAAGAATCCGGTGATGATGAGATCGACGAGACACTTATGGATAGGGCTGGCATTACAGTTGATGACTTCGGTCCCGACCTAGACGAGGAGATACATGACCACGAGGATCCTATAATTCATTGCACCAAGTTCAGCAGCATGCATGAGTTCAAGGTATCGTTCCAGCATTTTTGTATCAGGGGGAGTTTGATGTTCATAGAATAAAGAACACTTCCAAGAGGTATGAGGCCGTTTGTAGGTTAAAGTGGAAGAATGGACATGTGGTGATACCTTGTCCGTGGAAGATCGTAGCCAGAGCCCTACCTGCATAAAAGGCAATTAGGGTATCCTGGCAATGAACGGAGCAAACCATTTCAACTTTATCATTTTTTCACTATATAATATAAGTAAAGTTGATGTGAAAGATCTATCTAGAAACTCCGCTTATGTTGTAAATTAATCTGTGTTGCAGGTGAAAAAATTGAGCCCTCCCCACATGTGTGCGACAGGGAGCATGCTGAAATCCTCGATAGCTGATACGGACTAGGTGGCTTTACAAGCTATGTCCATACTAAAGCATAACCCTGGGAAGACCGCAAAGAATATTCAAAATAAATTCATTGCTCAGTACAACATTGTCCTACCGTATTACATAGTTTGGAAAGGTAAAGAGAAAGCTCTAAAAGACTTGCATGGGGACTGGACTAATAGCTACATGATGTTGTACAACTTCAAGGCTGAGGTACATGCTAGGTGTCAAGGGAGTGTTGTGGAGATCGACACTAAATCAGAAGGTGGTAAAATTTATTTCAACAGATTTCTCATGTTGCTTGAACCTTGCATCCAGGTATTCAAGGACGGATGTAGGCCATATCTGAGCGTAGACAATACTGTCTTAACTGGGAAATGAAAAGGCTTCCTGGCATCTGCTACATCATTGGATGGTCAGAACTGGATGTTCCGAGTGGCATTCGGGCTGTTCGATACAGAGACAGAGGAAAACTGGGTCTGGTTTATGAGGCAGCTCAGGAGATCTATAGGACAAATGGATCCATTGTCTATATCCACAGATGCATGGAAAGGGCTAACGAATGCAGTGAAGGAGGTGTTCTGCACGAGCCGAGGGTAGAGAATGCCATGCCCACCTGATGCTCAACCTGTACAGACACTATGCAGGCAGCGTATTTGGTTACATGTTTGCTACTGCTAGATCTTACAAAGCTAGGTGCTGCGAATATTTCATGAGAAAGATTTTTGCGGCAGCCCCAGATCTTCCCTAGTACTTGGTCGCACATGATTCACAGCTATGGAAGAGGAGCCAGTTCAACCATGACATCAAAGTTGATTACACAAACAACAACCTAGCTGAATGCCTGAATAACTAGGTGAAAGACATAAAAGTCTGTCCTGTTCATATGTTGATGGACGACATACAGGGTATGATCATGAAGCTGTTAAATATAAGGAGAGAGATTGGTCGGAGACTTAGAGGCCATATGCTACCACCTGTTGTACAGCAACTGCATAAGATAAGCCAAGGGCTTGGTCATCTTAGGGTTCTCCCGTCAAACAGCAGCAGCTATGAGATGGTTGATATGTCCAAAAACGGCCACAGGGATGTTGTGAACATCGAGCGGCAGGAATGCACCTGCTTAGAGTGGCAGCATACCAGGAAACCATGCTACCATGCATTGGTCTTCTTGGTGAATAAAAGAACTCTACTACATTTGGATCAATATTTGTCTGACTACTTCTCTCTGGAAAAGTTCAGAGCTGTGTATGCTGGTTCCGTCGAGCCCTGTACTGACCTATGTCAGTGGCCTCGAGTCCAACTTAGTTTTGAGCTATGCCAGCCAGTAATAAAAAGGGGCAGAGGTAGACCACATGTGAAGAGGTTTAAGAATTTTCTAGAGAGGGCTGGTTTAGCTTTTGGTGGTAGCACGAAGGGCAAAAACCGATGCAAGACCTGCCGTCTTATAGGCCATAGAGCAGAGGGGTGTCCTCTTAATGCACCCAAACCTAGGTATGAGATGGTACCTATACAAAAAAATCGGTCGTACTCTGTAGATATTAGGTGCTTAAGTGCAAGGTAGAAACATGACTGCGGACTCAGTGATTTTGCTGCGGGAAGAAAATCAAAATGAGTGGAGTGATGAGGTTGAACATGATTCTGATGCTGATTGGCCTGACTTCCCTCGACCCGGAGATGCATAGTATGTGAAGGTAAGAAAGCTGACACTCAGGAAGAGGAGGATGGCGGGCAATGAAGAAGACAGAGGACACCGAGGCAAAGAAGTGTCACCCAGAAAGGTTAAGAAGGTTGGCACCAAAGAATCAGGGTAATGTGTTGATGTCGAACCTGTCTATGTATTCTATAAAATTCTGGAGCTGTGTTTGTGGGAATTGTCGGGTGAAACAAGCATGTAGCAGTGTCTTAAGACAATATGAGTTATTTCAGGTTCTCCTACTTATTCGTTCATTGACTATGTAATCCCGCTCTCGTTGCGACTTGAGATTTGGTAATGGCTGAAGACACTTGTTGAAGCCGAAATTGTCAATGTGCCACTACTATCTATACAGTCACAGCATCGGAGCCGATGGGGATTGCTTCTCAAGTTCGATGGATGGTAGTGGCATAGACATAATTTACATAAGCGCTTACTGGTTGCGCCAGTCGGATTAAATCCCTGTTTTAGCACTACACTTATTAAAAGGCTCTGAACTGAAAATCAAGTTCTAAGCTTCTACAATCCCATGAAGCAGCAATTTATTTCAACTGCTGGAAAATGCCATGGCAACATAAACAGCAAAGGAAACAGATAATGCCCAGATAATGGGGAAATTGTTTCCACTTTTCGGCCCAATATTTAGCTCATCTATCTCACCAGCTTGCTTCTGCAACTTAGCCTGCACGCCTCCTCCCTGCTCCTTCCTCCACTCCATCCAGCGAAGCTCCCAGATCTCTTGCTCCAGCGCATGAATCTCCTCCTTCTTGTCCCACACAGCATCATGAAGATCCTGAACAAGCTCCTTGTGAAAACCTGTAAGGGGGCTTTTTGATCCACATAAACTTGTCACATCCCAGTCCCCTCCCTTCTTGTGAACAATCAAAGCAAACAAACACAAAATTACATAACGGTTCCCGGATCGGGGTTACCAACTGCGCATAGCATACGAGGTTACCGCTCTGATGCCGCAGTTGCTGAATTTTCCTGCAGTATTTTCGTCGGTCCAAGAAATCCATCTCGGCATCTTCTCACCGCACAAACACAGCATCTCGGGGTATTAATCGTAGGGCGTCTTCCAGTACCTGATGGGGGCATCCGTCTGGTGGCGTTGAGACGACCCTGATTCCGCTCAAGACGAACTGCATGAGCTGCGAGCCATGGGCTAGGGGAGCGAGGGCAGAGGAAAGAGGGGATAGCGGAGGAGCCTTGGATGTTAGGGTAGGGGAGCGGTGAAGCATGATTTATCCCACCCAGTAACTAGAGGAGAATCCTACCATCCACTTTGGGCTGACAGGTGGGACTCCTCCAAAGCTCGCGCCTTCGTTGCTCAAAGGACCTTTCGCGCTAATTGACCAAAAAATTTTGGCCTCATGCCTGCCTACATATCGCTGGAAAGCCTTGCTGAGTAGCCGTCACACGCCTGGTCCCACAGTTTTTCACCCTCCCCGTACACCCTGTATCAGGAAAAATCTTCCTTCATGGCTCACGGTGGCAGATCCATCCACTCAAGCGCTCGCGGTCGGGCTCGCCGTGGCGGATCCACCCCTAGATCATACCATCGCAGTATAAAATTGCCATGGTTTCTTGAGCCGAACGGCTGCGTTGCATCTCCAAGCTCGACCCCTCCTATCTGCAGACGCACTGCTACGACATCGAGCTCGAGCAGGAGCCGCTAGGCACGAAGGGGATCAATCGTTGCCACCCCCGTCCCCTTCATCATTGTTGATTCCGACAAGGATGAGGATGGCGACGAAGCAATGCAGAACGCCATTAAAACCTCCTTAGCGAAGGGCAAGCCACGGGCGGGAGTGGATGTCGCTGGGAAGGGCGTGGAGGGGTCACCAATCGAGGTAGACTCCAACGACAATGTCGTGATCTAGATCTAGATGTTGTTTAGGTTGGTTGCAATTTGGGTTCTATTTAATGCAAGTACAATTATTGTAATGGGTTTGGCGGGCTACAATGAAAATTATGGATAGCTGTGTTCAGCGCAATAATAGGTGCTCGTGCTTCCACAATAGAAATTGTGTATGTGCCCTTTGCATGGTAGAATCCACGTAGATTCTGCTTAAACAAGCCAGCAAATTCAGATTACCACCATCAGACAAAATGAACAAAGAAAGGCATAAGATACACGAACAGATGCCCAATTTTTTCCGAGCAGACACTACTAGTTCAGACTTCAGACCACTTGGTCGACAAATACTATTACATTTTTTTCCGAGCATTCCCACACACAATTGAAAATCCACGGACATGCTCCAGCTTGGGCTCCTACTAGTTCAGACTTCAGACCACTTGATCGACAAATACTATTACAATTAATAGTAGGGAGGTCAATCTGAACAACCCTAGTTTTCACACACATAGATTATCTTCCTAACCTTAGCACGATGCCCTTCATTCTGCCACTCCTGGGTTTGAATCATCAGCGCCATCTTTTTGCCATCCTGCTTGCACTTGGTCAGTTCTTTCTTTGCCTTGATCCTTAGGAACCTGTGCATATTGGTATTTGTGGCATCGTGGACTTTCTTCTCGTGCAGTTCAATCCTTGATGCAGTTAGGTATTTCTCTGCTTTAGTCTTCAGGGCCATCGCCATGTCCCTCTCCTTCCCGACTTTGTTAACCTTGGCTTCCAACCTATGGATTTCATGGAGAAGGGTTGGTGAATCATCAAGGGCCATTAACTTCATATCAACACTCTCAAGAAGTGCGCTGACTAAGACTTCTTTCATCTAAGCATTATTCTCCCATAGTTTATCTAGCAATTTCTGCATAGACACTGGCCACTCCGGATCTACCCATTCGACAACGCTGCAACTTTTGGTTGGCCACGCTTCACCCTGCCCACAACCTAAAAACCTCCTGCCTATGTTGTGTCCCTCGAATGCTTCTACAAATTTAGGGGCCACAAGCTCATGTTTTTTACAACGGGGAGGACTCTCTCCCTCCACTAAACAGTGCTAATCGGAGTTGTACAAAGTCATGACAGCCTAGCATACCGGACGCACATGAGTAATCATAGTAGATCTATGTCAAAATAAATAAATCCCCATAAAATGTAAGGGATGAGACAACTCACATCGCTTTCATCGTCTCTGTGATCTTCACGTATTTCCTGGCCGTCTCCCCGCGAAGCCATGACGAGAAGGAGGTGGAGGAGCAGGCTGGCGGCAGGAGAGGTTGCTGGTGGGGTGGCACGCCGCCTGCTAGCAGCTAAGGGATGGAGTGAGGACAGTGGATTCGATAGGAAGGGGGAGAATTAAAGAGCGCCAAACGTACCAACAAAATCCAACGGCGCACAAAGGACCGACCTCAGGTTTGTAAACTCCATCTCGCCTGGCGTCGGGAAGCTCGGCGACACGGCCCTCACATGGACTGCACCGGACGATGGCGGCTGGGCGTGCGACCACATACTCATAGTGTACATCGGCCATGCGCACGAGACCGACCTGACGCATACCACAAACATGAATGTGGGCCCAGGGACGATTACTAGAACGCCAGCAGAGATGGTGGGCCCAGAAACGGTTCCCAGAACACGAGCGGTGATGGTCAAGACAAAAACAAACCCTCCCCCTTGCAAAACGAGCCGGCAGCATATCGGCTCAGGGAACAGCACCTGCTCTTGGAGAAGAATGGAGTAGCCATAGGATAGCCTAATCACTTCGATCGGGTGATCCCTCGCAAGGTGGACCACGAGCTTTGATGGAGGGCTGGTGTAGTTGCAGCCGGGCTCCATACGGCCGCACGCGCCGTGCCGGCACGAGAGCTCGTGCCCTGGGAGCACGTAGTAGGGGTAACGACGAGATCATCCATGGTGGGAGCACTCGATCTCATACGTATCCAGGATGTTGTGCGTGAGGATCTCCTCCAAATTCAAGGGCTGGCGATCTGAGTACTCCTTGCTGCGTGGCTCCCACATTTGAAGATCGTCGAGAAATCAGAGAATAGATGTGCAGTTAGTTAAGCCGACAACAGGGATTTCTAAGATAAATTCAAACGCTAGTCAAATGATTTCCTACCTTAAGGGTCAAGTTAGTTCCTGTCATCGGGATCTGACGCGGGAAAGCCGGTTGCATCGTCTGGCACGGCGAGATGCGGTGGAGAAGGGGTTATGGCTGTGAAAGAGATGTGCTCAGTCACAATCTCCTATTGATATAGCGCAGAGGGAGGTGCATATAGTAATATATTTGAATATTATAAGTGTGGAGAATCATGTCGCATAACAGCCTACTCATGGATCAGCCTTACAAAGAAACATCCTAGCGTCTATGCGGCCTGATCGAACGGTCTATAACCATCGGCACGCAAAACCAGCGCCCTGGGAAGGGGTAAGGGGACCGGTTCTTCTAGAAGAGACGTTCTAGCAGTCTCCTTTGGCCACTCTGGATTTCTCCATGGAACCCTGGAATCTCTAGTTGGAGAAGATTCTTAGAATGCCGAGAGGGAGTTAGGTGCCGGGTTAGGGCTCAATCCATGCACTGGATCCACGTTCTGGGTAGTGAGGGAGAGGTCTAGGGTTGAAAGCCATGTTAACTTCTACTCGATAGCCATCCAGGGGGTGCTCCGTGTGCCAAAAGTCTTGGTTTGTCTTGTTTATGATTTATGTTGGTAGTGTGTGACACGAAATGGCTACTCGAGCTGGTTTCATATTTTTTGATTTTTGATCAATTTCCCAATGCTGGGGTTTAGGGGGTGTGCAAAATCGGCAAACTCGTCGGCGCAAGCAAGCACATGAGGTCCATTGCAACCTTGAACCTATGGACTTGCCTAGCCTAGATACCCCATGGGGCACCCCAAAACATTTTTTCTAAAAAATCAAGGGCAATTTCTAGGGTATCTACAATTAGAAACCTCAATTACCGGTGCGTAACTCGGGAAAAAATACAGTATATGCTTGCACCACGTGATAAGCACCAACCTCCTGGGGATTGTCGTTCGCCATGATGTAGCATGCGTGTAAATTGCCTCGGGTCCTAGGGCGCGCTCAATTCTCGCACCTACTTTTGCAGAATTGTCAGTTTTCCGGAGTTGGTAAATGGAAACTCTCGATTTATCCATGGAACCCTGGAATATCTAGTTGGAGAAGTTGCTTAGAATGATGAGAGGGAGCTAGGTTCTGGGTTTGGGCTCAATCCGCGCAGTGGATCCACGTTCTCGGCATTGAGGGGAAGGTCTAGGGTTGAAAGCCATGTTAACTCCTACTCGATAGCCATCCAGGGGATGTGTTGTGTGCCAAAACTCCTGGTTTGTCTTGTTTATGATTTTATGTTGGTAGTGGGTGACACACAGGGGGTACTCGATATGGTTTCATATTTTTTTGATTTTTGATGAATTTCCCATTGCCGGGATTCGGGGGGTGAGCGAAATCGGCAAACCCGACGGCGCACCCAGGCACGCGTGGTCCATTGCAACGTTGAACCTAGGCACTTGCCCAGCCTAGGTACCCCATTGGGCACCCCAAAACATTTTTTCTAAAAAATCTAGGGCAATTCTAGGGTACCTACAGTTAGAAACCACAATTACCGGGGCGTAACTCGGGACAATATATGCTTGCACCACGAGATAAGCACCAACCTCCCGGGGATGGTGGTCCGCCACGACATAGCATGCATGTAAATTTCCTCGGGCCCTAGGGCACTCTCAATTATCGCACATCATTTGTAGAATTGCTGGTTTTCCGGAGTAGGTAAATGGAAACTTTGGATTTCTCCATGGAACCCTAGAATCTTTAGTTCGAGAAGTTGCTTAGAATACCGAGAGGGAGATAGGTGCCGGGTTTGGGCTCAATCCGCGCAGTGGATCCACGTTCTCGGCATTGAGGGGAAGGTCTAGGGTTGAAAGCCATGTTAACTCCTACTCGATAGCCATCCAGGGGATGTGTTGTGTGCCAAAACTCCTGGTTTGTCTTGTTTATGATTTTATGTTGGTAGTGGGTGACACACAGGGGGTACTCGATATGGTTTCATATTTTTTTGATTTTTGATGAATTTCCCATTGCCGGGATTCGGGGGGTGAGCGAAATCGGCAAACCCGACGGCGCACCCAGGCACGCGTGGTCCATTGCAACGTTGAACCTAGGCACTTGCCCAGCCTAGGTACCCCATTGGGCACCCCAAAACATTTTTTCTAAAAAATCTAGGGCAATTCTAGGGTACCTACAGTTAGAAACCACAATTACCGGGGCGTAACTCGGGACAATATATGCTTGCACCACGAGATAAGCACCAACCTCCCGGGGATGGTGGTCCGCCACGACATAGCATGCATGTAAATTTCCTCGGGCCCTAGGGACTCTCAATTATCGCACATCATTTGTAGAATTGCTGGTTTTCCGGAGTAGGTAAATGAAAACTTTGGATTTCTCCATGGAACCCTAGAATCTTTAGTTCGAGAAGTTGCTTAGAATACCGAGAGGGAGATAGGTGCCGGGTTTGGGCTCAATCCACGCAGTGGATCCACGTTCTGGGCAGTGAGGAGGAGGTCTAGGGTTGAAAGCCATGTTAACTCCTACTCGATAGCCATCCGGGGGTTGCCCCGTGTGCCAAAAGTCCCGGTTTGTCTTGCTTATAATTTTATGTTGATAGTGGGTGACACATAGGGGTACTCGAGCTGGTTTCATATTTTTTTGATTTTTGATGAATTTCCCATTTCGGGGGTTCGGGGGGTGGGCAAAATCGGCAAACCCGCCGGCACGCGCAGGAACGTGAGGTACATTGAAACCTTGAACCTAGGCACTTACCTAGCCTAGGTACCCCATGGGGCACCCTGAAACATTTTTTCCAGAAAATCCAGGGTAATTTCTAGGGTACCTACAGTCAGAAACCGCAATTACCGGGCCGTAACGCAGGAAAAAATACAGTATATGCTTGCACCACGAGATGACAACCAACCTCCAGAGGATGGCAGTCCGCCACGAGGTAGCATGCGTGTAAATTGCCTTAGGCCCTAGGGCGCGCTCAATTATCGCACCTCCTTTTGCAGAATCGCCGGTTTTCCGAAGTCGGTAAATGGAAACTCTAGATTTCTCTATGGAACCATGGAATATCTAGTTGGAGAAGTTGCTTAGAATGCCGAGAGGGAGCTAGGTGCCGGTTTTGGGCTAAATCCGCGAAGTGGATCCACGTTCTGGGCATTGAGGGGGAGGTCTAGGGTTGAAAGTCATGTTAACTCCTACTCGATTGCCATCCGGGGGATGTGTCGTGTGCCAAAAGTCCCAGTTTGTCTTGTTTATGATTTTATGTTGGTAGTGGGTGACAAAAAGGGGGTACTCGAGCTGGTTTCATATTTTTTGATTTTTGATGAATTTCCCATTGCCGGGGTTCGGGGTGTGGGCAAAATCGGCAAACCTGCCGGCGCACGTAGGCACGCGAGGTCCATTGCAACCTTGAACCTAGGCAGTTGCCCAGCCTAGGTACCCCATGGGGCACCCCAAAACATTTTTCCAAAAAATCTAAGGCAATTTTTCTAGGGTACCTACAGTTAGAAACCACAATTACAGGGACGTAACTTGGGACAGTATATGCTTGCACCACGAGATGAGCACCAACCTCCCGGGGATGGCGGTCCGCCATGACATAGCATGCGTGTAAATTGCCTCGGGCCCTATGCCGCGCTCAATTATCGCACCTCCTTTGCAGTATCGCCGGTGTTCCGGAGTCGGTAAATGGAAACTCTGGATTTCTCCATGGAACCCTGGAATCTCTAGTTCGAAAAGTTGCTTAGAATCCCAAGAGGGAGCTAGGTGTCGGGGTTGGGCTCAATCCGCGCAGTGGATCCACGTTCTGGGCAGTGAGGGGGAGGTCTGGGGTTGAAAGCCATGTTAACTCCTACCCGATAGCAATCCAGGAGGTGCGCCGTGTGCCAAAAGTCCAAGTTTGTCTTGCTTATTATTTTATGTCGGTAGTGGGTGACACTTAGGGTACTCGAGTTGGTTTCATATTTTTTAGATTTTTGATGAATTTCCCATTGCAGGGGTTCGGGGGATGGGCAAAATTGGCAAACCCACCGGCGCGCAGGCATGCGAGGTACATTGCAACCTTGAACCTAGGCACTTGCCCAGCCTAGGTACCCCATGCGGCACCCTAAAACATTTTTTCCATAAAATCCAGTGTAATTTCTAGGGTACCTAGAGTTAGAAACTGCAATTACCAGGGCGTAACTCGTCCTCACTTTGGTTGGTATGCCCTGATTGGTCGAGACGGTTGTCACACGGATCATGCGCACCCAACGTTGATCCTCTATGATCTAACGGGCAAGATAGCCCTCTCTCTCTCTCTGCACGCGGGGGTCGAATGATGCATCCTCTACATGCGTCATACCCTTTACATTAGAGCATGACATCACATCTGTCTGGCTAACCATGCTTTAACTGTTGTGTTTTTAGTCGTCCCTCCTTTCGACGCTTCTACAAAAAGCAATCGATTGAGGTGTAGATTAAAGAATTCGTCGATTGGTCATGTCACGCCTTTGATCTGCTGCAGCTACAAACGGGAAGGGCCTCACAGTACCGCGCCTGCAATCTCACTTCTAGCTGGGGCCCATGGCATGAACTGTCCACGCGTCAGCCAGAAGCCCTACCGGGGCACCCAACTGATGAGCCTCGAGGCGAAGGGCCCCAGAAGGAGACTTAAAAATGCCAAACCCACGCATTGACCCGTCTTAAAAACCTACTCCTCTACATCGTCTCCCTCCCACGCATTGACCTATTCTCCCCAATCTTGACAAACCCACAAACCTCATCGTACAGCTCGAGGCCAAACAACCACCTTCTCCCTTCCAACGCCATGAAGCGAGTTCTTGTAGGTGAGTCTTCGGGTGTTGCCACCGGGCTGCCTGCGCCTGCCACGGGCGATGCAGCGCCTCCCGCCGCAGATCTGGAGGAGATGCATGCAGCCCAGGGCGAGGAGGACGTCCAGTCTGACCCTTATGAGGACTATGTGCTCGCGGGTGCAGAAGACTTTGGAGCCCCCGATGATGGCGAGGAGTTCGACGAGCATGTTCCGCTCATGTACCCAGAGGTACCTTTATTTCTCCATCTTTCTAGTTTACTGTTCATATTTTATGGTCGGGTTGTAGATGTACTAGTACTGAATGTGTTCAAGTGATCCGTATTCTACCGATCATGATCAGATGCACCATACAAGCCTCTGAATGTAGAGATTTAGTCTGTTTTGAATTACTCCACATTCTACATTTAGGAGCGAGGTGTGGAGACAGCCGTAATAAACCTGTAAAATTATGCTGTGGTTTTCAAAGTAACTTGAAATGGTTGTTTGAATATCTATGCATGACCGGTAAATGCACTACTAGTTTGTGCGATTTTTGAGAACAAGTAGACTAAGTAAATTTATTTTGCTCACTTCTTTTGCATTTTTTGCACATTATAGGATGATTCAAGTGAGGTGGACTCTGACAAGGAGTACAGGGACGACAAGATACGCCATGTCTTGAAGAGTTTCAAGAGCGGGAATGTCCCTTTTCGCACTCTAAGTGGGGATCTTAGTTGCCCCTTCTGTAGAAAAGGAGTCAACCCGAGGATTGACAACATGATTCAGCATGCGGTTGGCATCGGTAAAATCCCCAATGTTTCACTCAAGCCAGCGACCAAGGCTAAGCATGCTGCGTATGGAAAATTCCTGAGGGAGTACGTCGGTAAAATCCCCAATGTTTCACTCAAACCAGTGACCTTGCTGCCTCCTACGACACCTAGTAATTTTAAGTTATTTCTGTCATTTCTAGAACATGAGACTATATGTGATGTCTTGGACCGGATGCAGTGTCTTCATGTGTGTGTGTGTGTGTTGCATTTGTGTCGCCGCCCTCTCGATCCTCACGCCATCGCCAAGTCGCACACACACCCTTCCTGCCCGGCATGACCACGCAATCGTAGCCCTGCAATGTCGATACCGATGGTGCTCGACCGGTCAAACTTGCTTCATGGTAGGTAAAGACCGTATTGATGGTAAATGCGATCTCCCCGGCCCTCCTCCCCCTCCCCTTTAACCGAAGGGCCTCCCGTCCCTGCAGCCCTACGCTGTGCAAATTCTGCCGGTGCCATTTGCATGCGACAGCATCCAGAACTAGCATGCAGTGCATGGATTTACTTTCCATGGCTTGACTTTTCTAAAAGTTTGGCCAAACTTTCCATGGCTTGACCATTAAAAAACATATAGGCCTTAAGACTTTGGATGGTGGGAGTATTACTGAATATAGCTACCTCAGATTCTGGTGGGATCCACAAGATCAGATGTCGCTGTCATCAAACGGGCACAATCTATGGACACATTCATAATATAAGATGCTAGCAAACTTGGCACATCGTGGTTGGCTGTAGTGGCACAAACATAATTATTGTTATAATGAAGGTTACAGTCATAAACACACCTAGATTATAGTTCGAAAAGGTAATACACAACAGTTTGGAAGTGCTCACACATAGCTATCACACATTGTACTTGTGAAAGAGCATGTTTTCATAAACATAACAATCCCCATACAAACACAACAATCATGCACTAAAACTGGACATCCCAGCCTGTTGGAATGATTGGTAGAGAAGACGACCGATCCCAGGATGTCTTCGGGCGCTTGCCCCAGCTGTTAGAATCCTCTCCATCCTGGTATCTGCGGTAAACCACTTGCCTTGGTGGTGGTTCAAGTGTGCGTTGCCTGGAACGAAACACTTTGATCTGGTGGTACAGCTCATGACTGACCTACCCGTCAATAGCAGCATACTTCAGGTTAGGTTCAGAAAGAAGCTTATCCTCCCAGTAATCGTGCCCTAAACTCCTCCACCAACATCTTGGGAGTTTGTCCTTCATGTCAGCGTACCACAGGTCGATGAAATCGGCGGGAAGATCAGCCATCCTAGTCCTGCTGCCACTCGTCCCTATGATCTAGTAAATATCCTAGATGTACACTCTGTACTCCTCTCGGATGAAAATTCAGACAATCGGGCTGGTAAGCAAGCCAGTGTCATACCTGATGTCAGCATTACTAAATGTTATCTAGTGGTTCAAGAGAAAGTCACTAAAGAGCGACCTAATTCTTTTGCCCCACCTGCATGAAAATGGATTCAGACAAATAATGTACCAAGAACTTTTGCAAACAAACGGCTCAGGAACAAAACGACAGCAAAATGTACCTCTTCCCATCACCCCCCTTTTTGCAAAAAGGCTGGTAAACGAGGGCGTGCTCCTTTATGGAGAGTTGCAGAACAGCGTTGCTGCGGCGATCTCGGCTGTACACGAGGTCGAGACCCACGAACCTGAACCCACTTTCTTCCAACGGCAGCTACGACATTGAGCTTCTTCCCGCCATGGACTTCTATGTCGAAGTACATGGTCCCTATCATGCCGTCGTTTTGGACATCCCACCAGTCAGGAACGGACACGGAGGAAGAGGTTGATGCCGTGGCAGTGGAAATGGATGGGGCTGTGGAGGAGGAAGACAATGAGGCCGTGAGGATGAAAGGAGACGGAGAAGAGCGAAACTACTTATTGCAAGATTGCAACCGCCCTTACTACTATGTGGAATGGTGCACGACCGTTCGTAGTGGTGTGGAAGTGGAGGAAAACGATGGTTCTACGAGGCGACGCTACCGCTGCCTAAAATTGGTTCCACGCCACTAGCATGAAGTGGAATTAAGGTCTGCCATGCACGACCTAAGTCAAACTTAGTGACGTTCTGACCTTCACTCTCTGATATGTGGGACCCTACATTTGGCAGTAGGATACCAGCATAGTTTTAAAAACCTGACCAATCAGTGAACCAGTGAGGCGACTGGTTCAATGGTTTGCTAGATCGGACCACTGGTTCATTCGGTTTGATGGTGGCAAAAAACAGTTATGTCACACTGGTGCATCATTCCATATTTCCATGTGGTAGTTGCATTGCTAGTGATGCCGGGCCGACCCAAACGGTCTGCGTCCGGAACCGGGGCCAGCGGGCGCTGGCGCCCGGGCGACCCATCCAAAATGGCGGCGATTCAGAGGCGCTGGCAGAAGGCTGACCGGCGGCAGCCTGCGCCATCAATGGCGATGTGACGGCACGCTGACGGATTGGTCGACACGCTCTCCACCGCCGCTGCAGGCGCCGCCCGACACCTGTCCTACAGACTGGACACTTCAATGCCCCTCTTCGGCCTATGTTCTGGCATCCGATGCCGCCCTTTTTAACCGGCCACCCGCGGCCATCTTCTCCCTCATAGAACACCATCTCTCTCCCCCTTCCCCTTTTCCTTCTCCACTTCTTGTAGCTAGCCATGTCTGGCGGTGCTGGGTACAGAGGAGACCGTGGCGGCCGTGGACGCCGAGGGAGGCATGGAGGATGCGGCCAACTCTCCACGCAACCACGCTCTCCCTCAACGCCGTCATCGCCCAAAGATTTCGAACAAGGCACCCAGTTCGCCGTGGCCATCCACCTCGGCATGCCGCATGACAGGCTGCTCCTGCCCCACGGGTTTGTGGCGCTGATCGGCGATGAGCCGCCCCGCTCGCCATGCTGCGAGCAAGCGGCTTCAGGACATGCAGGTACACAGTTGATCTGTAGTTTAACCACTCGGCCGGTTGTACGTCGGCAAGGGCTAGGAGTGCTTCGCCCGCTCGCACCAGATCGAAGCAGGCAACATCGTTGTCTTCAAGTGCGACATCAAAGGAAAGTTCGGCGTCGGCGCCTTCGACCACACCATGTGCCGCTGCTGCAACCACTCTGACTCCGATGAGTAGGCTAGGCTGCGCGCGCCATTTATGATGTATGAATGTAGGCATTGGACATTTGAAATGAAAATCTTTATTCAAGCCCTAAAACATCATTACACTCACGCCGCCCTAAAACATTGTTACAACCTAAGACTACACGCAGCCGCCGGCGCTGGGGGTGGCGGCTACGGCGGGTCAGATACACCATTGTTCATTGAGAAAGTTAATGACAGCTCGTTGCGTCTGCACCTCCTCTTCAGCTCGGTCGAGGCGGGCACGCAGGAAAGCATCTTCAGGATTGGTCCGCACCGCTTCTCGAAGGTCACCACGCACCAATCTAAGCTGGTCCAATCGCCGGTATTCGGGCAGAAAGACGCGTTCCATCACTGTCGTCGTGAAAGGCTTGCCGATGGTCACATGACGGCTATAGAAAGGGCGAACCAGTGGTGTGCCCATCCTGTAAATCAGTGGGCGTCCTGGAATCAGAGGAGGAAGCACGTCAGGCAACTCCGGTGGATTCGGCCACCACGACAGTAGCGGTCGCTTGGGCACATCTTCTCTGCCGGCATCGGGGTTGCCACGGAGTCGTCATGTCGACGTCGGCCGCCACGCATGGTGGTTTTTTGTGTTGTGGGTTACGCGGGTATGGTCGAAGATACCTCGGCGACCTCCCCCTTTCATGGCCACGCCTAGACGCAACAAGAAACGTCGAGAACTCGCGAGAAGCAGCGGGAAGAAAAGCAGGAGCGCTAGATGAAATTTGTTCTGCACCACTTGCATGCAGTGGAATCGAGGTTCGCCATTCACGATCCAAGTCAAATGTACTCACGTTTATGTGTGCATTCACTCGCTAACAGGTGGGACCCCACATTCCCCTCAAGATTAATTTTTTCACTTCCTTTAGATGGTCCCCATGCCCACCCTCACTAATTACGCCCCCCTTCATTGGCTTCCACGCGGACGAGACCTGTGTATGCACAATTAAATTTCATGCTAGGATTTGACACGTGATACGTCATGATGTAGAGCACATGAGCTATAGGTGACACAATGGACAGGACTAAACGACCAATAACATGAATTGGCGTGACAGCACAACACGCATATATCCTCGTTATTATTCTTTTTAATGAGGGCTCCTTTTAATATTTTTTTTACTCAGAAGATGGAATGGCCGCTGCCACGTGTCTCCACAAGTTCATCTGAATCGCAACGAAGGTTCTAGAATATCCCCTGTTTCAAAGAAAGCCCTCTTCTTCCTCCCATCCTCTATCTTCTCCTTTCCCTCTGTTGTTCTTTCTGTCTTCTCCTTGCCGCCGCCACGCTTATCCACAAGGACATATGAATCGCAGCGACGGTTCCAGCTTTCCCTTTGTTTCACTGAAAGCCTTCTTACTCCTATCCTCTATCTTCTGCATCCCATCTGTTGTTCTTTTTGTCTACTCCTTGCCGCCATGGAAGGTTAGACTCGAGAGACAAACTTCACTCCCCATGGAAGTACAAAGATACATGTCGTCTATATCAATGAGGAGCATAGAGTTGTGCGAGTCCTGAGGATGTACGAGGAATGGCTTGAGAAGTGCGAGGACAAGTTTGTCGGACTGGACCTCGAGTACACCAAGGAGGAGGAATACTATGAAAACAAGGTCGCCGATGTTCAACTGGCAATGAGGCAACACGTCCTCCTCTGCCACTACTCCTGGTTTGTAGATCTGATCTCTTTAGTTTACCATTTTCAGGGTTTTCTTACTTTGAATGGTCACTTGTATGATTTTAATCAGTTGATCTTGCCTTTACTAAACAGTCTTAGTCCTAATTTTGCTCAAATGTTGTTTTCGCAAGTACTGCAATCATTTCATATGCTCATATTGCATTTACTGAATTCCATTAGTACCAAATGAATTATGTCTATATAACTTTAAGAGTGTTCACCATGTATTTGCTAAATTTTTGTAGTTTCTATTTTTATTCGGGATGTGGTATTGCATTGTCTAAATAGTTGTAGTCCCAAATTTTATTCTAGTGGGGGACTTGCAACTACTGCATTTATGCAAATAGTGAATTTTATTGTGTATGGAATCTATCCATTTGGTCATGTTGCAACTACTGTATTTTATTAAGACCAAAAAAAGTATGACAAGCCATACTTGAGAGTCTTGATTTTGCATTTACTAAACTTTTGTACCTTAAAAATATATTTAGAGATGATGATCATGCATGGAAAACATTTGTAGTTACTCATTTTGTCATTGTTTTGGTCATGAATTTTATGATGACAAACTACATACTTCTAGGACTAACAAGAAGTGTCCAGCGCTGTGCCAATTCCTTGTTCATAAAGGAATTGTTTTCTGCACTGTCGACAAAACATCTGATTCTGTCAAGTTTTCTCATGTGGGAATAAAATTCCTGAGCACAAGTGGATCGATTTTCAAGATCTTGTCAAGATCAAAGGGGACTATAAGAGGGATGGAATGGCTAGTCTCGCGGATAAAATCATCGATTCGTCGTACACCAAAATTAAGGAAGATTTCCCTAGAGATAGGCATGATTTTTGGGAGGAGACGCCATTGTCTGATATAAACCTGAAGTATGCACCCATATAAACCAGTTGTATGCCCAGATCCATTTCTTTCAAACTTTCCTCGTGTTTTGCCCCAGTTGCGAGAGGGAAGACAAGCAAAGGCGAGGACTTTGACGGAAATGCGGTATATCTGAGAGTGACGCTAAAACCGCAAAGAGAGAGGCTGTAGCTGAAGCCACAAACAGAGAGGCTACAGCTGATGCCGCAAACAGAGAGGCTGCAGCTGAAGATAGGGAAGCCAAGGCCCCTTCCAGGTGGGATGAACTTTCATATCGTCAGCGGTAGGATGCCAATAACACAAGCGATAGATGGAATGATGGCAGTTGGTCTCCTAGGAAAGATGGCAAGCGCAACAAGTGGTCTGATGAGGAGTGAATTTAATTTTACTACTTTTAGTTATGTTTCTGTATATGTCTGGTAGCTTGTCAAGAACTTCTGTTGGTCATGTGGAATTATTAGTGTACGAACCATGTTTAATATGTATGGGAATCATCGTGACTTATTGTGTAATTATATACCTGTGTTTGCGCGATAGTATGTAATGATGATAGCATGCATTCTATCTTGCCATGTTGTTTGAAAATTTTCAAAATTTCACCCTCAAACTCAAAAACAGGATTTAATTTGTGAAGAGAGTACATACACTACAATTTGAATCCTTCTAGATGCATGCTTGTTTGGTCATACATCACATTTGGACCCTGGTTTGACCAAACCTTGTAAATTTCATAATAAAATTAGAAATTCTCAAATTCTTTTGAAACCTTGAAATTTGGTTATTGTGTGGCATACTTTGTAAGAAAAATGTCAAACATGGAAAAAATGCCCCCTAGCGGTCCAGTATCAAATGTGGGGTAGTTAGGTCAACGAGTATGTTCGACTACTCGATACAACCACATGTATAGCATTTTTTCATCTACATTTCTTCAAATGGACTCAAATTTGGCACAAGGGTGTATCACGATGTCCCTAATGATGCTAGCATTCTATCTAGCCATTATGGTTTCAAAATTTGAAAAAATCACCCTCAAACTCAAACACATGGTTTCATTTGTGAAGCAAGTACCAAAACTAAAATGTGTAACCTTCTAGTTGCTTGTGTGGTTGTACATCACATTGGGACCACATAACATCACTTGTACTTTTCAGATGCTTTCACAATCTCTCGAAGGACTCTGGACAACCCTGGGTTGACCAAGCCTTGTAAATTTCATAATAAATTGACAAATTCTCCTGGAAACCTTCAAATTTGTTCATTGTGTGGCAAATACATTGAATAAAGATGAGAAACTTTTGAAAAATGTCCCCCAACAGTCCACTCTGTAATTTGGGGGTAGTTAGGTCAACGATCATGTCCGACTACTCGAAAGAGGAACTTGTGTACCATGTTTTCATCTACCGTTCTTCAAATGGACTCAAATTTGGAACAAGGGGGTATCACCACATTCCTAATGATGGTAGCATTGTATCTAGCCATTTTGGTTTGAAAATTTCAAAAATTTCACCCTCAAACTCAAAAAGGGCTTTCATTTGTGAAGCAAGTACCAAAACTAGAATTTGAAACCTTCTAGTTGCATGATCGTGAGGTTTTACATCACATTGGGATCACAGAAGATCAACTGTACTTTTCAGATGCTTTTTCCAAACCACAATGATCCACATGACCACACACACTCAAGTCGATGTTGTGATGCATCTTATGTCCCACTAGTGCATCATTCCATATGCGGTAGCTGCATCACAGTGGCTTTCTGGGGATTTATGACCATGGTTTGACACATGGAATCCCTAGAGTCATTTGCATATGTTCTTTTCAAACCACAATGATCCACACGACCACACACACTACAATGGATGTGGTGATGCAACTTCTATCACACCAGTGCATCATTCCATGTGGCAGCTGCATTCGAGTGGCTTTCTAGGATTTATGACCATGGTTTGACACACAGACTCCATAGATTCATTGCATGTGTTTTCCATGAAACCACAATGATCCACATGACCACACACACTCAAGTGGATGTGGTGATGCAACTTCCATCACACTGGTGCATCATTCCATATTTCCATGTAGCTGCATTGGTAGTAATGCTCTTTACATGGCGACCCAAGCGCTAGATGAAATTGGTTCCGCGCCACTTGCATGCAGTGGAATTGAGGTCCAGCATGCACGATCCAAGTCAAAGCGTACTCACGTTTGCGCGTGTCGACCTTCCCTCGCTGATAGGTGGGACCATACATTTCCCCTCACGATTTATTTTTGCGCCCCCTTTAGATGGTCTTCGTGCCCACCCTCACTAATTATGCCCCCACCCCCTCCTTGTATTCCACGTGGACGTGACCGACGGCGGTGGTTCCTCACTCCCTACTCGAACAACTGCTTCCCTCCTGGTTCCATCCCCTCATGAATCCATCCGCCTCCGGATCACACCGCCTCCATTAATTTGCCTGATTCCAGCCTCCATTTCCCGCCATGGGTAAACCGTGGGGCTAGCACCGCCGCATTCTGAAGCGTAAAGCAGACAACGACAACGATGTGGTTGGCCATGGTGACTAGCACCTCGAGGATTCGGGATGGACGAACCTTAGTGCTGTGAACATGTACATGGCCGCCAAAGAGTTGGACATCGTCACCGACGATCGCCCTGGTCGCTGCATCCCTGGATTCCACCCGCCGATCCGGGAAATGGAAGAACAACTGTTCGGCACGCCAGGCCTTCTTGACCCCGATACCAGCTTATGGCCAAACCACCGCGACAGCCACATAAGTTTCAGTATCCTGCTTATTGACTCAGTCATACTGTTGATTCATATGTGCTGAACTTTCGTCGAAATCCTATGTTCCTTTCATCGAATGTGTTGTGTGCATGCGCAGTTTGAACAAATTGAACCATTTAAAACTATTATGTACAGAGGAAGCTCTGCTTGTACCTGATATTCTGGTATTTTCATAGTGATACAATCTTAATTTAGGTGATAGGTGAGGTGTCAATTTGGATTTGCAATGGAATGCCTGCTAGTTGATATTCTGTTTACTAAAAATATAAACAAACTAGACGATTTAAGACTATTATGTCCCTAGTTGTTTATGATCACCGTCAGGATTTTGTTCGGGGGATGCTCTGCTCCTACTTGATATATTGGGTATTTTCATAGTGACACATGCACAATTTAGGCGAGAGCTAAGGAGACAGTCGTATATAATACTTTAATCTGAGCGCAGTGGTGTCAAATTGTATTTGCAATGGAATCCATGCTAGGTGATTCTACCCACTGACAACAAAATTTTGCAGAATGTTCATGCAAAATTGATGCTACTGGATAAGTGGTCGCAATCAGTAGTGGTGAATATCAAGGAGACAGAGGAGGCGGAAATGGATGATGAGCAGAACTGGGTGGGTGGCAACGGCGAGTGGCTGGTACTTTTATCCCAGGACAAGAGTACTTGTACTCTAAAAAATGAGTACAGATCATTGAGACTTACACCGCCATCTGTAGTGGGTGTCGGCATTACTGCATTCAACCATGGGTGGCTGCCGACAAAATCTGAATTCGCTTACATGTTCAACATGGCAGAACTTGATCTCCTGAAGGTACGGCTCCCATAGAAGCTTCTCCTGGTGTGGAAGACTTGGCACTACAACCTCATAGTGGTGTTCGACAAGGCAATCACATTCATTAGATGCCCAGATAACAATGAATGGATAGTTTTGTGCAATGACCATCTGCGGTCGGAGAAGTATGTTGACGCTGTCTTCACCTCTAGCGTGTATGACGACACACGACAACGCATTTACGCGGTCACTGAACCTAGCGGCGACGTGCGTGTTTGGGAACCGTTCACCTGGGGTGAGTCATGGTGTCATATAGCATGTAAATTCCCACTCAAAATTCTTCTTAATGATTGAAGGTAACACGAAGGTACACACGCAACCCCACGCGTCATTCTAGCTCCGGTGATCGAAGATGCAGTAGTAGATGCTGATCTTGTATCACGATGCTGGTTCCTTGCAGCACTCAGAGGCGATGTCAACTAGGATGCTGAAATCATGTGGATCCATATCAGGGGAGCACTAAACAGCGTTGGTGATACAATAGAACATATGGGGACACAACTTTCTTCATACCCATCGCTACGGTGTCACGTTTTCTTGAGGTCCGCGTGTCCATCAAAAGACATAGTAGAACAGGTCTGGAGCAGAGTCGACAATCTGTTGGGACAATATCTGTTTCTTGGGATCAACTACCCTTTCTTCGTCGAAGCCCCTGAAGTTGTTTAACCTGTAATTGCTGAGGCAGCCCCGTCTCCTGATGATGCTGCTACTGGTGGTGGTGGAACTGATGAAGAACTAGCTGATGCTGCTCCTATTGAAGCTGACGAAATACTCGCTAATGCTGCTGCTGCTAAAGCTTAGGAAATACTTGCTGATGCTTTTGCTGGTGAAGCTAACGAGATACCGTCTGAGGCTGCTGCTGGAGTCCAGGGAGAACATGGTGCTGTTGTTGCTGAGGTGCATGCACTTCCAGTGTTGATAGCAGAATGTGTGTTTGCTGCGCACTCACGCGTTTATTATGTTGACACTCTAGATCCAACCTGGATCCGAATCCATGTCGGGGGGAGGGGCCTGCCATTGGCTCATCAGTGGGGTCGTACAATTTGATAGAGAATGAGAGACGGCCAAAAACAACACTCTGGTTCGTTCCGATGATAGCACCAGCTCTAGAGGCCGGTTCACCGATTGGCTCGCCGGAAGTTCCGGCGGTGTAAGACTTCTTTGCTTATTTGTGTCAGAACAAGTTAAGACTATGTGTGTAAGACTAAGTTATGCCTAACTGCGTAATATTCAGTGAAGCCCAGCTTTTCTTTCCCTTCCCACAATAGAAGAATTACAGCATAGAACATACAATGGTCATGTGAATACCAGACATTTTTCTCGGTATAACAACCACTTGAAGTTAATTGCAGTTTCAAGTTGGCAACACTGCCGACAGTGTTATTGTTATGAATGTGTATGTATTTGAATGCATCACTAGAATGTGCCACCTATTGATGATTGATGACATGGATCTAGCTTCTCTTCGCGTATTTGCATTCAATTGCTCATGGATCAGAAATACTACACGTATAAAAAACAGTGAAATTGAAAGAGGTACAACATATGATCATTTTGAAACAAGTTCATCCGTTGTATTAATGCACACCATATAACTTGCACTTGCATATAATTCACAGATAGAGAATACAACAGGACCAGACCCACATGATCCATCAATCTAATCTGACGGGTAGCCGTCGTAGTAATCGTAGTGGGTGGTGCCATATTCCCCATAAGGCAGCACCATTTGCATCTCAGAATGCTCGACGGTACTTCAATACACTGCCAGCAATCGAGTTCGAAAGGACGGTCATTGATCTATAATCCTGCTACTCCATACCCATGGACAACCCTTGGCTCCTCTTCCCACGCAAGAGCCTCAAAGTTGTAAGATCTAATTTGGGATATATCCGGATAGTAGATGTTGCCGGCCTGTACCGTGGGTACCCTGGCACTATCGATACAGATGCCCTGATTGTCAGCAACAAAGATAACACGGCCGCCGATGCCTCTGACCGGATGAAGGACATGGTTCTGTGTATCAACCCGGTAAACAACGGGCCTGCCAATGTAGACCGGCCCACTCACAACGAACCACAACTCCCCGTAGGACTCGTCGAGGTAAAAACGATTCTCCGGGTACCCGCAGCCCGAAACAGGGCCCGCAACGGTGGAATGCATCTTCAGGGTTCGTGCGGAGCTCTGCATCTGGACATCTCAATGAGCATCACCAGACATAGTCGAGAGGACAGACCTATATTTGTCTGCCACGAAAACATCACCGGCGTGAGAAGTCATGCTCCGAAGTTCCTCGAAGTCATTCGGCGTGTACCACCCTTCACCAGAGACCGGGTGACTTCCTTCCTCCATGCCCTCATCCTCCCACCGAATGATGGTGTTCTAAAGGTTTGATGTAAACACCATCTATGACGGGAACATCGTCACAGCGACAGAAGCCACCTGCTCGATCGGTATCTCCACCCTCAGGGGCTTGATAGCGCCCGAGAAGGGGTTGTACTACCGTGTCATGTACGGCTGCACCCTCTGTCCAAGCACAAGGAGGCCGCCGGTTGTGCTACTGACGTAAAAGTACCTTCTAGAGACACCGAGAGGGAGAGAGAGAGAGGAGAAGCGGAGATCCAGTCAAGGTAAACAGACATAGATTCAATCAAGGTAAACAACTATATGCAGATTTTTTTTTTTGAAAAACATACGTATAGGAGGTGAACGCAAAAAAAGATTGCACATATATAGATGAATATCAAGAAAGCACCTACGAATAACCCGACTAATCTTCTTCTCAAGGTGGCGGCCGGTTCTCACGTTCAGCAACGTGATGGTGGCGTCGTCTACCCCATACTCCTCCGACAATTGGTGCTCTAGAACAATCCAGTTGGCTGGTATAAAGCGCTCCTCCGTGAATCCGCGGTGGGCACTACAGACTGCCTGGAAGGCGGCGTAGTAGTCAAATTCGTCCATCGACAGCAAGATGTCACCTATCTTCTGCACGACTCCCTCGGGGAGTTCATCCCACGGCGAATCCTGCTGCTTGTTACCAGCCATGGATGATGGTGTTCGTGTGGTCTAAGTCTCGTCGAATGGCAGATGAAGCGGTTCCAGAGACAGACATTTATTAAAGAAGGCCTAGGAATGCCAAGGGAAGCGTGTGGCAACGAGACGACCGCATACACACAGCAATCGCAAGCCCAACCCCCAACGATCTCGCATGCAATCTCTCTCTTCGGTTCGGTTCCTATCAAGTTAATGTGGGGGGGGGGTTGCTACACAGGCAAGTTAATGAGGGGGGTTGCAGTTTCAAGTTTACTATCTAGGAAAGTAAGGTGCCACGATCATATAGAATGAATAGCTCATACAAACACCACAACACTGCCGACCGTTTTATTGTTATGAATGTGTACGTATTTGAATGCATCACTGTAATGTGCCACCTATTGATGATTGATGACATGGATCTAGCTTATCTTCGCGTATTTGCATTCAATCGCTCATGGATTTGTTCCCATATTTTTTGGCAATGGCTGATGAACTCCACTCTCTTGGTAACATGCTTCGTCAATGATCCCTTGTTGATGCAATGCAAAGTACAGACTATGGTCTTCATTGTTATCCCATTTAGGTTCTCTGTTTTTCTTCATCATGGAGCTACTACTTTCAAATGAAAGTATAGTAAACAACATAACAGTACATGTTTTCTACCATAATCACAAGAAGAAAAATGGATGGAATTTCACCTTGTCGGCATTGTGCCGAATAGAGTGGATGTGGCCTTGGGGTTCAGAGAGTAAGGCGCCCTGGCTGGTGCGGGTGCGACCACGACAATGACAAGCTCGTAATTTGGAGGAGGACAACGGGACCAAAATCTCGTCCCGGTGTCGTCCCATGGGTCGAGCTTTGGTTTGGGAGGAGGAAGGCGAGATGGATCAGGTTTAGCCGGGTGCCGGATCTCGATGCTAATGGAATTCCCTTCTAGCTCTGCTCCATGGAGGTGACCACAGATCGCCCCTTTGGGGAAGAAGAAGCCTGGGTCAAAAAAGACCGTTTGAACACGAGGGAGCTAGTGCTACTAGTCTACATGGCAACTAGGATGGCAGCGACTTAACGGTCAAAAGTGACAGGTCAGGTCCAAGTTGACGGGCGTTAGCGAGTTTTCCCGTGTTCAAACATTTGTTGAATTTGTGCCGAAAAAGACCCTTTGAGCATTTGGCACGCCAACTTCGGGTATCGCGATCCAATACCGACGAAGTCGGACCCCGCGTTGCCTTGGCGCTTCAACTTTCGGGCCACAAGTTAAAATTCTCAAATTTGATGGTGGTGGAACTTGGTCCTCGCCAATATCTTGGGGAGCTTGCTCTTGGCGCAGTTGTTGACGGGGTTGAGGCGCTTGGTCCTCACGAGGCTAGTTAGGGACTTGACCGTCATGGTAACGAGCATTGTCTCGAGCCACGTGATGAGGAGGATGTCGCGCCACATGTACAATTGGATTCTCCATGTAGTGATGTTGTGGAGGAGTCTCATTATGGTGACCATGTTGTCGGTGTTGACGATCATGACTATGATGGCATCTTGGTGGGTCCTCAAGTGCTTCACGTCGACGGCACACTTGTTCTTCCAAGTCGGAGGCATCACTTGTTGTTGAAGCAATGTCTTGTGGCCATTGACGAGGTACTTGGGGTTCCACTTGAGGTTGCTCACATGGTTGCTCTTGTTGGATCACTAGCACCCTTGCATGGTGACGTTGCGCTTCTCGTATTGGAGGTCTTGCGGAGAGGTGACCATCATATCTTGACTTGCGGCGTGTCGAGGATATGGTGACGCTTGCTACAATCTCATGGAGTTAAGTATGGATCCTTCGTTGCGCCTTGAAGCATGATGGTGTGAAGAGGTTGACGCACTCAAGGAGTGCCTTGAAGAGATTTATGCGCGACAACATGGCCTTGCCAAACCATCAATGGGACGTTGAAGCTTGTCATCATTTTTAGCGATGACACGTTGAAGAGCTTCATTTTGCTGACTGATGTTGTATTGCATCGCATGCATTTGTCCTCGGATATCCTCAAAGTTGTTGTAGATGCTGTTGAACTCCATTTTAGTCTCGCTGAATTTTTCATCTTGGTTCTTGTCAAGGGCATCGCAACGGTAGTTGAATTCTCCTCGAATCATCCAATGATTTGATCTTATCATGTATTGGTCTTCTTCCTCTTGAGGTGGAGGTGGGTGGTTATTCTCACTATTCCTATCCATGAAACAAAACCGACAAGGATTGTATATGGAAGTTAATATGTGGTGGGGTTAGCCTTTTACCTCACCTTGAGGGTTGGATCACACTAGTTGCCACACATGAGAACTAAAAGTGTGCAAAGTGAAATCACCAAGAAACTCACACTAAAAGGAAGGACTACAACTCTCAAAACATTTTTGTGGAAGGTTAGGATTGTTGGAAACTAAACAAAATGATGCAAGCAAAAGGCTATTGTTAAAGGTGGTAAAGAACCAAAGATCAAAATCAAAAAGGATACGATCTACAAAAACACGAGGGAACACACACATGGAGATGAATGGGGTTAGCATGACTATGAAAGTGAGCACAAAATATCCTAACATAGACTAAGCTTGGTGTCATGCCAATGTAAGGAGAGACCATAGCTCGTTTTCCAAAAGAGGGTAAGCAATGGATTTGTGCACTTGCCTTGGTCACGCTTTCTCTCTCTTTTTCTTACAACCTTGCTAATCTCTTTGTATTGGGAGACTATGTATCTTTCTATTTTTCTTTAGATTTTTTCTCTTTTTCTCTTTTTTTGATTCTTTTCTCCCTTTCTATACTACTATGTTAGATTTTGTACCTGCTTACACACTCTCACTTTCTGAAGGCAAGTGCATAATGCTTAGGCAAACACAAAATGAGCCGCTCTCATAGGATAGATACATACAAAGGAACATATGGGGCAAACAAAGTGGCGCATGTTATACCTTTGATATTGTTGACGACTTGCTACCAGTGTTGGGGAAGGTGCTCGGGTGTCGCGGTGTTGAGGAGTGTTGGATGTACGAAGATGCGGAATCTTGATGTTTGTTTTGGTGACACACACACGAAACACGAACACACAAGGAAGTAAACTATCAAAACTGGGGTAGAAAAAAATTCGGCGCAAAAAACCGGCAGCGCCGTCTCGGTCGCTGGAAATTATGGTCGCGGGTCCGGTTGTGCCGAGGATGCCACCGTAATCTCCGGTGGCATAATCGATTCACCGGATCTCTCGACAAAACCTGTTCGAGACAAACTCCAAAAACTGAAACTAAGAAATCCATCGAAATTGGGCTAGGGGAAGGTCGAGAAATGTAGATCAACACCCAAAGCAACAGACCCGTGGACCAAAACCACAAAACTCACCAAATCCAGAGATTGATCTGAAGGCAATTTGGGGTTCTTTTATGGGGCTTTTCAAATTTTTGGTGGATAGAAGAAAATTTTGAGGGGAAATTCATTATCAACCTTTCTCTTCATACCAATATGTTTGGGGTGACCCCCTTAGGGTTGCCCGATCTTTCATGAATTCCCGTGGAAATCGAGATGGATGCGAGGAAGGAGGGAAAATGATGTAATCCAAGGACTCACACGTGAAGAACATGATGAACACACACAACATGTGAAGACACTATACACACAAATAGCTCACCATCGGAAACCGGTCTGGCACGGCCCCTAGGATCGGTGACAGCCAAGACACTCTCCCACTACCAACATCAGGAGTGAGATGCTTGATAAGATCTTGACTACTTGGAGACGAGACACCAACTCCAAGGACTTGTACAACTTGAATGCACTAGGCAAAATCCAAGAGGATGGGGGATAATTGGTGCTCCTCATGAAGGAGAATCATACGAGCAATAGATATATCCTCTAGGGTTTGCCGAAGAGTTGACTCATTCTTGAGCCGTTTCAGCGGTAAGTCCGGCGGCGCCAGATTTGTCGACGGAATTTTCGGCGGCCGCCTGTTCATCCGGTCGTCTGCCGGAACACCTTATAGAGAGCATTTTTGGTCGGGGTCCGGTTGGTGCCAAATTTGTCATCATCACTTACGGTCGTGGGTCCGGTCTGCCAGATGCTACGATGGAGATTCTGTTGGGGAAACAGGTTCGTCGGGCCTGCCGCCGGTTTGACCTGCAGCTTCTTCCCATGCTTCCTTGGGTCCTTCTCTTGGCAATGCTTCATGGGGTTCATGGCTAAGGATGCACAAAGTATTGGCATGAAGTAGCAACCCATCCAAGGATGTGTAAAAATCACACGAGGAAAGGAGCGAGTTAACATTAGCTTGTAGGAGCTTGGCTCGAGCGCGTGGCATTGGTCCACTTGGGGGACTAGAGGAGGAGATGTAGAGGCGTCCGTGGGATGGGCTGCATCACCTTCCTAATTGTAAAAACAATCATGGTTCCATATGGTCACATAACCCAAGCATGCATTATATTCAAATATGAAAGTGGCACACACAACAAGGAAGCTTGCTTGTAATATGAGATTATTTGACAAATGCATGGATATGAAGCCAATGACCATGGTAGTGTGTATTTTCCCACGAGATTCTATTGTAGTCAAAATGGCATCATACATGGGCATACATTGAATAAAACATATGGAAGCTTTGATGAAGCATTTCTACTCACATGGCATGCAAAGGTGTCTATGAGGCTCCACATACATAATACTGTAAAAACAATAGAAAACATATATGGGGGCATGTAGATCTAGAAGTGGAATCATCTTATTACATATGAGCTAGACAAATGCCAAAAGAAATGAAGGTGCTCATATGTAGGTTGGATGGTGGGATATAAGGTGGTGGCAAGAAAGGTGGTGGAGTTGCAAAAGAGATATGCCCACAACTCAACTTGGGAATTAAGCAATTTATCAGGAAGAAAATACAATATATCAAGAGTAACATTCTAGTGATATAATATATAAGGGATTTCTATTTTCGTTACCTTGGTTCGTTAGTTATACTCAGTTTTCCCCAGCCGCTTAACTTTTCCTCACTTTTCCCCTCGCCATGTTAAGAAACCCTTGCGGGCGCTCGGACAGAGGGATGCCGCCAGGTCAAAGGCTTGACCGTTACATGCTGACTGGTGGGACCGTGTTGGGGCGGGTCAGGCGTTTTGTGTTACTTTACGAGGCCTCGACCATTACATGCCTGACCAGTGGGGCCACGTTGGGGCGGGTCCTGCCGTGGCCGATACGTGCTAACGGGTGGTGGCCAGGATACATGTCGGACCCACCATCCTTCTCTCGCTGACTAGTGGGCCGCTCTTTTCCTAATCGGGTGGCCAGTGCATGTAATGATAAATGGGGCCGCTCCATGGGGCCATCGAAGCCAATGAATGATGGGACGGCCGTCATGCGGGGCCGTTGAAGCCAATGACTGATGGGGCCGTGATGTGGATCTGGAGGGGGTATTTGCATATTCGCCATGTTTTACGTTGCAACTTGCATATTTGCCATTTTCTATGTCGCTGACATGTGGTGGTCATGTGGAAAATATGCAAATTTCAAAGAAAAGGTTCGTTCTGTGGGGCCATCGAAGCCAATGAACGATGGGGCCGTCCTTTGGGGCCGTCGAAGCCAATGACCGGGGCCATGACGTGGGGCTGGAGGGGGATTTGCATATTTGCCATGTTTTAGATTGCAACTTGCATATTTTCCATTTTCTGTGTCGTTGACATTTGGTGGTCATGTGGCAAATATGCAAATTTCAATGAAAAGGTTCGTCCTGTGGGGCCATCGAAGCCAATGAATGATGGGGCCGTTATGTGGGGCCGTCGAAGCCAATAACCGATGGGGTCGTGATCTGGGCTGGAGGGGGGATTTGCATATTTGCCATGTTTTATATTGCAACTTGCATATTTTTCATTTTGTGTTGCGCTAACATGTGGTGGTCATGTGGCAAATATGAAAATTTCAAATAAAAGGTTCGTCCTGTGGGGCCATCGAAGCCAATGAACGATGGGCCGTCATGTGGGGTCGTCGAAGCCAATGACCGATGGGGCTGTGATGTGTGGATGGAGGGGGGATTTGTATATTTTCCATGTTTTAGATTGAAACTTGCATATTTGCCATGTTGTGTGTCGCTGACATGTGGTGGTCATGTGGCAAATATGCAAATTTCAAAGAAAAGTTTCGTCCTGTGGGGCCATCGAAGCCAATGAATGATGGGGCCGTCATGTGGGGCCGTTGAAGCCAATGACCTATGATGCCGTGATGTGTGGCTGGAGGAGGGATTTGCATATTTTCCACGTTTTAGATTGCAACTTTTATGTTTGCCATTTTGTGTGTCACTGACATGTGGTGGTCATGTGGCAAATATGCAAATTTAAAAGAAAAAGTTTGGAAGATATGCAAAATTGGAAAATATGCAAAAATCCCGGAACAACTACTCCCCCAAAAATTGACAGGTGGGGTCGTGTATGACACACGTGAGGTCGGATCTCTCTCTCATCCTCTCCCAGCCCCCAGCCCCGAGCAGCTCCTACCCCACCGGCGGTCAGAGCAGCCATCATCGGCGCGTCGGCGGCTCCGTCCTACGGTGACATCGGACGAACTGCCGCGCTGCACCTCAACCATAGCTCCAACACCTGTTTCGTCCGCACGTAATGTACATTGAGGAAGTACCAACCGCAGGCAAGTTTGCCTCCCACGATGACCAGTATTTTGTTCCACCACCATAGCTCGACGGACGGTCGCAGCAATTGCTAGTAGTGCTTGTTAAGACCTTCGCTCCTGCTCCGCCCACCCTAATCGATTCGGTTCCCGTAATTTCCTTGATATTGCAGCGGTAAATTAGTCTTCAATGTCTGGTCGTAGCGGGTACACCGGCGAGGGTGGGGATTCGACCATGTCGTGGCCATGTTCTCCTTCTCCTACCATGTCGGAAGTGAAGGTAGCTCCTTCTCTTTGTACTACCATTGAATTTGAAATGCTACCATGGCTTGTCGAACTGCTTTTAATTGGGTTTGTTTTGGGATTGTTACAACGTGCTATGTAGGACGATGATCCATTGTACATTGCATACCAAGATGAATCAGCCCAGTGGTCTAGCCAAAGGATGGATTTGGAGGAGATGGTTTCCAATTTAGGTGATGAATTGGCCCATAAAAACCTGTTGATATTAGAGCTGAAGCATAATGTCGAGGAAGAAAAGAAGAACTCAGAGCTTATTCGCAAAGAGAAGTTGACACTTGAGGCTCATCTTTCCATATCTGATCAAGTGGTAGAAAATCTAAAACATGAACTTCAAGTGAAGGGGGAGGAGAATAGTAGATTCATGTTGGCAGTTTTAGTAGTTGTCATCCCCGTCCTAACAGTTACACTATGGGGTTGTGGTGAAGGTGGCACCTGTAATGATTAGTTGAATTGATAGCTAATTTAGATAGTAGAATTGTTATTCGATGGATGTTGTGAGTTCCTTCTAATTTAGTCACTTTGCGGTCCCAAAGTTGTCATGAGAATGCATTGCGGGGCCCAAGTTGCTTGCCATTGGATCTAGCTGCCCATAATTGGCGTGCCAAATGCCATGTAGACTTGTAGTGTTGACGGCAGCATCCATTCCCCATTCTTCCTGATGCCCCATTCTTCTTCTCCAGAGAGGCGATCTGTCAAAGAAAGTACTACTCCCTCCGATCCAATTTATTTGACTCAAATTCGTCAAAATACGGATGAATCTAATAATAATTCATGTCTAGGTACAATCAAATCTAGATAAATCTAAATCAACTAATACAAGCCCACCGGAGATTGTCAAAGCAAGTACTGCTCACGTCTCAAATACATACTCCGTCCGACCCATATTAGCGGTAAAACTTGACTAGATACGTTTCATATCTCGATGAATCCAAGTAAACTAATATGGATTGGAGGGAGTATCAAATTTAATCAAATCGGTTCACGGGGGCTTGATCTGCTCTGTCGCGGTGATGTTGTGGATGATGGCTTCAATCGGCGTCGCATCGATCACCACTGTTGGCACCACCGCCGCCTCAGTTTCTTTCGTCAGCAACAGATCTGATGAGGTAAACAGGAGTGAGACGGACAGAGACAGAAATTTCAGACGCTTAGATCCTCACTGCTGCATGTCGTTCAACGCCATGCTTGGATCCGTGCCGCCGCAAGCCGTTCCTATCCCAACGCTTAGGTCCGCGCCAACGGGCGCCATTCTGACCGCCAGGCTTAGATCCGTGCCGCCGCACACCGTTCTAACCCCCGCCCTTAGGTCCGCACCAGCACACGCCATTCGAACCGCCAGGCTTAGGTCCACGTCACCACATGTCGTTCGGATTGCCACGTTTAGAACTGCGCCGCTTTACGTCGATAGGAGGGGAGGAAGATGCAGCTGGTATACGTGCGATAGGGAAAGGTAGGGAGAGACATCCAGCCCGTTGGGCTCTCCTCTCCGTAAAAGGTAGGTGCACCATCAGGAGAGAGAGACCTCCATCCTCTCGGGCTCTCCTCTACGTACAAGGTAGGTGCACCCATTGGGAGAGAGACCTCCGGCCCATCAGGATTTGATGATGTATCCAACGGTGGTTGGCCAATATCCGTGTGATATACATCTCGACCAATCAGAGCGCAGCAACCAAAATGAGCAAGTTGAGCTGTTGTGAGGGTATGAGTCAGGAGAGAGGGGAAAGTGAGGAAAACTTTTGCGGGAGGGGAAAAGTGAGGAAAACTTTAGAGGGAGGGGAAAACTAAGTAGAGCTAACGAAATAAGGGCACTCAAAGAAAAAACGAGTAAGGGAAATTCAACCTTTTGGCATAAAAAATGGAAAATGTGTTATTTGAACAAAATAATTCGTCTTGGCCGACATTATATATTGTTTGCAACTCAGATATACACAAGTGTTCCAAATTTAGCCTCATTTAGACAAAGTATCTTTTGGGATGGGTTATTTTGGAGGTTGATCGAGTACAAAGACATGCATCTTCATAGCTAGTAGCTCAATCCAACAAGGGTTAAGAAGTGGTTTAGGGGATAAGGCCATTTCTCTTTATTTCCTTTTCCTTTATTATTCATGCTAGGTTGAATGCAACATAACAAGACTCCATTTGAATGTTGCACTATGTTATTTTTTGAATTAAACTAACCCCAAAACCATTTTTTGAATTTAATCACTTAGAAAAAGAGAAATGTGGCTGATTACAAGTTAATCCAAAATTTCCAATTTCATATGGTAAATCAATCCAAGATACACAAGTGTGCCAAATTTTGGATCAATTGGTCAACGTTTAAGCCATGAACTAGGTAAACCCCATGTGTTGGCCAATGTAGAGGGCAAAACTGAGTAGTGCTAAGCAACTAGGTGCATGATCATAGAAACTTGCAATAACACATACATTATGGGATTATCCAACATACAAACTTGGGGGAGTCACACTAGTTCTAATTAAATACAAACATTGATAGTAGTTCAAATTTATCATACAAATTCAAATTAATAATTCAAATCCATTTTTTCTTGCTCCTAGTGTTTTTTACTGGGTTCACCACTTTGCTCCTGGTGATCCTAGCTAGAATATTCTCGGAGTCCACCATTAGCTTCGTCCGTTTTTTCCCTTTCTTCTTTTTCTATGCATCCAATGAATCAAGTGCTTCAGTATGTCGTACAATTGGTTAAATCACGTTTTGATCCACTGGTTCATACGGTTCAAAAAGCATTGTCCCCATTTCTGCCATATCCGCTGGTGTAATTCCTTTACGCTTGAACTCTGCTTCAATCTCCCACGCTCTTGATGTAATATCATCTCGATCGACTGGTTCAATCTCCCCTGCATTTGGTTCAATCTCCTCTCGATCGACTGGTTCAATCTCCCTTGCATTTGGTTCAATATCCTCTGCATTTGGTTCAATCTCCTCTTAATCGACTGGTTCAATCTCCCCTGCATTTGGTTCAATCTCCTCTGCATTTGGTTCAATCTCCTCTAGATCCATTGGTTCAATATCCCCTGCATTTGGTTCAATATCCTCTCGATCCATTGGTTCAATCTGCAATGTAACCATTGCTTCATTCTCCTCTCGTTCAAATGCTTCATTCTCATCTGCATTTGTTGCTCCCGCCTGATCATCCATTCCATAAGCTGGGTCCACTGCATTTTTACAAAGCCTAGAAATGTGCCCTAGGATCCAACAACATTTGCACTTACGTCGTCGAGGTGGTGCACCACCCTTTGCACTAGCTCTTATCCTATTCTTCCTTGGCCTACCTATTGGTCTAGTAATAACTAGAGGATATAGCTTGAAGCCTGGATCCACTTCCATCCATTGGTCTTTTCTCAACTAGGCTAGAACATTCTGAGCATATGCTGCCCTAAATTTGGCAACGGAGAAATACTCTGACACGTACTGATCAACTTAACCCTCTTCACCTCCTAGAACACCCATGAAAAACAATGCATGTATGTTGGGTTTCCCACGGATCTGCCATTGCCTGCAATGGCATGTCCTACCAACCAAACTCACTGGATACCTCCATTGCCTATCTTTACTACCAGTGTATGTTACCTCAGCCTCCATTCCTCTTCTAATGCATTTCATCTTCAATTGTTTTTCCCCGGCATGCAAAGCCTTAATCAAAGATGGGAGGATGAGATGGCCAGCATATACTGTTGATGCAATTCTTTGACGCAAATCGATCTTTATCATGATCATCTCCCTAATCTTATCAAATATTTTTCACAGCATAAGCCCTTTCAATGACTTGACCTTTGCATTAAAACTCTCTGCCAGATTACTTGTTACATAATCTACGTTGCAAATTTCACTGAATCGGCTTCTTGACCACACCATTCCATGATGTGCATCCAAGTACTCCTTCACCGCAGGTTTTTGTTTATACAACACTTACAAATGATACAAATGCTTCCTCAAACTGCATGTGTATGAAGTTGGCCATAGGTTGTCAGTATAAACTTTACCCTTGAATTTCTTTGTAAAATTCTGCACTAAGTGTCGCATACATTCCCTATGCTCCACTCCAGGGAATACTGCTTCTACATCTTTCTCCAAACCTTTGCAAGCATCCGTGTGGATTGTAAGTCCTGGTGGATGACCTATAAGGTCGCACAAATTGTCCAGAAACCAAGTCCAGCTTTCCTCTGACTCAATCTCCAAAACTCCATAAGAAGCAGGGAACATCCAATTGTGGCCATCAACTACAGTAGCAACAACTAGCCGTCCTTTAAATCTGCCATGAAGAGCAATTGCATCCACGGCCAAATAAGGCCTGCAACTATCCAGAAACCCTTGCTGGCAAGCTTTGAAACAAACAAAAGCCCTTCTAAAGCACTCCTTCTCCATTGTCTTACCTCCTATTTTGTACTGAACTTTATGCCTGTCTATCTGTACAACACTACCTGGACTAGCCATCTCCACTTCAGCTTTCAAGCTGTAAAGCAACTGAAAACTTTCATTCCATGGACCATTGATCCTCTCAAGATACATTTCCTTTGCATATAACATCCTCATGTAGGGTACTATAATAGTAAACTTTTAGAAACTTCTTTTATGAGCGCTGTTGCACCAAGGATGGGTTCGCTCTCATCCAATCCATGATTCCATCTGCCAACCACCTAATCTTTCCTAGTTTTGTTTTGTCCTTTGGCTGTCCCCCTTGAGGTGGACAAGAATGTTGGAACCGGTTATTTTTTATCTGAAACATAATTAAAATGTCAGGTACAGCTAAGAAAGTCTACACAATGATCTAAAATACACAAGTGGTTGTAATACCTGAACCAAACTGCTCCTCAGCATAGTGGATGCATGCATCCTCCACCTACACCTCTTGTATGGGCACTTCACTGTGAACCTTGCTGGCTCACTCTTAATAACATCATAATCTTTATTGGTGCTAATGCAATATGTAGAAAGGGCATTACGACAGTGTTGAGTAGTTTCAAATATGGTGCCTTCTGAAATCTTAGGATCGTCCCTGTCCCACTCAATTACTCGCAAGTGCTCACCATCGTACTCCGCTAAAACGAGGCTGTCATTGTTCTCCTCCTTCTTGTCGTCAGCAGTGTCATCAAATCTAGCACCATGGGCAATTTCATCCGTGTATTGATCCTCTAGTGCTTGTTTACTGAATCTATCTACAAATTCAGGAAACATCAACTCATCCTCATCATCTAGTGGAGGCACTCCCTTGTCAGGCTCTGCCTCGTCCTCCACATCGGCCACACGAGCGGTTTGGCTTACACTCGCAGTGCGAACAGATGGTACTACTGTGGACCTACAAGGATCGCCGGGGCGCACACTATTAGTAGAGACAACAGAGACACATGATGCCCGACCACCTGATGATGCGTGACCACTAGATGGTGATTTAACACTCTTTCCCGTGTGTGCAACTTTAGGTTGCACATGGAGACGAATAAGACCAAAACGTTCAGCGGCATTCAAAGAGAAAAGCATTACCAGATCATCTTCGCTAGCTGGTGGGAGCAATCTTTGCTCGCTAATGTTGAAATATTGCAAATCAAATGAATCGCCACTGCTCCAGGGAATTTACAATAGATTTGATCTATCAAATCTCTACGAGTTATGGAGGTTGCAACCACTACTGGGAAGTAAAATCCAGAGAGATATTGTTCACAGCCACGAATTACGCTAGTATCCAGTGTAATCACCAGCTGAAATGCCAGCACTAGATCAATCCTATTCAAAAAGAAAGGTAGTTAGTTGAGCACCAGTGATTGGCGATCAAATACTGCCAATAATCAACACACAAAAGGGAAATGATGCTTACCCAGATGGAATCCATGCGTTAGATCCCTGCGATTCCAGCCAATCTTCTCCTTGCTTGACGCGGATGGACGGTGCACCAGCCGGCGTTCTATACTATTCCGTGAAAGGGGTAGATCTAGGAGGGGTGGGAGCGGAGCCAGAGGTGGAGTGGGATCCACGTCTAGGGGGAGGGGCAGATCTAAGGACGAGGACAACATAAGGTAGGAGGGCACGACGGCAGTCGCCACGGAGGAGCGGTGTGGGAGATCTTCCATGCTTGGGGGAAGCGAATGCTTTGGGTGAGCGAGAATGGCTGGTCCGACGTGTCTCCATGCAGCCCCACACTTCATAAGGTATGCAAGACCCGTCCAACGTGGCCCCACCCTTCACCATGTATGCAGGACCTAACCCACACACGATCCCACCCGTCAGGCATGTAACGATTTGTAACGTCCCAAAAATATGAAACAATAATCATCAAACTCTAATCACTAAAATTAGGGTTAACAAAAACTTTGATTAATTTAAAATCATATGAATGCATGTGTGTATGTGATGATTTGATAAATGCATGAATGGACTCGTGTGATTCAACTAAATAGTAAGGAATGGTTCTAAGATGAATATAACATCATCTAAATCATTTCCAAGCAGAAACAAATAAATAGAAAATCAAAAACAAATCAATTAAAGCAAATGGTCATTTTTGCCAATCTTGCTCACTAGGTGACTTTGAGTGTTTCTAGTCCAAGATTTCACACAGAAACTTTTCCAATTCTTTTCACCCCTTGCAAGACCAAGTAAAAGTGAAGCAAAGACCACATTTCAAACTTTCAGAAACATTTGGCAACATTATTCAAATCACAAGTAAAAATTGAATCTTCATCATATGTGAAGATCACACATTTTAAAAACCCAACCAAACCAGTGCCCCTTGACTAATCCAACTAACCAGAGACTCCCTAGTATGTGCCTAGCTAACCCACCAAGTTAGAATCAAAAACTCAAATTTGAATTTCTTTCGGCCATTTTATCAAACACCTTGCTGGCATCAAAGAAACAAACAACAAACACTACAGTGGGTAGTGATTTTGGCCAACCTTGTTCCCTATCTAGCTCACTCTATACTCTCAGTAGATGATCTAGCCCAATTAAAAAGCCTTAGCACCACTGTGAGCTTGTCATAGCCATTAATGGTGACCATGCCGAGCCTAACTTGCCACCCTCATGTCGATAGCAAGCTAGGAGAAGCACCAAGCCTAGCAAGCATGTCTGGAGCATTGACCACCGTCCACCGCCACTCCCTGTCCAAGCCTCGAGCACTGCCAGTCCCTAGACCACACTGCCCAAGCATGCGAAGCCTTTCTACGAGCGAGCCGAGAGCGTGCCAGTGCGCCAACCGTGACAGACGCCCACAGACCGCGCGTCGTCCTCGCCGCTTGCGTGCGTGATTGCCAGCACCCCAGCAACCCCACGGACATTCCCATTCGCCGCCGCGCGACCATTAGCACCTGTGCGCCATGAATATCGCCGTCGGACCCGCCCAGAGCATCCACATGTTTTGATGGTTCAGCACCACTCCACGCCGCAAGACCACGCCGTTGAGCTTCGCCAGGGAGCACAACACCGCCCCTACCGTCGCCCATGTCAGTAGCACTCTATACCGTCGACCACGACGAGCTCAGCCCACGCCCGTCGGTCCCCTTTAGCCACTATAAAAGGAGATCTCCCCCTCTCCTTTTCTTCACACCAGTTCACTCCCCACCTCGCACTGATCGCACCCACTCACTCCCAGAGCATGGCGAGCACCAGGTGGCCGGAATTTCACCGGAGTTCACCGCTGTACAGGAGGAGAGGCGCCATCAATTGGAGCCGCCCTAGGAGAAGCTGCCGGTACCAGGAGAATTACCGTCGTCGACTTTGTCGTTCGCCCCCGTCGCCAACCATCGCTAGAGCCCCGGTGAGCCTCCCACGACCCCCACCTGCCGCGCTAGGGTTCTGTCTCGCCGGAGCTGCCCGACATGGAGGATGAACCAGAGCCATTCGATTAGAGTTAGATCCTATGATCCCAATAGCCCCATACCGCTTCGCCCCTCGCTGTCTCACTGACGAGTGGGGATAGCCACTTAACCCGCCCGCGCGTGCGTTGTGCGTAGTGGGCCGGCCCAGTTAAACATCCCGCGCAACCCAACAATTCAAATTTAGTTTTATTCATTTAATTTCAAACCAAGTTTTGTACCTAGAATCGAAAATCAACCCATCTTGATTCACTGAACCAAAATGCATGAAAACAATTTTGTTAGAAAGGTACTTTAATGCTTAATCAAATCCCGTTGGATTCAAACCATTCAGATTTGTAGATCACCCATGGTAAAAAAAACAAGGCAAAAGCTTTTCTGCATTCAAACATTTTTCAAAATTCAACCATAAGATATTTTGAGTTGATTCAAACTCTCAAAAATCACATTTGACCATGCCTATCAGAATATATAAAAATATATAGGTTTACTTATAGAAATAATGATCAAGTAATAAAAGAATGCCACATCGGCATTTCTAGTCACTTTAATTAAATAAAATAAAAAGGTTAAACCTTATTAAATTGTGACATCACTTTAAATCACATTCCCATGTACTGAAATATGTGGTGATGACATGTGTCAACATGATCCCATGTTTGAGTTGGAGAATATTAAATCTTAAGTAGTTTTTCAATGAGTAGAAATTACTTTTCTCAAATAAAATAAATGGGACAAGTGCTCTAATCTTGTAATGTTAGTGATGATGCTAGATCACCTAGTGTGAACCTTTGTGTGATGATTAGAAATAGTTAAGTATTGTTTGGTGATTGTGTACCTCGTATTTATTTATAGACGCTAGTACCGACCAAGGATACGAGGAGGAAGGAGGATACTACGAGGAAGAAGCCGAGGAGAACTTCAACCACTGCTCTGCACAAGGCAAGCCAATACTTGCAAGCCTAATACTACTAGTTGAGTTAGCATGCTATTAACTGAGCAAGCTAATACTTGCAACTTAGCAAGCTTACACCACTTGATACCCAATCCTAGTTTTACTTGCAAGCTTAATACTTTATTTTCTTTATCAAATATTTCTCTTAGAGATTACTTAGTGACTTGTAGATCCTAGAAAGATAACTGAAGGTAGCATAAAGAGCATAAAATTTTGCCTAAGTAGATAATCTTGATGTCATCCTAGGGCATGAGATTGAACTTAGTAAATCCCCACTAGATCATTACCCATCATTAGTATTTACCACCACTTATAGATGCTAGTGCTAAGCATAAAACTTGATCAACTTTAGATGGGAATACTTGGTGAAAATGGTTATGAAAACCTTAGAATGATGAGTCATTTTACTAAAATGTTTTGACATGTGTTCTTCAACACCAGATGATTTTGATGATGAAAATGTTAAGGCATCAGCCTTAGCCCTTTATAAAACTGATGGTTTTCTGGATGCGACACCATTCCAATTTTACCGTACAACCACAATACCCGAAATTTGGGTAGGGCTTGACTGGAAATTTATATACCTTAGTATGGGTTGCCTTGCGGCCAAGGTCTGAGCTGAGGCTACCTTCTGAAGATTGTCCACCTGTGCAGTACCCAAGATGACAGTTGGTCATGGTTGGGAGGGAAAACTCACAGGAGAGGTGCCTATACTAGGGCGTGTAAGTGAAAGGTTAGGATTGATTATCCGCATACTGAGTATGGTGAATTCAGGATTGTTCCTGACGGATGTATCGAATGTTGTGGTGAAAGTGTACAATCTCTGTAGAGTGTCAAACTATTCAAATAGCCGCGTCCGCGTTTATGGACAGTTGGAGTGGCCATACTGTTCCCGCGTCAGATGTTTTCAAAATGATTTATGACTTTGACTTGACCACAACAAAGTTGTGATATGAAATTCAAGTTCCCACCTAGGTGTTATAAAATTTTCAACTAGCTTTCTTTGCTTTTGAACTTAGTAGAGTAAATCTGGCTTTTTGCAAAACAACCCTAAAGCTTAGTATCCTACTACAAAAACCCCCTTCACATATTAGTATTAGTTTGCGAGTACTTAAAGAGTACTCATGGCTTTATCCTTGGCTATTACCCTGGCCAGACTATGAAGAGCAGTATCAGCATGACGGACCGCAGGAAGGTTATGACAACTAGGATCATCTCCCATCGTCAGTATTGCTTGTGACCATGAAGATGGAGCTTCGCCTACGCTATTGTTACTATTATGTTATTCCGCTGCTTGAATTGTACTAAGAACTGGATCATGAGATCCTTATTTGTGTAAGACCTTATGTATGGTTTGTAATGGATGATGTACTGTGATATCCAAATCTGTTATGTCTCGCAAAAATGGTAATCCTGGGATTGCGATGTATGGCATAACAGGCATCTGGGATTAAAAATCCGGGTGTTAACAAGTTGGTACCAGAGCCATCCTGACCATAGGTGACCCTAGTTAGAATGGACGTTTGAATCAAAAACATAGTTTCAAAACCAAAGGAAGTGAGTATTTACAAAAACTTATTCTTATTCTTATCACTTAGAATCTTTCATGAAAAAACATGTTCCTCAAAAATTCTTAAAAACTTACATAAAATTTGACACACTTGATCACTCTACTAACTTACTCATCCTATATTATTATAGATGGACGTGAAGTACAACAAGTTTTATCAGTTGGGGGGAATGGAGGAGACCTCATCTTTGAGCGTGACTTGGACCAGCTGGCAGAAATGCTGGAGCGTCCACACCCCGAGTTCTTCGTAGCTCAGCTCAATGATCAGGAAGTAGAAGATCTGCAGTGGTTAGTTGTTGCAAGTCTCCGAGGAAAGATTGAACCTCCCACTTCAGAAGGAATTCAGTTCACCTTAAGAGAGAACAACTGGCTCGACGGACTGGCCAGGGCAATGCAGGAAGCTCGTGCCCTTATGTGCGGGCAGAGTATCAATCAAATCAAGGGTACCCTCTTCGAGTTCTATCCAAGGCGTGATGTTATGGGACAACCACTAGAGGCACCATATCACCATGAGCTAAAGACTCAGTTGGACCACCTCAGCTTCATGATGTATGACCATCAGAAGGAGGTGGACAATGCCCATTCCTACGCAAACCACAAGTACGCCATCGCCACTAAGAAAGATCAGACCATCGCTATGATAGTGAAGGATCGCAAGTCTCGTTGCCGTCAGCTTGACAAGAAGGAGCGCTTCATTGCCCGTCTTCGCCACCGGATCACGGATTTGGAGGAGACCATCCACGAGAGAGACATGTAGTTGGAGGAGAGGGAGAATGCAGGGGAAGACCTTCGTGGAGACCCCTACTCCTATCTCAGCGATGATGATGACTTTCTGCAGGATCAAGCTATGGACTTCTTCACCGATGAGGATGACTTTTCCTTCATCGATGATGATGATGAGGATGATGAGGTCACTGACTCCAAGGAGTATTAGCACTTGAGCACTAGCGTTAGTGAGTTGTATTCGGTCCCACTCTATCGTAGTTGCCCCAGAAAGGTTCTTAAAACCATCTGTTTTTCTTTGTTTTGGTCTGTGTTTGTATCGTGTGCTATGAATGAATGAAAAGCAAGTTGCTAGAAATATCTGAAACAAAATTTAGAAACTTTTCAAAAACCCTGAACCTTAGAAATTTCCCTCTTTTCTGATGATCTATCCTCAATCTTCAGATGCCTCGCGGAGGAAGCAACTCATCCCCGGACCCAATGTTGCAACTCTTGCAAATGTTGGTTTCTGACCGCTAAGCTGAAAGAGCCGAACGCCAAGACAACTTAGCCACCCTTCAACAGATAGCTCAGATGGCCAACAACAATGAAGCCCATGGAAATCAGGAAAACCATGGATCTAAGCTTATGAATTTCCAGAACACCAATCCACCTTTTTTCACTAAGTCAAAAGAGCCCCTAGATGCAGATGATTGGTTGCAAACCATGGAGAACAATCTGGAAGTTGCAGGAGTGGAAGCTAACGATAAAGTGTTGTTTGCTACCCACTATCTAGCCAGAGATTCAAGAGCATGGTGGAACAACGTTCGTGCAATGATAGGAGATCAGCTGGTGAATTGGGAAGAGTTCAAAGTCAAGTTCAGCAGAACCCATGTGCCACCGGGTTTGATCAAGAGGATGAGAGATGAATTCAAGGAACTGAAGCAAGGAAGGATGACAGTAGTGGAATACCGTGACAAATTCTTGTCATTGGCTAGATATGCACCAGATGAGATCGACACTGAAGCCAAGAAGAAAGAGAGATTCCTGAATGGTCTACACGATGAAATGCAGACAATGTTATTCATTATCCCCTTTGCAGATATTGAAGCCTTAGTTGACTCTACCATTCAGATGGAAGGAAAGATCTACCAAGCTAATAAGAACCGCAAGCGTCGCATGATGCATCAACCAGGAACCCACCATACACCCAAGTATTGCCCCAACCCATCTCCAGGATTTGCCCCAAGAAACAACAGACCCTCGATGAATCGTCCCACCTATCCCAACCGTGGAAACCCAAGGCCCGGAGGAACCCACAACAACCCCGGCAACTCCAGCAATTTCAACCGTGCACCACCTAAGTTCAACAACAACAATGCTGCCACAAACACCAACACTGCCCCGAGGACTGGAAGCAATGATGTGCCTCCTGCAGCAAAGGACAAGTCGCAAGTGATTTGTTATGAATGTGGAACCAAGGGTCACTATTCCAATGAGTGCCCCAAGAAGATTGCCACAGCCCCGAATGCGAATGCCCTAGCTCAGCAGCAGTGTCGTGTTTAGCCCGGAAGAAGGTTTGCTCCATTGAATTCGCTTAATCGCAACGGCCGACTCTTTCTCATGCATGCTGAAGAATCCCAAGAAGCGCAAGATGTCGTGTTGGATATGTTTTCTGTTAACTTAGTACTTGCAAGATTGTTTTTGATTCTTGAGCATCGCACTCATTTGTTACTGAAGAATTTGCATGCACTAGTAAGATTCAACCAACCAAATTGAAGCATGTTATGATTGTTCAAATACCTGGTTCAACCACCAAAGCTAGGCAAATTTGCAAAGATGTCCCTATCCGAATCCATGGCATGGATTTTTATGCTAATCTAATAGTACTCGGAACTAAAGGTTTGGAAGTAGTACTAGGAATGGATTGGATGTCCAAACATAAAGGACTAATTGACTGTGCCAAGAAATCCATAACCATGACCAGTATGGCCAGAATATCAGTCGAGCATATATCTGAAACCTTGCCCCGTCAACTCAAGTGCAACAAGAGTATAGCCCAGCTAACCATTGACCAAGTCCAGATAGTCTATGAATACCACGATGTTTTTCCAGATGTTTTGCCCGTTATGCCCCCAGATCGGGATATTGAGTTTATCATTGAACTAATACCTGGAACCGGACCCATAGCCCAGAGACCATATAGTATGAACCCGTCTGAACTAGTGGAACTGAAGAAGCAACTGGATGCCATGCTAGAAATTGGATTAATTCAACCAAGTGCGTCACCATGGAGATCACCTGTTTTTTTGTGGACAAGAAAGATGGAGGTAACCATTTGTTTACGGATTATCGGAAGTTGAATGATGTCACTATCAAGAACAAGTACCCGTTGCCAGAAATAGAAGATCTGTTTGACCAGTTGACTCGTGCCAAAGTGTTTTCTAAGATTGATCTTAGAACTGGCTATCATCAACTCAAGATTCGCGCAGAGGATATTCCAAAGTCTGCCTTTACCACCCAATATAGATTATATGAGTATACTGTCATGTATTTTGGATTAACCAATGCCCCCGCTTATTTCATGAACCTCATAAATAAGATTTTTATGGACTTCCTGGATAAGTTTGTCGTTGTTTTTATCGATGACATTCTGATTTATTCCAAATCAGAAGACGAGCATGAGCTACACCTAAGGACCATTCTTGGAACCCTTAGAGAGCATCAGCTATATGCCAAGTTTAGCAAATGTGAATTCTGGTTATAGGAGGTAGGATTCCTCGGACATATTGTATCAGACGGAGGAATTGCCGTTGACCCTGCGAAGGTGAAGGATGTCGAAGATTGGCAAGCCCCAACCACTCAAACCAAAGTCCGTGCATTTCTCGGATTAGCGGGATACTACCGCAAGTTTGTAGAAGGATTCTCGAGTATCGCTAGACCCATGACCCAATTGTTGAAGAAGGACAAGAAGTTTGAATGGACAGACAAATGTGAAGTAAGTTTTCAAGAACTCAGGAGAAGATTGATTTCAGCCCCAATCTTGATCATGCCGGATATCACGAAGCCCTTTGATGTGTATTGTGACGCATCCAAGATTGGTCTCGGATGTGTGATAATGCAAGAAGGCAAAGTTATATATTATCTATCCCGACAATTGAAAAACCATGAACAGAATTATCCAACCCATGACCTTGAACTAGCAGCCGTAGTTCTAACCCTGAAGACATGGAAGCATTATCTCATGGGAAAATTTTGTGAGATTTATTCGGATCACAAGAGCCTAAAGTATATATTCACTTAGAAGGAGCTGAATATGAGGCAAAGAAGATGGATTGAGCTAATCAAGGACTATGATCTAGACATTCACTATCACCCCGATAAAGCCAATGTGGTAGAAGATGCCCTTAGCAGATTGCCGTGTCATTTGAACTCCATGATTTTGAAGGAGCAACCCAGTTTGCACAAAGAGATGGAAGATTTATGAATGGAATTAGTGAGTGCAGGATTTTTGGCTAGCATAGAAATTCAACCCACTTTGATCAGTCAGATCAAAGAGGCGCATAAAGGAAATGCTAGTATCGACGGAATCAAACGTCGTATAGTTACAGGCAAAGTACACAGATTCACTAAAAACGAAGAAGGAGTTCTGCGGTACAAAGGACGTATCTATGTACTAGCAGCTTCGGAGTTGAAAGAAGTTATTTTGAAAGAGGCCCATGATACTCTTTATTCTATCCACCCCGGAGGAATGAAGATGTATCAGGATTTGAAGGAACAATTCCGGTGGCATAAGATGAAGAGAGAAATAGGAAGCTATATCGCCAAGTGTGATATCTGTCAGAGAATCAAGGCAGGACATCAAAGACCCGCAGGACTGTTGCAGCCATTGCAACTTCCGGAAAGGAAATGGGCTTTCGTTGGAATGGACTTTATCACCGGATTGCCTACTTCTAGTAGGGGAAATGAATCTATCTGGGTCATAGTTGACAGATTGTCCAAAGTAGCCCATTTCTTACCAGTCAAGACCACATACTAGAGTTCGAAGCTAGCAGAGTTGTACATCGCTAGAATCGTCAGTTTGCATGGAGTCCCCAAGAACATCGTATCGGATCGAGGAACTCAGTTTACCTCGAGATTGTGGAAGAAAGTCCAAGAAGGTTTAGGAACCCGACTGGATTTCAGCACAGCGTATCACCCTCAAACCGATGGACAAACGGAGCGAGTAAATCAAATACTCAAAGATATGTTGAGAGAATGTGTTCTAGAGAATGGATCAAAATGGGAACACTATTTTCCTTTTGCATAATTTTCATACAACAACAGTTATCAAGCTAGTCTGCAAATGGCCCCATTTGAGTTCATGTATGGAAGGAAGTGTCGCAACCCTTTGAATTGGTCGGAAGTAGGAAAGAGTCAGATTTTCGGACCCGACATCCTACGAGAGGCAGAAGAGAATGTTCACAAGATTCGTGAGAACCTCAACACCGCCCAGTCAAGACAAAAGAGTTATGCCGACAAGAGACGTCGAGACCTCTCTTTCAATATCGGAGATTTTGTGTATCTCAAAGTGTCGCCTTTGAAGGGAATGCAGCGTTTCCAGCTCAAAGGAAAGTTACCCCCCAGATATATCAGACCCTTCAAGATTCTGAATCATCGAGGAGAGGTATCATATCAATTGGAACTGCTCGAGGAAATGTCAGTAGTGAACAATGTGTTCCATATATCGTTACTTCGCAAATTCCTTGAAGTTCCGGAGAAGACCGAAGTTTTCAAGAACATTGATCACCGGACCATAGAGATCAACGATGAACTGACGTATCCCGAATTACCCATCCTTATTTTGGAAGAATCTTTCAGAACCACCAGAACCCGAAGCATCAAGTTTCTCAAGATTCAGTGGAGCAACCACACTAAAGAAGAAGCTACCTGGGAGCGAGAAGATCACATCAGGACGGAGTTTCTCGATCTCTTTAAATCCTAGGTAATCTTTTTCCTTCTTTTTCAAATCTCAGGACGAGATTTTGTTTAAGGAGGGAAGGTTTGTAACATCCCAAAAATATGAAATAATGATCATCAAACTCTAATCACTACAATTAGGGTTAACAAAAACTTTGATTAATTTAAAATCATATGAATGCATGTGTGTATGTGATGATTTGATAAATGCATGAATGGACTGGTGTGATTCAACTAAATAGTAAGGAATGGTTCTAAGATGAATATAACATCATCTAAAACATTTCCAAGGAGAAACAAATAAAGAGAAAATAAAAAACAAATCAATTAAAGCAAATGGTCATTTTTGCTAATCTAGCTCACTAGGTCACTTTGAGTGTTTCTAGTCGAAGATTTCAAACAGAAACTTTTCCAATACTTTTCACCCCTTCCAAGACCAAGTAAAAGTGAAGCAAATCCCACATTTCAAACTTGCAGAAACATTTGGCAACCTTATTCAAATCACAAGTAAAAATTAAATCTTCATCATATGTGAAGATCACACATTTTCAAAACCCAACCAAACCAGTGCTCCTTGACTAATCCAACTAACCATAGACTCCCTAGTATGTGCCTAGCTAACCCACCAAGTTTGAATCCAAAATTCAAATTTGAATTTCTTTCGGACATTTTATCAAACACCTTGCTGGCATCAAACAAACAAACAACAAACACTATAGTGACCAGTGATTTTGGCCAACCTTGTTCCCTCTCTAGCTCACTCTATACTCTCAGTAGATGATCTAGCCCAATTAACAAGCCTTAGAACAACTGTGAGCTTGGCATAGCCATTAATGGTGACCATGCCGAGCCTAACTTGCCACCCTCATGTCGACAACAAGCTAGGAGATAGCAAGCATGTCTGGAGCATTGACCACCGTCCATCGCCACTCCCTGTCCAAGCCTCGAGCACTGCCAGCCCCTGGACCACACTGCCCAAGCATGCCAAGCCTCTCTGTGAGCGAGCCGAGAGCGCGGCAGTGCACCAACCGTGACACACGCCCATAGACCGCACACCGCCCTCGCCGCTTGCATGCATGATCGCCAGCACCCCAGCAACCCCACGGACATGCCTGTTCGCCGCCGCGCAACCAGGAGCACCTGTGCGCCATTAAAGTCACCGTCGGACCTACCTAGAGCATCGACGTGTTCCGACCGTTCAGCACCGCCCCACGCCGCAAGACCATGCCATTGAGCTTCGCCAGGGAGCACAACACCGCTCCTACTGTTGCCCATGTTAGTAGCACTCTGTACCATCGACCACGACGAGCTCAGCCTGTGTCCGTCGGTCCCCTTCAGCCACTATAAAAGGAGACCTTCCCCGCTCATTTTCTTCACACCAGTTCACTCCCCACCTCTCACTGATCACACCCACTCACTCCCGGAGCAAGGCGAGCACCAGGTGGCCGGAATTTCACCAGAGTTCACCGCTGTAGAGGAGGAGAGGCGCCGTCGATTGGAGCCACCTAGGAGAAGCTGCCGGTACCAGGAGAATCACCGTTGTCGACTTTGTCGTTCGTCCCCATCGCCGACCATCGCTTGAGCCCCGGTGAGCCTCCCATGACCCCACCTGCCGTGCTAGGGTTCTGTCTCGTCGGAGCTGCCCGACATGGATGATGAACCAGAGCCGTTCGATTAGAGTTAGAACCTACGATCCTAATAGCCCCATACCGCTTCGCCCCTCGCTGTCTCACTGACGAGTGGGGACAGCCACTTAACCCGTCCGCGCGTGTGCTGTGCATAGTGGGCCGGCCTAGTTAAACATCCCGCGCAACCCAACAATTCAAATTTAGTTTTATTCATTTAATTTCAAACCCAGTTCTGTACCTAGATTCAAAAATCAACCCAGCTCGATTCACTGAACCAAAATGCATGAAACCACTTTTGTTAGAAAGGTACTGGAATGCTTAATCCAAGCCCGTTCGATTCAAACCATTTAGATTTGTAGATCACCCATGGTAAAAATAACAAGGCAGAATCTTTTCTGCATTCAAACATTTTTCAAAATTTAACCATAAGAGCTTTTGAGTTGATTCGAACTCTCAAAAATCACATTTGACCATACCTTTGAGAATATATAAAAATATATAGGTTTACTTATAGAAATAATGATCAAGTAATAAAATAATGCCACATAGGCATTTCTAGTCACTTTAATTAAATAAAAGAAAAAGGTTAAACCTTATTAAATTGTGACACCACTTTAAATCACATTCCCATGTACTGAAATATGTGGTGATGACATGTGTCAACATGATCCCATGTTTGAGTTGTAGAATATTAAATCTTAAGTAGTTTTTTCAATGAGTAGAAATTACTTTTCTCAAAATAAAATAAATAGGACAAGTGCTTTAATCTTGTAATGTTAGTGATGATGCTAGATCACCTAGTGTGAACCTTTGTGTGATGATTAGAAATAGTTAAGTATTGTTTGGTGATTGTGTACCTTATATTTATTTATAGACGCTAGTACTGACCAAGGATACGAGGAGGAAGGAGGATACTACGAGGAAGAAGCCGAGGAGAACTTCAACCACTGCTCTGCACAAGGCAAGCCAATACTTGCAAGCCTAATACTACTAGTTGAATTAGCCAGCTATTAATTGAGCAAGCTAACACTTGCAACTTAGAAAGCTTACACCACTTGATACCCAATCCTAGTTTTACTTGCAAGCTTAATACTTTATTTTCTTTATCAAAGCTTTCTCTTAGAGTTTACTTAGTGACTTGTAGATCCTAGAAAGATAACTTAAGGTAGCATAAAGAGCATAAAATTTGGCCTAAGTAGATAATCTTGATGTCATCCTAGGGAATGAGATTGAACTTATTAAATCCCCACTGGATCATTACCCATCATTAGTATTTACCCCCACTTATAGATGCTAGTGCTAAGAATAAAACTTGATCAACTTTAGATGAGAATACTTGGTGAAAATGGTTATGAAAACCTTAGAATGCTGAGTCAATCTACTAAAATGTTTTGACATGTGTTCTTGAACACCAGATGGTTTTGATGATGAAAATGTTAAGGCATGAGCCTTATCCATTTATAAAACTGATGGTTGTCTGGATGCGATACGATTCCAATTTTGCCGTACAACCACAATACCCGAAATTGGGGTAGGGCTTGACTGGAAATTCATATACCTTAGTATGGGTTCCCTTGCGGCCAAGGTCTGAGCTGAGGCTACCTTGTGAAGATTTTCCACCTATGCAGTACCCAAGATGACAGGTGGTCATGGTTGGGAGGCCAAACTCACAGGAGAGGTGCCTATACTAGGGCGTGTAAGTGAAAGGTTAGGATTGATTATCTGCGTACTGAGTATGGTGAATTCAGGATTGTTCCTGACGGATGTATCGAATGTTGTGGTGAAAGTGTACAATCTCTACAGAGTGTCAAACAATTCGAATAGCCGCGTCCGCGGTTATGGACAGTTCGAGTGGCCATACTGTTCCCCTGTCAGATGTTTTCAAAATGACCTATGAAATGATTTATGACTTTGACTTGACCACAACAGAGTTGTGATATGAAATTCAAGTTCCCACCTAGGTGTTATAAAATTTTCAACTAGCTTTCTTTCCTTTTGAACTTAGTAGAGTAGATCTGGCTTTTTGCAAAACACCCCTAGAGCTTAGTATCCTACTAAAAAACCCTTCACATATTAGTATTAGTTTGCGAGTACTTAAAGAGTACTCATGGCTTTGTCCCTGGCTATTCCCGTGGCTATACTATGAAGAGGAGTATCAGGAAGACGGACCGCAGGAAGGTTACGACAACTAGGATCATTTCCCATCGTCAGCATTTCCTATGACCATGAAGATGGAGCTTCGCGTACCCTATCGTTACTATTAAGTTATTCCGCTGCTTGAATTGCACTAAGAACTGGATCATGAGATCCTTATTTGTGTAAGACGTTATGTATGGTTTGTAATGGATGATGTACTGTGATATCCAAATCTGTTATGTCTCGCAAAAATTCGGGTGTTGACACGGTCGAGACCTAGTAACATAACGCTCAACGCCGGACCCAACACAATGTGGTCCCACCAGTTAGCATGTAATGGTCAAGCCTTTGACCTGATGGCATCCCTCCGACCGAGCGCCCGCGAGGGTTTATTAACATGGCGAGGGGAAAAGTGAGGAAAAGTTAAGCGGCTGGGGAAAACTGAGTACAACTAACGAACCAGGGGCACAAAAATAGAAATCCCAATATATAATGCATATGGGATAAGAAAAAAATAGAGGGGTTGTATATGATGCTCAAATGCAAGGTGGCATGGTCACGTGAGAATGATATAATGATTATGCAATGAATGACACGTAGGAAGTAGCATTTTATTATTATTGATGTAGCATTACAGATTTTAGACACATTACTGATGTTAGACAGATGGGATGCTATACGCTCTGTCTGACCAACTAATTTAGGGTGGTAAGCAGTTGTGAAGTGGAGAGAAATCTTGAAGGCACTAAAAATCTAATGCCACAATTTGCTGGTGAAAATGGGATCGCTGTCATTGACAATGACTGTAGGTGGCCCATGCAGTTTAATGATGTTGTCCATAAAAAATGCGGCAACTTTGTAGACTGTTTAAGGGTGAGATAGAGGAATAAAGTGGCCATATTTGGTTATTCAATCCACAACCACTAATATGACATCTTTTCCTCTTGATTTTGGTAACACCTCCATGAAATCAAGGCTGATTTCTGACCACTTCATTTTAGGGATATTGAGTGGATTCAACAACCCTGTGTACTGTACTTTTTCAGTCTTGGATATCTGGCAGATTGGACATCCAGCCACTAGTTTTGCAATTAATCGCTTCATATTAGCCCAATAGAACATTTTCTTCAGCATGTGCAGTGTGACTCTCTTGCCAGAGTGACCACAAAAGATTGATGAGTGGAAAGCTTGGAATAGTTTTATTTTGAGGTCTATTGCTGATCCAATGCATATTCAACCTTTGTATCTTAAGTTACCAAATTGCAGATAATAGTGGGGATGGCTCTCTCTGTTAATTTCTAGTGCTTGTATTTCAGCCATGCACGCTGGATCTCCTTGGTAGGATGCAATAATATCAACTGCCCAGGCTGGAATAGCTATAGAGAGAGCATTACATTATTCTTTGTCCTGAAATTTCCTAGAGAGTGCATCAGCAACTGAGTTTTTAGACCCTTTCTTGTACTTAATATGATAGTCAAACTCTAACAGCTTCATCATCAGTTTGTGTTGAATACCATCAAGTAGTCTTTGGCTGCCTAGATATTTAAGGCTTTGTTGTTTAGTTTAGATTATCAACTTGCTGTCAAAGAAATAATGTCTCCAATTTTTGAGAGCTTCCAAGATTTCCATTCCCTCTTTCTCATAAATTGACTAAAGCCTGAGGTTTACCTTTATGAGAGCACTATTCTTGGGACCCAATATCTTGCTGAAGAAAGCTTGAGGTCTAGCTTTATGCATCAAGACTGCTCCAAGCCCAAAATGTTCTTGGAAGTTAGGAAGAGCTAGGAGTGGAGGCTTGGACATCACTTCTTTGAGGTGTTCAAAAGCTTGCTATTGTTCTGGACCCCAAGTTAAAGCATTTTTCTTGAGGACATTGTGGAGTGGTTTGCAAATGAGGGAATAATTTTGAATCTCCTGTAATAACCAGTCAGGCCTAAGAATCCTTTTAGTTTGGTTATGGATTGAGGAGTTTTCCATTTAATAATATCTTGAATCCTGGATGGGTCAGTCTGCACTCCTTTGGCCCAAGTGATGTGTCCTAAGTAGTCCACTTGAGCTTTGCCAAATGTGCATTTGGAAAGTTTGGCCTTTAAGTCATTTGTTCACAAGATGCTTAGTACCTCAAGTAAATGCCTCTGTTGGCCATGGATTGTTTTGCTATACACCAAGATATCATCAAAAAAAGACTAGAACACAGTTTCTGAGGAGCTTGTCAAATACTGAGTTCATTAGTTCTTGGAAGGTAGCTAGGGCATTACATAGCCCAAATGGCATCACCAAGTACTCATAGCGGCCCAAATGAGTGAAAATGTTGTCTTATGAACATCCTCATCTTTCATTCGTATTTGGTGGTAACCAGATCTTAAGTCTAGTTTGGAGAAGAAGTTATCTCTGTAAAGTTCATGTAGGAGATCTTCTATGACTGGTATGGGGAACTTGTTTTTGACAGTCATACTATTGACACTTCTGAAATCTACAGACATTCTCCAGGACTTGTCCTTCTTCCTAACCCCAATAGAAGGAGAAGAGAATGGGATATTGCTTGGTATGATCTCTGAGTTTTTGAGTATTTCCTTGATGATGAGTTCCACGGAATTCTTTTGACTATGAGACATTCTGTATGGTCTAATATTTGTTGGTTTAGCATCAGGAAGAAAGGGAATGTGGTGATCAAAAGCTCTATGTGGGGGAAGGCTAGTTGGTTTCTGGAATATGTCCTGGAGTTGTGCAATAAGTTCTAGAAAGCATCAAGAACTTGAGGAGACAAGCTAGTCCAATCATTTTCTTCAGAGGTTACACTGTTGTATAGGATATATCCCCTAGCTCCTTACTATATCAATTTTTTGGCATTGTTCATTTGAAATGAGGAAATCCTGCTTTGGTAACAAGTGATCATCAAAAGTGTGAGGCACATTATCAAGGCATGTAGTGATCCTTCTGCCAATGAAATCAAAAGTGATTGGATTGTGTTCTTTAAACCAGCTTACTCAAAGAATGATGTCAGAGCCTTGCAACTAGAGTATTATGAAGTCAGTGATGAAGAGGTGACCTTGTATGAATAAGTGGAAACTCTTTGTAATGGAATTTGAGGCGAGGGTACCACCTCCAGCAATTACTACTTTCCTTTCTTTGGCAGGCCTCATTTTGATGTTATGTTTGACAACAAAATAATAATCTAGGAAAGTGTTGGCACTGCTAGTGTCGGCAAGAGAAGTAGTAGAGTTTCCATGGATTTACACAAGCAAACAAATAGTAGACTCACTAGGAAAACAATTATATGCAACAGCCGAAATATTCATCAGGTTGTTAGCTGGTTCTCGCACTTGTTGTTGTTCATTGGGCAGTTGTTGTGGAGGCGGGTATAGAACTCCTACTGGCAATTGGGCCACCACCAACTATTCCTCTAATTCCTCATCTCAGTTACCCTGCATTTGGATGGTGTTTACTGCTCTTTGCATAGTAGGACATATATGGCCAGGAGTCCAATCCTCTAGATAGTACCAGCACTTTCTTGGTTCTCTTTGTCTATCCCCCACAACTCTTGCTCTATTTTCCCTGACTGGTAAGTTTTTGACTTGTGGAACTTTCGGAACAATTGGCTTTTTGCTTGTGGATAGAAATGATTTCATACTGCTGAGCATACCAATAAGTAGACATGAGGTTTGTTGGCTTCTGACATTGGACCGTATGCTTGATTGTATCCTTTAGCCCACAAAGAAGTCCTATGGTAGGTATGGTCGATCTCTCTTCATCTGAGTTATCCATGTCTCATATGAATCAATATATTGATTGACTGAGGTCATTTGTTTCAAGAGCTACAATTATTCCATTGGATCAGTAGATTGATTATTCGGGAATCTGTCCTGAAGGATTTGACATAAATTTGGCCAAGATAATTGCTGCAAGTTATAACCAGCACTATATATCCAGGTTTTTTCTTGCCCTCGAATGTGAGCTAGTCCCCAACTAATTTTGTTTTCTGGCACAATTCCCACCAGTGAGAACACATCTTCACATTCCAATATCCAAGCTCTTGCATTGTTTCCTAAAAACAAAGGTAATTCCACATGTGGTGTGCGCAAGTGTGGTTCTTGGGAGCCCGGGGTTGTGTTCAGCTGGAGGTGGTTGGGGGTAGTGTTCAGATTTGTTTGTGGAGTACTGGGGGTGTTATTGGTTGGGCTTGTGTGTAATAGGGTGGAGGAGGGTAGAAGTATGGGCTCAGGAATGGGTTTTGGGAAAACACGGGTATGGTGAGAAGGTTAGATTGGCAGGATATAAGGAGTTGGGTTTTGTGGGAGCATTTGGATTTCAGGGTTTATGTAGCACCCCAGATTTACAGTCCGAGAATGCCCGTTATGCATGCAATTCATGTTCCCATGATTAGTGAGGCGTGAGCATAACCGACAAGTATTATTACAACATCCATAATGAACAAATAAAAGTACTTACATTAATGCCATTATTGCGATACAACATCAATAGCGGAAGTCTTCAAGAGCAGAGCCCATGTCATGCCTTAGCCCATAGGCGACTGACCGGGAAGACGGCCTAGCTCGCACATATGTCGGCACCTTCATCACTTCTTAACATCTGCAATATAGCCAACTATATAGCCAGGGACAAAGCCGTGAGTACTTTTGAAGGTACTCGCAAGACCACGGAGAATAAGTAAACATGGATAATGCATATTTGGCCGTGGCGAGGTATCTCTACACTACATTTGTTTCTGAAGAGCCTAAACTAGCATCTCTACGTCTTTGTTGAAAAAGAGGTTGAAAACATGCCTCCTTTTAGAAAATCCGGATATCTCATATCCTTGATAAAAACCTTTTTGAAAACAGTTTTGGTGTAAAACCCCTTTCTAAAACATCTTTGACCATCTCTAGTCAAAACCAATCTCGTTCTTATCTTTCCTCGTGACCAAGTCACATCTTTTTTATTCATCTCAAACATATCCCAAGGGTACTCCTAGCAATCACCTTTCCCACCATCCTTGACCGTGGACACGGCTATTCGAATAGATTAGACTCTTCAAAGTTTGTGCACTTTACCAACAAGAATCAATACATCCGTCGAGATACAACCGCGAAACGCTACTCTCGGTAGACGGGGGTTCGGATAATCAAAGCTAACTTTTCATTTTTCCATCCCTAGCAAAGGCGGCTTTTCCTTTTGGGTTTATTCTCCCCGACAACGAGTATGTGGCACGATGGCCATAGTCCTTTCTTCTGTACCCACGTATATGTGACACCCACGGGATTAAGGCTAGACAAATCCCAGACCACCGTATGAACATAAGCCTAACCTAATATCGAAAGAGTACAGAGAGAAAATCGGTAACACAACAGTGACCCTACGACACAAAATTATTAAAGTAAGCTCATAACTGAGCGAAGAAACAAAGTATTGCAAGCAGAGGTCACTGACCACAAACATCAGACAACGGAAGGCAAATTATACTATTAAGTATAGCAAACTTAACAAATGGCCTAAGAGTCCTGAAGCATAACGATGACATCCAATCCATAGATCCCAGACTGCCGACTGGGAACTCCAAACTACTCATCGATGTCGATGCCGTGAAGAACACATCTTCTATGGTAACACTTACTTTTCTACAAAAGTAAAAACAAAGCAACGGTGAGTACAGGGTGTACTCCACAAGACTTATGGCTGGTGGAGTTATTTTGCATAAATCCATCTTTGTTTATAAAACAAGAGGGAGAAGAATCTCTACTATCAGAATATTTTAAAAGGGGACAAGAGAGCGGTATCTCTAGCTTCGATCATCTTTTGATATCCACCGAATGATCATCGGCTGAACCTATCTAGGATCACCCCCTCATACCCATGAGGAAGCATCCTTAAGAACACATTGATCTGCCAAGTTTTAAAATTAGGTTAAAGTTCTCTATGATCTTAGAATTTGGTCACCAAGTCGTCCATAACTGTGGATATGACTTTTCGAAAAGATTTAACCCTGCAGGTGTGTACAACTTTACCCACATGTACCAACCGATTCTTAATTCCAAATCATTAGCCCTCTTCCTTGGAAGGCTGGCAGAGAGTGGTTGACCACGACCTTTACCTTGCTTTCACCGAGACCATGAGTCACACACTAGGGAGATGCTACCGTAACGGGTCGAGTCCCGAAGTCGGTCCCTAATGATGTGTGCAGGGTTCAAGATTACGGATGTCGTGCATCTCTTGTTCCCATCCATGCTTACCTACCTATTATGAATGCACCTCCTTCACCTCCTTCGAGAAGAACATGATTGCGTATGTCGAATGGAACTCCCGAACTATGTGACTCATGGAATCTACTCGGCAAGTTAGTTGGTTGAGGGGGTTTCTAGGCCCCTGTGTGGCTGTACGCTCATCTTGGTCCATAGGCAAGAACTCAGGTCCTAGTAGTAGCATGTATTGGACTGCAAAAACCACAACCCACCATGGCCTCCCATACAAGCCTTAGCATGTTTAATTTTTATCTTTGATCATACCACGTCATCCTGTCAAACTAGGTTCACTCGCAGCTCTAATTCATCAACCGGATGGACTGGTGGTAACAGCTAAGCATGGCTATGCACAACAGATATAATAGTTCTAGCAACGCTTCACAAGCCCAAACACTAGTTATGCTAGGAGTAGTGGATCAGGGAATATAGTCTTCAAAGGTAACATGCATTAGATAGGATTACTCTATCTATCGATAAAAGACTTTACAATCGCATGCACATGGCAAGAATGTTAATACTCTAAAAGCATAGGATTCATATGTATGTGTGGGGCTTCGCTTGCCTTTGCATGTTGGTACCCAAAAAAGCAGAGCTTCGGACACGTGGTACTTGAGTTGATTACAGTTGGTCAAGTATTGGTCTTCGATCTTCGACGATTTTGATCTCGAGCTTTGATCTTGATCTCGATTCCGATATCGTATTCTACCGGAGAAGAACCAAATACCGGAAAGAAGGGGAAACAATCAACACATGGCATCTATGCAATCCTCAAACAAGGATGATGATATTACAAGTTGAAGTGTATTGTAATTAACCTATAAATCATGCTCGACCATTTTAAACAGGGTCTGAAGGTTGCAAACCCTAGAACAGGGGATCCTGGGAATCACCTACGGGGTTCAATTGGTTCTTCTAATTAAACTTGGAGTTGAAGTTGTTGAACAATGCATGATTATAATGCTATGAGATAGATCTCATTTTTCTGACCAATTTTATATATTATTTGTATTTTTATCATTTAAAATGAATTAGTTATGAATTTATCCAATATTAATTCATTTTAAATCATTTTTAGAATATTATAAAATAATTTACGTGTTGGAAATACTTTTAACATTTTAATAATTATAAAACATTTCTGATATTATTTATATCACTTATAGGGTGGACCCACTTGCCAGCATCTATTAATTACCGAAAACAATTATAGCAATTATAAATGAAAAGGGAAAAGGAATTATTGCACATGCATGACATCATGCTGATGTCATCCAGGAGCAATCCCTGCAGATCGTTGATCAATCGATCGATCTGGAGCTCGTGGGGACGCGCCGTTGGGATCGTTGGTGGTGGTTGGGGGTAGTGTTCAGATTTGTTTGTGGAGTATTGCGGGTGTTATTAGTGGGGCTTGTGTGTAATAGGGTGGAGGAGGGTAGAAGTATGGGCTCATGAATGGGTTTTGGGAAAACACGGGTATGGTGAGAAGGTTAGATTGGCAGGATATAAGGGGTTGGGTTTTGTGGGAGCATTTGGATTTCAGGGTTTATGTAGCACCCCGGATTTACAGTCCGAGAATGCCCGTTATGCCTGCAATTCACGTTCCCATGATCAGTGAGCTGTGAGCATAACCGACAAGTATCATTACAACATCCATAATGAACAAATAAAAGTACTTACATTAATGCCATTATTGGATTACGACATCAATAGCGGAAGTCTTCAAGCGCAGAGCACATGTCATGCCTTAACCTATAGGCGACACACTGGGAAGACGGCCTAGCTCGCACAGACATCGGCACCATCGTCACTTCTTGACATCTACAATCTAGCCAAGTAAATAGCCAGGGACAAAGTCGTGAGTACTTTTGAAGGTACTCGCAAGATCACGGAGAATAAGTAAACAAGGATAATGCATATTTGGCCGTGGCGAGGTAGCTCTACACTACAATTGTTTTTGAAGAGCCTAAACTAGCATCTCTACATCTTTGTTGAAAAAGAGTTTGAAAACATGCCTCTTTTTAGAAAATCCGGATATCCCATATCCTCGATAAAAACCTTTTTGAAAACAGTTTTGGAGTAAAACCCCTTTCTAAAACATCTTCGACCATCTCTGGTCAAAACCAATCTCGTTATTATCTTTCCTCGTGACCAAGTCACATCCTTTTTATTCATCTCAAACATATCCCAAGGGTACTCCTAGCAATCACCTTTCCAACCGTCCTTGACCATGGACACGGCTATTCGAATAGATTAGACTCTGCAGAGTTTGTGCAATTTACCCACAAGAATCAATACATCCGTCGGGATACAACCCTGGCCCGCTACTCTCGGTAGACGGGGGTTAGGATTATCAAACCTAACTTTTCATTTGTCCATCCCTAGCAAAGGCAGCTTTTCCTTTTGGGTTTGTTCTCCCCGGGAACGAGTATGTGGCATGATGGCCATAGTCCTTTCTTTTGTACCCGCGTATATGTGACACCCCCGGGATTAAGGCTAGACAAATCCCAGACCACCATCTGAACATAATCCTAACCTAATCTCGAAAGCGTATAGAGAGAAAATCGGTAACACAACAGTGACCCTACGACACAAAATTATTAAAGCAAGCTCATAACTGAGCGAAGAACCAAAATATTACAAGCAGAGGTCACTGGCCACAAACATCAGACAACAGAAGGAAAATTATGCTATTAATTATAACAAACTTAACAAATGTCCTAAGAGGCCTGAAGTATAACGATGACCTCCAATCCATAGATCCCAAACTGCCGACTGGGAACTCCAAACTACTCATCGATGTCGATGCCGTGAAGAACTCATCTTCTATGGTAACACTTACTTTGCTACAAAAGTAACAACAAAGCAAGGGTGAGTACAGGGTGTACTCCACAAGACTTATGGCTGGTGGAGTTATTTTGCATAAATCCATCTTTGTTTATAAAACAAGAGGGAGAAGAATCTCTACTATCAGAATATTTTAGAAGGGGATAAGAGAGCGGTATCTCTAGCTTCGATCATCTTTTGATATCCATCGAATCATCATCGACCGAACCTATCTAGGATCACCCCCTCATACACATGAGGAAGCATCCTTAAGCACACATTGATCTACCAAGTTTTACGATTAGGTTAAAGTTCTCTATGATCTTAGAATCTGGTCACCAAGTCGTCCATAACTGTGGATACGACTTTTCGAAAAGATTTAACCCTGCATGGGTGTACAACTTTACCCACACGTACCAACCAATTCTTAATTCTAGATCATTAGCCCTCTTCCTTGGAAGGCCGGCAGAGAGTGGTTGACCACGACCTTTACCTTGCTTTCTCCGAGACCATGAGTCACACACTAGGGAGATGCTTCCGTAACGGGTCAAGTCCCGAAGTCGGTCCCTAATGATGTGTGCAGGGCTCAAGATTAAGGATGTCGTGCGTCTCTTGTTCCCGGCCATGCTTACCTACCTGTTATGAATGCACCTCCTTCACCTCCTTCGAGAAGAACATGATTGCGTATGTTGAATGGAACGCCCGAACTATGTGACTCATGGAATCTACTCGGAAAGTTGGTTGGTCGAGGGGGTTTCCAGGCCCCCATGTGGCTGGACGCTGATCTTGGTCCATAGGCAAGAACTCAGGTCCTAGTAGTGGCAAGTATTGGACTGCAAAAACCACAACCCACCGTGGCCTCCCATACAAGCCTTAGCATGTTTAATTTTTATCTCTGATCATACCACATCATCTTGTCAAACTATGTTCAGTCGAGCTCTAATTCATCAATCGGATGGACCGGTGGTAACAGCTAAGCATGGCTAAGAACAACATATATAATATCTCTAGCAACGCTTCACAAGCCCAAACCCTAGTTATGCTAGGAGAAGTGGATCAGGGAATATAGTCTTCAATGGTAACATGCATCAGATAGGATTACTCTATCTATCGATAAAAGACTTTACAATAGCATGCACATGGCAAGAATGTAAATACTCTAAAAGCATAGGATTCATATGTATGTGTGGGGATTCGCTTGCCTTTGCATGTTGGTACTCAAAAATCAGAGCTTCGGACACCTGGTACTTGACTTGATTATAGTTGGTCAAGTATTGCTCTTCGAGCTTCGACGATGTTGATCTCGAGCTTCGATCTCGATCTCGATTCCGATATCGTATTCTACCGGAGAAGAACCAAATACCGAAAAGAAGGGGAAACAATCAACACATGGCATCTATGCAATGCTCAAATAAGCATGATGATATTACAAGTTGAAGTGTATTGTAATTAACCTCTAAATCATGCTTGACCATTTTAAACAGAGTCCGAGGGTTGCAAACCCTAGAACAGGGGTTCCTCGGAATCACCTGCGGGGTTCAATTAGTTCTTCTAATTAAACTTGCAGTTGAAGTTGTTGAACAATGCATGATTATAATGCTATGAGATAGATCTCATTTTTTTGAACAATTTCATTTATTATTTGTATTTTTCTGATTTAAAATGAATTAGTTATGAATTTATCCAATATTAATTCATTTTAAATCATTTTTAGAATATTATAAAATAATTTACGTGTTGGAAATACTTTTAAGATTTTATTAAATAGAAAACATTTCTGATATTATTTATATCACTTATAGGGTGGACCCACCTTCAAGCATCTATTATTTACAGAAAACAATTATAAAAATTATAACGAAGAGGGAAAAGGAATTATTGCACATGCATGACATCATGCTGATGTCAGCCAGGAGCAATCCTTGCAGATCATTGATCGATCGATCGATCTGGAGCTCGTGGGGATGCGCCGTTGGGATCGTTGGAGAGAGGGGAGCGAGGCGAGTCGAACTATGGTGGCGCCGCCCTCTAATGGTCATGGGAGCTTGGCCGACAATGAAAAACGGCGGCGGTGCTCACAAATGCTCGTGGGAAGAAGAACTAGAGGGCGAGGGAGGAAGAGGATAGTACTGGCATGCTCACAAGCTCACCAGGAACACGATGGAGGGGACGAAGAGGCCGGGGAAGGTCGGCAGTGTCGACGGCGAGCCGCGGACAGAGGCGAAGAAGACAGGGTCGATGCCGATGATTCAAAGATCCCACGACCTATTCCTTTAATGAGGAGCACCAGCAAGACGAGGTGGAGCTCCTAGGAACCTTGGCTCGGCGAGGGGTGTACATCAACGACGGGGAGAAGCGGCGGCCGGAGCTAGGGTTTTGGGACAGAAGCGGAAAACTGCGAGAGAGGGAAAGAGGGTATGAAATGGGTATGGGGAGGAAGACCGTGACATGGCTGTTCTTATCATCACCTCCTTGGACGGCGATGCACATCGCAGCGTCGGTGAAGATCGACGGCGGAGGCACCCACATGCAGTAGCTTTACGTGAGCAAGGAAGACGACGAAAGGAGGGTCAAAGCAGTCTCGGGCCAAGGACGGGCTAGCGTGGGCCAAGCTGAGCTGCGCATGGGATGCAGATAGATGTGGGAGGATAGGAGAGAAGCTGGGCTGCGGCCCAGAGACAGAGAGAGACTATTTTTCTTTGAAATTATTGTCTTTTTCTGTTTTCTTTTATCTTTTTGCATATTTCATTTGCAAATCTGTTTCGATACATTTTAAAATACTAGAGCTTTTACAATATATTGAAATACTAGAGGGGCCCTTTATAACCATTTCGGCTCCATACATTTTTATACATTTCAAAATATTTAAACCCATGTGAAGGTTTTCAAATAGAGAGAGGGAATTAGGGCTTAGGGTTTGATCTATTTGTGGCACACATTTTAAATGATGTTGATGCTCATGAATGCACAATAAATCCTAATTGGCATTTATCGAAACTAGGTTTGTTACAATTCTATCCCCCTTAAAAGAATCTTGTGCCGAGATTCCTAGGTAGGTAGATAGAAGGAACAAGGTTACACTAAACTTCGATGATATTCTCGAAGAGGTTGATCCATGCCACCATGACAACTGGACGAAGGGCTTCATAATCTTCGAGGTGGCTACTCACACTAAAGAAGAGAGGGAATGACATGGAACCACAAACTGAGTATCTCATGGTCAACTCATGGATAGATGTTTCTTGAACATCTCTAAAGCCAACATACATGAAAGATGCCAAGGTAACAGAGGAAACAAAAGGAGATGTTTCAAGGTAACAGATAACTGGTCTTCATAAGCATGGAGACCATGGAGCTTGCAGAAGAGTTTTGACTTCTGAGGGAAGGAGACTTCCAACAGATGGAAAAAGATACGCAGACTTCGAGAGGTAAACCTCTAGTAAACATCTTAATAGAGATTTACAGGTGGAAAATATAGATACCAACAAAACCAAGTTGTTGAACTACTTTTGACACAGAAGGGTCACTCTTTTATTCAACATAAGACCAAGACAGAAAGGTGTTTTGTGGAGAGGACTCGTGAGAGTCACAAGGAACATGTAACAAAAGAAACTATTGATTACCAAAATCATGGCCACTCTTCGCACATGTGTAGACAGAGAGGAAGGAACTCTTTATTCATCCAGGTTTATCAAGATCCTTGCCAAATATCATGATATCACTTTGCACCACCAGGATGAATAGTCTAGAAGATTCTTGATGACACAGGAAGGAAGAAACTTCATTCTTAGACTCCAAGTACTTGGCATAACAAGACGCTTTCCATCATAAAAGCGTCTGGAGGATTGACCGAGAGACATTTAGCAACTCTACTTTAAATGTTCTCCTTGATGTTCGAAACACCGTTAGTAGGATACTAACAAGCCTTTAACCAGTCATCAAATAAATGTCAGACTTCGGATGCAAAGGAAACCATGATCTAAACTCATATGATAAATCATAGAAGATGCCTCTTGAGGAGTGGTTGTTATTGCTGATTCAAGATAATGTGACAATAGGTCTTCCGGCTAATTGTGCCAACCATTACATCAATATTTCCGGATGTACAGAGAGACCTATGTCAAATCCATGCAGAACACCAACCATCATTTCTGCTTGAGATTTAGCTTTGGTTAAGTGGAGAGATACTTTAGACTCAGCATGTCCGAATAGAAAGTGTGCAACATTTACCACAGATGTAAAGTCACTAGATTCTCAAGACATGGAGTTCAATGTTAAGCTCCAAAGGATGAGCTAGATTGTAGAACCCATGTGATAGCAAATTATCAGATGTTAATTGGACCTACATGAGATGTTTGCAATGAAACACAATTAGAATCCTTGTTAGGAAACATTTAGGAGGATATAGAAGTTTTATTGGACTTCTTATCTTTCGTGAACAAATCAATTAGTGGCTTGCTGTGCTTGGAGGATCTTCTCGAGATGTGAAGGTATCAACATACCATATCAAGAACACTTTGCACATGATTGACTAACTTGGAATGATTCCCGAAGAAACAAAGATAACTCTACTATAATCCACGGAGACAACTTTCAACAATTACACGTGAACCGGAGAAGGTTACTTCTAACATCCAGAACACATATTTCGAGATAACACGAAGATGGTTCTCAAAAGTTTCCAACATTAATACCAACTGTTCCACATGAATATTTTCTAGCATGGAGAAGGTAAGGATGTCATTGATGGGATCAATATCAAACTTATCTATACACTCCTAGAAGACGGACTCACACGTTGTATGAACAAGTCATAGACATTGGTCAGATCAAAGACATGAATATGTACCTAGCTGAAACATCATGAGTAATTACACCATCAAGATTGTCCGTGGAACTAAGTATGATTTGACAATTGCCCAATCAAATCAAAAGCGTGGAAAGATAACATATCCACAAAGGACATACTATCTTACTGTCAACACCCGGATTTTTCAATCCTAGATGCCTGTTATGCCATACATCGCAATCCCAGGATTACCATTTTTGCGAGACATAACAGAATTGGATACCATAGTACATCATCCATTACAAATTATACATAAGTTCTTACACAAATAGGGATCTCATGATCCGATTCTTATCGACATCAAGCGGAATACGTAATAATAACGGTAGCGTAGGCGAAGCTCCATCTTCGGGGTCACAGGCAATGCTGACGATGGGAGATGATCCTAGTTGTAGTAACCTTCCTGGGGTCCATCTTCCAGGTACTCCTCTTCATAGTTTGGCCATGGGAATAGCCAGGGAAAAAGCCATGAGTACTCTTTAAGTACTCGCAAACTAATACTAATAGGTAAAGGGGGTTTTTGGATAATAGGACACTAGGCTCTAGGGTTGTTTTGCAAAAGCCAGATTTATCTCTACTGAGTTCTAAAGCTAGTCACAATTTTATAATTCCTAGCCGGGAACTTGTATTTCATATCACAACTCTGTTGTGGTCAAGTCAAAATCTTAGTTCATTTCAAAGGTCAGTTTGAAAAGTCTGACGGGGGAACAGTATGGCCACTCCAACTGTCCATAATCATGACGCCAGCTATTCAAAAGTTTGACACTCTGCAGAGATTGTACACTTTCACCACAATATTCGATACATCCGTCAGAACAAATCCTGAATTCACCATACTCGATGTCACGGATAATCAATCCTAACCTTTCGATTACATGCCCTAGTATAAGCACCTCTCCTGTGAGTTTGGCCTCGCAACCATGACCAACTGTCATCTTGGGTACTGCACAGGTGGACAATCTTCACAAGGTAGCCTCAGCTCAAACCTTGGCCGTGAGGGAACTAATACTAAGGAATATAAGTTTCTAGTCAAGCCCTACCCAATATTCGGGTATTGTGGTTGTACAATAAAATTGGAATGGTATCGCATCCAGACAACCATCAGTTTTATAAAGGGCTAAGGCTCATGCCTCAACTTTTTTTATCACCAAAGTTCTCAAGTGTTTGGAAACACATGTCCAAAACATTTCAATAGAATGATCCATCATTCCAAGGTTTTCATAACCATTATTCCACCAAGTATTCCCATCTAAAAAATTTGATCAAGTTTTATGCTTAGCACTAGCATCTACAGGTGGGGGTAGTAATGATGAGGGGTGGTAACTAGGGGAGTTTCAACTAAGTACAACCTTATGTCTCAAGGCTGATGTCAAGGTTTCTAACTTAGGCCAAATTTTGTGCTCTTTATGCAACCTTCAGCATCTTTCCAAAATCTAGTAGTCACTTAAATACACTCTAAGTGAGCTTTGAAAAAGAAATAAAGTAAGAAGCTTGCAAGCAAACTAGGATTGGTTTATCACGTGGGGGTGATCACTTATGCTTAAGGCATATAGTAGGTGTAGTAACAAGTATGGGCTTGCATAGGTATAATCTTAGCTTGCACAATATCAGTATAATCTTGCTAAAGTAGAGTGTCTTGCAAGTTTTAGCTTGCCTTGTGCAGAGCAGTGGTTGAAGTTCTCCTCAGCTTCTTCTTCGTAGTATCCTCCTTCCTCCTCGTATCTTTGGTCAGTACTAGCGTCTATGAATAAATACGAGGTACACAATCACCAAACAATACTTAACTACTTGCAATCATCACACACAAGGGTCCTATGGATGATCTAGCATCATCTATAACATTACAAGGTTAAGGCTTGATTTAATTCCTTTGATTTTTAGAAAAGTAATTTCTACTCATTGAAAAACTACTTAAGATTTAATATTCTCCAAACCCAACATGGGATCATGTTGACACATGTCATCACCACATACTGTAGTCCATGGGAATGTGATTTAAAGTGGTGTCACAATTTAATAAGGTTTTATCCTTTTATTTTAATTAATTAAAGTGGCTAGAAATGCTTATGTAGCATTCTTTTATTACTTGAACACTATTTCTGCAAGTAAACCTATATATTTTTATTTATTCTGAAAGGTATGGTTAAATGTGATTTTTAAGAGTTGGAATCAACTCAAAAGCTATTATGGTTTAAATTTGAAAAATGTTTGAATGCAGAAAAGCTTCTGCCTTGTAATTTTTACGATGGGTGATCTATAGATCCAAATGACTTGAATCCAACGGGCTTGGATTCAACATTCACAGGCCTTTCCAACGAAATTGGTTTCATTCAATTTGGTGCACTGGATCGATCTGGGTTGATTTTTGAAGTTGGGTACAGAAGTGTGTTTGAATTGAAATAGAAAAAGGTTTAATTTGAATAACTGGGCTACGCGGGAAAAGTTACTGGGCCGGCCTGCTAAGCGTAGTGCTCCCGCGGGCTGCTTAAGTGGGTGTCCCCACTCGTCAGTGACACGGGGCTGGGCGAAGCGGTATGGGACGACGTGGATCGTTCAATCTAGTTCTAATCTAACGGCTGGGAGTCATCGTCGACGCGAGACAACTCCGGCGAGAACGAAACCTAGCGCGGACAGTGAGGGTCGCTGGGGGCTCACCAGGGTAGGGTCGGCGAGGCGGGCGAACGACGAAGTCGACGACGGCGAACTCAGGGGTGGTCGCGGCAGCTCTTGGGGCGGCTCCAATCGCTGGCTCCCTTCTTCTCCGGCGGTAGCAGGCTCTAGTGAAATTCTGGCGAGGTGGTGCTCGCCTTGCTCTGAGAATGGTGTGGCACTATCAGTGAGGAGAGGGGAGTGAGATGGTGTGAAGAAATCGTGCTGGGGTGGCCTCTATTTATAGTCGAGCGAGGGGACCGTCAGGCGCGCAGTGAGCTCGTCGGGGCGATATTACAGTGACTAATGGCATGGGCAAGGGTAGGGGACGATGCGGTGTCTCCTGGCAATGCTCAATGACATGGTATCGAGGCATGGGGTGGTGTGGTTTGGTCTAGAACGGGCGGTGCTCTGCGCGGCAGAGGCGGCGTCTTCGACGGCGGGCGGTGGCTGTACGTCACGGGGCGGCAAACGGGGATGTCTGGCGGTCTCCTGGGTCGATGGGGATTGTGTATGCACGCGGAGAGGGTGGCGCGCGGTCTGTGGGTGATGGTCGAGGGTGGCGCTCTGGCGCACGCTCGGCACGGTCTGGGCGCGGCTTGTGCGCGTGGTCCAGGGCTTGGCAACGCTCGCGGATGGGACAGTGAGTGGCGGTGGACGGTGGGCTGCCTCCCAGACATGCTGGCTAGGCTTGCTGCTGCTCCTAGCTTGCTGTCGACTATGGGGTGGCAAGAGGGTGCTCAGCTATTCACCATTGATGGCAATGGCAAGCTCATAGTGGTGCTAGTGCCTGGCTAATCTTCCTAGATGATCTACTGAGTTGTGTGTGATCTAAATGGGGAACCAGTTAGGCAAGAATCACTGCTCACAATAGTGTTTGATGTTTGTTGGATTTGTGTCTGCAACCTGTTTGATGAAATGGCCGCATGAAATCAAGTTTTGAATTTTGAAATGATTTTTGGTGGGTTTCCTAGATTGGTGCTGGTGAGTCTGCAGATGCTTGGGTTTTGAAAATTGAGCTTGTTTGAATAGTTTTTCAAAAAATGTGGGATCTTCCCATATGATAAAGATTCAATTTTGAATTGTCATTTAAACTATGCATTTGAAAGTTTTTGGATGATCACAAGGTGGGACTTGATACTTTGTTATGAGTATATTCAAGGGGTGCAAAGATCCAGAAAAATTTCTGTTAGGTTCTGAAAGTTTGAGACAGCCAAATTAGACATGTGAATTAAATTGGTCAAAGTGACCATTCATTTCATATATGTGTTTTGATTTACTTGTCTTTAGGAAAAGTGTGGTAAATGTTTTAGATGATGTTTATTTCACCTAAGAAACATTTTACAAGCAATGGAACAAACAAACAAGGTGGTTTAAAAGGATTTAAAAATCCATGCATACACATATGCATGCTTTCATGATTTCCTTTAGAAAGTTTTTGTTAACCCTAATTTTGATGATTAGATTTTTATGATCCAAGTTTAGTAATTTTGGGATGTTACAAACCTTCCCCCCTTAAACAAAATCTTGTCCCGAGATTTGAAAAAGGACAAAAAGATTACCTAGGATTTGAAGAGATCGGGAAACTCCGTCCTGATGTGATCTTCGCGCTCCCAGGTAGCTTCCTCTTCTGTGTGGTTGCTCCACTGAATCTTGAGAAACTTGATGCTTCGGGTTCGGGTAGTTCGAAAAGCTTCTTCCAAAATGCGGATGGGTACTTCAGGATAGGTCAGGTCATCGTTGATCTCTATGGTCCGATGATCGATATTTTTGAACACTTCGGTCTTCTCGGGGACTTCGAGACATTTGCGAAGTAACGAGATATGGAACACATTGTGCACAGCTGACATATCTTCAGGTAGTTCCAGTTGATACGATACTTCTCCTCGATGGTTCAGGATTTTGAAAGGTCCGATATATCTGGGGGCTAACTTTCCTTTGAGTTGGAAACGCTGCATTCCCTTCAATGGCGACACTTTCAGATAAACAAAATCTCCTATTTTGAAGGCGAGGTCTCGATCTCTCTTGTCGGCGTAACTCTTCTGTCGGGATTGGGCGGTCTTGATGTGCTCACGAATCTTGTGAACCTTCTCTTCTGCTTCTCGGAGGATGTCGGGTCCAAAAATCTGACTCTCTCCTACTTCCGACCAGTTCAAAGTGGTGCGACACTTTCTTCCGTACATGAATTCAAATGGGGCCATTTGCAAACTGGCTTGGTAACTATTGTTGTAGGAAAATTCTGCAAATGGCAGACAGTCTTCCCACTTGGATCCATATTCTAGCACACATGCTCTAAGCATATCCTCGAGTATTTGATTTACTCGTTCTGTTTGTCCATCGGTCTGAGGGTGATACGCGGTACTGAAATCTAGGCGGGTCCCTAAACCTTCTTGGACTTTCTTCCAGAATCTCGAGGTAAACTGAGTTCCTCGATCCGATACTATGTTCTTGGGGACTCCATGCAAACTGACGATTCTAGCGATGTATAACTCTGCTAGCTTCGAACTCTGATAGGTGGTTTTAACGGGCAAGAAATGGGCGACTTTGGACAATCTGTCTACTATGACCCAAATAGAGTCATTTCCCCTACTAGAAGTAGGTAGTCCAGTGATAAAGTGCATTCCTACAGAATCCCATTTCCATTCCGGAATTTGCAAAGGTTGCAACAATCCAGCGGGTCTTTGATGTCCTGCCTTGACTCACTGACATATATCACACTTGGCGATATAACTTCCGATTTCTCTCTTCATCTTATGCCACCAAAATTGCTCTTTCAAATCTTGATATATCTTAGTTCCTCCGGGATGGATAGAATAAAGAGTATCATGAGCCTCCTTGAGATAACTTCTTTCAACTCCGAATCTGCTGGTACACAAAGGCGTCCTTTTAACCACAACACTCCTTCTTCGTCCTCGGTGAATCCGGGTACCTTGCCTTTACCGATACGACGCTTGATTCCGTCGATACTGGCATTTCCCTTCTGCGCCTCTTTAATCTGACTGATCAAAGTGGGCTGAAGTTCTATGCTAGCCAAAAATCCTTCACTTACTAATTCCATTCGAAAATCTTCCATGTCCTTGTGCAAACTTGGTTGCTCCTTCAAAATCATGGAGTTCAAGTGGCACGGCAATCTGCTAAGGGCATCGGCTACCACGTTGGCTTTAGCAGGGTGATAGTGAATGTCCAGGTCGTAATCTTTGATTAGCTCAATCCATCTTCTCTGCCTCATATTCAACTCCTTCTGAGTGAATATATACTTTAGGCTCTTGTGATCCGAATAAATCTCACAATGATTTCCCATCAGGTAATGTCTCCATGTCTTCAGGGCTAGAACTACGGCTGCGAGTTCGAGGTCATGGGTTGGAAAGTTTTGCTCGTGTTGCTTCAATTGTCGAGATAGATAAGATATAACTTTGCCTTCTTGCATTAGCACACATCCGAGACCAATCTTGGATGCGTCACAATACACATCGAAGGGCTTCGTGATATCCGGCATGATTAAGATTGGGGTTGATATCCATCTCCTCTTGAGTTCTTGAAAACTCGCTTCACACTTGTCTGTCCATTCAAACTTCTTGTCCTTCTTCAGCAATTGGGTCATGGGTCTGGCGATACTCAAAAATCCTTCTACGAATTTGCGGTAATATCCCGCCAATCCGAGAAAAGCACGAACTTGGGTTTGAGTGGTTGGGGCTTGCCAATCTTCTACGTCTTTCACTTTGGCAGGGTCAACGGCAATCCCTCCGGCTGATACAATGTGACCGAGGAATCCTACCTCCTGTAACCAGAATTCACATTTGCTAAACTTGGCATACAACTGATGCTCTCTAAGGGTTCCAAGAATGGTCCTTAGGTGTAGCTCATGTTCTTCTTCTGATTTGGAATAAATCAGAATGTCATCGATGAAAACAACGACAAACTTATCCAGGAAGTCCATAAAAATCTTATTCATGAGGTTCATGAAATAAGCGGGGGCATTGGTTAATCCAAAAGACATGACTGTATACTCGTACAATCCATATCTTGTGGTAAAGGCAGTCTTTGGAATGTCCTCTGCGCGAATTTTGAGTTGATGATAGCCAGTTCTAAGATCAATCTTAGAAAACACCTGGGCACCGGTCAACTGATCAAACAAATCTTCTATCTTGGGCAAGGGGTACTTGTTCTTGATGGTGACATCATTCAACTTCCGATAATCCGTACACAAACGGTTACCTCCATCTTTCTTGTCCACAAATAAGACAGGTGACGCACTTGGTTGAATCAATCCAATTTCTAACATGGAATCCAGTTGCTTCTTCAGTTCTGCTAGTTCCGACGGGTTCATACTATAGGGTCTCTGGGCTATGGGTCTGGTTCCGGGGATTAGTTCTATGATAAACTCGATATCCCGATCTGGGGGCATACCGGGAAAAATTTCTAGAAATACAGCAGGGTATTCACAGACTATCCGGACTTGGTCAATGGTAGGTTGGGCTAGACTCTTGTTACACTTGAATTGGCGAGGTAAGGTTTCAGATATATGCTCGACTGTTATTCCGGTGGTACTGGTCATGGTGATGGCTTTCTTAGCACAGTCAATCAATCCCTTATGTTTGGATATCCAATCCATTCCTAGTACTACTTCCAAACCTTTAGTTCCGAGTACTATTAGATTAGCATAAAAATCTATGCCATGGATTCGAATAGGGACGGTTTTGCAAATTTGCCTAACCTTGGTGGTTGATCCGGGAATTTGCACAATCATAACATGCTTTAGTTTGGTTGGTTGAATTTTACTAGTGCAGGCAAATTCTTCGGTGACAAATGAATGCGAGGCACCAGAGTCAAACAACACTCTTGCAAGTACTGAATTAACAGAAAACATACCCAGCACGACGTCTGGCGCTTCCTGAGCTTCTTCAACATGCATGAGAAAAAGACGGCCGTTGCGGTTGAGCGAATTCCCTAGGGCAAATCTTCTTCCTGGCTGAACACGACGCTGCTGCTCAGCTGGGACATTGGTATTGGGGGCTGTAGCATTCTTCTTGTTGGGGCACTCGTTGGAATAGTGGCCTTTATTTCCACAGTCATAACAGGTCACTTGTGAATTGTCCTTGGCTGTGACAGGCACAACATTGCTTCCAGTCCTCGGGGTAGTGTTGGTGTTGGCAGTAGCATTGTTGGTGTTGAACTTGGGTGGGGCATAGGTGAAATGGCTAGATTTTCTGGGGTTGTTGTGATTTCCTCCGGGTCTAGGGTTTCCACGGTTGGGGTAGGTCGGACGGGTCATAGGGGGTCTATTGGTTCTTGGGACAAATCCTGGAGATGGGTTGGGGCGATAATTTGGGGTCTGATGGGTTCCTGGCTGATGCATCATGTGACGCTTGCAGTTCTCATTGGCTTGGTTGATCTTTCCTTCCATCTGGATAGCAGAGTCGATAAGGGCTTCAATATCAGCAAAGGGGATATTGACTAACACCGCCTTAACCTGGTACCGTCTGCGGGAGCTCCATAGTTGCAGCCGACTCCGAGGAGTTGAATGGAACCTCTCCGGGCACGACGACCCCCTAAGTGGAAAGGAACCGGCTTCCGGGGACTCTAACCCCTTTCTACGCGTTATGGAGTAGCCCATACTAAGGAGGACAAACTACGATCTAGCCCTGAGTCCCACCAAGGGTAATGTGGTTGCACTGATGAAATTGTTCCGGTAGAAGACTCGAGTACCCTTTTCCTTCTCTTTCCCTTGTTCGACTTTCTCTTATTCCTCCTCATACCTTCTTTAGTGAAAACTCCACTCGGAACGATGCCTCTTTCCAAGGGTTTTATTTTGAAACTTTGTAGTCAGGTAAAACCCAAAATAGTTTTAGCATTGGAAATCCGTGGGTTCCAAGAGGGAAGATGTTAACCATCTTAGCCTCCATCTAAAGGGGTAAGAGTAGGGGTAAATAGGGTAGGTGTCCTAATGGACATTCATCCATAACTTGGAGGAGCCAAGTTACTCACGTCTTTTTATTTGAAATAAAATATGCAATTTATTCGTGCAGTTTATAAACGAGATATAAAACAATTGATAAACATGAGTAGGTAAATATCGGAGTTCCGGAATGGTGGCTTGCCTGTGACCACCGAGATGTCCCTTGGCGGCATTAGAAAACCAGAATACCAATAATAACAATAGTAAGAATAACCCGATTCTTCCTTCTTCTCGGCGTCACAAAATCACATCTATCGCCGTTATCGAGCATACATGCAAATAAGCAAACACCACCAATCAATACAAGGCATACAAGCATCAAACCATACAGCAAGCAAAGGACTAATACATGATAAACATCAGTAGGATGTTATAGGTTTGATTGGATTGGATTGGATTGGAAGAAGATTTGGAGGCATTAGGTGATGGGTCCCTTTATATTGATAGTTTAGGAACTACCTAAGAGAGGGATTTTTGACCAAGGGCTGGATATGTATGATACCATTGTATAAAAATGATACCATCAGATAGTTATTCATAAAATGAAGCCAACAAAAGTGGTTTCACTATTTTATCAATTTCCAAAGATTTATAATAGATTCTATAGTGATTAAAGCTCTACTTTTAGGAAATAATTCACCAGAACTTCTCCGGATTTCCAAAAATTATTTCCTTGGGTGATTAGGTAGTATTTTATGGACTGATTTTAGAGGAGTTGGAATCACCTCAAAAAATTAACAGAATGCCCTTGAGAAATTCCCAAAGGCAGTACTAGCTGGGATTTCTCTTTTTCATCAGATTTAATCTATAGAAGTTTTTTAGGGGATTCCAAGGACACATATTAGGTACTAAGAATACATTTCTATAGAAATTAGAATAAACCTTTTTGGAGTTTCATAGCTACTGAAGTGATTTTATTAGTAATAAACCATGCATAGAAGAGTTTAATTCACTAAAATTCAACAGAGACTCATAAAATTATGTGCTGGTGGATTATGAAAGATATGTTTATGTGTGATCAAGGGAAGTTGGAATTAGGTCAGAACCTCATTTTTTTGACCTAGAATAATTCCTGAAGGTAGAGAGGCTCTGTTTTTGATATTTTTACTACCAGCAATCTAGGAAGAAAATGACTATGGGGCCAGTGGAACATGCAAGGTATGGTCCATACCTTCCAGTACAAATTGGGTTTAGGTCATTTGGGTAAATAGAACTCTGTGGAGAATTTTATTAGTGAAATGGATATCTCTTGGTAAAGGATTTATCATATTTATTATAAACATCCAAAGGGGTCACCACTTCTTTTGTATGTTAGGAAAAACAAGAATGCATCTATTAGAAATTGGATCTGGGCAATATCAGTAGTTTTCTAGTTTTATTTTGATTTAAACCTGGACACTAGTTATCAGATCTGGAGAATGGAATAAAGAAAAAGGTAAATAGGGCACACCATTAGCGCTGAGCCTCGCACGGGAGGTGGGTTTGAATCCCACGGGGCGGGGCCTGGGCGCCAGTGGCTCATGGCGCTGAAGGGGTATCGTGCGACGACCGCCTTCCTATTAGGAGGCGATAGACAGCTGTGGGTCCGCTTCCCTGCTGAGATGCAGGCGATGGAGAGGAAAACTAGGGTCATCGGCGGGAGGACGGGGAGCTCACCTGGGGCCCGGAGAGGCGCGGACGAGGGCGCTGGGTGACGCGGTCCATCGTGGCGACCACATGGATGGGCGGCAAGATCCCACTCGCCAACCCAGGGCTCGCGCGGGGGCACCCGAAGTGATGCTCGGAAGGTCGACGGAGGAGCCCCGGGGATGCATGCATGTCGACACGGGCAAGGCAGGGCGGGTGCGGAGGTCGTGGCGAAGCGGATGGCGGGCTTCGCTGGTGTCCTTGGTGTAACATCCCAAAAATACTAAACTTGGATCATAAAAATCTAATCATCAAAATTAGGGTTAACAAAAACTTTCTAAAGGAAATCATGAAAGCATGCATATGTGTATGCATGGATTTTGAAATCCTTTAAAACCACCTTGTTTGTTTGTTTGTTCCATTGCTTGTAAAATGTTTCTTAGGTGAAATAAACATCATCTAAAACATTTCCCACACTTTTCCTAAAGACAAGTAAATCAAAACACATATATGAAATGAATGGTCAGTTTGACCAATTTAACTCACATGCCTACTTTGGCTGTCTCAAACTTTCAGAACCTAACAGAAACTTTTCTGGATCTTTGCACCCCTTGAATGTACTCATAACAAAGTATCAAGGCCCACTTTGTGATCATCCAAAAACTTTCAAATGCATAGTATAAATGACAATTCAAAATTGAATCTTTATCATATGGGAAGATCCCACTTTTTCAAAAACTATTCAAACAAGCTCAATTTTCAAAACCCAAGCATCTGCAGACTCACCAGCACCAATCTAGCAAACCCACCAAAAATCATTTCAAAATTCAAAACTTGATTTCATGCGGCCATTTCATCAAACAGGTTGCAGACACAAATCAAACAAACATCCAACACTATTGTGAGCAGTGATTCTTGCCTAACTGGTTCCCCATTTAGCTCACACACAACTCAGTAGATCATCTAGGAAGATTAGCCAGGCACTAGCACCACTGTGAGCTTGCCATTGCCATCAATGGTGAATAGCCGAGCACCCTCTTGCCACCCCATAGTCGACAGCAAGCTAGGAGCAACAGCAAGCCTAGCCAGCATGTCTGGGAGGCAGCCCACCATCCACCGCCACTCACTGTCCCAGCCGCGAGCGTTGCCAAGCCCTGGACCACTCACACAAGCCACGCCCAGACCATGCCGAGCGTGCGCCAGAGCGCCACCCTCGACCATCACCCAAAGACCGCGCGCCGCCCTCGCCGCGTGCATACACAATCCCCACCGACCCAGGAGACCGCCAGACATCCCCGTTTGCCGCCCCGTTACGTACAACCACCGCCCGCCGTCGAAGACGTCGCCTCTGCTGCGCAGAGCACCGCCCGTTCCAGACCAAACCACACCGCCCCATGCCTCGAGACCATGTCGTTGAGCATCGCCAGGAGACACCGCACCGTCCCCTACCCTTGCCCATGCCATTAGCCGCTTGTAACATCGCCCCCGACGAGCTCACCATGCGCCCCGACGATCCCCTTGCTCGACTATAAATAGAGGCCACCCCAGCATGATTTCTTCACACCATCTCACTCCCCTCTCCTCACTGATAGTGCCACACCATTCTCAGAGCAAGGCGAGCACCACCTCGCCGGAATTTCACTGGAGCCTGCCGCTGCCGGAGAAGAAGGGAGCCAGCGATTGGAGCCGCCCCAAGAGCTGCCGCGACCACCCCTGAGTTCGCCGTTGTCGACTTCGTCGTTCGCCCGCCTTGCTGACCCTCGCCAGTACCCCGGTGAGCCCCCAGCGACCCTCACTGGCCGCGCTAGGTTTCGTTCTCGCAGGAGTTGTCTCGTGTCGACGATGACTCCCAGCCGTTAGATTAGAACTAGACCGAACGATCCACGTCGTCCCATACCGCTTCGCCCAGCCCCGTGTCACTGACGAGTGGGGACACCCACTTAAGCAGCCGCGGGAGCACTGCGCTTAGCAGGCCGGCCCAGTAACTTTTCCCACGCAGCCCAGTTATTCAAATTAAACCTTTTTCTATTTCAATTCAAACACACTTCTGTACCCAACTTCAATAAATCAACCCAGATCGATCCATTGCACCAAATTGAATGAAACCAATTTTGTTGGAAAGGTCTATGAATGCTGAATCCAAGCCCGTTGGATTCAAGTCATTTGGATCTATAGATCACCCATGGTAAAAATAACAAGGCAGAAGCTTTTCTGCATTCAAACATTTTTCAAATTTAAACCATAATAGCTTTTGAGATGATTCCAACTCTCAAAAATCATATTTAACCATACCTTTCAGAATATATAAAAATATATAGGTTTACTTGGAGAAATATTGTTCATGTAATAGAAGAATGCTACATAAGCATTTCTAGCCACTTTAATTAATTAAAATAAAAGGGTAAAACCTTATTAAATTGTGACACCACTTTAAATCACATTCCCATGGACTAAAATATGTGGTGATGACATGTGTAAACATGATACCATGTTGGGTTTGGAGAATATTAAATCTTAAGTAGTTTTTCAATGAGTAGAAATTACTTTTCTAAAAATCAAAGGAATTAAATCAAGCTTTAACCTTGTAATGTTAGAGATGATGCTAGATCATCCATAGGACCCTTGTGTGTGATGATTGCAAGTAGTTAAGTATTGTTTGGTGATTGTGTACCTCGTATTTATTCATAGACGCTAGTACCGACCAAGGATACGAGGAGGAAGGAGGATACTACAAAGAAGAAGCCGAGGAGAACTTCAACCACTGCTCTGCACAAGGCAAGCTAAAACTTGCAAGACATTCTACGTTAGCAAGCTTATACTAATATTGTGCAAGCTAAGACTATACCTATGCAAGCCCATACTTGTTACTACACCTACTATATGCCTTAAGCATAAGTGATCACCCCCACTTGATAAACCAATCCTAGTTTGCTTGCAAGATTCTTACTTTATTTCTTTATCAAAGCTCACTTAGAGTGTATTTAAGTGACTAGTAGATTTTGGAAAGATGCTGAAGGTTACATAAAGAGCACAAAATTTGGCCTAAGTTAGAAACCTTGACATCAGCCTTGAGACATAAGGTTGTACTTAGTTGAAACTCCCCTAGTTACCACCCCTCATCATTACTACCCCCACCTATAGATGCTAGTGCTAAGCATAAAACTTGATCAAATTTTTAGATGGGAATACTTGGTGGAAAAATGGTTATGAAAACCTTGGAATGATGGATAATTCTATTGAAATGTTTTGGACATGTGTTTCCAAACACTTGAGAACTTTGGTGATAAAAATGTTGAGGCATGAGCCTTAGTCCTTTATAAAACTGATGGTTGTCTGGATGCGATACCATTCCAATTTTATCGTACAACCACAATACCCGAATATTGGGTAGGGCTTGACTGGAAACTTATATTCCTTAGTATTAGTTCCCTCACGGCCAAGGTTTGAGCTGAGGCTACCTTGTGAAGATTGTCCACCTGTGCAGTACCCAAGATGACAGTTGGTCATGGTTGGGAGGCCAAACTCACAGGAGAGGTGCTTATACTAGGGCGTGTAATCGAAAGGTTAGGATTGATTATCCGCATACTGAGTATGGTGAATTCAGGATTTGTTCCTGACGGATGTATCGAATATTGTGGTGAAAGTGTACAATCTCTGCAGAGTGTCAAACTATTCGAATAGCCGCGTCATGATTATGGACAATGGACTGGCCATCTGTTTCCGCAGACTTTTCAAAATGACCTTTGAAATGAACTAAGATTTTGACTTGACCACAACAGAGTTGTGATATGAAATACAAGTTCCCGGCTAGGAATTATAAAATTGTGACTAGCTTTAGAACTCAGTAGAGATAAATCTGGCTTTTGCAAAACAACCCTAGAGCCTAGTGTCCTATTATCCAAAAACCCCCTTTACCTATTAGTATTAGTTTGCGAGTACTTAAAGAGTGCTCATGGCTTTGTCCCTGGCTATTCCCATGGCCAGACTATGAAGAGGAGTACCTGGAAGATGGACCCCAGGAAGGTTACGTCAACTAGGATCATCTCCCATCGTCAGCATTGCCTGTGACCCCGAAGATGGAGCTTCACCTACGCTACCGTTATTATTACGTATTCCGCTGCTTGATGTTGTATTAAGAACTGGATCATGAGATCCCTATTTGTATAAGAACTTATGTATCGTTTGTAATGGATGATGTACTATGGTATCCAATTCTGTTATGTCTCGCAAAAATGGTAATCCTGGGATTGCGATGTATGGCATAACAAGCATCTAGGATTGAAAAATCCGGGTGTTGACACTTGGTGGCCGGAAGGAGCTCGTGTGAAGAGAACCGATGGGAAGCCTCGGGAGCTCGCCGACGATGCATGCTGGACCCATCCCTGAGCAAGGAAAACAGTAGGGAAGAGTAAGATAGGGTAGGGGAGGCTTTAAGGTGACATGCAACGGGGGAGGAGTGGAGAAGAGAGCTCAAGGCTCAATTTTCTTGTCATGGCCGAGGTGCTCTCCTCTCCCTTTCTCTCGGGAAATCCAGGGCAGGAGAGGAAGAGGCAGGTGCTGGGGGTGTGTGTGGGAGTGGTAGGAAGCAAATGAGCTAGGGAAGGAGGAAGAGGGAGGTGCTCTATACTGGCCTGTGGGATTATAACCGAGCGAGGGAGGTGTTGGATGGACTATGTCCATGTTGAGCATGGAGGAGTGTGGTGCTGCTTGGGGATTGGGCCTCAGGGGCGATGGAGAGAGAGGTGTGGGGTACTGGAGTCGAGCAGGGGGTGGTGAAAGGGGGTAGGGGCAGTAGTTGCACAAGCTTTGATGGTTAGATGGGACATGGCCTTTGTCTCCCTCATAAACAAACATAGGGGCAAGAGGGTGTGGGGACATGCTACAGTGCTGGTCAACCAGAGAGGTGTGTTCTGCTAGGGTGGAGTGTTTGACAAGGTCTAGTGGTGTTTGGAAATGGTTTGAATCAAGATTGGTCTAGTTGCCAAAATTGATCAAATGTAGTCTTTGTGAAGGAAATTGCAAAAGTTGCATTGGACAAAGTGTGTAAATGGTACTGGTAGGTGGAGTTGGTCAAATAATCACTTCATGATTTAAATGGGATTTTTCTGATGATTATAATCCCATTTAAATGCACTTCTTCAAAAAGTTCTGAAGTAGATAATGGAAGCAAAAACGATATTTTACATTGGTCAAGCTTGGTTTTTGATGTGATATGGTCCTAAATACCATAACACACAATGGAGGATTTTATTGGGAATTATTGAGGTGGGAAAGTATTTTTAGGGAATTATTTCTTGTTTCTACCATTTAAGAAATATGGCAAAAAGAAATAATAAAGGACCTCAAAAATATTTATTCTTGAGTTGGGAAGATGGGGTATGGTATGTAGAACTCAATATACATTGAGTTGGCAAAGTGGTTTGGAGAGAAACAAACTTGTCTTTAAGGACAAGGATTTTGGGAAGTTGGTAAGTGAAGGAAATAAAATAGTTTAAAAATCCAAATAATTGTGGGAATTATTTGAGGATACTTAGATCCAAGTTTTATTATGTATACTTCATGTAGGCATCAAATTCCACCTTGGTTTTTAAGATAAGTGGTGAAAAGGATGGAAACTAGATAACGGTAGGATCTAGGGTTTAGTTAATTTGATGCCATCTAAACAAGGATGGACTAGGGAGCTCAGAGCTCACCTTGGTACAAGGGATATATGGGTGGATAGACCATGTCATTTAGATTATAATGGAAGCAAGGGTTAGGCTTGGTTGGATCTGAGGTGGTCTAGATGAGATGACAAACTTTGTTGAAAATAAGGCTGTCATAACAGACACATCGGTTAGCCTTCTAAACCAGGGGATTTCAGGAAGCACAAGGCTCCAATGGAAACAAGTGAAGTGGGAATTGATAGGCCATGATTATTAGATCACAACCATGCAAAGAGTTGGTCAAGGGGAGGTGGCACATGGATGGGAGCTTCTGCCAAAGTAGGCAAGATGATAAGATTTGCAGGAAAGCTTATTATCTTGAATACAAAACCATCATGGATAAGTGGGGATTAGAATGGCTTAGCCAAGGGCAAGAGTGGGCCTTGGTAGTAATAAATATGTACTACAAGATGGTTCAAGTACACTCTCAATATTAGACATAGGTTGGAAAAGGTAGAGCTCCAAAGATGGTATCCAGATAAGAAATCCATACTTAGCCATTTTGGAAGATTTAGGGTTTTAGACTAGAGTGCCAGTGTAGAAGATTTTGAGAGGATGATTGGTTCCAAACTCATGATCCTAGGGAGTATGTTGATGTGATGGATAAGTATATATTATCCATTCTTAGAATGGGTCTTTATTAAGCTGAAACCATCAAGAGGGATTATCCCTGAATTGAGATAAGAAGGAGATGAGATGATCACTTGAGTGACTTAGGATAGATCCAGGATTGGATGCTTGCTTTGAGGTTGATGATCACAAGCAAGGATTGGGTCCTAAGGTATTAGCTACTAAATTATCTTAATCTAGTTCCTAAGCAAACAAGGTAATCAGCAGATCAAAGCAATTCACCAGACAACAGATCAAGGCAATTCATCAACCAACAGATCAAGGCAATTCATCTTAACACTTATGTAACTACTACTAGGGTTACCATCAAGACGAGCTCGAGGTAAGTATAGGTATTTTGAAAAGGGGTCTTGCTTGGAAGTAAGATAAGGATCACCATGGTATTACTACCAAGATTGGATTAAAAGGTTTTAATAAAGGTTTTGGAAAAACCTAGATATAGGGGTAGTTGAAGGTTCTATCTTGAAAACATAAGGAGGGTATATATGTATGTCTCCATAGTTTTGGCAATAGAGACTAGTAAAGTATGTTGTTGTGTCAAAACTCATCTTGGATCAGGTTTTGGAAATCCCAGAACATTTGAGAATATGAAAGATGAGCCAAGACATCTCTTTGGTAAAATAGTTTTTGTAAACTAGGGTTGAGATGAGGAGTACACAACTAATACACAAACAGTTGCTTGAGCACAAGCAAACAAGTAAGCACTTATTGCAAGAAAAAGTTTTTGTTCCCCCTGATTTTTGCCTTTTGGACATTTAATCAGGGTTGCTGAAATTGGGATGCTACAGACCGTTCCCCCTTAAAATAATCTCGTCCTAAGATTAGGGAGGAGTAGGGTTGGGGTAGTAACATGTGCTTAACAATTTCAGCGGTGGAAGAAAATAGACGATAACAAATTTTATAAATACCCGACGTGGTTAGTTACGGTTCGGAGCAGTGGGGCTTCAATTCGAGCGGTTTAAATTAAACTAGTGGAAAATACGCAGTATTTTCCCCTTAGGGCAAGTCTAGGTAGGTTTGGCGTCGACAGTCAATTCCTTCTTGATGCAAGACAACGAGTAGAGTCTTCTTCATTACTTTGCTTTGGGGATGACCTTCTTTCTTCATGGTCTTGATACAATGGGATGTTGGCTTGTCGGTCGAACTTGGAGCGAAGAATCTTCCTAAAGAATCTTCTGAATCGGGAGAAGGGCCAATTGTTGTCCTTGCAGAGTCGACGATTCGGAGCTTGGAGGGGTTTTTACCATTTAGTGTTAACTAGGGGTCTACTCCTTGGGTCTATCGTGGTTTTGGGAGGAAAGACGTAGTCTTTCCCTCTTAGAGCAAAACTACGGGGGTTTGGGTCTATGCAATGTCATGGGTAAGACATGCAAAGAAGGATATCATGCTTGCACAATATCCATAGATTTAGCAGGTTCAGCCGGTCGGTGGCGGAGGTACTTAAGGGTTTACAAAACAGGTCGGTGCCGCATGGCGACATGGCACTTAGAGTTTTACAAAATAGGTCCTAGGGAGCTTCATGACTCTACCCAGATTGGGAAGGAGATTTTTCGGATGCGAGACTACTTTGGGGGAGCGTCCAGAGTCTTGACGCCTTTCGGAGGTGAAAGGTTTCCCTGCAGATAGTGCTTTCTCGGGGGAAGAGGATGTTCTAGGGATAGCGGCCTCCTAATCCTTTTAGACGAAGGGGCTTGGGTTTTCTTGCCGTTTTTGGGTGTCGCAGGGGCTTGTTTCGGGTTCATCCAGTACTGTTCTGGGCAGCTATGGGCGAAGTGGTCCGGACCTCCACAGGTGTAGCAACCGCTTGGTTTAGCTTCAGATCTCCCTTCTGTTTGTCTTGGGATCTTTATAGGGGCAGGGGTTTTCTTGGCCTTCGCCTTGATGGAAGTGTTTTCAAGACTACGCTGAGGGCACTCTCGGCTGTAGTGACCTGGTTCATCACAGGCGAAGCAGGTGCCTTTCTTGGAACGTCCTTCTCTTGATTTCTTCCCAATGTTGACACAGGGAGTTGACGAGCCTTGCCAATCAGGAGTTGGAGGGGACAGTTGGTTGGTACATGGTCTTGACCTTCACAGAGGAAGCAGGTGACTAGTTGGGCACTGGCTAGCTTGATGTCCTTCTTCACCCCAATGGCTGCATCCTTTCTTCGGGGCTCCGATCTTCATGGCCTTACTCGGGGTTTTCTTTGGAGCGAAAGTCTTTGGCTGAAGAAGGAAACGGGGCTATAGAGTTAGTCTTCCGAGTTCAAGGTTAGTGGAAAAAGTGAGGTATAATATTGGGTGGAGAGCTATGGCTGACGGTGAGTTCAGTGGAAAGACGCAGTCTTTCCACCTTAGAGCTTTACTTGGGGTTGTCGAGGCTTTCCTATGTGGCTATCCTGCTGAGGAGAGTTAGCAATTGGGGCGTGTCCGCAAGGTGGTCAAAACTATAGGTTCGGATGATCTGAGGCAGGCAAGCAACACATTCCAAACATCAAACACGCACATGACAAGCAAACAAGGCATACCATGACTACTAAGAAGGGGACTACATGTCATAGAGGGAATCCTAGTTTATTGATGATTATCCTATTACGGGGGTCTTAACTTCTGTCTTGTCGCCTTTCGTTGTCGATATCGTACTTGATGGATTTGGGAGCGATGAAGGACTCCGTTGGTAGGGAGATCTTGTAGTGTTTGTCATCGTTGGTAGCTTCTTTTGCTTTGCTTGTCCCAGTGTCTTCTTTTAGGGATCTCCTTCTTCATAGTCTTCCACTTCGGACCTTGTTTTTGAAAACAGATCATTTGAAGTAGACGAGATGTAGAGTAGTCGAGTTTCAAGTATTTTGAATTAGTGAAGATGAGGTAAGAAATCTCTCAAAAGGTTTTTGAGAAAATAGTTTGCGAAAACCGGTGTTTTCATAAATAGGGGTTGTCCTATCTAACGTCCTTGCTAACTAAGGTCTCCTACAGTTAGGATGGCTCTGATACCAGATCTGTGGCACCCCGGATTTACGGTCCGAGAATACCCGTTATGCATATAATTCACGTTCCCATGATCAGTGAGCCGTGAGCATAACCGACAAGTATCATTACATCATCCTTAATTAACGAGTACAACAACTTACAAGGAGGCCTTTATGGCGATTACAACATAGGTAGCGGAAGTCTTCGGTGCAGATTCCATGCCTTAACCTACAGGCAACTGACTGGGAAGACGGCCTAACTCACATAGACATCAGCACCTTCGTCGCTTCTTAACATCCTTTCCACTCATCCTTATCCTTCCTCGTGACCAAGTCACATCCTTTAGTTCATCACAACTTATCTCCCGGTACTCACAGTAATCACCTTTCCAACCGTCCTTGTCCGTGGACATGGATATTCTAATAGATTAGACTCTGCAGAGTTTGTGCACTTTACCCACAAGAATCAATACATCCGCCGGCATACAACCACGGGCCTCTACATACTGTAGACGGGGGTCCAGATAATCGAACCTAACCTTTAATTTGTTGCCCCTAGTATAAGCACTTTCCCTATGGTTGCTTAGTTCCCCCGTGACATGTACCTGACTTCCCAAGTCTGAATCTCCCTTCCTGCGCACCCTTTATCCAGTCCCATCCATACTGCCTTAACCTGGTACCGTCTGCGGGAGCTCCATAGTTGCAGCCGACTCCGAGGAGTTGAATGGAACATCTCCGGGCACGATGATCCCCTAAGTGGAAAGGAACCGGCTTCCGGGGACTCTAACCCCTTTCTACGCGTTATGGCGTAGCCCATACTAAGGAGGACAAACTAAGAGCTAGCCCTGAGTCCCACCAAGGGTAATGTGGTTGCACTGATGAAATTGTTTCGGTAAAATACTCGAGTACCCTTTTCCTTCTCTTTCCCTTGTTAGACTTTCTCTTATTCCTCCTCATACCTTCTTTAGTGAAAACTCCACTCAGAACGATGCCTCTTTCCAAGGGTTTTATTTTGAAACTTTGTAGTCGGGTAAAACCGAAAATAGTTTTAGCATTGGAAATCCATGGGTTCCAAGAGGGAAGATCCTAACAAGCAAAGGATAATACCACATTCAATATAATGCATACAAGCATCAAACCATACAGCAAGCAAAGGATAATCACATGATATACATTAGTAGGGTGTTGGATGATTGATTTGATTAGATTGGTAGAAGATTTGGAGGCATTGGAAAAGATCCTTTTGAATTTATAGTCTAGGAATTATCTAAGAGAGGTGTTTTTGGAAAAGGACATTTTCTGTATGATATCATGATATAAAAATGATATCATCAGATATATATTGATAAAATGCAACAAACAAAAGTGGTTTCACTATTTTATCAATTTCCAATGATTTATAGTGATTTCTATAATGAATAAAACTCCAGTTTTAGGAAATAATTCACCAGAATTGTTCTGGAGGTCCAAAAGTTATTTACTTGGGTGATTAGATAGTATTTTATAGACAGATTCACTTAGACTCGGAATCACCTCAAAACAATTACCAGAATGCCCCTGAGAAATTCCCAAAGACAGTACTGGATGTTAATTGTCCTTTTCACCAGATTATATTTACAAGGGATTTTGATGTGGTTCCAAAGGTACATATTAGGTACTTTTTATACCTTTCTGTAGAAATTGGAATCAACCAATTTGGGTTAACAGAAATACTATGGTGAATTTATTGGTGATTAAACTATACATAGAAGTGTTTAAATCACCATAAATCAAGAAGAGCTCAATAAATATTGGGCTCATGGGGTTTGAAGGATATAGGTTTACATGTGTACTGGGAGTTGGAAATAGGTCAATAACAATTTTCGTTTGACCTGTAGAAATTGCTAAAGGAATATTTGTCTAGTTTTTGTTATTTTTGCTACAGGAAATCTAGGAAGCAATTTTAGGTGGGGCTAGAGGGATATTCAAGGTATGACCATTAATGTGCAGTAAACATAGGTTGCACATCATTTGGGGTTACAAAACTACATATTGGATTTATTGAGTGTTTTAAGTACTTTCTGGAAATTGATTTAATATAATTAATCTATACCTATTTTGAGATAATCAAAGGTACAACATGTTTGAGGAAAACATGCAGGTATCTAGATAATTTTGCATCTGGGTATTGCGGGTAGCCTTTCATTTTAAAAAATATTTAAAGTAACAGGCCAAAAACAGGTCTGAAATGAGTTGATAAAAGGAAAAAGGGAAAAATCCCCACGGGCTGGGATCTAGGGACGAGTTGGGCCGCGGAGCTGCAATTGATCCACTCGGGGACGTGTTGAGCGGGGCCGCCTGGTAGTGACTGGAGGAGGATGAATGGGTAGAATTGAATATAGGTTGTCCGTGTAAAAAGGATCGGACGGCGCCGGTTCATCTTCTTCCTCTAATGTAGGTGCACATGGCGGAAACCCTAGCTAGGTCTCAGGAGGCACGGGGTGCTCACCAGGGCCACAAATGAGAGGCGTGGAGGGTCCAGGTAGACGCGGCAGGCAACGACGAGTCTAGAGAGGGGCGGCGAGGCAGGGTTCGATGTTGGGACCTTGCTCGCGTGAAGACGGCCGTGGGGCGCTTTCGGGAGCTCGCCGGGACACTTCCTCGGGCGCCTGCAAGTAGACAAGGAGGGGTGGGGACGTTAGATATAATGCCCGGGGTGCACATGTATGCCTACATGAGAGAGGAGAAGGGTCGAGGCAAGCTGCTTTCTTGCATGCAGATGGAAAAATCGAGGAGAAGTTTTCCGTCTCCCGAGCTGTAGAGCGGGATAAGGTCCTTGGTCTTCTAGAGGAGTAGTGTACTGGTGTTGGGGAGTGTTCTGGCCGAAGGAGAGGGGCTCGGGTGGTTGGAAATGAGCCTGAGCTTCAAAGCTCAAAAATGGCCGAGGTTGGGTAGTTCTTCCTCTCCATGGATAAAGAGGAAGAGGGGATGGACAGGGGAGAGTGGGGTGGTTCTCCGGAGGTCCGGGAAGGAAATGGGGGGGAGTTTAGGCCTGGGGTGGACTCTATCCTTATAAACCAGAGAAGAATGGTGTATGGAGGACATGGTCTAGGGAGGTTTTGAGGAGGGAGATGTCCATCCATTGGGCAGCAGGGGTGGTGGATAGAGCAGTGTGGGGCCATGCGTACGACCTGCGAGTGGATGGGAGGGTTGGTGGCTGCTGTAATTAAATTGGCATGATTTGAGATTTTTGGTATTCCCTCCCTCTCTCTATGATTCCAAGGGGGATAAGACAAGGGAGAGGGTGCTGCAGTGTTGACCACGACCAGGGGTGGGTGTGGTTGCTGTGGGGAAGTGCTGGACAGGGTTTGATGAGGATTTGAGACAATTTGATAGTGGTTTGGTGTTATCATCAATCTTTCCATTATTGATGACTTTGAAGGAATTCTTGAAGTTTGGTCTTTCCAAGATGAGATAAGGGTGCTGGTAGAGGGGTAGCAGCAATACATAACCCTAGGAATTGTTTGGGATTTTTCCCAAGATTATTAGTCCACTTAAGATCATTTATTCAAAAAGTGCAAAATTAGATTATAGAAGATAAAGTGATATCTTTACATTAGACAAGGTTGGTTTTTGATGTGATATTGTCCTAAATACCATATTACACATTGGAGAATTTTATTGGAATTTATTTATGTAGAAAATTATTTTTAATAAATTAATTCTTGTTTTTGCCATTCATGGAAAAGGCAAAAAAGAAATAATAAACAATCTCAAAATTTTTTTTTTTTGAGTTTGAGAGATAGGGTATGAGGTAGAGAACTCAAATGTGCATTGAGTTGGCAAGGTGATATGGAGAAAAACAAACTTTCCTTTGTAGAGAAGGTTTTGAGGATTTAGCAAGATGATGAATTAAATAGTTTTAGGTTCCAAATAAATATGGGAATTATTTGGAAAATTATAGTATCCAAGGTATATGATGTAAACTTGATGTATCCATCATGGCCAACCTTGGGTTTTGAAGAATTGTGGTAAAAAGGGATGGAAACTGGATTTGGGAGAATCTAGTGTTTTGATAATTTTATGCCACTTAAACCTGCTGGGATTAGTGAGATCAGAACTCACCATGGTGCAAGGGATATATGGGTATCTAGAACAAGTTATATAGATGCTCATGCAAGAAAGAGTTGGGCTTGGTTGGATTTGAGTTGGCTAGGAGTCATGGCAAACTTTGTTGAAAATAAGGCTGCCATAACAGAGTTGTCATGATGCCTCATAAACCATGGGTTTTTAAGAAGCACAAAGCTCCAATGGAAACAAGTGATGAGTGGATTGATAGAACATGATTATTATATCATAATCATGCAAATATTTGGTCAAGGGGTTGTAGCATATAGATGTGAGCTTTTGCCAAAGTAGGCAAGATGATAAGATTTGCAGAAAACATTATTATCTTGACTTCAAAACCATCATGGATGAGTGGGAAACAGAATGGTTTATCCCAAGGAAAAGGTAGGATTTGTTAGTACTAAATATGTACGACAATATGGTTCAAGTACATTCGCAAGAATGCACACAGATTAGAGTAGGTGAAGTTCCAATGATTGAATCTAGTTAAAGATTCCAGACTTAGCCAAATTTGGTAGTTTTGTGGATTTGGACAAGTATGCAAGGGGGTCAATTGAGAGAGGGTGCAAAGGTTTATTCTTATCATCAAGTGGGTTATATTTAAGTATAGATTAGGTAGATAGGATGCATCCTTAGATTGGGTCTTCATTGAGTTGGAAACTATCAGAAGGGATTATCCTTGAATTAATATGATTAGGAGATGAGATGGTCACTTTAGTGGCTGAGGATAGATCCAGATTTTGGATGCTTGGTTTGAGATTAATGATCACAATCATAGATTGGGTCCTAAGGGATGAGCTAATAGATTAGCTCACTCTACTTCCTAAGCAATCAAGCCATCACACTAGCAGATCAAAGCAATTCAGTAGACATCAGATCAAGGCAATTCATCTAGCTAGAAAATCAGTTGCAACTGAAGCTACCATCAAGTCTAACTTGAGGTAAGAATGCGTATTTTGGAAAGGTTGTGATTTGAAGTAGGGTAAGGAGCTCTTAGTATTTCTACCAAGATTGGGAGGAAAAGGTTTTATGAAAGGTTTTGGAAAAACCTAGAGATAAGGGTAGTTGAATGCTTTGTCTTGAACACATAAGGAGATTATATGTAGGTCTCCATAGTTTTGTTAAAAAGGAACTAATAATTTTTTTTATCAAAGTCATCTTGGCTTGGTTTTAAATGCCAGAACATTTGAGAATATAAGGATGAGCCAAGACATCTCTTTTGTGAAATAGCTTTTGTAAACTAGTGTTGATATAAGGAGTATATCACCTAATACACAATCAGTTGCATGAACAAAAGCAAATAGGTAAGAAAACATTTCAACACTTAGCAAGAAAAAAGTATTTCTTCCCCGTAATTTTTTCCTTTTTAACAAAGATCAAGGTTGCTGAAATTGGGATGTTATAGACCTTTCCCCCTTAAAATTATCTTGTCCCGAGATTAGGGAGGAGTAGGGTTGGGTGATAACATCCGCTTAGCAATTTCAGCGGTGGAAATTATTAAATACTAACAGGTTTCATAACAAACAGGCATGGTCAGTTACGGGTCGGAGATGAGTGGCTTTGGATAGGGCGGTTTAGATGAAACAAGTGGAAAAGATGCGGTATTTTCCCCTTAGTACTATTCCAGGTAGGGTTAGCATCAACAAGGTCCTTCTTTCTTGAGGCGGGATGGCAGGTTGAGTCTTCTTCAATCCTTTACCATGATAGTCAGCTTCTGTTTCTTCTTGATCTTGAAACACCGGAAGTGCTGGCCAGACGGTCGACTCAGCGATGGAGAACTTTCCTAGAAGTATCTTCTGATGTTGGAGTAGTCTCGATTATTGTCTGTCAGGTAGGGTCCACGATTTTGATTTAAAGGGTGGTTGTCACCTGGCGATGACTACGATTCGACTCCAGCATTTTATGGGGTTTTGGGTAGGAAAGACGTACTCTTTCCCCCTTAGAGCGACACTATGGGTGCTTGGTGGAATTGCGGACTTTATTTATTGGAGTCGTATGATGTTGCTGGGGGATGGCGCTGCACCTTTCATCTGGAGGTGGTTATCTTGAATCGACCTTGTAAAATCCGCTTCATGAGAGGCGTCAAAGCCAGTTCTTGAGGTAGTAGTCGTAGCGGAAAAGGCATTTAACTAGCTTCCGGTTAGTTAGTTCTAAGCTATCTAGGAGTCCAATAGGTTGAGGGTTGATGTTGGATGTTGGCAGTCTTGGAATGCGGTCCTTGGGAATGAGGTCAATCCCGGTTGGTCTGATGCAACGTCGTGGGTAAAACATGAAGGAGGGGGCCGACTTTGTGATGTCTTCAGGGAACTTGATGCTTTGGGGGTTGCTTTCTACTTCTTGGAGAGTAGTATTGGCGGTGTCGGGTAGGCTTGTCGTCTTAATTCTGAATGCCTCTGGTGTTGGGAGGATCGAGCAGTCTTCTGCTGATTGTTGATGATGTCTTTTTTTTGTTCCTCTGAGGACTCTCGTGATGGTGCTTGGCACAGATTCGCGGATTGGAGATCTTCCTGGATTATATTCTCATAAGTGGTCTTCTGGATTTGAGTGGGAAAGACGCAGTCTTCCCACCTTTGAGATTTTACTTGGGATCGTCGAGGTTGGGGTAGATCCTTTGTCTTGGGGCATCAGCGTGACACTTGAATTTGTGGTTTTCGGGTGACGCCTCATTGCGACTACCTTGCTATGGTAGTTTCCTAACGAAGCCGTAAGGGTTAGCTCGGGGTAGTTGAGCGGTTAGCGACGTTTCTTCTCGGTCCTTCATCGGGGTGGAGGCAAGTTAGCTTCATTGGGGTGGTCCTAACTCGAACTATTTGTCTTCGGGCCTCCTTATCTTCCGGATTCTTGGGGCATTTGTTTTATGGCGAGGACTTCCCTTTGATTTGACAATGGGTCGAATAGGATCGTTGCTCCTTTGGGGAGATTAGAACTAATGCACGAGCAGGAGTTGTCGGAGATTTATTTATGTGGCCATCCTGCTGAAGAGAGGTTTCCAGCTATGCGGTTGCAAGGGTTAGCATTGGGATATGCCAACAAGGTGGGTAAAACTTTAGGATATGGTGATCCAAGGCAGACAAGAAACACATTCCAAGCATCATATAAGCACATGACAAGCAAACAAGGCGTACCATAGGTACTAAGGGGTGCTTACACGCCATAAGGGGAATCCTATCTTAGGGATGCTAATCCTAAGTATGGACGTTACGGGGGTATTCACTTCTATCTTGCCATTTGTTGTCGTCGGTGTTGTACTTGGTCGATTTGTGGGCGATCAAGGACTCCGTTGGTAGGGCAATCTTGTAGTGTATTTCATTGATGGTAGCCCCTTTGGTTTGCTGGTCTCGGTGTCTCTTCATCTCGGATCTCCGCTCATAGTCTCCAAGTCGGACTTTGTTATTGAAAATGGAACTTTTGAAGTAGACAAGATATAGAGTAATCCATTTTAAAATTGTTTAAGTTAGAGAAGATGACATAAGAAAACCTTCAAAAAGATTTTGATAAAATAGTTTTTGAAAGCCGGGTGTTTTTCCAAAATAGTGGTTGTCCTGTCTAACGTCCATGCTAACTAAGGTCTCCTACAGTCAGGATGGCTCTGATACCAAGTCTGTAGCACCCCTTATTTACAATCTGAGAATGCCCGTTATGCCTACAATTCAAGTTCCCATGATCAGTGAGCCATGAGCATAACCGACAAGTATCATTACAACATCCATAATGAACGAATACAAGTACTTACAATAATGCCATTATGGCGATACAACATCAATAGAGGAAGTATACAAGCGCAGAGCCCATGTCATGCCTTAACCTATAGGCGACTGACTGGGAAGACGGCCTAGCTCGCACAGACGTCAGCACCTTCGTCACTTCTTAACATCTGCAATCTGGCCAAGTAAATATCCAGGGACAAAGCTGTGAGTACTTTTGAAGGTATTCGCAAGACCACCGTGAATAGGTAAACAAGGATAATTCATATTTGGCCGTGGCGAGGTAGCTCTACACTACAGTTGTTTTTGAAGAGCTAAACTGGCATCTCTACATCTTCTTTGAAAAAGAGTTTGAAAACATGCCTCCTTTTAGAAAATCCGGATATCACATATCCTTGATAAAAACCATTTTGAAAATAGTTTTGGAGTAAAACCCCTTTCTAAAACATTTCGACCATCTCTGGTCAAAACCAATCTCGTTCTTATTTTTCCTTCTTACCAAGTCACATCCTTTTTATTCAACTCAAACATATCCCAAGGGTACTCCTAGCAATCACCTTTCCAACCTTCCTTGACCGTGGACACGGCTATTCGAATAGATTAGACTCTGCAGGGTTTGCGCAATTTTTTCTAGGGTTGAACAGTAGGGAAATCCCCCACTGCAATTTTTATATAATAATCATAAAGAATTAGATATGTACATATTTACATGGCCATGTGCACCTCCTTGAGGGATTACACTCAAAATCTAGCTTTCTCCAATCAAATGGGAATTTATCCAGGCTTTCAAGTCCTGGTAATATTTTTTCTTTAATCTAAACAGCACCCATCTCAACTCTTGTGACACTATAACCTTCCATTCCTCGAGAGAATGGTGTTTATTCTTGAAGATCTTGTTATTTCTGCATATCCAGATGCCCTAGGCCCCCAATACAATAATCTCCATTGCAAAAGGGACATTCAAATTGCATTTTATATCTGAGAAAGCCTCACTTAGAGAGAGATCAATATTCCCGGAAGGACAAATTTCATCCCACCAAGCCTTGGAAAAAGGGCAGTCCTAGAAGAGCTGGACCAAGGTCTCCTCTGCAGGGCATCCATAAGTCACATAGGTATAAGAACGCAGTGAAAACTTCTTGCTCTTCAACAAGTTCCTAGTATTTAATCTGTCTAAAAGGAGCAGCCAAAAAAAGAACTTGTGTTTTTGTTGGCAAGAGGATTTCCATAACCAAGAGAAGTGTGGTGGAACAACAACATGGCTAGAGAGACAAGAATATGCCATTTTAGCAGAGAAAGAGTCAGTTCCCCAAATGTAGCTCCACTTATCAGTGCTTCCCTGCTGCCCAAAAGTGATAACGTCTTGGAAAATCTTCTCCAGGTTGATAAAGTCAGAGTATGCCTGCTGAGAAAGGGGTTGGAAAAAATGGTCCTGAATATGAGGGGCCTGGATGAACTCCTTGATAGAAATGCATGTATTTCTTGCAAAGGACAGTAAATGAGGGAATTGATGCTGCAGACATTCTTCTCTCCACATATCAGTCCAAAAAAGAGTGGTTTTACCATCCCCCCATTGAGCATTTTCAATTCCTTTGAAGAGATCAATTAATTTCAGGTGTGCTTTCCACCAAAATGACCCCTCCATACTTCTTCCTGGTAACTTTCCATTATTGTTACAGTAAGTGTTCCAAACAAGATCGACCCAAGGAATGTCATGATGATTGAAAAATTTGTCTAGATTCTTCAAAAGAATAGCAGAATTTTGAATGTTAAGATCTAGGACTCCCAAGCCACCTTGAGTCTTAGGTCTGCATGCTTTGTTCCAGGCATCTAAAGATTGTCCTCTAGCTTGGACATCAACAGTCTTCTTCCTCCACAAGCAATGTCTTATGTATTTGATCAACTGATCCTTAATAGAGAGAGGAAGCTCAAAACAACTCATGTAATAGATGGAGAGAGAGGACAAGACATGCTTCACCATTTGCAGCTTTCCTCCATAATTTAGAAAATTAGCAATGCCACAAAATCTTCTTTCAACCCTTTGCACAATAGGCAAAAATTTCTCTACACTAGACTTAATGCTAAGAGGAAAGCCAAGATAGGTAAAAGGGAGAGACCCAGTCTGGTAGGAGATTGTATATGCAAAATGGCTAAGCCTGTCAGAATCAAAATTGATAGGCATCATGCTAGATTTAGAGTAATTTACTTTGAGGCCAGTGGACATTGCAAAAGTGTGTAGAAGGGCCTTAAGACAAACTAGTTGGCCAGAATCAGTATTGAGAACTAGTAGAGTGTCGTCAGCATATTGAATAACAGGGAAATCAGGACAGAAGATACCACTTAATGGTGGAGACAGCAGTCCTTGATGAATTGCTTTGTGGGGAATGGACTGAAGAAGATCAGCAGCAAGAACAAACAGAAGGGGGGATAAAGGGAATCCTTGTCTAACCCCTCTTCTATAGTAGAATTTTTTCCCATGCACACCATTAAGAAGGATAGCAGAGGATGCAGATCCAAAGATCATTTGAATCCAATTAATACACTTCTCACCAAAGCCTTTAGCTCTGAGAATGTTAATGATGGTAGAGTGCTCAATCTTATCAAATGCCTTTTCAAAATCTAATTTTAAAATTAAAATTTCTTCCTTGGATTTATGACAGTGGTAAAGAAACTCAAAGGCCCACCCTAAGCATTCCTGGATAGATATTTTCTTGAGGAAGCCATATTGGTTCTTGTGGACAAGCTTTAGAATAACATTCTGAAGTCTGTTGGCCAAATTTTGGTGATAATCTTGAACACACTATTCAACATAGAATTAGTTATGAAATCTGTAGGTGTCATAGGATTCTCAATTTTTGGAATTAGAGTGCTAAAAGAAGCATTAATGCTTTCCAAGGAAATCCTGCCATCATAAAAGTCAACAATAAGCTTTTTAACATCCTCTTTAATAATAGGCCAACAGAACTTGATGAATTCATTATTAAAACCATCAGGACCAGGAGATTTGTCATTAGGGAGGTCTATGATCACCTCTTCAATCTCTTTGTAAGTGAAAGGCTTTTCCAAATCATTTCTATCATTAGAAGTCATTCCTCCACCAAAGAGCTCATTCAGGTTGAAATGTAGGTCAGGTTTATCAGAAGTGCCCATTCTTTCTTTGAAAGCATGCCAAAGAAGGTCAGCCTTGTCAAAGTGTTCCTGAACTTCCTCATTACTTTCATTTTTTAGAACTGAGATATAATTGTGTCTATACCTGATGGTGGCTTTTGAATGAAAGAATTTAGTATTTTCATCACCAAGCTTAACCAACTTAATTTTCCCTCTTTGCTTCCAATCAGCATTCTGATTTTGAAGCAAAGAAATTACATGAGTTTTCAACAAGTCCCTCAGGTTCCATTCCAGAATAGTAAGAGTTCTCATTTCTTCCAGGACATCTAAGAGCTCTATAGTTTCATTTACATTGCTAATTTGAGATTTAAGACAGGGCAAATTCCTTGCCCAAAGCTTCAGACCCCTCCTGACATTTTTAAGCTTAACATTAATTTTCTTAGCAGAGTCACTAAAACCCACAGGAATGTTCCAAGCATTTTGAACAATTGCTTTAAAATCACTATGCTGCATCCAAAAGTTTTCAAATCTAAATATTTGTGCCTTTGGAATCTTTGTGCAAATAGAGATGACACTAGGCAAATGGTTAGAGGTGGGTTTGGAAAGGGGAAAACAAATGAGGAAGGGTAATGTAGAGTCCTGGAAGTAGAGGTAAAGAACCAATCCAATCTCTCTAGGAGAGGCTCCTTTTGCATGTTACTCCAGGTGAATGTTCTTCCTTTAAGGGCCAGCTCAATGAGATCCAGATTACTAATTGCTTCATTAAAGAGGAGCATGTCATTGACATCGCCACCCTGCCTATTTCTATCGGAAGGCTTTCTTTTGAAATTAAAGTCCCCCACAATCAACCAATCCATATCATCAGGCATATCAACATTGGCAAACCACTCCAAAAAATTTGCCATCTTCTCAGGTTGACAAGGACCATAAACATTAGTAAGGATCCAAACATCATTTGACAGAAGACAAGTCAAATTTATAGAAATGGAATACTTATTTTCAAAAGATATTTGTCTAGAGAAGAGAGAGCTATCCCAAATGATGATTAGACCCCCAGAAGCTCCATTTGAATGTAGGAAATCAGATTTATCAAACTTTTTAGGGAAAAAAATTCTGAGATAAGCAAGGTCAAAATCTTCCCTTTTGGTTTCTTGCAGACAAATAATGTCACACTCGGATTCATCAATCTTATTTCTGAGGGGCACCCTTTTTTGTCAGAGTTTATGCCCCTAATATTCCAATGTAAACTCTTCCATATTCTTTTGTTATCCATAAAAAACCACATAACAGGATTGGTTTTGGGGTGACACAACATATGAAACCACCCACAAGCATTGACATGAAAGACATAGCCATTTGATAATCCAGAAGCCAAACACAGAGTCAAGGTGCACACCAATTACCACAACTTGAGATAAGCTAGCCATAGAAATTCTATTACAGAACCAGAGACAAGGAACCAACAAGGTCCCAACAAAATAAGTTTTATGACACATTTGACACTTATTAAGGTGATTTCTTCTTGGCTTGCTGTCCAAAGGTTCCAGTAGCCCCAGGATTCTTCTTGCCCCCCAGGTTTACAATTGGGATACCATTTGCTTTATTGCTGCACTTTCCAGGGGCCTTGACAACAATCTCAGTGACTTTGCCCTTCTTGTGCAGCCTATTTTCTAGGTCTCCTTCCTTGACCTTACAAAAGGAAGTAGCAAGATTTTTAACCACCTTAGGATTTAAGCAGGGTGGAGCAGCATTACAAGTAAGATAGTCAGAGATAGTGCAATTAATATGACTTCTGAATCCCCCATTTAATTCCACAATTTTAGGACTCCTTCTCACCTCAGATTCAACCAGGGCTTCCTTTCCCTTTCTCTTCTTGGAGGGAGTGGAAGGAGTACCAGTAGAAATCATGATGCCAGCACCCAAGCAAGGAGGAGCCATCTGAGTAAAGCTCTCATTAGGAATGATGAAACAAATGGTATTCTCCTGAGTAATTGGTTCCTTAATAATTTCCCAGAGAGGAGAAACAATGAAATTTCTTGCCCAATTGTATTTTTCAGGTGTAGTAAGCATGAGGGTAATGAAATTGAACCAACTTACAGGGATATCACATTTAAGAGAGCCCTTGGAGGATGAAGCCATGTGCTGGTGGGGAGAAACAAATCTTTCCCATAGCTCAAGCCCTTGCTGAGAAAAGCCCTGTTTTGTAGCATGGACATCAGGAATTGTAACAAATGTTCTTGCCAGGCCAATTTGAATATGAGCTTCATTGGGTGATAAAAGAAGCTGGTCCTCCATCATCCAGTCATTGTTCTCCCCAGAATCATCTCCACGCACCATGGTGTTCTCTTCATCATCATCATCAAGGTAGTTCTGAAGGATATTTTGCAAACCTTCACCAATGCTAACCCCCTGAACTTCAACATTTACCACTTGCTCCTCAATAGGGAAAGGCTCAGCATTGACAGATTCATCATCATCATAGTCCCAGTCTTGCACCAGTATAGAACCAGTGACAGCATATTGGCTTTGTGAGGTGGTAAATTTAAGTTATCAACATGCATATCTTCACTAGGATCAACAACAGGCCCCTACGCAGCAGCAACAACAGCCTCCCACTGATCCCAACTAGCATTACCCCCAGCAGGTGGTGGTGGAGCCAGACATTGGCCCCAACCACCAGCCCCACCAGCAGGTGTTGGGGAGAGGGTGGAGGGGGCACCTGTGGGCCAAGGTCAGGCAGGGGTGAGGGTCAACATTGTCATCAGGTAAAGGATCCTCATCAGGTGGGCCACCACCAAGCAGGTTGCTATTCAGAACTTCCACAGAAAAAGTCCAGGACTCAGATTCCACCATGTCACCAATGGTAAACCTCACACTTTTTGAATTTCCACAATATTAGTGACCCTAACCTTTGCCAAGATTCTGCCCTTGTGATCAGGGTCCCTCTCCCATAGGAGAACCTTTCCAATATCAGCAAAAATGGAACTCAGGTCTTTAGTGTGCCAGTGATCTAGAGGTTGCCCAATAAGGATGACCCAACACTCATTGTTAAATTGGGTCCTCCTCCAGTTATCCCCCTCACTTTGCTTGACAAAAGAAACATTGACATCTTGGAATGGGATGGGGCTGGCTGCAATGATCCGCTCCCAATCACTAACATGATGGAACTGAACAGAGGCAACACCAAAGGGATAAGCCTGGATGTCTCGAAAGTCCACACGGGCCTCATTATTGAGTAAATCAAGCAAAACATCACGAATATTTGCAAAAGGAACCTGACTAGGAGGAAGGGGATTAATGGTGGCGATAGCATACTGTTCATGAACCCTTGGCCTGCATGGAACCACCACCCTCTTAACCCTTGTTCTTCCCGCGACCTGCATAATCTGGAAACCCTCAGGCAGAAATGACACATGATCAATCAGAATGTTTGCCATTATCACGGACTTCCCCGACAACGAGCGGTGCAGAGAAGTTGGGGTTTCTACAGGTGAGGGAGTTGAGGAGGCAGAGTTTGCAACCGTTGATTTTTGCAGGGAAATGGAGAAGTCTGAAAAGCAATACTGGTGAAAAGGAAGGAAGGACTATGGCCGTCATGCCACATACTCGTTTTAGAGGAGAACAAACCCAAAAGGAAAAGCCGCCTTTGCTAGGGATGGACAAATGAAAAGTTAGGTGGATTTTCCTCTTTGGTTTGTTCTCCCCGGCAACTAGTATATGGCATGACGGCCCTAGTCCTTCATTCCGTACCCGCGTATACCCAAGCCGCAACTTTCCCTATACCTTAAATTGTGACATAACTCCCTTCCGTACAAACATTGCATACCGTCCGCGGGAGACCCAATTGTTTCACCGGTACCTTGTCCATGACAATCTGGATTTCAGTGGATTTCTCCCATTTAGCGAGTACGAGCAGCCCCGGATAAAAACAACAAACTAAGATCTAAGCCTAACGACTAGGGTAGTGTGGTTGCACGGATAAATTGTCCCAGTAAAGGCGTTGAACATACCTTCTCTTTATCTTGCTCAACCTTCTTCTTCTCCTCTTCATATTTTCTTTGTAAAACATCCACTCAAAAACGATGCCTCTTTTCAAAGGTTTTATTTTGAAAACTTCGTGATAGGGTAAAACCCAAAATAGTTTTTTCATTGAAAACCATAGTTTACAAAGAGATAAGATGCTAAGCATCTTAGCCTCAATCTAAAGGGAGTAAAACAATATGTATAGAACAAGGTGGGTGTCCTGATGCACACCAATATCATAACTTGGAGGGGCCAAGCTATTAGCACAGTATTTCATAAACAAGATATGCAGATAAAAATGCAATGTGTAAAGGAGGTACAAAACAAGTATAAAATACGGTAGGACTAGTATAGGAGTTTAGGAATGGTGCCTTTCCTGTGACCAGCGAGATGTCCCTTGACGGTGTTAGAAAACCAGAGCACCAATAACAACAATAATATAATAACCCGATGCTTCCTTCTTCTGGGCGTCTCACAATTCGCAAATATCGTCGTTATCGAGTATACATGCAAACAAACAGTACCACATTTAATATAATACATACAGGCATCAAACCATTCAACAAGCAAGGATAATCACATGATATACATTAGTAGGGTGTTCGATGATTGATTTGATTAGATTGGTAGAAGATTTGGAGGCATTGGAAAAGATCCTTTTGGATTTATAGTCTAGGAATTATCTAAGAGAGGGGTTTTTGGCCAATGACATTTTCTCTATGATACCATGATATAAAAATGATATCATCATATAGATATTTATAAAATGAAACCAACAAAAGTGGTTTCATTATTTTATTAATTTCGAAAGATTTATAGTGATTTCTAGAGTGAATAAAACTCTAGTTTAAGGAAATAATTCACCTGAATTGTTCTGGAAGTCGAAAAATTATTTCCTTGGGTGATTAAATAGTATTTGACGGACTAATTCACTGAGAGTTGGAATCACCTAAAAAAATTACCAGACTCCCTTGAAAAATTCCCAAATATAGTACTGGATTAAATATATAAAGGATTTTGATGTGGTTCCAAAGACACATGTTAGGTAATTGTTATAACTTTCGGTAAAAAATGTAATCAGCCAATTTGGATTCACAGAAATACTATGGTGAATTTATTGGTAATTAAACTATACACAAAAGTTTTTAAATCACCATAAATCAAGAAGATCTCAATAAATATTGGGCTCATGGGGTATGAAGGATAGAGGTTTGCATGTATACTGGGAGTTGGGAATAGGTCAGTACCGATTTTGGTTTGACCTGTAGAAATCTCTAAAGACATATTTATCCATTTTTTGTTATTTTTTCTATAGGAAATCTAGGAAGCAATTTTAGGTGGGGCCAGGGGGATATGCAAGGTATGACCATTAGTGTGCAGTAAACACATGTTGCATCTGATTTGGGGTTACAAAACTACAGATAGGATTTAATGAGTGTTTTAGGTACTTTCTATAAATTGATTTAATATAATTAATCTATACCTATTTTGAGATAATCAAAGGTATGGCATGTTTGGGAAAACAGGCAGGTATCTAGATAATTTTGCATCTAGGTATTGTCGGTCGCTTTTCATTTTTAAAGAGTTTTAATGTAACTGGCCAAAAACAGGTCTGAAATGAGTTCGTAAAAGGAAAAAGGGAAAACTCCCTGTGGGCTAGGATCTGGGGACGAGTTGGGCCATAGAGCTGCAATCGGCCCAGTCGGGGACGTGCTGCGCGGGAGGCGCAGTTTCAAATGCTCGCAAGCGGGGCCCTCCTAGCAGTGACATGAGGGGGATAAAGGGGTATCATTGAATCTGGGTCGTCTGTGTAAAAAGGATCGGACGGCACCAGTTCATCTTCTTTCTCTAATGTAGGTGCACGCGATGGAAATCCTAGCTAGGGCTCAGGAGGCACGGGGTGCTCACCAGGGGCACAGAGGAGAGGCGGGGAGGGTCCAGGGCGACGCGGCGGGCTGCGACAAGTCCGAAGAGGGGCGGTGACGCAGGGTTTGATGCCAGGACCTTGCTCGCGCGAAGATGGCCGTGGGGCGCTTTCGGGAGCTCGTCAGGACACTTCCTCGGGCACCTGCAAGTAGACAAGAAGGGGCGGGGATGTTAGATCTAATGCCCGGGGTGCACATGCATGTCTAGATGAGAGAGGAGAAGGGTTGGGGCGAGCTACTTGCTTGCATGCAGATGGAAAAACTAAGGAGAAGTTTTCTGTCTCCTGAGTTGCAGAGAGGGATAGGGTCCTTGGGCTTCTGGAGGAGTAGAGTACTGTTGTTGGGAGTGTTCTGGCAGAAGGAGAGGGGATCGGGTGGTTGGAAACGAGCCTGAGCTTGAGAGCTCAAAAATGGCCGAGGTGGGGTAGTTCTTCATCTCCATGGCAAAAGAGGAAGAGGGGATGGGTAGGGGAGAGTGGGGTGGTGCTCTGGAGGTCCGGGAGGGAAATGGGGGAGGAGTTTAGTCCAGGGGTGGCCTCTGGCCTTATAAACTAGAGAAGGATGGTGTATGGAGGAAATGGTCTAGGGAGGAGTTTGAGGAGGGCGATGGCCATCCATTTGGCAGCAGGGGTGGTGGAGAGAGGAGTGTGGGGCCATGCATATGACCAGAAAGTGGATGGGAGGGTTGGTGGCTGCTGTAATTAAATTGGCAGGATTTGAGATTTTTGGTATTCCCTTTGTCTCTATGCTGCCAAGGGGGATATGACAAGAGAGAGGGTGCTGATGTGTTGACCACAACCAGGGGTGGATGTGGTTGCTATGGGAAGTGCTGGACAGGGTTTGATGAGGATTTGAGACAATTTGATAGTGGTTTGGTGTTATCCTCAATCTTTCCATAATTGATGACTATGAAGGAATTCTTGAATTTTGGTCTTTCCAAGATGATATAAGGGTGCTGGTAGAGGGGTAGGGGCAATACATAACCCTAGGAATTGTTTGGGATTTTCCCAATGTTATTAGTCCACTTAAGATCATTTATTCAAAAAGTGCAAAAGCAGAATATAGAAGCTAAAGTGATATCTTTACATTAGACAAGGTTAGTTTTTGATGTGATATGGTCCTAAATACCATATTACGCATTGGAGAATTTTATTAGAATTTATTTATGTAGAAAAGTATTTTTAAGCTATTATTTCTTGTTTCTGCAATTCATGGAAAAGGGAAAAAAGAAATAATAAACAGTCTCAAAAAAATTTATTTTTGATTTTGAGAGATAGGGTATGAGGTAGAGAACTCAAATATACATTGAGTTGGCAAAGTGATATGGAGAAAAACAAACTTGCCTTTGTAGAGAAGGTTTTGAGGATTTAACAAGATGAAATTAAATAGTTTTAGGTTCCAAATAAATATGGGAAATATTTGGCAAATTATCATATCCAAGGTAGAAGAAGTAAACTTGATGTATCCATCATGTCCAACCTTTGGTTTTGAAGAATTGTGGTGAAAAGGGATGGAAACTAGATTTGGGAGAATCTAGGGTTTTGATAATTTTATGCCACCTAAACATGCTGAGATTAGTGAGATTAGAACTCACCTTAGTGCAAGGGATATATGGGTATCTAGAACAAGTTATATAGATTATCATGGAAGCAAGATTTGGGCTTGGTTGGATTTGAGTTGTCTTAGGAGTGATGGCAAACTTTGTTGAAAATAAGGCTGACATAACATAGTTGTCATGATTCCTCATAAACCATGGGGGTTTAAGAAGCACAAAGATCCAATGGAAACAAGTTAATAGTGGATTGATAGAACAAGATTAATATATCATAATAATGCAAAGAGTTGGTCAAGGGGTGGTAGCATATAGATGTGAGCTTCGGCCAAAGTAGGCAAGATGATAAGATTTACAGAAAAGATTATTATCTTGACTTCAAAACCATCATGGATGAGTGGGAACCAGAATGGTTTATCCCAAGGAAAAGGAGGGATTTTTTAGTACTAAAGATGTACTACAATATGGTTCAAGTACATTGTCAAGTATGCACACAGATCAGTGTAGGTGAAGTTCCAAAGATTGAATCTAGTTAAAGATTCCAGACTTAGCCAAATTTGGTAGTTTTGTGCATCTGGACAAGTATGCAAGGGGGATAAATTGAGAGAGGGTGCCAAGGTTTATGCTTCTCATCAAGTGGATGATATTGAAGTATAGATTAGGTAAATAGGATCCATGCTTAGATTGGTTCTTCATTGAGTTGGAAACTATCAGAAGGGATTATCCTTGGATTAATATGATTAGGAGATGAGATGGTCACTTTAGTGGCTGAGGATAAATCTAGATTTTGGATGCTTGGTTTCATATTAATGAGCACAATCATATATTGGGTCCTAAGGGATGATCTACTAGATTAGATCATTCTAGTTCCTAAGCAATCAAGCCATCACACTAGCAGATCAAAGCAATTCATCAGACATCAGATCAAGGCAATTCATCTAGCTAGAAACTCTGTTGCTCCTGAAGCTACCATCAAGTCTAAATTGAGGTAAGAATGGCTATTTTGGAAAGGTTGTGCTTTGAAGTAGGGTAAGGACCTCTTGGTATTTCTACCAAGATTAGGAGGAAAAGGTTTTGGAAAAACCTAGAGATAAGGGTAGTTGAATGCTCTGTCTTGAACAAATAAGGAGATTATATGTAGGTCTCCATAGTTTTGTTAAAAAGGGACTAATAAAGTATTTTGTTTTATCAAAGTCATATTGGCTTAGTTTTGAAATGCCAGAACATTTGAGAATATAAGGATGAGCCAAGACATCTCTTTTGTGAAATAGCTTATGTAAACTAGTGATCAGATAAGGATTATATCACCTAATACACAATCAGTTTCAGGAATACAAGCAAACAGGTAAGCAACCATTTCAACACTTAACAAGAAAAAAGCTTTTGTGCCCCCTAATTTTTGCCTTTTTGACAAAAGAACAGGGTTGCTGAAATTTGGATGTTATAGTTTAGCTATGGCTGATCTTGTTGTGTTGGCATATGCTGGGAGTTGGGAGAAACCTAGGGATTGGTATAGTATTGTGGTTTTGAAGTGGGAGTAGTGACTTGGGTGAATTGTTGGGTGGTTGAAGATGTGGGTTTGGAAGCAGATGTGGTGCTAGTGGTCGGTGTGCGTGGTATGGTATGGTATGTTGGTAGCGGATAAGGGAGTTGTTCTGATGTCAGCTTCCCGAGGTTGGGGGAAATAGCGGCGATGTTGGTGGTTTGTCATTGGGGGGTGTGGGAACCTCCAGAATTGGGGTCATCATGGTGATTGGGCACGGAGGAGGGGTAGAAAATGAGCAAGTTTGGGGTTGGAACGGGGCTTCAGTAGCTACATGATTATCGCCAGGAACAAGAAGAGAGGTATTGGTAGCCATGCTTGACATCAACGCAATAGGTTTAGCGATCTCACCGTGGAGTGCGGAGATTGCTGATGTAGTTTCCGTTTCGTGGCGCGCCAGGAGAAGATTGATGGAGCGTACCTTGTGAGGAACTTACTGTCATGCGTTCGCATCCTCTTGCTCATAATCCATGGAGGTGACTCAACTGGCTCTTCTTGTGGGTTCCCACGACCTTGCATGGGATCTTGTGTCTGATGGCATGACTACGGTGGAGGGAATTTATGGCCAGAAAATAGGATTCCGATAACCTCAAGATGGTTACTTTTGGGGAGGGAGGGAGGGGAGAGTCGATGGCACAACTAACAGCTCGTAGATCGCTATCTCTAATACTACAATGTCAGGACCCCGGGGTCGCTGGCATGATACAATAGGAGGAAGAAGGTGGAGCTTAGGCGCTCAGATCTACATAGACTAAGTAAAATAAATGATAGGGAAAATAATTGGTTTTTTCATTGCTTGATCGTTCCAGCCACCCCACCCGCCTTTTATATCAAAAAGCAGGCTCAAGAAAATTACAATAATGTCCTTAGTTTGGATATGATTACACTTAGAGTATATTAGGGTTACTCCATGCATCTGGATCGTTGAACACTAGGATCGAACAGCAGGAGAGCCTGACATTAGGGACTGGACATGCCTAGAAGGCCCAGCCTGTTGTGCAAATAGAGAGACTCTACCATCGTTCACTTCTATCGTTAGTGACTATGCTGCTACACTCACCGTCGTTGCCTTCATAAGGAACCACGGGAACATGGCGGCAGTAACCACTAGAGAACTGATCGGTTGTGTGGTAACTTCCCCCTCTGGTTCCTTCTACAAGGGTGTGTCGCCTTCTGCTGGAATCTTTTCCACGGGCTTGTCTTCCTCCTCCGGCAAAATCTTTCCTCTGCACGCCCTCCTCAGCGACCTGAACGACCTCCTTGGCGGGGTCAATCTTTTTCTTTTTCTTTGCATCAGGGGCGACCGCTTCACCTTCCGTACCCTTCTGCTTCTTGGAATTCTCGTCTTCTGGGTCACTATGGCTTGCGGGAACCTTTGTGATGGTGGCACTCTTGATTTTCTTTACACCACCCCCGAAGACACGTATCATCATAAAACTCGGCGATTATATGTAAAATAGATGCGAACCTAAGCACTCGTAGTTAACAAAAGAATGTCACCTGGCAACTGGGATGGCGCGTAGACCGATGCTAATTTGAGCCGGCTTGTATAGCTCTGGCCTGAGTGGTCGGGACATCCTTACTACTTCTGTGCTCTCTTATCGACGAGGTTTGGCAAGCGCCGGCGCCACGGAAGTTGGCTTGGACGGGTTCGGGACCCGCTTTGATCTCTCTTCCTCGACAATCTGTAGGTTGTTGTCAGATTCTTCAAGACTGCGGCCGGCCTCCGACTCATGACGCGTGTATTCCGACTCGTCGAGGCTAGCTCCGACTCCTCCTCGGCCTCCTCCACGTGCTCCTCTTCCTAGGAGGCTTCGTACCCTCCTTTTTCGATGAGCTGGAAGGTCAATTATCCAGCGACTAGAAGGTCTGCAAAGCAAAAAGAGAGTGACGGATCGATTAAGAAATAACCCGGAAACAGTATGGCAAAAGGAACGACTGAGAATAGATAAAACTCACCTAGGCGGTCTCTTGTTGGGCCTGAACGGAGTGAGCCCCTCATGAAGATTGGTGAGGGGCACATCCATGATTTTCTTCAGGGCCAGAACATAATCTTCTACGGCCCATTGATCCTGACTCGTCTGAGTGGAATTGGATGGGCCGGTGTATTCATACATCCAGCGGGATCGGGTCACCAGCGGCACTAGCCAACGTCCGAGCCAACAGTTGAAAAGGTTGATCGTCTTCAACCCTTCGTCTTTGAGCTTGGTCATCCGAGAACACATATCCACCACGACCACCTCTGTGCTCGAGGAGGCTTCTTCACTGACAAGCATCGTTGATTACTCCACTCCACGGTGTACGTGGGAATTGCCAACTCTTCGGCTGGAGTGTCCTCTTTGGCCTAGAACCAGAACCTTTTCCACTCGCTAGCTACCTTCTTCGGCGGCATCAGCTTGAAGAATTTGGCACTGGACTTCATCTGAAAGGTGACGCCACCTGCCGCTAGCGAGGGTCCTCCTTTTCCCTTGAGACCAGCCCGGCCGGGGAACAACTCGATCTACAGCGGGAAGTACGGGTGACACCCAAGATAGCACTCGAAGAAGACGATGAAAACTGCCAACTGCGCGATGCTATGCGTCCCCATATCGAAGGGCTTAATTCGGTAGAAATGGAGAAACCTCCTGAAGAAGAAGGAGGTGGGAAATCTGAAACTGTGCTCCAGGTGGCTGATAAAAGAGATGAATTCCCTCGATTGAGGCCTTGGTGTTGGGTTCACAACATAAAAAACAAAAAAATTCCTACGATGGGAACTAGATGCACCAAGATCCATGTATCTAGATACAAGCAACAGGTGGATATACATCCTTAGAATAAATACCCTCGAAGACCAAAAATATTTACGAGTATGAACTCGTTGGTGATGTAGTCGATCTCTTGCCGAACTCAAGATCATGATGAAGTCCAACTGGTCCAACAAGTCCAGCATCCGTTATCGCACACACGTTCAGGTATCCATACAATAACCGAGCCTGAGCTCCAGCGAAGAAGCGGAAACAACAAATCCTTTTAGAAAAAGATACCGGGAATATGTATCTCGCTAATCCGAGACCATGGGGAAATTCTAGAGGGGGAGAGAAATCCTTCGCAAGGAGGTGTGAGATGAGAGGAGGAGAGGGGGCCTTTTATAGGGAGAGGGGGCATCCCAAAGACCATGGCGTGGCAGCCATGGTGGGTTCCCCCACCTCTTCCACATTCATGTGAGTGGAGATCCCACTTTCATAAAAAGCCTCCACTCAAAATTCCACTCACCTCCATTAATTTTCCACCAAATTTAATGCAAGCTCTCATTAAATAAAAGTCTTTTATTTATTTCATTCAGAATTTTGTTTACTATATTCATGAATAAACATTCACATAAAACCCCTTGCAACATTTCAATATCACATGCAGAACCAGTTTCAGCAATTTCACCCGAAACAATTTCGGTTTCCATTGAAATAATTCCAGCGGTTTCATAATCTTTTACTGGCATCTGATTCAAAGGAACTTAGATCTCCGTTACCATAACCTTTGAGGCATGTAAGCTATGAGCATTATGGCTACGTCCAGAACATTTTATGGTGCTATGCAACTCAACACATATAGTTAAGGTTTATTAACCTTATCAAAGTTCTATTGTCCTCCCACTTAACTTTTGTGAAAAAAAAAATTCATAAATTTTGACGTTCTAAGTGACAAACACTTTTGTATTCGGTGTTATGGAGGAATATCAAACAAATTCTTTGGGATAACCTACAAATATGTGTTGATACGACTTTGGTTGTAAACATTTTACTTATGCATAGCATACCAAAATTTAAGAAAGCACAACTTTGGTTTTATCCCAAACCATAACCTTTATGGTGTCATTTCAACGGATCAGGATGGTGCTCTTTTCAGTGTAAAAGCAGTAGCCTATAAATTTTTAATCCTTAAAACATAATAGCATTTTTATAAATGACACCTTTGATCTTACCATGTCAAACAAGGTTCGATTTGATCTCTCTAACATACCATACTCCTATGGTTTATCGGGAAATGCAAATACATGGAACAATTCCTCAAATTTTAGGTGTTTTGCTAAACACGTAACTCAAATATCTTCCTTTACAATCGAACCATAAACTCTTTATTTTCTTGTGATTATGATTTTCTACTTCATCTTGAAAGTTTTTGAATAATTTTCAAATGTTTCATACTTCTTCCTTATTAAGTAAATATATAGATATATTCATCCAAATTTCTGGAGAAAACATATGAAGTTGAAAGATCCACCACACATGGCTACACATAATGGACTATATACATCAACATGCATAATGTCCAATAAGTTAGTCATCGATTCCTCTTTGCCTATGATTGGAGTTTTAATCATCCCGAAGAAAGTCTCATAAGCGTCATTTGATCAAAATTAAAGACTCCAAAAATCCATAAACATGTATTTTCTTCATGTTTTATTTCCAATATCTTCTATATCTAAATAGGAATCACCCACAATTATATTTTTCAGCCTTCACAGCAAGCCACGTCACTTCAATTTTTTCTATTGGCTGTTACTTAACTCCACGTTCTGCTTACACCATGCGCGCATACGTGCCTTTGGTCGCCACAGTTCTAAGGAAAGGAAACGACCGAGTTCAGTGAGCTTTATTTAGTGCATTTTATTCAATATAAACTTACGAGGATACGAACGGCCGAGCATGATTAGGGCAGGCGAGCAACCATTGTCTCTTAATTGTTTTCCAATATATCACTACGACACCATGCATCTCATCATCTGTGCTCTTCTGGCCTCCTCCATCCATAGATCTTCCTCTCCTCAGTTGGCTCTCTGATCATCTTGTTCTGCGTCGCCGTCATCTACTCCTACATGTCCTCTCCGTACAGCAACGGAACTTTGCCATCTCCAACATGGAGATCCACCCCGGCACCGGTAGGAAGTATTGTTTATGCTTAGAAGGGTCGATCTGCGACCAAGGAAGCAAATACCATGCTGTCGGAGTACATGAGCTGTCTACTTTACCAGTTGAGGTCCTGAGCAGTCCGCAAGGCGAGCATGCCAGGAGCTGATTAAATTTTTTTTATAGTCTTAATCATCTTTCGATCTTTCATGCTCGTGGAGGCTGCCGTACCTTTGACTTTGGTTTCTTTGGCACAAGGAGTCCGTCACCAGGAAGCATATGTTCTTCATGTTTTGTTGGTTCGTCGGAAGTCAAGCTTTCTACACGAGACACTTTCTTCGAATCCTTCACCATACTATCATTTGCTGAAGTTACTTGAAAAGCAGCCTGTCTACGGTAAGCATGCTTTTCTTCAGCAAAAGACCGATTATCAAAATAATATTTTGAAGTCATCTTTCATTTTATTACTTTTCTTAGCTGTCACATAATCATATACCCGTGAAGAAATCTTACAACCGGTAGTTTTATTTTCTATTGCAGTCTCTCCCAGTCTCTCATGGATGCTTCTTTGTACTCCCTCTCTTTCAAAATATAAGATGTTTAGCTTTGTAAAGAAAATGTATCTAGACTCATTTTAATGTATAGATTCGGAGTGAACCTATACACTAAAAATAGTCTAGATACATCTTTTTCACCAATCTAAAACATCTTATATTATGAAACGGAAAGAGTAGTAAGAAAGGAAGGGCTCCTTGGGGAAGAAAGGAAGAGGGTGAGTGTGAGACAGACCGACGCATCCAGCATTTTGTTTTGTTAATTATACTCTATTCAATATAATGCTTGTGAATAGTTGTGTAAATGTTGTCAGCGAGATATGTTTGTTCCTTTTGATGCTAAATTTTTTTCCACATGTACAAAAACTAGGTGCAAATAATTTCTACAATCCTTTTCCAATTTTCATTTTATACCAACTTAAATTTCTTATCATTCTAGATTAGAACAATTGTACTCTGTTGCAAGAGAGTTTCAAAAACTAAAAGAAGTTCCTGATATTTTCAGGAACATGCTTTCAAAAAAATTCTGAAGATTCATGAAATCTAAAGGGAGCTCAAATGCACCTTCTGAACTCTGATGATCGTATGGCTTGCTCTGAATCTGGTACAGGAGCAGCGGTTATTTTTTGGTAGAATGATTCAACCAGGTGCTTCGTTCTTCCAATGTTTTAGAAAAGGAAAATAGCAGTCCCATAATTAGTACTCCCTTCGTCCCAAAATAGATGTCTCAAATTTGTCAAAATTTAAATGAATCTAGACACTATTTAGTATATAGATTCATCCAAAATTTGAAAAACCTAAGACATCTATTCTTGGACGGAGGGAGTACCATTTTAGTAACTTTTTGTAACTTTTTTCTCATTTGTGTACTTTGTGTTCAAATAAGAAAACCTATTTATTATTTATTTTTGGCAAGGTAAATTTATAAATAAGTTTTAGTCATCATTTTTAGATCATCGTTATTCACCTGCATGGAAGCATTAAGATGTTCCACAAGTTATAACATATAGTGCATGTAGTAAATCAACTTAACTTGTCAATGCACAACGACAGAAAAGAAAAGCACCGATGAAGAGCTCCGAGGCATTTTAATTAAGATAAATGGTGTGAGGACCAAACCGAATTCGCAGAATAAAAACGGGTGACTTACTATGTCCATGAACCAACGGCAAAGAGACAGCACTCCGCTCTAGCCACTGGGCTACGGTCAAAGACAAATGAGATGATCAATTTTTTCACAGGGGCGTTGCGTCGGACTTATTCTTTTTTCTTATTTGCCATGGTAAACAGATTTTGAGAGTCGTGTTATGCTCATTTCTTGAACAAACCTTTTGCACACTTATTATTGTACCTTCAAGTGATTTTTCATATGTTTTGGTTTTGTTCACAACAAAATTATTTCTAAAACTTCCGCCACAATGCGCGAGGTATTATCTTGTAATTTAAACGGTGATGTCACATAAAAAAGTGATCTTCAATCATTTGTCTTATGATATTTTAGCATTAGTTTTATGGACGTGATTTCTCCAACTAAACTTGTAAAAGTTCATCCATCTTCTATGGAATACGGTAATTATTTGAACAACTATTGTTCTCATAATGCCGGATCAGAATAAGAATTATTTAAACAAATTTTAAAGAAAAGCTTTGATGTCAGCAATAAACACAGTAACACTGTATTTTTTGATGAACATCATCACATATTCTCTTGTTAGTTATTTAGGCCATTGTAGTTCATGAATTGCGTCGTTATATATGACATTTCATACCAACCAATTTGGTATCCAATATCTAAAAACCAAAATTTTTAAGAAGCAAAGAATACAATCATAACATGTATATCATCTATATACCTTAGTTGGACATTTGCCGTCTTTTCTTTTTTGCAAAATATTTTATAGATTCTCTTTCAGAATTTTCTTTTCCTTTTAAAAGAATCTATCAACATCAATAGTGGCGCCATACATATGGCACCTAGTCCAAAGCGTGTATAGTCAAATAATTATACATTTGGACTTGTACTTTCAAGTTGATCACCACCATCAAATGTTTGGCGTTCTTTCAAAAATCCATCCTTTAATAATATTTTAGTGTAGTAAACATTTTACCTACATCTTCTATTCATCCTTATCATGACAACATTCATGATCAAGCGACAATAGCCTATAAGGAAGAATCGCGAGTATAATGGCAGCTCTCAAAACATTTTTAGGAGATTAGGACGTCTAGCGTCTCCAACCTTTACAAATCCTCGTATAATATAAGAACATGTATTTTTCCAAATTATACTCTATCATATTGAAACCTAAACATTGTTTCAGATATCACAATATCTTTCACACATGATAGTTTCTGAAACAATTCTTTCAGCTCCTATATAACCTCGATATTAAAACAATCTTTTGAATATCAAGAATCATGGAGGTAAACATGATACTTTTAGATACTAACGCTCGAATTGTTACTCTTGATTTAATACAAATTATTAAACTTCATGGAGTAAATGGAGTTTGCTAAAATTTTGCAATATGACTTTAAAACTTTAGATTGACACTCAAAACAATATGTTACCAATTTGTAAAGTAACTATCCAGAATTATGTAGTTCTATTATCTCAATTACAACTAAGCATAAGGTGGTGAGCGAATTCCAATGACTACAACAAATTATGCAAATTCACTTTGATTTAATTTATGATAAATTCATTTCGACTAATCCAAATTAGAAATAAACTCCCACTCAAAAAAACATCTCTCGTGTCTTTTTGATGATTACATGAACCAAATCCACTATACCAATTCTGATCATCACGTGAGTCGGTGTAGCTTCAAAGGCGAGCATCCTAAATGGGCATCATATCAACTATATGACTCATGCTTAACCTTTCGGTCCGTGTTCCGAGGCCATGTCTATACATCCTAGACTCATCAAGTAAGAATCTTAGTATTCGCATGTGTAAAACTGTCTTACACCCGAAATATGATCGTGGATTCAAGTACACCTGATCATCACATGATGTCTTGAAGAGACGAAACATAAATGGTGCATACTTAAGGGAGAACACTTTTTTATCTTGATATCTAAATGAGGGATCATCTTATAATGCTACTAAAATGCCAAACAAGCAATATAAGATGCAAACAAACATCATATGCTAAAGTGATATGATATGGTTCTTGCACTTGATCACTATCGTGTGCATCATGGAATGATCTTTATCATTCCTATATGTGTAAGGCAAAGTTCTATGGAACTTACACTTTGTCATATTATAATTTTCAATAGTATCAATCCATACTACAAATTATAACACTACCATATCATAGTACTTGCCTAGAAAAACCAAAAACTAGACGCTTCTAATTTATCTTTTGCATGTTTTACGTGGTTGGGGGCTTTCGGAGATAGAAACGTTCATACCTACAAACATGGAACCACAAAAATGATAATCAAATTATTGGTAACTCGTTGTAAATCATATATTGACTATAGTAGGAGAGACAGACACCTGCGATCCACTTATGCAAAACTAGTTGCATGTCAAGCATTGGACATGTCTCATGTGCGAGGACATGTAAAGTTTATCCAGGCCGCTTCATCCCACTATGCCACCAATATCCAAAATACACATAAGAAGCAATAACATCACCATCAGCGCCCACATACTCATATGTCTACTACCTGTGCAAAGCATCTACGCATAGATCCGGCTCTGATACCAGTGTTGGGTTCGCAGCATAGAAAACAAAAAATTTCCTATGTTCGGAACTATATGCACCAAGATGCATCTATCTAGATACAAGTAACGGGTGGATATACATCCATAGAATACATACCCTCGAAGACCAAAAAGCTTTACGAGTATGAACTCGTTGGTGATGTAGTCGATCTCTTGCCGATCTCAAGATCGTGATGAAGTCCAGCTGGTCCAACAAGTCCAACACCATCAAGTCTAGCACCCGCAAAGAAGTGGTGCATCCGTGATCTCACACACATTTGGGTATCCCGACAACCTCCGATCCCTCGCTCCAGCAACAGATCCTTCCAGAAAAATCCACCGAGTACATGTATCTCATTGATCCGAGACCATGGGGAAATTCTAGAGGGGGAGAGAGATCCTTTGCGAGGGAGGTGTGAGATGAGAGAAGGAGAGGGGGGCCTTTAATAGGGAGAGGGGGGAGGCCCAAAGGCCATGGTGTGGCAGCCGTGGTGGGTTCCCCCACCTCTTCCATATTCATGCGGGTGGAGCTCCCACTTCCATAAAAAGCCTCCACTCAAAATTCCACTACCTCGATTAAATTTCCACCAAATTTAATGCAAGCTCTCATTAAATAAAACTCTTTTATTTATTTTTTTCAAAAAAAAATTAATTACATTAATTAACAAAAATTCACATAAAACCCCTTTCAACATTTCATTATCACATGTAGAACCAGTTTCAGCAATTTCACCCGAAACAATTCCGGTTTCCATTGAAATAATTCTAGCGCTTTCATAATATTTTCCTAGAATCTTATTTGCTCAAATGGTGTCGTATCCCTTAAGTGTGTCACCCTAAGGTTCGCGAATAATGCAGACATGATCGAGACTCCTCTCCGATCAATGATCAGGAGCGCGACCTAGAGATCCGGACTGACACCCACACATTCAAGGACGACTTCTGTGATCGTGAGAACCTTTTACGGATGTAACTTAATCCCTTTGTCTCGTGTTATATTACATGTCCGAGATTCGATCATCGGTATTTCCATACCTAATTTGATATCTTTACCGACATGACTCTTTTCTCATTCCCGTGATATAACATTCTAGTGGTCACATCAATTGCTTGCAAGCTAACTAATGTGATATCACCGACAGAGCCTAGAGTATATCTATCTATCATCGGGATGGAGAAATTCCACTCTTGATCCATGAGCCTCTACATAACACCTTCGTAGCAGTAAACCTTCCTTTATAGTCACTATGTCACGGTGTGACGTTTGATGTTATCAACATACTCTTCCAGTGTTGGTGATTGGCATGATCTCATGGTCTAAGGACTAGGATTACTTCGTATGATGTTATAGCAATATAAACACAATGACTTTGATTGTAATGCTATAATTTGGATGAATGTTCATCACATTATTTCAAAAATGTTGTGACCTTGTTATTAACAACATCCAATGTTTGTGATCAGGAAAACTTTGATCATCTTGTTAATTAACGTGATAGTTTATAAGAGAGGCATAACTAGGAACCTTCTATTTGTTTATTAAACACATATGTATTAACGTTTCCAAATTAATACAATCATAGCATGCAAAATAAACATTTATCATAAACAAGGAATAAGATAATAACCACTTTAGTATTTCCTCTCGGGCATATTCTCTTCACTGGGTTCGCTCTCGGCCGCTGGCGGAGCTCGCCAGTTCCCCATTGCCCAGGATTCTTGCATCCTGGAAAGATTGCACCAGGGCGGTGGTACACTTGGATTTGGTCCATGCGGGTGCCATATGTGCAAGCTCGTATGATCTGACAAATAGGATCAGAAGCAGGCGCGGGCAGAGAAAGAAAGGAAGAATGAGGGGGGTAGGTGAGATCTGGGTGTCTCTCTGCTGGTGTCCTTATATATAGGAATCACCCAGCAATCGTAGGATTAGAAGGTGGTTCACGGTAATTCCGCCAAAGTTACCGTTAAAATTTAACTAACGGCTAATTCGACCACACCAACGGTCCAACTTCGATCAAATTGGTCACTCGCTTAGTCCACTCGCTCATTCCAATCATCTGAGTTAGGGGGCTCGAAGATTAATGACTCGCCAAAACTATGGTTGAAGTTCAAAGGCTTCTCCCTTCATTGGAGGATTTTTTAACTGATTCGAATGGGCGTCCATTCGGACTCGCTTACTCTGACTACCAAGTTGACTCCTACGACAACCCCTGACAGTCTCGAGGACTAGTGATGGGGATATGCTAATCGGGGTCTCCGGAGGCTAGATTCGACTGGCCCGGGATGGCGATGAGTGTGCCGGCAATGACGGCGACTAGAAAGAAAGCTTCAATAAAGACCGACGACTGGACACAGAAATCCCAAGACAGTAGCTAGGCACAAATGGATTAGGTCAAAGCCTCTGAAACCTTTACTGAATCAGTTGTAATCCTGTAAACCTGTAACATCCTAGCATAAGATTTTAGAATTAAGGTGAACCTAGATGTGTGCATTGCATTCATGCATAGAAAATGCGAATAATTTTCAAGCTTTTGAACAAAACTTGTCAAAGTGATTGAAGCTTCTCTTAACTTGATGGAATTGAAGTAGATCATCAAGTTGACTGCGATAAGTTTCAATATGACCTTTGTTAAAACCTTGTTTTGGGTAAAGGATATTTGATCTAAGGGTAGATCAAATGTAATGAAAGTTAAACCCTAATACATTATTTAATGATTTATATTTGATCCTTAAGTAGTCATATCCCAATATTCATTACACAACCCATGAATACCAAGTTATAAATATAACTTAAGTAATAAGAATGTAACAACTAAATCTTGATCTATCTTAATCTCATCTACTTATTCCATGTGTATCATGGTAATACCTGACCTTAACCCTTTAGTGAGATTAAGTAGCAAGGAAATCAAGTCAAGATCATTCACCATATAGCTTTCTTCCCATATAAATTCTTATCATCTCTATTGAATCTTATTCTAATATCTATTGTTCATCAATGTTGAGTAATCAACTATTGATTCACCAATTTTTAACCTAACAATTCTTGACCTAGCAACTCTTGTACTATCATAGCATTCACTTAAGTCCTTTAGTGAAAGAAGTAAGAAGAGGTAGGTGGTAATGCTAGATTTAAATATCATCTATAGGATGGGAGTGTTGGAAGAGAATAAAATCAAAGTGATAATTGATGGAGTTAACTCACTCCTGGAATGATAGGAGAGTTATTTGGAATATATAATTATATGGTAATAAAGAAGATTACAAGAATGAATTCTGAAGAAAGTTACCAGGAGTAATCCTATTGGATCAAGTAGGTATAGTCAATGAATAATATCTATTCATCCAATAGAGAGAAACAGAAGATAATTATAATACAGCTGTAATGTTGTATGGATGAAAGCCTTGATTAGCCAACTGGAAACCTAAACCATAAAGGATCAAAGGATTATAATGATCATGCTTTAGTCACCAAGATTGAATGCTTATATCATGTATAAGTGACATTGGTGGATATAACAGGATTGAACCCTAGTATAGATATGTTAATCTAGGATAGCCATGACAAGTCACCATGATAGGATGTGAAGTTTGAATATACGACTGGAGTTAAGTAGATATAAGATAGTATGACTAATATGAATCTAGAGTACATAAAGTTATTCAAGTAGTATTATTCCTCTTAAAGGATAGTAAGCTTTTGAGGAGAGTAGAATTTGATATATGAATCTATTAGAGTAATGTTGGTGATGGATGATAAAGGAAGTGTATAAATGGAGTTAGAAGCAATTACTTAATGGATTAGAGGTTATCATTATCAGAGTAGTTTGATATAACCAAGTATAGATATGAAAAGATTATGAAAAGCTTTAGTGACAAGCTCATTGGATTTACAAATGGATTTAGAAGAAGAAGTTATTAGTAAAATTTTAAGTAGTAAAGCTCATCATGTGAACACATGATGATAGATGTTAAGAAGTAATATATCTAGGAAATGAATTCCTCAAGTAAGAATTGTGAAGTATGAAAGATAAGAATTCTTGGTAAACCCTAAACCCTAAATCTAGAACCAAACATAATATCCATTTTCTATGATTGATCTATCATGTAATTTCCATAATGCGGTATAGGAATATTTTCCTATAGGAAATCAATCTAGAACCAAACATAATATCCATTTTCTATGATTGATCTATCATCTAATTTCCACAATGCTGTATAGGAATATTTTCCTATAGAAAATCACTTAAGCACATCTTTGTCATTTCCAATTGTCATAACCAAATGTGTTTAGGAGTTATCTTTGTCAATTTTTTCCATAAGACATTTCAGAAAGTAACTTTCTGTTTTAAAGTGTGATATCATTAAACATCACCAACATAAAGACAATATGTTTGGCCATTAATCTTTATTCACATCAACAAAAGAATATAAGTATATTAAGTACCCTAAACCCTAGGGTAAGCATTTACAATTCAAACCCTCACTCCTATGTTAGTTATAATAAAATATATACCTTGATATCACTTAAATTTATGGGAATAATATTGAGTATATTAATTCCTTAGAACTTTATATATATAATAAAAACAATGAAAGATCACCATATAAAAATTCCTTTAACAATATAAGTTAATGAGAATCAAATCCCATGAGTTAAAGTAATGCAGTCTTTAATAAGTTTATAGAAATTAGATCAATTAAAATTCATATCAAAATCCCTTACAAATAATAATAGGAAAAGTATATATATAAAGAAAATAAAGAAACTATAACACTATATAATAAAAACTCACAAAATGACTTTAAATACCATTTATTGTTGCTGCAAGTAAATAGCAAAGAAAATTCGAAACAAATGTTTACATAAAAAAGATAGAAAAGAAAACATAAAATAGAAAATTTTAAATGGAAAAGAAAAACGAAGCAACATCTGGCCTACGGCCCATTTTTCCTCTTCCCTATCTGCTACTCATGCGCAGCTCTCCGCAATGAAGCCATAACCCAACTGGCCCAATCGCAGCCTAGTATTGGCCCATACCCCTTCAGGGATTTTGTTCGTCGTCTTCCTCCTGGAGACGTCGACCTCCTGGCGAAGAAGCTCGCTGGCGGCCACCGCGCGGTCCGGTCGCACCAAGATTCACGCCACCGCTCCTGGTCATCTACAAGTAGCCCTGGACGCCGATGAGAAACCCTAGCACGCCACTCCACTTCTCTTTCTTCCTCTCTCGCATGAACACCGAACCCTAGCTCACTGGAGATCACCTTCCACACCATCTGCAGCCACCCCTCGATCCGCGGTAGTGACCATCAGATGTGTCGTGCTGTTTTTCGTCATTTGCCCTACTCACGGAAGCCCGGGAGCCCACTATCAAGCCAATCGATACCTTATCTCCACCGACAGTCACCGCCGTTCATCGTCAATCGCCGCCACCACAGACTTCCTCCGACCTCGCCGTCGCCACCAACCGCACCAGGGTGAGTCCACCGTCTTCATAGACCATCTCTCTTGCTCTCTTGTGCCCTAGTTGCTTCCCGCCGCACTAGCCCGCAAGATCCTCCGTCGGCCACCGTCGTACAATGTGCTCCGGTGACCAAAAATTATCAACGCTGCCACTATTAGGATCCTCGTCGTGCCCTCTTTCCAACAAGCCCAGCCTCGGCCGCACGCAAGCACACAATCAGCCGATCGAGCTTCGATCTGCGAGGATCAACATCGTGTGATGTACGAAGACATCATCCCATGCCTAGTCAGCCAGTTTGAACAAGTCCTTGCTTATGTGGTGTATGATGTGGCAGCGACCCCACCATTTAGTGACTAGGGCTAGGGTATGTTTAGGAAATAAATAAATAATATAAATTCAAATCTAATAATTGCCGAAATTAAATAGTCATTAAAACTTGTTAAATTAATAACTTTTGTTTCATAATTCAGAAAAATATATGTAATATATGAAAATGTTTAGAAAAATAAAATATATAACTTAAAACTATTATGAAAAATTATTATGATAGTTATTTAAATAAATATTATTTAATAAAGATTTTATAAGTAATAAAACTTTGATAATTCATAATTAAATTTATGTAAATGCTAAAATATAAATAATATACCAAAAATCTTTGAAAAATAAGAACTATAATTTAAAACTATAATCATGCATTATTATTTCACTTAATTCAATATCTATTATTTATTAAGTGTTTATAAAATAGTAAAACTAATAAAAATCATATCTTATTATTTATAAATCATAAAAATAAATCTAATATACCAAAATGATCACAAAAATAATATTTACATGTTAAAAATATAACATTCCACGTTTAAAGTAAGTAAAAATCTAATACCCTAATAAATTGAATTTAAATCCAAATTCCTTAATTAATAATTCATATAAGGGTAAATAAAATTTGCTAATATTCTAAAATTAACCAATTAAAGTCTAATAAATAATATTAGTCTTAAATATTGATAATATGAAGTCAAAAAGGTTCAACACATTTCAAATAAAATCTTATTGAATCATCATACAACCATAGGTGTAGAGTATTTTCTAAAAACATCTCTATCAAATATAAAATTTTCAAAAATAATTTGTGACTAAATAAAACCTTTTCCCTTACTTCGACCACAAGTTTATAAACAAATCAAATCACTTTAGTGAATCCATAAGTAGTTAAGTAATTTTACTTCCTTGATTACATATCATAACCACACCTTTATAAAGAGATAAAAGTTTCTATCCCATTATAAAATTAAGAAACTATTACTCAAATAGAAGTAATACCATTTTTAAGTAACTTAAAGGAAATATTATGAAATGAACAAAGTACCATTACCATAATTTTTGTATCTTAAAGTCCATCTATGTATTTAAAGTTAAGTTTAATCTACAAGACTTTAAATATAATGATAAAAACTTTATTATGTGTTTTATAGTCTACTTTGGTCTGTTTCAAGTTAAGACCTAGTGCATCTCAATACCAAACTAACCAAGTTAAAAACCAAGATAGATAAGTCTCAAATACTAATGATATCATTATTCAAAGGAAGTAATTCGTTATTACTTAAGTACTATACCTAGTAAGAACACCTAATAGTATTAACTTAAAGTTCAAATACTTCTGCTTAGCTAAGTAAGATTTTCTTCAAAAGTTATTCGTTTTGCCACTTCAGTCAGTAGATGGAAATTAATCGTACTCACGTTACTTTATACTTTACTTGTATACTTAGAATTGTTAACACTTAAGTTACTTATAAATGTCAATACTTGTAAAGAAAGATTTGGAGATAAGGAAATTCTTATATAAGTAGAGCATTCCACATTCGTGTATCTTATTGTTGTATACCATTATCATTACATGTTGTTTCACACACACTCACAAGCCTTAATAAGAAGCACAAGTATGAAACTTATCTAAAAGGACAACACATTCTAAAGAAACCATTTTCAGTTTCCAAACCCTAGATCAACGTTATCCCCGGGATTCGAGTTTACGAAATTACATTACATTACTTATGCATAATAGCATCTTGCTTCTTTAAACATTAATCCTTACCGTACCAATGATGCTGATTTCAGATATAGGATCTTATATTGTCTTGAAGAGCGTGAGTGCATAATCTTGCAATCACAAAAGGCAAGTTCACACTTGCTCATGTCCTTTGATTATTTTTTGTAAAGTATCTTGCAAATCCAGTGTTGTCATCACCTGCATTTGAAAAAGGGTCAGAAAACACTAATTTCATAATAATATGATTATAGGTTGTTTACCATGAGGTAATAACCTACTATGAATGTTCCGATGGTAAAGGAACATATTATCTAGGACATAACAACCAATATCGCCAGTGATTCTTGTGCCGTATATTACGCGTTAACCATGAGATTTGGAATGGGACGGAGAAGTTAGCTATATCCTTTCCCTCTCGTATGGAGGCAAGACGACCTTAACGTGATGTTGTGATTCCTTGTGCAGATCCAGCATATGGGTGGGCACCCTTACGCCCCACACTTTTGGTGTTTAGATTATCTATGAATGGTGTTTAGTGGTATAGTCCATTTAATATGGTCCTTGCCAGGGCATCACCAGGTCATAGAGTTTTCGAGAAATCATCAGGGTTTTAGCCTGCCCGAAAGGGGGCTTAACGGAGGTGAGCCGGCCCCGAAGGATCGTGCAGACATATGGGGTCACGGAGATGGCAGTGATTGGCTTGGATCTTATACTAGGACCTATACGAAGGAAGTATGGACAAGGTCATGACTTGGTTGTGCAACAAGGCTAAGGTCTCTCATGGGTAAATTAACGCACCTCTGTAGAGTGTAAGAACTGTAACTTGTTACTCCCTGTTTTGGGAAGGAGCTGCGAACGCGGCGGGAAAGGAACTCCATGAAAGTTCTGGTAAACCCGTGAAGGCTGACAGACATAGCTTTTCAGAATAAAAGCAACCTTTAAAGAAATGTTTATAAAAACCTGCATTGCCTACAACCTACGGTCTGTGGCTATAGACATAGTGCATCATACACTCCTTTCCTAGTGAACTTGCTGAGTACGCTTGTACTCAACGTATATTCTTAACCCGTGCTAGATTCTGAAGCCAGTAAGACAACATCTACATCAAGTTATTCTCCAGGAATCATTATCAAAAGCTAACTCTTCAATGAAGTTAAGGAAGTCAACATATACATCAACTCAAGTGAAGACGAAGTTACTGATTAGATAGGAATATAATCTCTAGCCATAGAACCTATTTCTGTAGCGTATTGCAATAGCAGCAATGCCAGACCACTAGTTAGAATTCTAGTCTTAATAGTATGATAGTTTTTGAGTTGTTTATTCCTGATTCTTCTTTGTAAGTTCTTTCTCTCTCTTTAACTTAGAATGTTCTTTGGATCTTGTGTACAAAGTGAGTTGTAACCTTAGCCATGTCTTGGACCCACTGTGTTTCTGTTGTACCACTCTGAGGGATGTAATACTAATGAACAGGGTTTCATCGGGGTTATGTCTATGACTATAGTATACTACATCATGAAGTGGTATGCTAGGTCACCGCAAAACCCTAGCGAGGTAGCCCTATACAAACCTCCCTATGGTCCTCATCATACTCACGAGCTATTAGCTAGACCATCCTTGCGACTTGTTGCCCATACGCCGAGTTCGCCCACCTTGTAATCCCACTCGCCATTAATACAATCAAGCAGGAAGTACATCTTTACCCTACGGGGGGGGGGGGCTGGGTAAACTCTTGTTTTTGCCCTCAATCTCGATCCTCAGATGGCGACTCGCTCTTGCCCTGTTTTGACTAAATCGCTACCCCTGGTAGGACTGTCGTGGCCATTCCCACGACAAATATATGTTGATCAAGGGAGTTATCAGGAGACTCAAGAGTACTACCCGGATCCCGATTATTATTCTACTGAGCTATAAGGCAAGCATTTCCCCATTCTTTCACTACATATAGTACATCTATCTTATTATTGCATCATAAGTCATGTTCCGAATTAAATTGGAATCCCAAGTACTACATAGCCTTTACTTTTCAACACCACTAAAGCTTGTATCCTCAACCCTATCATCTATTACTACATGAGTTGTTTGAGACATGCGAGTCATAGAACTGTATGAATAACGAGGTACCTAATCAATTGAATTGTATAGTAATGGGGTAACTAAGGAAAGAGACACCGGTGGGCAATATCTATTATTTTGTTTTTATCCGCTCACTTGTGTCCCGTAGGACCCGAGTCCTTGATTCTTATTCCTTAACTATCGCACTATCTGCATGTGGACCATGAATACCCTTAGCCTGAGCTTGATTCACATCTTATTTCTTGGGGCCACAATTAGTTTGGGGATTTACTACTATCCTGAACTTGTGCCATAATTTACTACTTTATTTACTACTGTTGCTCGTGGAGAGCGTTTATTACTGTACTACTTTAAAATCCCACACAACTTTTACGTTGTTTCAACAAGCCCAGTCACACTTTTGATTTCCTAGTCTTTCTTAGCCGTCGTAGCAAACCCCTTTGTCCGTCTCAAAGCCCAGCCGACGTCGTAGCGGTTAGCTTAGGGGGGTGGACCCCTGAAATCATTTTTGAATCTTGTGAATGCTTTGTTGTGATGCCTCGTTTCTTTTTATTTGGTTCTTCCTAGGGTTGATCGTGCGTCTGTTGCTATTTGTGCACACTTGCAGGGTAAATCTTTGTAAGAGACATGTCCGTGGTTATGGCCTACTTGAAGCATAGTTTCTCGATCATAGACAACTATAACTAAAGTATCGTGTTTAACTTGACAACATGACTAGTAATCAGTGTGAGCTTCATGGAATGATTAAGAAAGATGTCAAGAGATGGGATGTTCTTCCTCCTTCTCATTCGGTAAGAGAGAAGGAGGATGAGCGATATTAACTTATATTGATTATATAACTGTTGGGCACTTAACTATTGTTTACTAAATGAACAACCCTCTATATCTAGTTAGGCAGATGTTGTAGAGTGTCTCTATATAACTGTTTAGATGTTTATGTTTCACTGCAACTGCGTTACCCTTAGGTCATCCGTTTAGATGCATAAAGACTTGCTGAGTGCCCTTAGGGTCTCACACCATAAATATTGTTCAGACTTTCATGGATATCCACATGGAGGTTACTATGTCGATGATGCCAATGATGGAGGTAACTACCCCCTTGCGTAGAGATTCCAGGGATGGAGATCTCGGAGATTTGTGGGCAGGAATGTGCTTTATTCATGGGCATATTATTCCAATTTGACTCTTAATCTGTACTCGGATCTTTTTTCTACTTCCACTTGATGTTTTGATGTGTGATGTATGAGGATGTATCCTAAACTATTATATCTATCTAGGTATTTGGATCCTGTCGTATGGCGATACAATATTTCTATTTATTTTAGATGGAATGGCTCTGATGTACTCTTGTATGTTGATAGCATACATACTCATTTGTGTATATTAGACTCGCAGACCGGTGGGCTATGTTTATCGCACATGAAGCTATAACCATGGAAGTGGGTGGGGTGGTTGGTCAGTATCGTGCCATGCCAATACCCCAGGCCTTCTTGTGGGTGGTTGTGTAGACCCCATAGTAGTACATCCTTTCCACTTTTGGGGATATACCGGCTTGTGTTTGGAGCATAGGGTCGGGCTATTACATCTGGTATTAGAACCATTCCGCCCTTTAGGGTCTCAACGAAGGTGGTCATTTTCAGTCTAAAAATATTTTGGTAGCTATATATTGAAGGGAATATTCCCTGAGAGGCAATAATAAAGTTGTTATTATGTATATTCCAAATATATGATAGATGTTTATTTTTGTCAGGGGGATAACCCCCGGTAGGGTCACGAGAGGTGAAACATAGCACAACTTGGTTGGTTCCGAGTAAAGAAAGAACCAGGACAGGTAAGAACGGCCGGGTAAGAGAAGCATGAGCGGTCGACATCTAAACTATGTCGGCCCGCATAAGACAAAGTTGTAATTCTTCCAGGACCCGACGATCCGGGTCTACTGAGGAAGGGCCGAGTCAAGTAGGACGCGTGGCACCTATCCGAGTAAGGTTAAAGAGGGACCATGGTAAAGCATGGTCAAAAGAGAAGGGCGACGCCGGGTGACACAAAAGGACCCGGGTGACGCCAAAAGCATACGCTGACGTACAAAGTAACAGCATGACGCCAAAAGGAACAGGAAGCAGCGTACCAGAAGACCGTTAGCTGTCAAGCTTTATGGACCGGGCCATTGGGCTTAGGGCAAGCCCATGAGCCGGCCCACATTATAAGGACCAAGATCCAAACAGTAAACCCTAGAACCCAAAGGGGTATAAGCTAGCTAGCACTGCCTTTATAAGGAAGGGCATAGCTGTAGTAGAAGGACGTTGGACCAAGGAGGGAACTAGTGCACTCAACCCTAGTTCATACAGCTCAAGGAGCACTTGTAATCTTGGCGTATCAATCAAATCACTAAGTCTGGAGAGTTCTTCTTGTTCTTCGTGCATGGCTCGACCGTGCACTCCCTCCCCGGTGAGCACAAGTACCCATTTGTCCCCCAACTTAAGCCTACCCATGGCATCTGCCGTGCCACCACCACGACAGTTGGCGCCCATCGTGGGGCAGAAGCAGGTGCTTGATGGAGTCTTCATCCGGACGAGCAACATCATCGCCAAGACCGGTGAGCGCGTCTACTCCGGCCTCATCCAGAGGTTTGGAGCGCTCAACTTCGTCAGCAACAACGCGGGAAGCTTTGAGACCAGGCCGTTCCCTAGGGGCGGTCGCTTCTTCAAGTTCGGCGAGCACCAGGTCTACATTGCAGTGCGTGTGGACCTAGTGTGGAGCGCGCATATCCAGAGCGCGTCGTCCTGGCGTCGGATCCGCCAGCGATTCCTATTGCTGCGAAGCTTCACCAACTCGTCTCCATGGAGGTAATGATGACAGCCCCGAACCCCGCGGCTCCGCTGATAGTGCCAGTAGTGAATGAGAATGTTGAGGGAGGAAATCAGGAGGAAACACCAAGGGTTGCAAGAATAGCAAAGGCACCACTGGAGAAACCAGAAAACATAGCTAGGAGTAAAAGGGCTAAGGAGCTGCAGGAAGTGATAGACAAATTGGCAGAGCCAGTAGCACAGGCAACTGACCCGGCACGTGTGCAAGCCGAGTTGGAGGAGGCTAGGAGAAAAGTTTTGGAGAAAGCCAAGGAATTGGCGCAGTTACAGCAGGATGTGGATATCACAATCCGAGAGCTCAACTCGGCAAATCGAGTCAAGGGCACAAAGACCCGGCTTGATGCGACTAGATTGAGAGGAAGAAACCTCAAAGAAGAGCTGGCAGATGCAACGTCAAAAATAACGCCAGAGAACAACAACGAAATAGCTATGCGGCCAACATATAACACAGCAACAACTAATCTGCGAGCAGCAGAAGCAGCAATGGCAGAGTTACCCCGTTTGGAGGGAGAAGCAAAGAAAAGACAACAAGAACGAGTAAATGAACTAGTAAGAGCAGCTAGCATGCTGAATGAAGCGTATTACAGAGCAAATCCAGGTATAGCAGGAAGGTCACAACTGGTTCACTCGGCGACTCCTGTCCCGGCAAGATCAGCAGGGCATACGGCATCCTCACCCGGAGCGGCGCCTAGACCGAGAAAAGAAAAAAGTGTGGATTCTGGAAGGAACAAGCAGATGGTCACCTATGATCCGGCGATGGCTCAAGGAAACCCGACACATGCAAAGGGGGCGAGACGGAATAACGCCCAAGGAAACGAAAACCAAGAGAATGCAGGCCGAGAAAGGCAAGAAGGGCAAAGAAATGACAACGGGGGGCAAAATTTTGCGCCTCGAGCTAGGCGTGGAACTCACTCGGAAGGAGGAGGAAATCCAGCGCCAAATAATGCACCAACTCAACCCGAAAGAAGACAGCAAAGCGCGGGAAAGGCAGCTCACTAGCCTGCTGACCCGAATGCAAATAAGTACAATGATGGTTACTCGGCTATGGTGAATGACGGATATGAAATGCCGGATCACGCATATCAAGCAATGGGAGCTAGACTCGGAGGCAGGAACCTTTAGCCGGATGATGCAAGGTTGAAGCTTGACCGAACAAAGATGGAAGAGCTGATTGAATCGCAAGGTCCGCAGGGCCCACCATGCTTTGGCCCAAGGAGCATGAAGGAGCCACTAGTACCAAATATCCAGCTGGCCAGAGGGACAAAAACGGATGGAAGTACAAAGCTAGAGGATTGGCTCATAGATTATGGAACTGTTGTGAAGATCGCTCAGGGAAATTTGAGATGAGCAGTACGATATGTACCACAAATGCTGGAAGGACCATCTCGGGTATGGTTGAATAATTTGCCACCCGGAAGCACTAACAGCTGGACAGATTTTCAAGACACTTTTGTGAGCAATTTCACGAGCACTCACAAGAGGCCGAATCGCCCACAACAACTGGCGATGTGTAAGCAAAGACTGAATGAGACAGACAGGGAATTCCTCACAAGGTGGTGCACGATGTGCAACTCTTGTGAATGGGTAATCGAGTCACAGGCAATCGCTTGGTTTGCACAAGGATGCAGACATGGAAGCGTGCTCTGGCAAAGGTTACAGAGAGATATGCCGGCAAGTCTGGCAGAAACGATAAGCTGATTCTTATGCGTTAGGAGATTCGACTCAGCCGTTGCTTATGTGGGCAGACGGGATGACTGAGACTCAGATCTATGACGCTGTCAGGTTGCAAAGGCGCCAGGAAAGATCCGAATACAAAAGCAAGATAAGAGACGAAAGGCCAGACTACAGATATGGTTCGACTCAGGTTGCGGCCGTCAGTCAGGATCATCCATATGCTGGGAGTAGCCAACGTCAAAGTAAAAGTGGACAACAACAGTGGATGCCAAAGAATGATGGTAAAAAGCCATACGAACAGAGGAAGCAATATCAGGACCGACAGAAATATACCTATGAGATGATGCTGGACTAGCCGTGTAAGTTTCACACGCCTAGTCCGAGTAAACTGGCCAATCACACAACAAGACAATGCACTTGGTTCCATAAAGGAGATAGAGTGGATTCGCCGAATAAGCAGCTTCCACCCCCTCCCCTCCACCACTTACAGGAGGAAATGCTCAGACAGTGGGAATAGATAACAAATACGAAAACAGGCAGCCAAGGTATCACAATCAAGAAAGAAGAGAAACTGTGCGCCAGGTGCACAATCCAAGAGGTGACGACGCTCATGTCGGCCACGGAACTAGAAATGAATATAGAGAACATCACCAGAGCTATGTTGTCTTTGTCAAAGAGTCGAATAACAAAAAGAGCCAGCAACGACGGATGATTGATGTGAATGCCACAATGCCAGCAATTCCCAAGTACATGCATTGGTCTAAGCAAGAAATAACTTGGGAGTATAAAAGATCACCCAAAGATCATGCCAACCCCAGGAGGATATGCTCTAGTTTTGGATCCAACGTTCATCGGCCCAGATATCAATGTCAAGTTTTCAAAAGTGTTGATTGATGATGGCAGTAGAATCAACATCATGTACAAGGATACTATGCTCAAGTTAGGCATTACCATGAACATGCTGGAGCCGACTAAGACCACTTTCCACGGTATTGTGCCGGGATTGTCCTGTGAGACAATTGGCAAGATCTGGGTCGACGTCTTATTCGGCAACAGAGAGAACTGTCGCACTGAGGCTATAGAGTTCGAGGTAGTGGATTTGGTCAGCTCATATCACGCCTTACTCGGCAAGCCGGATATGGCAAGATTCATGGCTACTACCCACATTGCCTACCTAAAGATGAAGCTGCTAGGCCCATGTGGGGTGATTACAGTTGAAGGGGATTACAAAAGATCCATTGCTTGTGCCTCATCCGGATCTTCACTAGCAGAGTCACTCGTCATAGCACAAGAAAAGAATCAAATGTTGGAGGTGGCAGCATTGGGCAAACCAGAACAAATGTCCATGCCGGCACTCACCAACCCGCATGGCAATGTGTCATTTCAAGCTACCAAAGAAACCAAGAAGGTGCAGGTGGATGAGACTTTCCCAGAGCGCACGGTTACCATTGGGGCTGGCCTCACAGACAAATAGGAAAGCGAGCTCACCAGATTCCTCCGTGAGAATCGGGATATCTTTGCATGGTCCACTCAAGATCTGCAAGGAGTTCCGAGGGAGCTGGCTGAGCATTCTCTTCATGTAATACCAGAAGCCAAGCCGGTGAAGCAACCCTTCCGTCGATTCGCCGAAGATAGGAGGAAAGTAATAGTTTTTCCGAGATTGCCAGACTTTTAGCTGCTGGATTCATCATGGAAGTACTGCACCTGGATTGGTTATCAAATCCAGTCTTGGTCGAGAAGAAAAAAGATGACCCGAACGTGGCAGTGGTATGGCGCATGTGTAATGATTACACGAACCTCAATAAGGCGTGTCCAAAAGATCCATTTCCCCTGCCACGGATCAATCAAGTAATATATTCTAATTTTGGGTGTGAGTTGTTGTCGTTTGTGGATGATCAAATAAAGACAGCTTTTATCACCCCGTACGGGGCTTATTCCTATCGTACCATGCCATTTGGGTTGGCAGGTGCAACATATCAAAGATGCATGCAAAAATGCTTACAAGATCAATTGGAAAAAAACGTTCAAGTATACGTCGATGACGTGGTAATAAAAACCAAACAAAGTCATACTCTAATTGAGGACTTGCGTTAAACATTCGCGAACTTGAGAAGATTTGGATGAAGCTTAACCTGGAAAAATGCACATTTGGTGTCCCGGCTGGCAAGTTACTCGGATTCCTTGTATCCAGCCAAGGAATTGAAGCTAACTCGACAAAGATCAGGGCCATCGAAAGACTGGAATTTTACTGGATGCCTGGCCTCGTTGAGCAGGTTTGTTAGTCGGCTAGGGGAAAAAGCCCTACCATTATATCAACTGATGAAGAAATCAGACAAATTCACGTGGACACAGCAAGATGATAGCGCTTTCCATGAATTAAAGAAAATGTGGGCAACAACACCAATATTAGCATCACCACTATCCAAAGAGTCAATGTTGCTCTATGTCGCCGCAACCAACAGGGTTGTAAGTGCAATAATAGCGGTTGGACGTGAAGAAGGGGGAAAATCAGTCCAAAGGTCAGTCTATTACTTGAGCGAACTGCTCTCTGTCTCGAAACAAAATTAACCGCATTATTAGAAGATGACATATGGGGTATATATGGCAGCAAAGAAACTGAAACATTATTTTCAAGGACACCCAATCGGGTAATATGCGAGGCACCTATCTCGGATATATTGGGCAGCAAAGATGCCAGTGGCCGATTCGCAAAATGGGCCATAGAACTGGCAACATATACTCCACAATATGATAGGCGAGATGCAATAAAGTCTAAGGCTGTTGCAGATTTCTTTATAGACTGGATGGAAATGCAGTATGAACCACCACTGCCAGATCCGAATTATTGGAAAATGCATTTTGACGGGTCCAAGACGAAAATTGGTCTAGTCGCCGGGATAATGCTCACATATCCAAAGAGGGATCAACTCAGGTATGTGTTACAGATTCATTTTGCTGCTTCCAACAACGTTGCCGAGTATGAATGTCACATCCCAAGATTTTCCAAATCTTGTAATGTGAAAAATAAATGAATAAAATAAAACTTTGTTGATTTTTAGGGTGAGAAGAAACTTTTTGATTCCAATTGGAAACCTTCAAACTTATTTTGACCAAATAAAATCCTAAAGGGATTTAAAAGGATAAACATTTAATAAAGGAAAATAAAGATATTTGGAATTACTATTTTGGATATTTTAAATAAAAAGATTTAGTTTTCAAATGAAAAGGAAGAAATATAAATAAGGATTATTTTATAAGCCAAATTAAAACTTGGCCAAGCCTTTGAAATAAAATATTTCTATTTGATATAAATTAGTAAAGGTTTATTTAAAATAAATTAATAAGGATTTAATATCCAAGTTTACTAAAAATAAAGGTTTCACTATTTTAATTAAAACATCAAAACCTATTTATTTATTTGAAACAAGTTTTTCAAGTATTCTTTATTTCCAAATAAAACCTACTGATTTGGTTTTGATAATTTTTAGATTTTAAATAGAGATTTTTAAATAAATCAAATCCTATTTTGATTTAATAAACAAGGTCTATTCATTTAATTATAAATGGACACTCAAAAATAAAAATATTATTTTATTTTGGGACTTTGGTTTATGTTGTTAAACAGAACGAAATTCAATTGCAAAGTGTGATGAATGTTTGAATTGCTTTGAATATTGATTTGTTGTTTGAATTTCAAAACAGAAAATAGAATTGGAAAAAGAAAAAGCATTCAGGAAGAAAAAAATAAAGCAGCGTGACGGCCAGCCCAACAAGCCCAACAGCCCCACTCTCTCGCGAAACGTTTTCTTACTCGGCAACTCACCCACTCTGCGACTGACTGGTGGACCCCTTTTCCTTTCCCTCTCTCTCACTGCCCGTGGACCCCACAGCCACACGGTCATCTTCCCCACCCGCGACCTGTTCTTCCCCAGACACCGCGGCCGTTTCCTGCCAGTAATGTCGCAGTTGAATTCACTTCAATGTCGCGTTAATCCCTCGCCGTGACCACGCTGTTTTAAACGCCTCCCTCTTACCTCCCATTCCCCTCAGACTCCACGCCCTGAACGCCACCAGGCTGCCCTGGATCGAAGCAACACCGCCACTGCTCCGACCACTGTCCCCAGCTAATTCCGGCAAACCACTGCCGCCCCTCACCCTCCCAACCACACGAGATTACTCCCCAGTCTCTGGCGCATCTTCTCGTACCTCCCATTCACTCGCGGGCACTCCAGAACATCAGCTCCGTCTTCAACTGAGCACCGCCGCGTCTGCGCCTTACTCCGGCGAGTTCCCCAGGCAGTATCCGACTGCCCCTCTCCTCCTTCACGCAAGCAGCTTCGCCTTGATCTTTCGCGTCTAACTGCGTCTTCATTTTCCCTCGGGGCGAACCACAGCACCACCTCTCGAGCCCAGGACCATCGGCGACGCCGACCACGTCTCCGTGAGCAATTAACCGTAGAACCTTGCGCGCCGCTCGAACCAACAACACCTTGAGTTTCCCCAGGCTTCTGCGAACACGGTGATCCTACTCCCTCCCTCTCTCGCTTCCTGCTTCACCAGCACCGCCACCCCTCGACCACGCCGCCACCGCCGCCAATGGCCGCCTTTTTGGTCAAACACGCGTGAGCCGTTAGATCCCCATCCTGTGGCGTAGACAGAACGACTTAAGCGAACAGGTATGGGAGCATCTGAGCCGTGCGATTCGATTAGATCCAATGATCCTCAGTGAGTGATCCTGATGAAACGGTATCAACAAATAGAAAGGCGCCACGTGGCCTAGGCTTTGTTTTAAAACAGATTTGAATCTGTTAGAGATTCAATTTTGAAACCTTTGTAACTTTTGATCCACACGTCCAAAAATTTCAAACTTGATATCAATAGAATCAGTGGAACAAGCCCTAGCCAACCATGCATTTTGTTTAGTAAAAATCCTCTGGTAAAATGTTTGTTTTTGCAGAAACATTTGTATGCTTGTTTAGATTAGAAAAATTATTCCAAAATGTTTTCAAGGATGAAATCTTTGCAAATTGGTTTGTGGTAAACTTACTAATCCTAGGAACCAACCCATGGATTTAAAAATGGAATTTGTGAAGATTAGGAATGAAAACTTGAATTAGTCCATTTCTAGCCAAATAAATTTTTTGCTTTTGTTATGAAAATGGTTTTAGAGTAAAAACTTTGGGAAAATGATGTTAATCAAACCTACTGACAACACCGAGTTTTGAAAATTAGCAACTTAATTGGTGAAGGACATAAAGTTTTTGATTTTATAAAAAACATTTTCCATCACATAAAATAATGAATGGATTTAAAAATGGTTTATAGACAAAACCCTTTTGAAAATGACTTTTCCACTTTGGAAAATGACCACTCTGAACCCTACAAAGTTTAGAAGCCTAGTGGAGACCATCTTTGCAAATAAAACTACCTTTTGCATGCTTGCATCCATGACTTAGTTCCTATTATTTTATGTGTGTTTTGTTTGTTTGATTTTGGTTGGAATGCTAGTTGATATTGTTTTTGCTTGATTGATTGTAGTGAAGTTAGAAAAGTGTGAAACTAGCAAGATCAAGAAGTGAACCAACATTCCCTACCAAAAAGGCAAGTGACACTATCATCTAAAGTCCTACTATTTTCATTATACTTAGTGGATTTTGAAACATGCATGAAAAGAATTTCTATACTTATGCTATGCTAAATCCTAATAGGATACCCTTGTATATATTCCTTAGTGAAAACAATGTAGTTGTTACATGCTTAGCCATGCTGTATTTTGAAAAGAGATACATGTTGAGATTTTATGAAGTTGAGAAAAGGACTTGTGTTTTTATATAATTAAACAAGGACTCAATGAACAACCTGGGTGGACAAGGATACTTTGAGTTTTGATAAGGTGGCAACAAAAGGAACCATGTCTATGGCAATCTCTTTGTGTTGTGCACCAAAAGAAAACCACCCAGGGACTTAGAGATTGAACATGTTTCTCCAATTATGGCTTTCGTGTACAACCACATGCTACATATGACTCTGGCTTAGTCAACTACATTGGGAAGACCCATGCATTGTCTTCAGGTTACTGAAAATGAGGGACCTGGAATCCTACATGGGTACTGAAGACAAGCTAGCAATGGTGTATGGGAGGACTCCTATGGAATGACTTTGTCACATTCTCGATCTGCCGGTACTCCATTTTGGTGAGTACTTATCCAGCGGCCACTGGTGGCGTCAAGACAAGATTGTGTCATGTGGGTAAAGTGTACAACTTCTGCAGAAGATCAAATTCTAAGTACTTAGCCGTGTCCCCGGTTGTGGACAATACTGAGCAACTAAAGCTTGAAGCTATGGGAAATCTCGACATTCCAATTTCAAAAAGAAAAACTTTTAAGTGATAACAAAAGACTTGCAGCACTTGGGGGTACCAAGGAGCTCAAGAGATTTTGATAAAACTTGATGCACTTGGGGTTACCAAGGAGCTCAAGAGATTTTGGATAAAAACTTGAAGTACTTGGGGGTACCAAGGAACTCAAGAGATTTTGACAAAGACACTTGGGGATTTACCAAGGAGTTCAGAAAGATTTGACAAAGATTAAAACCATTTTGAAAAGATAGGATAAATTTTGCTTCAGCAAATGAGCCTTAAACCCTACTTAAACAAAAATGCATGTAATGATAGGATCCACGTATATTCAACATAGTAGTGAAACTTGCCAATACAATTCAAATGTATTGACCCTTGTGGCTGTAGCTTGTAATGTTGCAGGTTTGAATTTCTATTAGTGAAGTTGATTGATTAGGATTGCAAAGTCTACAACCAACATGTCTGCCTGTGGCATTTTGAAGATGAAGGACCCCATGCTTATAGATATTCCGCTACAATGTAATGTAATAGCCAAATGAGCTATGTAAGATGTGATAAAATTATGTTATTCCTGGTTATAAAGTTATATTATGACCTTTGTTTCTTGATATTACATCTTAACTGTGGATGCTAGCTAATGATCCAGGGACTAGCATTGTAAACACAGGGGACTCTACCTTATTTAAAGGTTGGGACCCTTACAATGAAGCACTTGTCCACGGCATCAAAGTGGCCAAGGAAATTGGTATCAAAAGGATCATGTGTTTTGGCGATTCAGATTTGGTGATTCAGCAAGTGTCTGGACATTGGGATGCGCTTGACGCAATCATGGCATTATATCGTTTCCATGTGCAACAAATTTCGGGATACTTTGACGGATGCGAATTCCATCATGTTCCTAGAGCAGAAAATGAGGCAACAGATGTACTATCCAAACTAGGGTCATCTCGGCAAGCAATACCACCAGGAGTAGCGCTGGAGCACCTCAGGAAACCATCGATCAAGCCTTCACCAGAATCCGACTCGATCAGGATCACCCCGGCGGTTCAGGAGTCAGACGTGGTACCAATGGATATCGACTCAGGGGTAGGTTCGAACCACTCGGGGACTGATCCGCTCAATTCAGGGGCTGCCGAATCGAACTCGGGGACTCCTCGGGTCATGTCGGCAGAGCATATGTCGACAGAGCCAATGGACATTGATGCTGAAGCACACTCGAAACCACTGATACCAACATGGGCACAGCCAATATTCGACTATTTAAAAGATGGGACCCTGCCGAGTGATGAAACGTTGGCAAGGCAAACAGTACGAAGAGCAAAAGCGTACACCATAATCAACAAGGAATTATACAAGCGAAGCGTGACGAGCGTACTGCAGTGTTGTATCAGCCCAGAGAAAGGCCAAGAGATTTTATTGGATATTCATCAAGGAGAATGTGGGCACCATGCGTCATCAAGAGCATTGGTGGCCAAGGCATTCCAACATGGATTCTATTGGCCAAGCGCATTGGCACAAGCGCAAGAGTTAGTCAGAAAGTGCAGTGGTTGTCAACACTATGCATCCAAGTCACATCTACCAGCGTCTGAATTAAAGACTATACCAATCACTTGGCCTTTTGCAGTGTGGTGCCTAGATATGGCGGGACCATTCAAACCAGCAACAGGAGGCATGACTCATATTTTGGTCATGATTGATAAGTTCACCAAGTGGATAGAAGTAAAAACAATCAAAAAATTGGACGGTAAAACAGCTGTCACATTCTTGAGGGATATAATCCTCAGATATGGTTAACCACACAGTGTAATCACTGATAATGGCACGAACTTTGCCGAAGGAGCTTTTGCTCATTTCTGTGGCAAACACCGAATAAGACTTGATGTAGCGTCAGTCGCCCATCCAGAATCAAATGGACAAGTTGAATGGGCTAATGGCTTAGTTCTGTTAGGGATAAAACACCTCTTAATGGAACCACTCCAGAGGTCACCTGGTTGTTGGATAGAGGAACTACCCTTAGTTCTATGTAGCTTAAGAACAACTCCGAATCGGTCAACGGGTTATACGCCATTTTTCCTCGTGTATGGGGCAGAAGTTGTTTTGCCTGCCGACATAGAGTATGACTCGCCAAGAATAAGGCAATACTCGGAAGCCGAGGTAAAAGATGCGCGAGAAGATGGAGTAGACTTACTCGAAGAAGCAAGGGAACTGGCATTATCTAGATCCGCTATATATCAACAGAATCTCCGACGCTACCATAGCCGGAAAGTGCAACCTCGTGTTTTTTGAGAAGGGGATATGGTGCTAAGGGTGGTGCAGCGCACAACAGGAATGCATAAATTATCACCCCCATGGGAAGGTCCATTCATTGTAAGCAAAACATTGCACAATGATTCCTATTATCTCATATATGCTCGTGAAGCACAAAGGAACAAGGCGGACATGTCAGGAGATGGGACCAAAAGGCCATGGAATGTGGCGCTACTTCATCCTTTCTATACTTAGGAGAAGCAATGCATGTATCACTCGAACTCTCATATGTCTGACGTGTGTGCCAGCTATGTGCTGATAATAAAATGGTAGGATTCGAAAAACTGACTCGGGGACTACCCCTTAAGTTTTCCCTCTCAAGTATTTTATGTCGTCTGGCGTGACACCCGAAATTTATCTCGAAACAAGTAGTGTTTACTCAGAGGAAATCAACTCTTCGACTAAGCTGTTGTCCAAAAACACGACTTCATGGCAAGCAAGAGAAAAGGATGTATGACGGGTAAACACGAATGCTGGATAAGTACAAAGGAGAAATGCCAGCCGGCTTTAAGTTTTTGCCTAACTCTCTGCAGGTCACGTTATACTGCGTGTCGAACAATCTCGGCCAAGTGGTCCAAGTTTCATACCCACTAACTATATCCCTAGTACTTTGAGACTCTAATGTCGAACACCGAAAAAGGTAGACATGGGCCAAAGTCAAGGAAAAGTGACACGGCAAAATGAAACTCGGGGACTTGCCCTTGAATAGTTCACATTCAGAACATAATGCAAATATATAAAGCCTATCAAAAGGCGGATAATCAAACTTAAAGTGCAATATATGTTACATATGTACCCGACATACCGGGGATCTAATCAAAAGTTCAAGTATTTGTTAACCTAAGAAGCAGAAGGACTCGTAGGAGCACCCTTGGAGCCAGGAGCGTCGCTTGGAGCGTCGGCCGAGTCAGGGGCATCCGTGGCCAAGTCATCCGGACCATCTGACTCGGTTGCTTTGCTATCGCCACCCTCTTCATCAGCAACTTCGACGAGCGGGTCGCCAAGGTCGAGGAAGCTGGGCCCGTCGCACCAAGCGTGCACCATGGTATACTTGATCATGGCATAAGCTCGCTCCTGGTGTTTCTTGATCAGCTTCGGGTCATTCAGCCATTTGCCATCTCCTCTTATGCAAGCAAGAACATCAAGATTGATGTCCTCGTACCATGAAAGCACGAAGGAGAGAGACTTGTCCGTTGCAGCTCGGCCGGCCGACTCACGCCATTGATCCAGCCGGTCCTCAGTAAGGAGCAATCTCTCGGCAAGTGGATCGATGAGTTCAGGTGGGTCTTCATCCGGCCAGAGCATGCGAAATGCATGAATAGCCGACTTAAGCAGGTCCACACCGCAAGACTTGAGAGTCCTGACCTGTTCGGATACCGCTTCGAGAAGCTCCTCCATGGACACCTCGCCGTCGGCCGGAGCGCCATATTCGACCCTCATTTTCTTCATGGCTCGGATGGCAAACATATTGGCCTCAGGAAAATTTTCTGCAAGCAAAAGAGAAAAGTTAGCAAATAACAAAAGTGGATGGCAGAAATCCAGAGAGACCTATACAGTGCAAAAAGAGTAAGAACTCACTACCGAGAAAGAATTTGATAGTGGCAATCTTGCTATGCCAAGTCTTGGCCTTGGCTTGGAGGGCGTCAAGTTCAGATTTGCCGACTCAACCGATGAATCGGCCACGTCGAGCAACCTTTTGGTCTTCTCGGCGCTGGCGGCTTGCTGCTCATTCTTCTCCGCAACCTCCTCCTTCAGCCCCTTCACCTCGGCCAAGTGCTTCCGCTCCGTCTCGGCCATCAGCTTCTTCAGCCAAGTCACCTCATCCTGCTCCTTCTGGAGTTCGGCTTGGTGCTTCTCTCCTTAATCGGAACAAATTACTTGTCAGCACCAATAGAAACCTTCAGCTATCGAATTAATGAGGGAAGAAACTTACTCTCGGCCTCGCTGATCTGCGAGTGAAGAACCTCGATGGTGGACTGAGCGGAGGCTGTGAGAGAAGAGCAAGAAAAGATTGAGGAAATGAACCAAAGAAAAATACACCGAATAGAGAAAGGACGACTAAGGATACTACCTTGGCCTTGGGTGTCAGTCTGTAGCTTTTGATACCCAAGTTTGATCTTGCGATGCGCTAGAACGAGAGCTTGGTGCACCTTGGTGTGCTCGTTATGCGTGAGCTGGACAAAGAAGACAGATAGTAAGGAAAGGTCTGGTCAAGGATCCTGCCGAATAAAAAAATCTTAAGAGCTTACAACCGAGTAAGTTCCTTACTCGATAGTAACCTCGAGGGCTAGGGATCGAAGCTCTAACATATGAGTTTGGATTAAGGAAATGAAAGAGCTTAAGAGCTTACAGCCGAGTAATTTCCTTACTCAATAGTAACCTCGAGGCTAGGGATCGAAGCTCTAACATGCAAGCTTGGCGTGAAAAATTTAAAGACTAAGTGATTATTGAGAGCTTACGACCGAGTAAGTTCCTTACTTGGCAGTGACCTCAGGGACTAGATGATATGTATAAAGGGAATACTCAACAATACAAAACAGTAAGAAGTTACTTTACCTCGTTCACTTCGTCGGCGCGGGCCATTAGAGTAGTGGCCTGCTAGGTCATGTCAGAGACGACCTTAAGGCCAAATTCAGTTTCTTACCAGCGCGGGTGCTGACCTCTTGCTCGCCAGCTGCATTCCATGCCAAAGCATAAGGCTCAGCCGAACCAAGGCTTTTTCCACTAAGCATCCGAGTGAGAACTTGACACGTTTTCAGGGTAGTTCCCACATTGGCACGGGTCGCTGCAGCGGAAGTATGGAGGGTAACATCCTTAGAGCCATCACTTGACCCGACAGCCACTGATTCACCCCCCCTTACCCATTGAAGCGACCATTGTCTCCAACGTCGGAGGCTGGATCTGAGGAGCAGAACCCGGAGCGCAGAGCAGCATTGTCTGCTTGGATGAGGTGGATTTGCCGTATAAAGGGCGAGCAGAGCCAGAGGCCTTAGGATGGGTCTGGCCCTTTGACAGAATTGGAGACCGAGCAGGAGGATTTGGAGAAGAAAGTGGAGCCGGCTGACTGGGCTCAGTAGTCTTGTTGGCTCCAAGATCAGGAAGTTGTTCATTTGCACCAGCCTGAGGGCCGATGCCAGAGGAACTGGTGGCGGAAGGTTTCTCGGCACCAGAATCACTGGCACCAAGATCAGAAAATTGTTCCTGGCCATCACCAGGGGCGCTAGCCGAATGACCCATCGGGTCTGACTGACACTAAGAGGCGAAAGCCTCAACAGTAGGAGCCTTGACTCGGACGAGACTCGGCGCCATCGAATCAGCTGGAGGAGGCGCATGCCTTAGCGGCGAGGTGATGCTAGAAGCATCCTGGTTCGCCGACAAAGGTGCGGCACTGAAAACAACGAGACATGTATAAGATAACATTAGTGAAGAAAAAGAAAGAACGAAGAAAGCAGAGTATAAAAACATACCAGGTGACAACCGGGTCACGGGTGACTCGGCGTGTAACTTGGCGCCCAGCGGCTTGGCGGGTGTCAGTCAGAGTGGTAGCAGCAGAGGCAGCAAGAGCTTCCGGACTGGGCTTGCTCTTCTTGGCTGGCTGAGTGCTAGAGGAGGCTCCGCATCGCTTCGGCTTGGCGATGGGGATCATGCCGACTCCGCCCATGGCGAGAGGAGGAGTGTCATGTACCTGGTCAGCTGCATAATTAAATAACAAGTTTACTCGGATAAGTTGGGAGACTAAGGTCACAAGGCATGTACCTCCAAAAGCGTACAATCATCATCCTCATCATCGTCAGACCAATCTTGTAAGGGATTGCGGGATCGACTCTTACCCGAGGCTGAAGCAGCCGCAGCATACGGGATAGGCATGAAGCACTCCAGGTCATACTCGACCTCATCAGAGTCGGAGCAATCCCCGTTCTAACCGCAGGGAGTGACATTACTTTCATCAACTTGGTGAACACGATTTTGCGAAAGACAAACAGAATGAGAAACCAAAAGCTAGACTAAGAACGGCAAAAGAGCTAAAGCCGACTCGACAAGGAAAAGGACTCGGAAAACTTACCCAGGGGAGAGGCTTGACCCCGCTAAACAGAGGGCAGATCCAAGCCCAATTATCTGCCAAGTTCAATTTAAAGATTCAGCTTACTCGACGGGAAATGGAGTCATGGGTGAGCTCCTTAGTGGAGTGCCGAGTGGGATCATGGGAGCCACTCATGAAGCACATCTTGTGGCTCCTCTCTTGGATGGGGCTTACCCGGCATGAGATGAAGGCGCACATGAGGTCAGTGTCGGCAAGATGAAAGTTTTCATCCGGCGACAACAACCTTTCCAGGATCACGTTAGCGTCATTTACCACAGCGTCTTGGTCGCGGGTCAAGCTGCCAGAGCTTCTGCTGGGGACCTCGTCCAAGAAAGGGGAGACGGATGTTATCGTTGGACCCGCTGTTTTTGACAAAGAAAAAGGTTCTATGCCACTTATTGCAAGAATCAAGCCCAACAACCCGAGGAAAGATGGAGTCTCTCCTGGGTGTGATGCTAGCAGCACCGCACCGAGTCGCTTCTTCTCAGCTCGAGGAGCACCGGGCTGGGGAACAACCTGAACCCTAAATCTAAAATATTTGGCCCACGGAAGAACTGTAGGCCAAATTGCGAGGTAAGTCTCGCAAGCAGAGATAAAGCAGGAAAGAGAGCCAATCGCATTGGCAGGAAGATGATTGGTTTGCAGATGGAAGGTGGAGAGAAACGAGGAGAAGAAGGTGCTCACTCGAAGAGTGAAACCGCACTCAGAGTGAGAAAGGAAAACCACCTCCTCATTAGCTTCGGGTTTGGGATATATGTCACCGGCGGGAAGGCGGCATTCCACTTCGGCCGGAATCGCTGGTGGAGCGGGGATATATGTCAAGGAAGGAAGCATTCCACCACCTGGATGAATGCTCTCGTGGAGCGGAGCCATTCTACCTCCTCGGTGGAGACCTCAGAGCCTTCCCAGCCGCCGCGCTCGCCGGCGGGAACCTCCTGCTCCTCCGCATCATCACCCTAGCGTCCATCACCTCGCAGACTCAGTCTCCTCCACCGTCGGGAGTGGCTTGGAAGAACACGGACCCGTGGAGCAATTGCGGGGCAAGAACAGGAGGAAGAGGAAACCGCAAAGGGGGAGTTTCGATCTTGCAGGCGCAAGGAAGAAGAAGAGGCAAGGAAAAATGAATGGGTGTGGCAGAAGTGGAAACCCCCAACCTCTACTTAAATACAGTAAAAACCCTAGTCGTGGGGGCCATCTGTGCCGTGCGGCCAGCGTGTGGCCGTGTACTAGGCCGAGTAAGCCAATCAGCAAGCACCACGTAGCCAAAGATACACGGAAAATCCCGTGCCATGTCATGAAAGGAAGGACAAGGGGCACATGCCGATGGGACTGCCACAGTGACGGAGAATAACTGCATAGCCGTCACTGTGTCGCCAGAGCTTGGAAAAAAAATTGAGGCAAATAATCATGATTACCAGCTATCAGTGACTGAAGCGCGCCGAAAATGACTCGGAATTGGCCAAAGTGACTCGGCTCGAGGAAAAAATGAGCCAGGAACTCAAAGAGTGGATCTGGAAACTGTCAGACAGACCCGGCAAGGCGCAGGATAGCGACAGATAGAGACAAAAACTAAGTTCCAATCACATAAAAGGAACCTGGAGACGCCTAACAGCTAGAACTGATAAACCTCACCAGCTCCGGGGACTAATCTCGGGGGGATAACCCCGGTAGGGTCACGAGATGTGAAACATAGCACAGCTTGGTTGGTTCCTAGTAAAGAAAGAACCAGGACGGGTAAGAACGGCCGGATAAGAGAAGCATGAGCGGTCGACATATAAACTATGTCGGCCCGCATAAGACAAAGTTGTAATTCTTGCTGGAACCGACGAGCCGAGTCTACCGAGGAAGGGCCGAGTCAAGTAGGACGCGTGGCACCTCTCCGAGTAAGGTTCAGGAGGGACCATGGTAAAGCATGGTCAAAAGAGAAGGGCGACGCCGGGTGACACAAAAGGAGCCGGGTGACGCCAAAAGCATACGCTGACGTACAATGTAACAGCATGACGGCAAAAGGAACAGGAAGCAGCGTACCAGAAGACCGTTAGCTGTCAAGCTTTATGGACCGGGCCATTGGGCTTAGGGCAAGCCCATGACCCGGCCCACATTATAGGGACCAAGATCCAAATAGTAAACCCTAGAATCCAAAGGGGTATAAGCTAGCTAGCACTGCCTATATAAGGAAGGACATAGCTGTAGTAGAAGGAGGTTGGACCAAGGAGGGAACTAGTGCACTCAACCCTAGTTCATACAGCTCAAGGAGCACTTGTAATCTTGGGGTATCAATCAAATCGCTAAGTCTGCAGAGTTCTTCTTGTTCTTCGTGCATGGCTCGACCGTGCACTCCCTCCTCGGTGACCACAAGCACCCATTCGGCCCCCAACTTAAGCCTACCCATGGCTTTTGCCGTGCCACCACCACGACAATTTTGCATGATATAATTGTATTAATACATAAACGTTAATATATGTGTGTTTAATAAACAAATAGAAAGTTCCTAGTTATGCCTCTCTTATAAACTAGCTCGTTGATTAACAAGATGATCAAGGTTTCCTGATCATGGACATTGGATGTTGTTAATAACAAGGTCACAACATTATTGGAATGGTGTGGTGAACATTCATCCGAAGTATAACACTACGATCAAATCATTGTGTTTATATTGCTATAACATCATACGAAGTAATCCTAATCCTTAGACCATGAGATCATGTCAATCACTAACACTGGAAGAGTATCTTGATAACATCAAACGTCACACCATAACAGGGTGACTATAAGGTGGGTTCAGTGTTACAAAGGTGTTATATAGAGGGTCATGGATCAAGAGTGTAATTTGTCCATCGCGATGACGGATAGATATACTCTAGGCCCTCTCGGTGATATCACATTAGTTAGTTTGCAAGTAAGTGATGCGATCACTAGAATATTATATCATGGGAACGAGAAAAGAGTACATTTCGGTAACGAGATCAAACTAGGTGTGGAGATACCGATGATCAAGTATCGTACATGTAATATATCGTGAGACAAAGGGATTAAGTTACTAGCGTAAAAGTTTCTCACGATAAGGAGAAGTCATCGTTGAATGTGTGGGAGTCAGTATGGATCTCCAGGTCCCGCTTCTGATTATTGATCTGAGAGGGGTCTCGATCATGTCCATATTATTCGTGAACTGTAGGGTGACACACTTAAGAGACACCGACACCATTTGGAACAAATATGTTCTAGACGAAAGAATTACAAAGCGCAGGAATTATCTCACTAGACACTGGAATTGTTTCGGGTGAAATTGCTGAATTGTTTCTACATGTGAAATTGAATACTAGCAAGGGGTTTTATGTGAATGTTTGTTAATTAATGTAATTGACAAAATGCTGAATATATAAATAAAAGGAGTTTTATTTAAAGAGAGATTACATTAAATTTGTTGGAAATTTAATGGGAATTTGATTGGGTTTTTAGTGGAGAATATGGAGGGACTTTTGGTGAGTGGGAGATCCACTCACATGAATGGAGTAAGGGGTGGGGGCAGCCACTATGGCTGCCGGCCACACCCCTTGGGGTGCCCCTACTCCTCCTCTAAAAGGCCCCTACTCCCTCTCTCATACTCAAACCTCCTCGTGAAGGATTTCTCTCCCCCTCTAGTTTATTCCCCATGGTCTCAAACTAGCGAGATACATGTTCCTGGTGGATTTTTGTTTGGAAAGAGTTTTTTCTTCCGTTGCATTGCTGGAGCGAGGAGGCGGAGGTTGTTCGGTGGCTTGAACGTCTGTGCGAGCACGGATGCGCTGTTGATTTGTGGCGCTAGACTTCTTCTCGATCTTGAGATCGACAAGTATTCGTCTACATCATCCATGAGTACAACCTCGTTAAACTTTATCGGTTTACAAGGGTATGTTCTCTATGGATGTATATCCACCCGTTGCTTGTATCTAGTAGATAGATCTTGGTACTTAGTTGTTCCCATCATAGGAAATTTTTTGTTTTCTATGTTGCGAACCCTACATATATATTAGGGAAAAACTAAACGTGAGATTAGTACTGCTTCCATTTTTCTTCTTACACACCGACCCTATTCTGGTAAGGAAGTGTAACGTTTGTCTATCCTCTTCTAAAAAATTCAAACTAGAATTCATGTGTTTGGGTATTTGTAGTACCATAGGATGTGTTAATCCTTTGTTGATCTATTGAATCCAATTTGCTTTGCAATCTTCCTTTGGTTATCAACTGTTGGTACATTCCATATCAACAGGCTTTCTGTAAACCGACGTGATCTATCTGATTCCTTGTAAACCGACGCGGTCATGTTAACAGTGGTCTTCCTTCCTGCATGCTTTGAGAGAATGTGGAATTGCTAATATCTATCTATTAAGTTATTTTTCACATCTATTGGTATTTTAATGCTAAAAAATGTGAAACACAATTCTTTAATACATCTATATTTCCACACCCCTTTCAGTCGTGTGCGATACATTATCTATCTTCTATCGGTCGGCATGTTCATGCTAACTCGATCTTTTGCTACCGATGTTCAATCGAATTTTTTTACTTCATCTTCAAATTATTTTGGGCTAAATACATAACTTGTGTTGATCTGATGCTCGTGAGTGTAATTTGGTTCTCAGTAATAGCTATATGAAACTTATCATGAGTGGAATATGGTCAATGCTATCAATCTAATTTTCCAAATGATGGTGGTTATCTCTTGTGAATTTGAGTTCTACCGTGATCATATTTATATCATATTCAAGTATCTTTGGCAATCCGAAGGTTTCTGAAGGCACTGTTATGGATTATTATCTGATTTTCATGCTTCATATCTTATTTGATTATATCCGAAGGTTCTCTTTGATATAAGATAATTTCATCCTTTCATCTCTGATAGTTTTTCTTAAATGTATGAGTTATCATCGCCTCTTTTCCAAGATATTTGTATCTTTGCAAACAATGATCAATTCGACTATGTGAACAAGCCGACATCTCTTTTTCTCATCCGAAGGGCCATAGAATATATTCTACCAGGGGCATCCTTTTCAACACGAATCCTTGATCTTTCAAAGAGTGTTGAGCTTAGAAAGTGTTTTGAGCATTTGCTCATTTCTCTAGCCTCATGAACTTGGTATACTTGAAATATCTCGATAATACATGGTGGTAATGTTGACGATATGCTTGCCTATTCTATATCAATGGAAGAACATGAATAACACCATGTCATCTTTCTCTCAAACTTCGTTAACACCACCTGTGTGCAAAGTTCTCAAAGTCTAAATCCCATCTTTGAAGTCAACTATCTCGGCCACGTTCTCCGGGTAAAGACATCGTTACAATTATAGAATCATCAAGTCAATTGTTAATTCCATCCTCCAAACTTCAACCAACTCCGGAGTTTTTCCTCGGTTTGGCAAGTAGTTGTTGCTTCTTATTGAAGACTGCCTCAAGATGGCTAAATCTCTCTCAAATATTCCCAAGAAGGATAACAATTTTTTTAGTATTCTACTCATAAAGTCTTTGAAAACCTCTCGGCTTATCTCCTGTCCTCACTCCGATGGATGTCAGGAATAATTTTCAGATCTTTCATAATTCTTATATTCAAGACCTTGGTGTTTTTCTCGTTCTATCTGGTGAATCTATTATCAGCTTCAGTGATCTTCTTTCATATCTATTTCCGACAGCTTGGGACTTCTGACATGAAAACATCATCATTTTTATCTAGTTTGGATCCGATGAAGCGTTTCCATGAAAACTTTGTTTTCTTGGGGAGCTTCATGAATTCTGCTTATTAAGATCTTCAATCTCAAATTCGAGAGTTGGGTTGCACGATTTTCCTATTCATGTACGGAGTAATGCTTTGAGTGCATGGTGGACTCATGACTATACCACTACTCTTATCATTCGCTTTGTTACGATGAATTGGTGGATTAATGCAATTTCACTCAATCCATGAAAGTTAGAAGTGGACTAGACTTTTACTTTCGCCTTTGTTTTTCTGGAGTTTTCTCTCAAAGAACATAATCATTAATCTCTTGTTGGTGGTCTTTTAAATTTCAAGATGGAGAAAAATCTTCAACGATATTATCCTTTTTAACTAGAACTTGTCATTGTCAATTGATGGATGGAGGATATCCCTGAGTCCAATTTGTCAAATCATTTTTTTTTGTAAAGCCAATTATGGTCGATGCCATCCAGAGATCTTCAACATTCAAACTTCTTTCTCATGTTTCCACCATAAGCTAGCGTCATCTCTTTATCTTGAAGATAAATCTACACACCTCAATGGTGTGATTCTTTGGTTCTTAGAGGCACAAGAAGAAGCTAATCCGATAAGTCCTCATTTCTAAAAAAAATTTGTTGATATCAAGAAACTATGTTGTTTTAAGGAGGTCTTGTTTTTCCGAACTTCATTCCTTAGATCTAAGGGAAGAAACAATGTTATTATCATAGTAGTTGATAATGTTTTCCAAAGTTGTTATTTCATTCAGTGAGAGCAGAAATTAGCTTCACCTTGTAGCTTCCGATCAGTGATCCTATCGACGTGTCTTATCCTTCAGCTTGAATTATGAAGTTTGCCTTCCCTTTTGCGGATTCATCTTCTATCAAATCTTTTTGGAATCCTCTACAGACGCAATGATGTGTCCCATCTCTCTGGTATCTAAGGGAAACTTATCCTTGATACTTTGTCTTTTCAAGTTTCTTTCAGGAAATGGTTCTATTCCTTTACCATGTTTATCAGGGCACCTGAGCTATGTTCTTCCTACCTTTCTTGTTTCACGACAATCCTTCCTTTCTTCAAGTCTTTTCTTTTTAGGAAGCCAAATGGAAGAATCACAAAAACTCTATCAAGTTTTGCAATTTGTAGTGTGTGACACCCCCGGGATCAGGGCTAGATAAATCCCAAACCTCCTTCTAGCATAAGCCTAACCTAGAGCTCGAGGCTATCCAGTAAGAGAATCGGTAACACAATAGTGACCCTACGGCACAAAAATTATTGCAGCAAGCTCATAACTGAGCAAAGAACCAAAATATTACAAGCAGAGGTCACTAACCACAAACATCAAACAATGGAAGGAAAATTATGCTATTTGATGACCCGCAAGTATAGGGGGTGTATCATAGTACTTTCGATAAATAGGAGTGTCGATCCCAACAAGGAGCAGAAGGTGTTGACTAGTGGTTTGGATCAGGAATTCTCTGTAAATACTTAGCAAACAGATTTTTAGGGGATTTTTGATAAGCCAAAGAAATAAAGTGCAAGTAAATAAATACAACAAATAATTGCAGCAAGTGGCCCAGTCCTTTCTTAGCAAAGGACAAGCCGGTTGTATTACTTATGAGGACCAAACATTCTCGAGGACACATGGGAATACTGTCAAGTGCTTCTTTGGTTGGATAAGTGTTGTGTGGGTGAACCTGTGGTAATGTACCGACCTTAATTGGATTAGTACATACCTGTGATTAAACCCCTTGTAAGCATCCGCAACTACAATAAATTAAACCTAACCACAACATTAAAATCTGAGATCCTACACTCCCTTGTGCAAAGGTTTCCTAATGGGGATTCAGGTTTTTGTCACTCCGGCTACCCCATAATCAGTAGCCAAATAAACAATGCATTCCCCTAGGCCCATAAATGGTGAAGTAGCATGTAGTTGAAGTTCACATGACACCACTAGAAGAATAGCACCACAACTTAAATATCAAACCATTTAATATTACTTCAACACAATTCCACTACTAACAACATGAATTTTCCCATGTCCTCAAGAACTAAACGAATTACTCATGAGACATCATATGGATCAAGATCAGAGATGATATAATGATGAATAACAATCTGAACATAGACAATAATTCAATGGTTCCACTCAATAGCATCAACTACGAAAGTAATCAACACCGGGAAAGTTTCCCCTAAGAACTATGCAAGATTCAACCCAATTGTTACAGCGGGATGGAGGTGTGATGATGGTGATGGTGGAGATGGTGATGAGTATGATGATGATGATGATCCCGATTAAGTCTATCTTGATGACGGTGTTGATGGTGATGATCTCCCTTCTCAGAGAAGGAATGTCCCCGGCAGAAATCTGCGTGCCGGAGAGCTCTTTCTCTCTCTGTAGTTTCCGCCCCGCAGAGGCGGCGGAATCTTTCTGTGGTCACTCCCCGTGTATTAGGTGACATGGTTATACCCTACGGGTACAAGATATTAGTATTCCTGGTCCAGTCCAAGGAAGGCCCACAAGAACATATGCGGCCTGCAGAGACTTTCGGGTGGCCCAAGCCCGCGACACCTTCGGATCCTTGGAGAACAAGACTAGAGTAGATAGAATTTCAAAGGGGCAAACCCTAATCTGTAACCGACTCGACCTATGCCCGGGACCTGCCTATCTATATAAAGGCTAGGAGGGCAGCTCAACTCACCGCATACACATCTCCACGCTAGATTGCATCTGCGCACCCCTGTAACTTTCGGTTCCGCCGTAATCAAGAGCAGACAAGCAAGAGTAGGGTTTTCCCTCTAGGGGCCTGAACCTGGGTAAATTTCGTGTCCCCGTGTTGCTTGTTTGCTAAGCATTCCGCGATCTCCAGCATCCCCATCTTCTCCAAAACCCAAGTCCATAACAATGGGCATTGACGAGATTAAACCTCATCAATTGGCGCCATCTATAGGAACTGGGGACGCTGATTGTGCGATTGTGATGGTCCCATCCGGAGCGATCTACAATTCATCGGCGATGGAGAGCCACCTCCTCTTTGGCGGTTTCGACTTCACCGCCCACTCGCCAGCCACCACGAAGGATTTCGAGCCCGTAGGAGACGGGCTCGAGATTCTGTTCGAGAGCTTTTGCTTCCAGGTGGGGCAGACTGGCACCCTCCGCCTCCTAGAGAGGGTGCCGCCGCCATCCATCAGGCCCGCTTCGTGGCTCCAACCCATCGGCATGTTACGCATGTCGACGCTAACAGATGATTCCTATGACAGCATCAGCTGCAACTCAGACCTGTGCATCCCTCCATCAGATGTAGGAACCTACGGTTCCGGATCCGAAAGCTGTGGCAGCAGCGATCCAATCCGCAGGTGCTACCAATGCGCCGTGGTTATCCATGTTGAATCAGAACTGCCACCAAGTTCGACTGCACCCAACCCACCACCCAATCCACCGCCCAACCCGCAGGCTGGGAAAGGAGGGCATGGAGGAAACCCTCCCCTCCAGCCCAACGAAGGCGACGCTGACGCCTACCAGAGGATCAACCTCAACAAGGACGGCTGGCGCCAAGCACGTGAAGCCGTGGCGGGCAACAAGATCCTACCTGTGAATTCTTCATGGGATCTGCTGATGGCGTACCACCTCCTCCTCATCAGCGAGCACAACAGGTAGGTGAAACTACAAGAGAAGCTCGACAAACGCAAGCATGCAGCTTTAGAGTCTAGCGCGTGGCGAGCTGCACTCTCCGCCGCTGGTGGCTCCAGCTCGCACGACAATCATGCCAACAAGCATCGCTCTCGCACAGAGAACATGGACCCCGCCGCACGACGTGAGGTCACCAAAACCCTCAACATGTCCTTCATGGAGATGGACGTCAATGGCAACGTCATACCGAAGACGCCGCAGGCTGCGATCATGGTAGCCACCACGTACCTCGCGTCCTATCCACCTCCGGTGGGGGACCCGAAGAATGCCATGCACAAATCCGTGCTAGCCGGACTCGGACTCGTCGGAGCTGCGCTCCACGATGACACTCCCGCGGAGCCAAAGAAAAAGGCTACGGTCAGATTCAACCGTAGCCCCACACCCTCATCCGACGAGGATGAGCACGATCTACCTCGACGACGCAAGATCCCAAGACGTCGCAGCAGTGACTACGACGCTCGAAACGACCTCGCCCAGCGCAAGGTCGACAAAGCTCGCTATAAACGCGCGTGCTCAACCGAATCCGACGAGGCTAAAAATGGAGAGCTGTGCAGAGCTCGAAGCTTCAGCAGATCTGTTCGGCGGACACGGATGCCGACAAATTTCAAGCTTCCTTCAGACACTCCGAAGTTCGACGGAACACAGGGCCCAAAGGCCTGGTCAGCGACCACCTCTCATCCGTTAAGCGGCATGGTGGTAACAAGAACACTGCCCTGCAATGCCTTCAGCTTCAACTGACAAGCGCATCTCAGATCTGGCTCAGCAGCCTATCCTCAGGCTCCATCCGAAGCTGGGAGGAACTGGCGTACATTTTCATCCGAAACATCAAGGACACCAGCAAGAGGCTAGCCTCGATCGAGGAACCGTGGGCCTGCACTCAACGTACGGGAGAATCCATTCGCTCGTACATCTTGCGCTGGTCCAACATCAAGAACTTGGCCGCGCACATCTCCGAGGAAAGGACAATCGAATCCTTCAAGGATGGTGTCAAGCGCCCGAACTTCAAGGAAGAACTTGGGCGCGTCAAGCCCAAGACGCTCGATCACCTCATGGACATCGCCAACAGGTGGGTAGATGGCGAGGATTCCCTCCATCGAATGCATTCGGATGATGAGGACGAATATGTCCGCAGGCGTGAACGCCGTAGCAAGCAAAGATTGCGCGTCTATGACGACCGCGACGGAGTCGACATGGTTGCGGCTGGCTACGCGGATCGATGCAACGATGGCAACCGCAGCAGCGGAGGATACCGCGGAGGCAACTTCCATGACGGCGGTCGCCCAACACAAACATGGAAGCGTCACGGCCGTCACGACCAACCCTCGGCATACAACAAGTTGTCTGGTCCCTGCACCATCCACTTCTACATCGACAAGCAGGATGGAGAAAAGAAGGCCAACCACATGCTAAAGGACTGCCACGAGTTCCAGAAACTCAGCGAGGGTCTCACCCAAATGCGACGCCAGATCGTAAACCCTGGGTTTGGTCCCACACCTTCACCATGTGACATTTCCCACGGAGCTCCTGCACCACCACCCGTTGGACCGTTGAATTCAGGAATAGCACCTGCATCAAATAACGGCACAGGGAGATACCCACTGCCAAAAGGGTCCCTGATGATCCATAAGGGACGCCTACCAATAGGGTGCAAAAGAATATCACTTGACAGGTCAGCCTTGTTGTAACCTCTCCGCCCGTCATCCCGGAGTACCTCAGTGGATCAGAGTCCTCATCACGTTCGATCATTCGGATCACCCCCTCTAGATCCCTCGCCCAGGTCATGCTACCCTGGTGCTCGAGGCGCAAATCGGAGGATTCAAGATGATCCGCGTCTTCATGGATAGCGGCAGCAGCATCAACCTGATGTTTGCCAGCACCCTCACAGCGATATGGATCCCGCTGTGCAGCCTAGAACAATCCGGCACAATGTTCCACAGCATAGTCCCAGGGAAGGGCATATATCCCCTGGGAAAGATATGGCTCGACGTCATCTTGGGCAAGGCTGAAATTTTCGATGCAAGCGGCTTGAGTTTGAAGTGGTGGATTGGCCATCACAGTACCACGGCATTCTCGGGCGCGTGGCGTTCGCAAGATTCCTAGCAGTACCACACTGCGCGTATCTGCTGCTCAAGATGCCAGGGCCCAAGGGCGTCATCACAGTCCAGGGGAGCTTCACCCGATCGGACCACTGCGATGGAGATTTCAATAGAATCTCCCAGTCGTTTGGCATGCAAGAGGAGCTCACGAGGCTCCGAGAGGTGACAGACAATGGGGCACCCCCAGTCGCCAAGCAAAACTCACTTGACATGTCGTTTGACTCCACAGTCAACATGAAAAAGGTGCAGGTCCACCCAAACGATGCCTCCAAGACGGCGCTGATCACCAATGACCTCAGCCCCGCATAGGAAAGAACGCTCGTTGAATTCCTCCGTGAGTGTTGGGAAATCTTTGCGTGGTATCCTGCGGACATGCCAGGAGTTCCTAGGGAATTCGCCAAGCATGCACTCAGTGTGTTCCACGACACAAGGCCGGTCAAGCAGTCGATCCGACGACTGTCCGAACCATGAGCAGAAGCAGTTTGAATCGAAGTCAACAGACTACTCGACGCCAACTTCATCTGAGAAATCAAGGACAGCGAGTGGCTAGCCAACACTATGCTGGTCCCCAAAAAGGACACGGGCATCATTTGGATGTGCGTAAACTTCACGTCGCTCAACAAGCACTGGCCCAAGGATCACTTCCCTCTACCGCGGATCGATCAGATCATCGATTCAACTGCAGGATGCAAGAATCTCTCCTTCCCTGACGCCTACTCAGGATACAACCAGATTCAACTGAAGATCGAAGATCAGGAGAAAACGGCCTTTATCACGCCGTTTGGAGTGTTCTGCTACAACGCCATGCCCTTCAGGCTGAAGAACACAGGCGCCACGTACCAGAGGTGCATGCAGGCGTGTCTGAAGAACCAGATCGGTCGCAACATCCAAGTATATGTCGACGACATAGTCATCAAGACAGGGAATCCAAGACACTGATCGACGATCTCCGCGAGACGTTCGATAACCTTGATCACTACAAGATTAAGTTGAATCCAGAAAACTGCGCCTTCGGCGTCCCATCTGGCCAACTAATCGGCTACTTCATCTCCCATTGGGGGATCGAGGCGAATCCGAAGAAAATCCGGGCCATACTAACCATGGAGAAGCCGAAGAACCTCAAAGGTGTCCAGCAACTAGCTGGGCACATCGCAGCGCTGAGCAGATTCATCAGCCGCATGGGTGAGAAGGCCCTACCTTTCTACCAATTGTTACACAAAACTGACAAATTGGAGTGGACACCCGAAGCAGACGACGCATTCGAAGACCTAAAGCGGCCGCTCTCCACCTCGCCTGTTCTGGTCACACCAAAAGAACGCGAGCCTCTGCTGCTATACATTGCAGCCACGCACCAGGTAGTAAGCACCGTACTCATGGTCGAACGACCGAAGAAGGCAAGACCCATGGGGTCCAACGCCCAATCTACTACCTCGGCGAGGTACTGACCCCAACAAAGCAGAGGTACCCTCACTACCAAAAGCTCGCCTACGGCGTATTCATTATGGATCGTCGGCTGAGCCACTACTTCCAGGAGGACCAGATAATGGTTGTTAACGAGGTGTCATTGTCCAACATCCTGAATAACCCCGAAGCCACAGGATGCCTGGCCTTGTGGGGCATCGAGCTATGCCCTCTAGACATAGTCTACGAGCGATGCAAGGTGATATAATCTTTTGTCCTCCCTGACTTCCTTGTCCACTGGATGGAGCTCCAGCTGCCAGACACTCCGAACATGACACAATCATCAACGATGCACTTCGACGGCTCCAAGCGCGAGGCTCGAGCAGGAGCTGGTCATACTGACGTCCCCGCATGGCGATAAGATGAAATACGTCCTTTGGATGAAATTTCGCGCCTCCAACAACAAGGCCGAATAAGAGGCCCTCATCCACAGCATGAGGATGGCAAAGATCTGCGGAGCAACGCGCCTATTCATCTACGGTGACTCGAACCTCGTCGTCTAGCAGACGATGAACGAATGCGACGCCAACGCCGCCAACATGATCGCATACCGCGCACTCTACAACTCACTCGAAGGAGACTTTGACGGCTGCGAACTTCGGCACGTTTGAAGGGAAAGCAACGAGGAATCCGATAGACTCGCCAACATTGGCTCCACCTGCGCACGGGTGCCACCAGGTGTGTTCCTCGAACAAATATGTGTACCCTCTATTAAAAGGAAAATCCCCAAGGGATCACCCGAAGAAGCAGAACACTCGGGGGTTGCGCCACCTGAAGGCCATGAAGGGCCTAAAAGCTCAACACCAAAGTCGAGCTCGTCGGGCTGATGCAGGTCATGGAAATCGAGGAGACATGGATGCATCCGTACCTTCGGTACCTGCTAAACAAGGAACTGCCCGACGACCCGACATATGCCCGTCACATATCTCGCCGGTCCAAAGCATTCACCCTCCACAATGGTGAGTTGTACAAGAGCAACATTTTGGGTGTCCTCCAAAGGTGCGTCGCCATTTGTGATGGCAAAACCATCCTCCAAGACATCCATGAGGGCATCTGCGGTCATCACGTAGGCAGTCGCGCCCTTGTCGCCAAAACTTTATGAGATGTATTATATTGTCCAACAGCCATGAACGATGCTAAGGACATCGTCCAAAGGTGCAACGGTTGCCAAAGGTTCGCGGACAAGCCACACGCACCAGAATAGGAGCTCAAGACCATACCACTGGCCTGGCCCTTTGCCCAATGGGGCCTCGACATGATTGGGAAAATGCCCAAATCTTCGAAAGGAGGCCACGTCTACCTCCTGGTCGCTGTCAATAAGTTCACCAAGTGGATCGCGGCCATGCCCGTCACCAATAAAAGCGGCAAAATGGCCGTCAAATTCTTCGAGTTTATAGTCTACAGGTTCGGCATGCCGCGCAGCATCATCACGGACAACGGTTTGAACTTCATCTCGAAGGAATTCCAAGACTCCTACAAGAGCCTTGGCATTAACATATCATACGCCTCAGTGGCGCACCCATAGACCAACGGGCAGGTTGAAAAGGCCAACGTCCTCATAGGCGGAGGCATCAAGAAATGCCTGCTCGGCCCACTCCAATGGCTTGCGGGAGCTTGGGCAGAAGAGCTACCCTCCGTCCTCTGGAGCCTACGAAAAACGCGGAACAACGCACCTGGCTTCACACCTTTCTTCATGGTGCATGGAGCCGAAGCCATACTACCTGCCGAGGTACACCACAAGTCCCCACGGGTCATCGCCTACAGCAAAGCCGAACCGACAGCCGCACTCGAAGACGCTGTTGACACACTCGATGAGGCACGTGACATCGCCGCAGCTCGCTCAATGGTCTACCAGCAGAGCCTCCGCAACTACCACAGCCGAGGGCTGTGCCCAAGGTCCTTCGTGTAAGGAGACCTCGTCCTACGACTCAAGCAAGAACGGCGCAAAAAGCTCGAGTCACCCTGGGAAGGACCCTACATCATCACAGAAGTCATCCCAGGCGGCGGTAATCGCCTCATGGACATCACATCAGGAGTCCAATACTCCAAACCCTATAACATCGCACATATGTGATGCTTGTACCCCTAGTTATCCCTTTACTTTCAATAAGGCTACTCAGCCGAACAATGTACCTCCTCATTACGATATGAATAAAAGCTAAGTCCCCTGCCCGAAAATTCCTCTTACCATCCAATTACTTTTCTCTATAACACGCTCGGGGGATCTGCCTCACCTCACGACTTCGTCGACTGAGAATAATGCATGTAACCTTAGTAGCTGACCATGTTAGGCTAACGAAAAGGACATGCAAAAGCACCACGTGCTAGCACAAATAAACTTTACAGAAAAGGGCATAACAAGCCCACTCGAATATATCCATGTTTTACATCTATCTTTTTACAGGGTCTATCTATTCTGAAGAATCACATGTATCCGATGCTCAAAGAGATCCACGATCTCTTCGGCATACTGCCTAACAGCCGCATAATGCGGGAACATGTCCCAGAGGCTACCGTCTGGCCGAAGAGGCGGCCCAGCCGCCACAGCCGCGAGATCAACGTTAGGGCGATGCAGACGAACAAGCGAAAGGGCATCTTTCACCCCTGCAACCAGCTGGTGCCACACCAACTCCCACACGTGAACCACGTCTCGAAACTTCGACAAAAATCCCAAAAAGTGGAAGGTGCCTCGTCTAGGGGGAACATGACGTACAAAATCGATGCCAGGGAAGTTTTCGCCTGCTTCAATACCCGCCCGTGACACCTGAAGCACACGATCCTGCACCGTCGCAAGGACGGTGGCCCGGTCACGGTCCATCCAGAAAAAGCAGCCATCTTCCAAGTCCTGTTGGGTCAAACAATTGATCCGAACTGCAACGCGCTCCTTCTCCTCCCTCAGAACAAGGTTGATACCCGCAGAAAACTCAGAATAAGGTGACATGCAAACAAGGCGCATCCGAAAACGAGCGGAAGCTCAAGAAAACTCACATTGCAGTTGCTCGGTCAACTGCCGCAGCTCCCCCATCAGATACTCCTCCCTGGTGGTATCCCGCTCAGCCTTCGACTTCCACACGTCTGCGTGGCCTCAAACGCCAAGGATCTCCTTCTCCAAGCTACGGACGCGATCGCAAAGAAAACAATCTACGACGCATCATCCAACGATGGTCGCGGATCTGGAGTAGTCGATATACCAACCGGTTCCCCTCCCGAAGGACCCTAATGAAAAACAAGTAAGGAACATGAAAATCACACACATATCTAGCAATAGCTCGAAAAATACTTTATATACATTAAATGCCACTGCGTGGCACAAAGAAAGATTGTTCACATTACAAAAGATAGAGGATAAACTATCCTAAACTACAACATTAGAGCCTAGGCACCAGCATCCGGAGTGGCCTCAGAGCCAGACTGCCTGCTCTTGACCTCCTCCTCCTGCCTCGCCACGTACTCTGCCAGTAGGTCAATGAGCTTCGGCCCATAATGCTTACAGCGGGAGGCAAAGAGATCGAAAGCTACCTCTGAGCCATCGGCAGCCGCTGGCATCTAGGAGGTGATGTGCGGCAGGTCTAGCTCCGCTCCGGATGCCATGGCCATGGCCAACCCCATCGAGGCGCCAAGGCCCTTCTGCTTGCGCTTGTAGGCCAGAGGAGCATCCTCTAACAAGGCATCCACCAACGCATCGACATCCTCAAGAGCAGCGCCCTTCGGGACGATCTCCTTGTAGAAGCGTTTGAGCACCCCCTTGACCATCGCCAAGGCACCAGCAACAGTACCGCAACGATCTTCGACCGCTACAGTAGGATCATGCAGAGCATTTCCGTGCTCCATCACACGACGATCAAACACGATGCTTGCAGCATTTGAGACAAAGAAAGAAGAAAAGTGACCGAATAAGAACAAGATAAGGAGCTGCCAAAAAAGAAAGGAAGAATCAAATAAACTAACCGGAGAAAGCCTTGGCCGCAACCATCAGCCTGTTGGCCATCTCCTTCTCGCGAGCGACAGCCGCAACAGCAAGCTCCCTCCCGCGATCCCCAGACTCCTTCCCCAGGTGCTCATGAGCCTCGGCAGCAGCAGCCACCTCCTTCTCGAGGCGCTCCTTCGCCTCAGCAGCATCTGCAGCTTTTTGCTCCGCTCGACCGAGGCTCTTGTCAAGAGCGTCCAGCCGACGAAGGGCCGCATTATTTTCATCTACAAACTCCAAGAACAAAGGATCAATCAAAGCAAGGAGACAACCGAGATAAGCAACGGATGATCAAACTACATACCTTGCAGCTGCCACATGTTGGCCTCCAACGCCAAATGCTGCTATATCAGGAGATTGGCGCTATGTACGAAGGGCTGCAAAAACAAAACACAAACAAGCATCAGAAAGGGCTCGGGGACTATGCCCCACAAGAGCTAAAACTAGAGAAAGAGATGATCCGAAAAAGGGCTCGGGGGAACCCCCCTACAAAACAAAGGAGCAGAAAACTTACGTGCTCATACGGAGACTCCGAAGGTCCGTGTGTGGTCTTCTGAGTAATGACTACCCGAGCCTCTAGCGGGGAGGGATTCAGAGTGTCATCCTTAGAGTCGGCCACCATCTGAAAGGGAGGGGCCATCGTCTTCGAGTCCCCTCAGCAAGGGAGCCCTCCGAGGAGTGGCTACAAGGAAAGTATTGATCAAGAACAAGAGAAAACATAGCACATGTAAATTACAGAAAAAAACGCATCCGCAACTACTTACGAGTCAATGTCTGACAAATTGAAGACCGGCGCGGCCTTCTCCTTCTTCTTCTTTTTCGCCGCCGGCTGCGGCGCCATCGCCCGAATTGGAATAGCAGGGAAAGGTGTAGAGGAGGCACCTTCATCCCCACCATGCCGCTCCAGGAAGAAAGGGCCACGAGGAGTAGGCGGCGTCGACGCATCCGAAGATTCACACCGGGAGCGCTTTCGGTTCTGCCCCTCGCTCGCCTCGGGGGCTTGTTGGGTTGGATATTGCATCGGCGGAAGTTTGGACTCAAAGTACACAACCTCGTTGTCAGGCGCAATCGGATATTTTTCAGGCAGCGGAGGCATCATGCCAGCTACCTTAAGTTCGTACAAAAGAAGACAAATAACGTGATTAGCAACGCTACTCATATGGAGACAACAATCGTAAAAGAGCGCAACGTGCATGACGCGGTTTCTACACCTGAGTAACTGGATTCGAAGAACTGAAGGGGGCGGTCAAGGACTTCTTCAGTAGGTCCTCTTCATCCTTGAACTTCAGTAGTGGCCGAAGAGCCCTATTGAGGCCTCTCCTGGATAGCTCCTCGGCTGAAAACCTCGTCGGGTCGTTGCGGCTAGTGTAAAGGACATCAGATGCACCCTCGCCTAGAGCGGATGCACCCGATGTTTGAGGAAGGTGCGGATGATATCCACACCATTAACTTCCTTCTCCGCAACCATCTGGAGAGCCTCCACCCAACGGTAGAGCTCCTTTACCTCCGCCACCTCGCCCTTGTGACACCCCCGGGATTAGGGCTAGACAAATCCCAGACCTTCGTCTGACATAAGCCTAACCTAAATCTCGAAAGCGTACAGAGAGAGAATTGATAACACAATAGTGACCCTACAACACAAAAATTATTTACAGCAAGCTCATACTAAGCAAAGAACCAAAATATTACAAGCAGAGGTCACTGACAACAATCATCAAACAACGGAAGGCAAATTATGCTATTAAGTATAGCAAAGTTAACAAATGACCTAAGAGGCCTGAAGCATAATGATGACGTCCAATCCATAGATCCTAGACTGCCGACTGGGAACTCCAAACTACTCGTCGATGATATTTCGTGAAGAACTCATCTTCTATGGTAACACCTACTCTGCTGCAAAAGTATCACCGAAGCAAGGGTGAGTACAGGATGTACTCCGCAAGACTTATGGCTGGTGGAGTTATTTTGCATAAAGCCATCTTTGTTTTGTAAAACAAGTGGGAGAAGAATCTCGACTAATCAGAATATTTTAAAGGGGATAAGTGAGAGGTATCTATAGCTTTGGTCATCTTTTGATATCCACCGAATCATCATCAGCTGAACCTATCTAGGATCACCCCCTCGTACCCATGAGGAAGCATCCTTAAGCACATGTTGATCAAATTTCCAAGTTTTACGATTAGGTTAAAGTTCCCTATGATCTTAGAATCTGGTCTCCAAGTTCGTCCATAACCGCGTGCACGGATTATCAAAAATATTTAATCCTGCAGGGGTGTACAAATTTACCCACACGCGCCAACCGATTCTTAATGCCACTATAGATTAGCCCTCTTCCTTGAAAGGCCAGCAGAGAGTGGTTGACCATGACCTTTACCTTGATTTCGCTGAGACCATGAGTCACGCACTAGGGAGATGCCGCCGTAACGGGTCGAGTCCCGAAGTCGGTCCCTAATGATGTCCGCAGGGTTCAAGATTACGGATGCCGGGCATCTCTTTCTCCCGTCCATGCTTACCTACCTGTTATGAATGCACCTCCTTCACCTCCATTCAAGAACAACCAAGATGCGTATGTCGAATGGAAATCCCGAACTATGTGACTCATGGAATCTACTAGGCAAGTTAGTTGGTCGAGGGGGTTTCCAGTCCCCCATGTGTTTGTCCGCTCGTCTTGGACCATAGGCAAGAACTCAGGTCCTAGTAGTGGCAAGTATGGGACTGCAAAAGCCACAACCCACCGTGGCCTCCCATACAAGCCTTAGCATGTTTAACTTTCATCTCTGATCTTACCACGTCATCCTTTCAAACTAGGTTCATTCTCAGCTCTGATTCATCAACCGGATGGACCAGCGTTAACAGCTAAGCATCGCTAAGCACGACAGATATAATAGCTCTAGCAACGCTTCACAAGCCAAACCATAGTTATGCTAGGAGCAGTGGATTAGGGAATATAGGCTTCAAAGGTAACATGCATCAGATAGGATTACTCTATCTATCCACTTTGAAATACTAAAAGACTTTGAAATCGTATGCACATGGAAATAATTGAAATACTTGAAAACATAGGATTATATCATGTGTGGGGCTTCGCTTTCCTTTGCTAGTTGATATCTAGAAAGTAGAGTTCTAGACATCCGGTACTTGACTTGATTACAGTTGGCCAAGTATTTACCTTGTAGCTTCGACGGTGTTGATCTGGCTCTTCAGTCTTGGTCTTGAACTTGATTCCTATATCATATTCTACCGGAGAAGAACCAAATACTGGAAAGAAAGGGGAAACAATCAACACATGGCATCGATCCAATGCTCAATCAAGAATGATGATATGACAAGTTAAAATTTATTCAAATTGAAACCTTAAACATGCTTGGTCATTTTAAACAAGGTCCGAGAGGTGCAAACACTAGAATAGGGGAATCCTCGGAATCACCTTTGGGGTTCGTTTTGTTCTTCTAATATACTTGCCATGAAAGTTGATTAACAATGCATGATTATAATGCTATGAGATAGGTCTCATTTTTGAACATTTTGATATATTATTTGTATTTTTCTGATTTAAAAAGAATTAGTTATGAATTTCTCCATTTTAATTCATTTTAAATCATTTTTGGAACATTATAAAACAATTTATATTTTGGAATTACTTAAACATATTTATTAAACAGAAACCATTTCTGGAAATGTTTATTTGAATTACAGAAGGGGCCCACATGTCATATATTTGTTATTTACTGAAATGATTTTCAGAAAACACTTAAAGAAAAAGAAAAAGGGAATATGGCCTCAGCATGACATCATGCTGACGTCAATATCACCACTGCTCACAGATCGAGCAAGGGCGCGGCGGTAGGGGCGATATGGGGCTATGCGGAGGGGTGCGTTCAAAGCGGGGCGATGCGCTGAATAAACTAGTGGCGGCGCCACCCAGGATTTGGTAATCAGATATGGCCGTCGGCGAGGTGCTGCGCGCGCGGATAGAGGTCGACAACGGCAAGAAGAACCAGAGGGTGAGGGACAAATCGAATAGGTCCATGAGGACCGTGAGCTCACCAGGAACGCGTGAAGAGGGTCAGTGTGGACAAATCGATGGCGGAGATGGTGGCCGGAGCTCGGGAAGGAGATCACGATTGGCTTGATTGCGGCCATCCTCGCTGGCGTGGCTTGACAGAGAGGAAGAGGATGACCTGGCGGTCTCGATGGTGGCCTTGGCTAGACGGGAGGAGATCGGGAACAGTGGGACACGGCGGAGCCCGATGGCTAGGGTTAGTCAAGCTCATAGAGGGAGAGGAACAAAGCGAGAGAGGAGGGGATAAGAGTATGGGAGAGAGATCAGCACGGCGGTTCTCGTGGTGTTATTATCCAGGTGAGGCGACCTCCATGGCGGCAAGAATCACGGCGGCGAGCATCGGGCGGCCGCGCGCACGACACCGAACTGCTTGTCTCTTTGGGGAAGACGACAGGAGAAGGGGTGTCAGGGCTTGGGCCGAGCTGGGCTGTGGCTGGGCTGGCTGCGGGCGCACTGAGAAGCAGGGAAAGGGAGGAGAGGAAGCTGGGCTAGCTGGGCCAGTTGCTGCTTCTGTAACTCTATTTTTTTAGAAATCCTTCCCTTTTTCCTATTTCTATTTATCTCTTTGGTATTTCAATTTCAAATATGTTTTGGATGATTTCAAACTACCAGATCTTTTGCAAACATTTAAAATACTATGGAAACCATTTAAAACCATTTGGAATCCATAAAGTTTTGTAGTTTCGAAATTTTCAAAGCCATTTGAATTGATTCTTAAAGAAGGAGGGAAATTAGGGTTTTAGGTTTTATGATTAGTTCTTGTATGCATTTTAAATGATGATTCTCATGAATGCACAAACAAATCCTAATCAATATTTAATGAACCTAGGGTTGTTACAATTTGATCCCCCTTAAAAGAATCTCGTCCTGAGATTCCTAGGTAGGAAGATAGAAGGAACAGGGTTACACTAATCTTCGACGATGTTCCCGAAGAGGTTGATCCATGCCACCACGACGAGTGGACGAAGCGCTTCATAATCTTCAAGGTGGCTGCTCACACTAAGGAAGAGAGGGAATGACACGGAACCACAAACCGAGTATCTCATGGACAACTCATGGATAGATGCTTCGCGAATGTCTCTGGAGTCAACAACATGAAACACGCCTAGGTGAAGGAGGAAACAAAAGGAGATGGTTTTCAAGGTGATAGATAACTGGTATTCATAAGGATTGAGACCATGGAACTTGCAGAAGAGATTAAACTTCTGAGGGAATGAGACTTTGTAACATCCCAAAAATATTAAACTAGAATCATCAAACTCTAATCACAAAATTTAGGGTTAACAAAAACTTTTCAAATTAAAAATATGAAAGCATTCATATGAGTGTGCATTACAATTTGGATTCTTTTGAAGTGCCATGATTATGTATTTCCTTGCTTGTAGAATGATTCTTAGGTGAAATAAACATCATCTAAACAATTCCCAAACTTTTCCCAAAGACAAATAAATCAAAACAAACAAATTAAGTGAATGGTCATCTTGGCCAATTTAACTCCCATGCCTACTTTGTCTATCTCTAACTTTCAGAACATAACAGAAACTTGTTTGGATCTTTGCACCCCTTGATAGTACTCATAAGAAAGTATCAAGGCCCACCTTGTGATCATCCATAAACATTCAAATGCATAGTTTAAAATTGAATCTATTTCATGTGGGAAGATCCCACTTTTTCAAAATCCACTCAAACAAGCTCAACTTTCAAAACCCAGGCATCTACAGACTCACCAGCACATGCCTAGCACACCCACCAAAAATATTTTCAAAATTGAAAACTTGAATTCATGCGGCCATTTCATCAAACACCTTGCAGATACAAATCAAACAAAATCAAAACACTATTTGGAGCAGTGATTTGAGCCAACCTTGTCCCCTCTGGTTACACTAGCCTCAGTAGATCATCTAGCAAACTTAACTAAGCTCTAGCCCCACTGTAAGCTTGCCAATATCATCTATGGTGAACAGGCCGAGAGCACCCATGTCACCCCTGTGTGGACAGCAGGCTAGAGGAAGAACTAGCCGTGCCAACCTTGTCTGGGAGGTAGCCCATGCCTCACCGCCCCCTCTCGACCAGCCCTGCCCCGCAGAAAGCAACCAGAACCGCCAGGAACACCGCGCCCGCGCCGCTGTCGACCATGCCGACGTGCACCGCAGAGCACGCACCGTTCCCACGCAACCCGACTACCTCGAGCCCTCGTCGCCCGCCAGCATGCTCCCCACCGTCCCAGGAGACCGCCAGACATGCTCATTCCACTACCCGTACCCCGTAGCCACCGCTCGCCGTCGAAGACACCGCCTCTGCCTCGCAGAGCATCAAGTGTTCTCGACCATTTGCCACCGCCCCTACACGCACATTAAAACCCTAGAGCATCGCCAGGATACCACCGATCGATCGCCACCCTCGGCCATGCCTCTAGCTGCCCGTAGCCGTGTCGCCACCGACGTCTGCCCATCCCGTTCGGTCTCGCCGTCGAGCCTATAAAAGGAGTCGACCCCCAGCCGAATTGAGCACACCATCTCACTCCCCTCACCTCACTGATCGTTCCACCACATTCCCGAAGCAAGGCGAGCAGCGCATCGCCGGAATTGCGCCGGAGCAGGCCGCCTCTAGAGAAGAAGGGCACCGTCGATTTCGTCCACCCCAGGAGGAGCTGCCGGTACCAGGAGGTTCGCCGTCGTCGACTCCGTCGTTCACCTGCATCGCCGACCTTCGCCTGAGCCCCGGTGAGCCCACGACGACCCCCACCTACCGCGTTAGGTTTCTGTCTCGCCGGCGCCGCCCGACGTGGACGATGAGTAGCAGCCGTTCAATTAGACTTAGATCGTGCGGATGATATTGCCCCGTACCGCTTCGCGTTTAAAGAGCCTTTGACTGGTGGAACCCCCTGTCAGTTGAGCCCCGCGCCACAGATTGACACTGGGCCGGCCCATTAGCAGTTCCCGCGCAGCCCAGTCGTTTGAATTTAACTTTTTCCATTTTAGTTCAAACATAGTTCTGTACCCAGTTTCAAAAATCACCCAGCTCGATTCAGTGAACCAAATTGAATGAAACTAATTTTGTTAGAAAGATATTGAAATGCTTAATCCAAGCCTGTTGGATTCAAATCATTTGAATCTATAGATCAACCTTGGTAAAAATAACAAGGCAGAAGCTTTTCTGCATTCAAACATTTTTCAAATTTAAACCATAATACCTTTTGAGTTGATTCCAACTCTCAAAAATTACATTTGATCATACCTTTCAGAATATATAAAAACATATGGGTTTACTTACAGAAATAATGTTCAAGTAATAAAAGGATGCCACATAGGAATTTCTAGTCATTTATTTTTATTTAAAATAAAAGGTTAAATGTTATTAAATTGTGACACCACTTTAAATCACATTCCCATGTACTGAATGATGTGGTGATGGCATGTGTCAACATGATCCCATGTTTGGTTTGGAGAATATTAAATCTTAAGTAGTTTTTCAATGAGTAGAAATTACTTTTCTAAAAATAGAAGAAATAAGACAAAGCTTTAATCTTGTAATATTAGTGATGATGCTAGATCATCTATAGAACCCTTCTGTGTGATGATTGAAAGTAGTTAAGTATTGTTTGATGATTGTGTACCGCGTATTTATTCATAGACGCTAGTACCAACCAAGGATACGAGGAGGAAGGCGGATACTACAAAGAAGAAGCTGAGGAGAACTTCAACCACTGCTCTGCACAAGGCAAGCTAACACTTGCAAGATACTCTATTTAGCAAGCCTAATATTACTAGTTGATTGAGCAAGCTAACACTTGCAAGATACTGTAACTATGCAAGCAAATACTTGCTTGTTACCCTGCCAACTATATGCCTTAAGCATATGTGATTATACTCACTTGATAACCCCAATCCTAGTTTTACTTACAAGCTTGCTACTTTATTTCTTTATCAAAGCTATTACTTAGAGTTTACTTGAGTAAATTGTAGATAATTGAAGGTTGCATAAAGAGCATAAAACTTGGCCTAATCTAGATAATCTTTATTTCATCCTAAGGCATGAGATTAAACTCAATTAATCCCCACTTGTTTACCACCCCTCATTAGTACTAACCCAACTTGTAGATGCTAGTGCTAAGCATAAAACTTGATCAACTTTAGATGGGAATACTTGGTGAAAATGGTTATGAAAACCTTGGAATGATGGATCATTCTATTGAGATGTTTTGACATGTGTTCTCGAACACCAGATGATTTTGATGCTAAAAATGTTGAGGCATGAGCCTTAGCCCTTTATAAAAGTGATGGTTGTCTGGATGCGATACCATTCCAATTCTACCATACAACCACAATACCCGATAATTGGGTAGGGCTTGACTGGAAACTAATATACCTTAGTATTGGTTCCCTCACGGCCAATGTTTGAGCTGAGGCTACCTTGTGAAGATTGTCCACCTGTGTAGTACCAAAGATGACAGCTGGTCATGGTTGGGAGGCCAAACTCACATGAGAGGTTCTTATACTAGGGCGTGTAAATGAAAGGTTAGGATTGATTATCCGCATACTGAGTATGGTGAATTCAGGATTTGTTCCTCACGGATGTATCGAATGTTGTGGTGAAAGTGTACAATCTATGCAGAGTGTCAAACTATTCGAATAGCCGCGTCCGCAATTATGGACAGTTGGAGTGGCCATACTGTTCCCCCGTCAGATGTTTTCAGAATGACTTGTGAAATGAGTTGAGACTTTGACTTGACCACAACAGAGTGGTGATATGAAATACAAGTTCCCACTTAGGTGTTATAAAACTTCAACTAGCTTTCTTCATTTCTAAACTTAGTAGGGGTAAATCTGGCTTTTTGCAAAACAACCCGAGAGCTTAGTGTCCTACTACAAAAGCCCCTTCACTTGTTAGTATTAGTTTGCAAGTACTTAAAGAGTACTCATGGCTTTGTCCCTGGCTATTCCCATGGTTAGACTATGAAGAGGAGTACCAGGAGGATGGACCCCAAGAAGGTTACGACAACTAGGATCATCTCCCATCGTCAGCATTGCCTGTGACCCCGAAGATGGAGCTTCACCTATGCTATCGTTATTATTATTACGTATTTCCGCTGCTCGAGTTGTATTAAGAACTGGATCATGAGATCCTTATTTGTGTAAGACCTTATATATGGTTTGTAATGAATGATGTACTGTGGTATCCAAATCTGTTATGTCTCGCAAAAATGGTAATCATGGGATTGCGATGTACGGCATAACAGGCATCTGGGATTAAAAATCCGGGTGTTGACAAGTTGGTATCAGAGCCATCCTGACCATAGGAGACCCTAGTTAGACTGGCCGTTTGAATCAAAAACCTAGTTTCAAAACCAAAGTAAACAAATATTTACAAAAACTTATTCCCATTCTTATCACCTTGTTTCTTTCATAAAAATTCATGTTCCTCAAAAACTCTTGCAAAATACCTAAAATTTGACACACTTGATCACTCTACTAACTTGCTCATCCTATATTCTTATAGATGGACGTGAAGTACAGCAAGTTTTATCAGTTTAGGAATGGAGGAGACCTTATCTTTGAGCGGGATTTGGACTAGCTTTCGGAACTTCTGGCGCACCCCGAGTTCTTCGGAGCTCAGCTCAATGATCAAGGAGGAGAAGATCTGTAGTGGCTAATTGTTGCAAGTCTCCGAGGAAAGATTGAACCTGCCACTGCTGAGGAAATTTAGTTCACCTTAAGAGAGAACAAATGGCTCGATGGACTTGCCAGGGCCATGCAGGAAGCTCTTGCCCGTCTGTGTGGGCAGAGTATCAACCAGATCAAGGGAACCCGCTTTGAGTTTTGTCCAAGGCGTGATGCTAATGGATAGCCATTGGAAGCCCCATATCATCACGAGGTGAAGACCCAATTGGACCACCTTATCTTCATGATGTACTATCATCAGCAGGAGTTGGAAAATTGTCGTGACTACTCCAACCACAAGTCCGCCATCATCAAGACGAAGGATCAGACCATCGCCATGCTAGCGAAGGATCGCAAGTCTCGCCGCCGTCAGCTTGATAAGAAGGAGCGCATCATTGCTCGTCTTTGCCACTGTATCTCGGATTTGGAGGAGACCATCCACGAGAGAGACATGCAGTTGGAGGAAAGGGAGAATGCCGGAGAAGATCTTCGTGGAGACCCCTACTCCTATCTCAGCGATGATGATGATTTTCTGGAGGATCAGGCCATGGACTTCTTCACCGATGAGGATGATTTCGCCTTCATCGATGATGATGAGGATGACGACTACACCGACTCCAAAGAGTAGTAGCACTTGAGCACTAGCATAGTGAGTTGTATTCGGTCCCACTGTATCGTAGTTTCCAGAATAGTTCTTAAAACCATTTGATTTTCTTGTTTTGTGGTGTGTTTGTATCGTGTGCTATGAATGAATGAATGAAAAGAAAGTTGCTAAAAAAATCAGAGTCAAACTTTAAAAACTTTTCAAAGTCCCTGAACCCTAGAAATTTCCCTCCTTTCTCATGATCTATCTCAATCTTCAGATGCCACGCGGAGGAAGTGGTTCATCCCCGGACACGATGTTGCAGATCCTGCAAATGTTGGTTTCTGACTGCGAGGCTGAAAGAGCCGAACGTCAAGCCAACTTAGCCACCCTTCAGCAGATAGCTCAGCTAGCCCACAACAATCAAGGCCACAGAAACTAGGAAAACCGTGGATCTAAGCTCAAGAATTTCCAGAACACCAACCCACCTGTTTTCACTAAGTCGGAGGAGCCCTTAGATGCAGACGATTGGCTGCAAACCATGGAAAACAACCTAGAAGTCGCCATAGTGGAAGCAAACGAGAAAGTTTTGTTCGCCACCCCCTATCTAGCCGAAGATGCCAGAGCATGGTGGAACAACGTTCGTGCAATGACCGGAGGACAGATGATGACCTAGGAGGAATTCAAGGTCAAGTTTAGCAGAACCCATGTGCCACCGGGTTTGATCAAGAGAATGAGAGATGTGTTCAGAGAACTAAAGCAATGACAGATGACTGTAGTGGAATACCATGAATTTTTTTTTGTCATGGGTATGCCCCGGATGAGATCAACACCGAAGCCAAGAAGAAGGAGAGATTCTTGAATGGTCTGCACGATGAGATGCAGACGGTGTTAGTCAATATCCCTTTTGCTGATATTGAAGCCCTTGTCGACTCTGCCATCCAGATGGAAGGAAAGATCAACCAAGCCAATGAGAACCGCAAGTGTCGCATGATGCATCAGCCAGGAACCCATCAGACCCCAAAATATCGCCCCAACCCATCTCCCGGATTTGCCCATAGAACCAACAGACCCCCGATGAACTGTCCGACCTATCCCAACCGTGGAAACCCACGGCCCAGAGGAAATCACAACAACCCCAGCAACCCTAACAATTTCAACCGTGCACCACCCAAGTTCACCAACAATAATGCTACCGCCAACACCAACAATGCCCCGAGGACTGGAAGCAATGTTGTGCCTATTGCAGCAAAGGACAAGTCGCAAGTGACTTGTTATGACTGTGGAAATAAGGGTCACTACTCCAACGAGTGCCCCAACAAGAAGAATACCGCAACCCCCAATACCAATGCCCAAGCTCAGCAGCAGCGTCGTGTTCAGCCCGGAAGAAGATTTACCCCAGGGAACTCGGTCAACCGCAACAACCGTCTTTTTCTCATGCATGCTTAAGAAGCTCAGGAAGCGCTAGACGTCGTGTTGGGTATGTTTTCTGTTAATTCAGTACTTGCAAGAGTGTTGTTTGATTCTGGTGCATCGCATTCATTTGTCACCGAAGAATTTTCCTGCACTAGTAAGATTCAACCAACCAAACTGAAGCATGTTATGATTGTTCAAATCCCCGGTTCAACCACCAAGGCTAGGAAAATTTGCAAAGCCGTCCCTATCTGAATCCATGGCATAGATTTTTATGCTAATCTGATAGTACTTGGAACTAAAGGTTTGGAAGTAGTACTAGGAATGGATTGGATGGCCAAACATAAAGGATTGGTTGACTGTGCCAAGAAAGCCATAACCATGACCAGTACCGCCGGAATATCAGTCGAGCATATAGCTGAAACCTTACCTCGTTAATTCAAGTGCAACAAGATTATAGACCAACCTACCATTGACCAAGTCCGGATAGTCTGTGAATACCCCGATGTATTTCTAGATGTTTTGCCTGGTATGCCCCCAGATCGGGATATCGAGTTTATCATTGAACTAATCCCCGGAACAGGACCCATAGCCCAGAGACCCTATAGTATGAACCCGTCGGAACTAGCAGAACTGAAGAAGCAACTGGATTCCATGCTGGAAATTGGATTAATTCAACCAAGTGCATCACCATGGAGATCACCTGTCTTGTTTGTGGACAAGAAGGATGGAGGTAACCGTTTGTGTACGGATTATCGGAAGTTGAATGATGTCACTATCAAGAACAAGTACCCATTGCCCAAGATAGAAGATTTGTTTGATCAGTTGACCGGTGCCAAAGTGTTTTATAAGATTGATCTTAGAACTGGCTATCATCAACTCAAGATTCGCGTAGAGGATATTCCACAGACTACCTTTACCACCAGATATGGATTATACGAGTATACTGTCATGTCTTTTGGATTAACCAATGCCTCGGCTTATTTCATGAATCACATGAATAAGATTTTTATGGACTTCCTGGATAAGTTTGTCGTTGTTTTCATCGATGACATTCTGATTTATTCCAAATCAGAAGAACAACATGAGCTACACCTAAGGACCATTCTTGGAACCCTTAGAGAGCATCAGTTGTATGCCAAGTTTAGAAAATGTGAATTATGGTTACAGGAGGTAGGATTCCTCGGACACATTGTATCAGTCGGAGGAATTGCCGTTGACCCTGCGAAAGTGAAAGATGTCGAAGATTGGCAAGCCCCAACCACTCAAACCCAAGTTCATGCATTTCTCGGATTGGCGGGATATTACTGCAAGTTCGTAGAAGGATTCTCGAGTATCGCCAGACCCATGACCCAATTGCTGAAGAAGGACAAGAATTTTGAATGGATAGACAAATGTGAAGCGAGTTTTCAAGAACTCAAGAGAAGATTGATTTCAGCCCCAATCTTAATCATGCCGGATATCATGAAGCCCTTCGACGTGTATTGTGATGCATCCAAGATCGGTCTCGGATGTGTGATAATGCAAGAAGGCAAAGTTATATCTTATCTATCTCGACAACTGAAACAACATGAGCAAAATTACCCGACCCATGACCTCGAACTCATAGTCGTAGTTCTAGCCCTGAAGACATGGAGGCACTACCTGGTGGGAAACCGTTGTGAGATCTATTCGGATCACAAGAGTCTGAAGTATATATTCACTCAGAAGGAGCTGAATATGAGATAGAGAAGATGGATTGAGCTAATCAAGGATTACGATCTGGACATTCACTATCACCCTAGTAAATCCAACGTGGTAGCAGATGCCCTTAGAAGATTGCCGTGCCGCTTGAACTCCATGATATTGAAGGAGCAACCAAGCTTGCTCAAAGAGATGGAATATTTTCAAATGGAGTTAATGAGTGAAGGACTTTTGGCTAGCATAGAACTTCAACCCACTTTGATCAGCCAGATCAAAGAGGCGCAGAAAGGAAATTCTAGTATTGATGGAATCAAGCGTCGTATCGGTACAGGCAAAGTACCCGGATTCACCGAAGACGAAGAAGGAGTTTTGTGGTACAAAGGATGCCTTTGTGTACCAGCAGATTCTGAGTTGAAGGAAGTTATTTTGAAGGAAGCTCATGATACTCTTTATTCTATCCACCCCGGAGGAACTAAGATGTATCAAGATTTGAAAGAGCAATTTTGGTGGCATAAGATGAAGAGAGAAATCGGAAGCTATATCGCCAAGTGTGATATATGTTAGGGAGTCAAGGCCGGATATCAAATACCCGCTGTATTGTTGCAACCATTACAGATTCCGGAATGGAAATGGGATTCCGTTGGAATGGACTTGATCACCGGATTACCTACTTCTAGTAGGGGAAATGAATCTATTTGGGTCATAGTGGACAGGTTGTCCAAAGTCGCCCATTTCTTACCCGTCAAGGCCACATATCAGAGTTCGAAGCTAGCAGAGTTATACATCGCTAGAATCGTCAGTTTGCACGGAGTCCCCAAGAACATCGTATCGGATCAAGGAACTCAGTTTACCTCGAGATTTTGGAAGAAAGTCCAAGAAGGTTTAGGAACCCGACTAGATTTCAGCACCGCTTATCACCCTCAGACCGATGGACAAACGGAGCGAGTAAATCAAATACTCGAAGATATGCTGAGAGCATGTGTGTTAGAGTATGGATCTAAGTGGGAAGACTGTCTGCCATTTGCAGAATTTTCGTACAACAATAGTTACCAAGCTAGTTTGCAAATGGCCCCATTTGAATTTATGTACGGAAGAAAGTGTCGCACCCCTTTGAATTGGTCGGAAGTAGGAGAGAGTCAAATTTTCGGACCGGATAACCTACGAGAAGCAGAAGAGAAGGTTCACAAGATTCGTGAGCACCTCAAGACCGCCCAGTCCAGACAGAAGAGTTACACCGACAAGAGACGTCGAGACCTCGCCTTCAACATAGGAGATTTTGTGTATCTGAAAGTGTCGCCATTGAAGGGAATGCAGCGTTTCCAACTCAAAGGAAAGTTAGGCTCCTATATCGGACCCTTCAAAATTCTGAACCGTCGAGGAGAAGTGTCGTATCAATTGGAACTACCCGAAGAGATGTCAGCCGTGCACAATGTGTTCCATATCTCATTACTTCGCAAGTGTCTCGAAGTCCCAGAGAAGACGGAAGTGTTAAAGAATATTGATCACCAGACTATAAAGATCAATGATGACCTGACCAATCCCGAAATACCCATCCGTATTTTGGAAAAAGCTTTCAGAACTACCAGAACCCGGAGCATCAAGCTTCTCAAGATTCAGTGGAGCAACCACACGGAAGAGGAAGCTACCTGGGAGCGCGAAGGTCACATCAGGACGGAGTTTCCCGATCTCTTTAAATCCTAGGTAATGTTTTCGTCCCTTTTCAAATCTCAGGACGATATTTTGTTTAAGGTAACATCCCAAAAATATTAAACTAGAATCATCAAACTCTAATCACCAAATTTAGCATTCATATGAGTGTGCATTACAATTTGGATTCTTTTGAAGTGCCATGATTATGTGTTTCCTTGCTTGTAGAATGATTCTTAGGTGAAATAAACATCATGTAAACAATTCCCAAACTTTTCCCAAAGACAAATAAATCAAAACAAACAAATTAAGTGAATGGTCATCTTGGCCAATTTAACTCCCATGCCTACTTTGGCTATCTCTAACTTTCAGAACTTAACATAAACTTGTTTGGATCTTTTCACCCCTTGATAGTACTCATAACAAAGTATCAAGGCCCACCTTGTGATCATCCAGAAACATTCAAATTCATAGTTTAAATGATAGTTTAAAATTGAATCTATTTCATATGGGAAGGTCCCACTTTTTCGAAAAAACCACTCAAACAAGCTCAACTTTTAAAACCCAAGCATCTACAGACTCACCAGCACATGCTTAGCACACCCACCAAAAATATTTTCAAAATTCAAAACTTGAATTCATGCGGCCATTTCATCAAACACCTTGGAGATACAAATCAAACAAAATCAAAACACTATTTGGAGCAGTGATTTGAGCCAACCTTGTCCCCTCTCTGGTTACACTAGCCTTAGTAGATCATCTAGCAAACTTAACTAAGCTCTAGGCCCACTGTAAGCTTGCCAATATCATCAATGGTGAACAGGCCGAGAGCACCCATGTCACCCCAGTGTAGACAGTAGGCTATAGGAAGAACTATCCGTGCCAACCTTGTCTGGGAGGTAGCCCATGCCTCACCACCCCCTCTCGACCAGCCCTGCCTCACAGAAAGCAACCAGAACCGCCAGGAACGCCGCGCCCGCTCTGCTGTCGACCATGCCGACGTGCATCGCAGAGCACGCACCGTTCCCACGAAACCCGACCACCTCGAGCCCTCGCCGCCCGCCAGCATGCTCCCCACCGTCCCAGGAGACCGCCAGACATGCCCATTCGACTGCCCGTACCCCTTAGCCACCGCTCGCCGTAGAAGACACTGCCTCTGCCTCGCAGAGCATCGAGCGTTCCCGACCATTTGCCACTGCCCCTACACGCGCATTGAAACCCTAGAGCATCGCCAGGAGACCACCGATCGATCGCCACCCTCGGCCATGCCTCTAGCTGCCCGTAGCCGTGTCGCCACCGACGTCTGCCCATCCCGTTCAGTCTCACCGTCGAGTCTATAAAAGGAGACGACCCCCAGCCGAATTGAGCACACCATCTCACTCACCTCACCTCACTGATCATTCCACCACATTCCCGGAGCAAGGCTAGCAGCGCATCGCCAGAATTGCGCCGGAGCAGGCCGCCTCTGGAGAAGAAGGGCGCCGTCGATTTCATCCACCCCAGGAGGAGCTGCCAGTACCAGGAGGTTCGCCGTCGTCGACTTCGTCGTTCGCCCGCATCTCCGACCTTCGCCTGAGACCCGGTGAGCCCCCGACGACCTCCACCTACCGCGTTAGGTTTCTGTCTCACCGGCGCTGCCCGACGTGGATGATGAGTAGCAACCGTTCAATTAGACTTAGATCATGCGGATGAGATTGCCTCGTACCGCTTCGCGTTTAAAGAGCCTCTGACTGGTGGAAACCCCCTGTCAGTTGAGCCCCGCGCCGCGGATTGACACTGGGCCGGCCCATTAGCAGTTCTCGCGCAGCCCAGTCGTTTGAATATAACTTTTTCCATTTTAGTTCAATCATAGTTCTGTACCCAATTTCAAAATCAACCCAGCTCGATTCAGTGAACCAAATTGAATGAAACCAATTTTGTTATAAAGATATTGAAATGCTTAATCCAATCCCGTTGGATTCAAATCATTTGAATCTATAGATCAACCTTGGTAAAAATAACAAGGCAGAAGCTTTTCTGCATTCAAACATTTTTAAAATTTGAACCTTAATAGCTTTTGAGTTGATTCCAACTCTCAAAAATCACATTTGATCATACCTTTCAGAATATATAAAAACATATGGGTTTACTTACAGAAATAATGTTCAAGTAATAAAAGGATGCCACATAGGCATTTCTAGTCATTTATTTTTATTTAAAATAAAAGGTTAAATCTTATTAAATTGTGACACCACTTTAAATCACATTCCCATGTACTGAATGATGTGGTGATGACATGTGACAACATGATCCCATGTTTGGTTTGGAGAATATTAAATCTTAAGTAGTTTTTCAATGAGTAGAAATTACTTTTCTAAAAATAAAAGAAATAAGACAAAGCTTTAATCTTGTAATATTAGTGATGATGCTAGATCATCTATAGAACCCTTGTGTGTGATGATTGAAAGTAGTTAAGTATTGTTGGTGATTGTGTACCTCGTATTTATTCATAGACGCTAGTACCGACCAATGATACGAGGAGGAAGGATGATACTACGAAGAAGAAGCCGAGGAGAATTTCAACCACTGCTCTGCACAAGGCAATCTAACACTTGCAAGATACTCTACTTTAGCAAGCCTAATATTACTAGTTGATTGAGCAAGCTAACACTTGCAAGATACTATACCTATGCAAGCAAATACTTGCTTGTTACCCTGCCAACTATATGCCTTACGCATATGTGATTATACTCACTTGATAACCCCAATCCTAGTTTTACTTACAAGCTTGCTACTTTATTTGTTTATCAAAGATATTACTTAGATTTTACTTGAGTAAATTGTAGATATTAGAAAGATAATTGAAGGTTGCATAAAGATCATAAGACTTGGCCTAAGCTAGATAATCTTTATGTCATCCTAAGGCATGAGATTGAACTCAATTAATCCCCACATGTTTACCACCCCTCATTAGTACTTACCCCACTTGTAGATGCTAGTGCTAAGCATAAAACTTGATCAACTTTAGATGGGAATACTTGGTGAAAATGGTTATGAAAACCTTGGAATGATGAATCATTCTATTTAGATGTTTTGACATGTGTTCTCGAACACCAGATGATTTTGATGATAAAAATGTTGAGGCATGAGCCTTAGCCCTTTATAAAACTGATGGTTGTCTGGATGCGATACCATTCCAATTCTACCGTACAACCAGAATACCCGAGAATTGGGTAGGGCTTGACTGTAAACTTATATACCTTAGTATTGGTTCCCTCACGGCCAAGGTTTGAGCTGAGGCTACCTTGTGAAGATTGTCCACCTGTGCAGTACCCAAGATGACAATTGGTCATAGTTGGGAGGCCAAACTCACAGGAGAGGTGCTTATACTAGGGCATGTAAATGAAAGGTTAGGATTGATTATCCGCATACTGAGTATGGTGAATTCAGGATTTGTTCCTGAAGCATGTATTGAATGTTGTGGTGAAAGTGTACAATCTCTGCAGAGTGTCAAACTATTCGAATAGCCGCGTCCGCGGCTATGGACAGTTGGAGTGGCCATACTGTTCCCCCGTCAGATGTTTTCAAAATGACTTGTGAAATGAGTTGAGACTTTGACTTGACCACAACAGAGTTGTGATATTAAATACAAGTTCCCACTTAGAGGTAAATCTGGCCTTTTGCAAAACAACCCTAGAGCTTAGTGTCCTACTACAAAACCCCCCTTCACTTGTTAGTATTAGTTTGCGAGTACTTAAAGAGTACTCATGGCTTTGTCCCTGGATATTCCCATGGCCAGACTATGAAGAGGAGTACCAAGAGGATGGACCCCAGGAAGGTTACGACAACTAGGATCATCTCCCATCGTCAGCATTGCATGTGACCCCGAAGATGGAGCTTCGCCTACGCTACCATTATTATTATTACGTATTTCCGCCGCTCGAGTTGTATTAATAACTGGATCATGAGATCCTTATTTGTGTAAGACCTTATATGTTGTTTGTAATGGATGATGTACTGTGGTATCCAAATCTGTTATGTCTCGCAAAAATGGTAATCCTGGGATTGCGATGTATGGCATAACAGGCATCTGGGATTAAAAATCCGGGTGTTGACAGACTTCCAACAGATGGAAAAGGAACACAGACTTCGGAAAGTGAACCTCTACTATCCATCTTAAGTAGAGCTTCACAAGTGAAAGAGATAGATACCACCAAAACCAAGTTGTTGAACTACTTTTGACACAAAAGGTTCACTCTTTCATTCAACAGTAGGCCAAGACAGAAAGGTGTTTTGGTGGAGACGACTCGTAAGAGCCACATGTAACATGTAACAAGAGAAACTATTGATTACCAAGATAATGGTCGCTCTTCGAACATGTTTAAGAAAGCGAGAAGGAAACTCTTTATTCATCTAGGACTATCAAAATCTTTGCCAAGATTATGATATCATTTTGCACCACCAAGATGAATAGTTTAGAAGATTCTTGATGACATGAGAAGAAAGATACTTCATTCTCAGACTCCAAGTACTTGGCATAACAAGATGCTTGCCATCATAAAAGGGTCTGGAGGATCGACCGAGAGACATTTAGCAACTCTAGTTTAAATGTTCTCCTTGATGTTCGGAACATCAGTATCAAGTTATTGACAAACCTTTAACCAGTCATCAAGTAAAGGTCGGACTTTGGATACAAAGGAAACCATAAGCATAACTCCTATAATAAAATATAGAAGAGGCCTCATGAGGAGTGATTGTTATTGCTGATTCAAGGGAGTATGGCAATAGGTCTTCTGGCTTTTTGTGTCAACCACTACATCCATCTTGCCAGAGTTACAATAGACCTATGTAATAACCTTGAGGAACACCAATCATTCTTGCTGCTTGAGATTCATCTTTGATTAAGTGGAGAGATACTTTAGACTCAGCATGTCCGAATAGAAAGGGTGCAACATTTACCATAGAGGTAAAGTCACTAGATTCTCAAGACATGGACACAATGTCAAGCTCCAAAGGATGATCTAGATTGCGGAACCCATGTGATAGCAAGTTATCAAAAGATAATTGCATCTACATGAATTGTTTACAACACAACACAACTGAATCCTGTTTAGGAAACATTTAGGAGGATATGGAAGTTTTGTTGGACTTCTTATATTCCGTGAAAAAATTAATAAGTGGCTTGTTGTGCTTGGAGGATCTTCTCGAGATGTGAAGGTAGCAACCTACCATATCAAGAATACCTCGCACGAGCTTAACTAACTTGGAATGATTCCCGAGGGAACAAAGATGACTCTACTCAGATCCACAGCAACAACCTTCAACATTTCCACGTGAACCAGAGAAGTTTACTTCTAACATCCAGAACACATACTTCAAGATAACACGAAGATGGTTCTCAAAAGTTTCCAACATTAATGCCAACTGTTCCATATGAATCTTTTCTAATATGGAGAAGGTAAGGATGTCATTGATGGGCTCAATAACAAACTTATCTATACACTCCCAAAAGACGGACTCACATGTTGTATGAGCAAAGCATAGACACTGGTCAGACGAGAGGACATGAAGATGTACTTAAGTGAGACGTCACAAATGGATAAACCATCGAAGTTGTCCTTGGATCTGAGTTTGATTTGATGATTTCCCAAATCAAATCAAAGGCGGGGAAAACAACATGTCCACAAAGGACTTATTATTCTGCTTCAACACGAACAGAACTAGACATCCCTTTAAGGAGGAACGGAGTTGGATAGAGATTTTGTCTTACAACTCTCCAAGTTGTTGTTTAAGCTCAACCAACTAGTTCAAGGGTATCCAGTATAGATCCTTAGATAAAGGAGCGGTTTAAAGAAACAACTTACTCAAGAACCTGACAACACGGTCATGTGGCACATGGCGATACTTCTAGTAGACTTCTAGAATATCACGAACCATCGATATGTCACTTAGTTCGAGAGGAAACTTGCTTTGTAAGGCAAGATGACGTAGTCTCAGAGCTGCGGCACAAGCCTAACTCTTTGATCGAAGAGAGTCTACCAGAATAGCGGACTTGATAACACAATCATTCTTTGCTTAGTGATAGGGTTAACCAATCACTCTAAGAATGATATGAATGTCCTTCAAGTTCAAAGCAATGAGAATTGCTAAGAATCTCGAATGGCCACATCATTACGCACACGCAACATTCATGAGCGCGAACAACTCAGAGGAAGGGTGGGTAAGTATGTATAAGAGCATCACTTCATTAAGAGGGCCATGAAACTGAGCACGACATCTTAATATAAAGGAGTGTGATACTCTAAGGTAGAACAGAACATAAACTAATCAATGCTTATTGGTCTACGGATTACAACACTTTGACCCGGTCCTGGATATGACAAGGTACTGGAGTTTGTTTCTCTTGACATCCCGAACTGGTTTGTCATAATGGAACACAAGAGTATCTTCCATCAGAAGACACCAATGCACATTTACTACTTGGATACCAACTGGTAGACAAAGGTCGGAAAGCAACAAGGGAAGGAACATACTCATGATAGAATCCTAAGAAGTGGATCCAAAAGTCAACAATCTTCCGAGAACCAATGCGTAGAAACGGGAGGTGTGGCAGAGTCACGAGCATAGATGCGAGACTCACGAGGAGCACTCTTGTCGTGATCTATTTGGTTCCATTAAAGAACATCTACCATAGCTAGTGGTAAGGGAAGTCCTTTATCGTCACTATTCAATAGCGAAAATATCCACAAGCTTTAAGGCTATACTAGAAGGTACTAGACATCCTGGGGTAATGTGTAAACACTAACCACATGGGTCAACAAAATGGATTTTGGGTTAAAGGTCAGCTTCATGTACAAGATTCGCAACACCAGAATCCGGCACAATCAGGGATTTTAGGTTCAAGTCTAAGGTTTAAAACCCAGAGAAAGAAGTAACTACTATTTGAGTGACAAAGCGTACACTACAAGACATTAATCATTAGTTAGCTTCCAAAAAAAGATACAACTTCTAAAGTACCCAAACAAACAAAAAGGAGGCACACGATGCGAAAGGATACTTCGAGGCCTAGAACAGAACATCGTGGAACCATCAACATGATGTTGTGAACCCATAAAATATAGAGATTATGATCGAAAGAAATCTCTCAAGTGATACGGAACAAAGGGAATCAAGGAACACACACACAACTGACTCTAGAGAACTCAACACTAGGTCAAATGGTTCAGAACCGGCATGCCTGCAGAGGCACCTAAGTTTTGAAAGACTGGACAAGATAGCAAAACTTTTCCAAATCAATACAGGACAAGATAACCTAGAGTTAGAGAGAAACTAGATAAGGAGAAAAAGAAGCATACCAGAGTTTTCGCAAATAATTTTCATCTTTGAAAATAGTTTTCACAAACACTAGACTCAAATCGACTAGTAGAAAGGTTTCCTATAGTCGGTACTGCTCTGATACCAGAACCTGTGACACCCTCGGGATTAGGGCTAGACAAATCCCAGACCTCCGTCTGACATAAGCCTAACCTAAATCTCGAAAGCGTACAAAGAGAGAATTGATAACACAACAGTGACCCTACGATAGAAAAATTATTACAGCAAGCTCATAACTGAGCAAAGAACCAAAATATTACAAGCAGAGGTCACTGACCATAATCATCGAACAATGGAAGGCAAATTATGATACTAAGTATAGCAAACTTAACAAATGACCTAAGAGGCCTGAAGCATAACGATGACGTCCAATCCATAGATCCTAGACTACCGACTGGGAACTCCAAACTACTCGTCGATGTTGATGCCGTGAAGAACTCATCTTCCATGGTAACACTTACTCTGCTGCAAAAGTATCAATGAAGCAAGGGTGAGTACACGGTTTACCCCGCAAGACTTATGGGTGGTGGAGTTATTTTGCATAAAGCCATCTTTGTTTTGTAAAACAAGAGGAAGAAGAATCTCGACTAATCAGAATATTTTAAAGGGGATAAGAGAGCGGTATCTATAGCTTTGATCATCTTTTGATATACACCGAATCATCATCAGCTGAACCTATCTAGGATCACCCCCTCGTACCCATGAGTAAGCATCCTTAAGCACACGTTGATCAACTTGCCAAGTTTTACGATTGGGTTAAAGTTCTCTATGATCTTAGAATCTGTTCTGCAAGTTCGTCCATAACCGCGGACACAGATTTTCAAAAAGATTTAACCCTATGGGGATGTACAACTTTACCCACATGTGGCAACCGATTCTTAATGCCACTATAGATTAGCCCTCTTCCTTGGAAGGCCGGCAGAGAGTGGTTGACCACGACCTTTACCTTGATTTCGCCGAGACCATGAGTCACGCACTAGGGAGATGCTGCCGTAACGGGTCGAGTCCTGAAGTTGGTCCCTAATGATGTGTGCAGGGTTCAAGATTACGGATGTCGGGCATCTCTTGTTCCCGTGTGACTCATGGAATCTACTAGGCAAGTTAGTTGGTCGAGGGGGTTTCCAGGCCCCCGTGTGGCAGTACGCTCGTCTTGGACCGTAGGCAAGAACTAAGTCCCTAGTAGTGGCAAGTATGGGACTGCAAAAACCACAAACCACCGTGGCCTCCGATACAAGCCTTAGCATGTTTAACTTTCATCTCTGATCTTACCACGTCATCCTGTCAAACTAGGTTCATTCTCAGCTCTGATTCATCAACCGGATGGACCAGCGTTAACAGCTAAGCATGGCTAAGCACGACAGATATAATAGCTCTAGCAACGCTTCACAAGCCAAACCCTAGTTATGCTAGGAGCAGTGGATCAGGGAATATATGTTTCAAACGTAACATGCATCAGATAGGATTACTCTATCTATCGATAAAAGACTTCGGAATCGTATGCACATGGCAATAATTAAAATACTTGAAAACATAGGATTATATCATGTGTGGGGCTTCGCTTTCCTTTGCCAGTTGATATCCAGAAAGCAGAGTTCTAGACATCTGGTACTTGACTTGATTACAGTTGGCCAAGTATTGATCTTGTAGCTTCGACGATGTTGATCTCAGTCTTCAGTTTTGATCTTGATCTCGATTCTGATATTGTATTCTACCGGAGAAGAACCAAATACCGGAAAGAAAGGGGAAACAATCAACACATGGCATCGATGCAATGCTCAATCAAGAATGATGATATGACAAGTTAAAAGTTATTCAATTTGAAACCCTAAACATGCTTGGTCGGTCCGAGAGGTGCAAACCCTAGAATAGGGGAATCCTCGGAATCACCTATGGGGTTCATTTTGTTCTTCTAATATAATTTCCATGAAAGTTGATTAACAATGCATGATTATAATGCTATGAGATAGGTCTCATTTTTCTAAACATTTTGATATATTATTTGTATTTTTCTGATTTAAAATGAATTAGTTATGAATTTCTCCATTTATAATTCATTTTAAATCATTTTTGGAATATTATAAAACAATTTATATTTTGGAATTACTTAAACAATTTTATTAAACAGAAACCATTTCTGGAAATGTTTATTTGAATTACAGAAGGGGCCCACATTTCATATATTTGTTATTTACTAAAATGTTTTTTAGAAAACATTTAAAGAAAAAGAAAAAGGGAATATGGCCTCAGCATGACGTCATGCTGACGTCAGCATCACAATTGCTCAAAGATCGAGCAAGGGCACGACGGTCGGGGCGATGTGGGGCTATGCAGAGGGGTGCGTTTGAAGCGGGGCGATGTGCTGAACCAACTAGTGGGGGCGCCGCCTAGGATTTGGTCATCGGAGATGGCCAGCGGCGAGGTGCTGCGAGCGCGGATAGAGGTTGACGACGGCAAGAAGAACCAGAGGGAGGGGGACAAATCGAATAGGTCCACGAGGATCGTGAGATCACCAGGACCACGAGAAGAGGGTCAGCGTGGAACGGGGTGGCCGGATTCGATGGCGGAGATGGTGGATGGAGCTCGGGAAGGAGATCACGATTGGCTTGATTGCGGCATCCTCGCAGGCGTGGCTTGATGGAGAGGAAGAGGACGACCTGGCGGACACGATGGTGGCCTTTACTAGACGGGAGGATCTCGGGAACGGCAGCACACGGAGGAGCCCGATCGCTAGGGTTAGTCAAGCTCATAGAGGGAGAGGAACAAAGCGAGAGAGGAGGGGATAAGAGTATGGGGTGAGAGAGATCAGCACGGAGGTTATCGTGGAGTTCTTATCCGGGCGAGGTGACCTCCACGGCGGCGAGCATCGGGCGGCAGCGCGCACGACACCTAGCTAGTTGTTTCTTTGGGGAAGATGACGGGCGAAGGGGTATCCGGGCTTGGGCCGAGCTGGGCTGTGGGTGGGCTGGCTGCGGGCGCACTGAGAAGCAGGGAAAGGGAGGAGAGGAAGTTGGGCTAGCTGGGCAGGTTGCTTCTGCTCTAACTCTATTTTTTTAGAAATCCTTTTCTTTTTCCTATTTCTATTTATCTCTTTGGTATTTCAATTTCAAATCTGTTCTAGATGGTTTCAAACTACAAGATCTTTTGCAAACATTTAAAATACTATGGAAACCCTTTATAACCATCTGGAATCCATAAAGTATTGTAGTTTCGAAATTTTCAAAGCCATTTGAATTGATTCTTAAAGAGTGAGGGAAATTAGGGTTTTAGGTTTTATGATTAGTTCTTGCATGCATTTTAAATGATGATGATCATGAATGCACAAACAAATCCTAATCAATATTTAATGAAACTAGGGTTGTTACAGCCCTCCAGGACATGGTTCTTCCAGGATCTCTTCGGAAGGATCTCTTGGGAGGAGTCGAAAGGAGCAAGGACAAACTCTTGTCCGTCCACTGTGGAGTCGCGGATATAAAACCACTTCTTCCAACAGTATTGGACGAACCCGCACATAGAAAAACAAAAGAAGAGAACAGAAGATCAGATGGAAATGACGCAACCGCCGAGCGGGTAGACCCCGCTGGTGCCAGATTGCCTCTTCATGGAATAGAGTTTCCGGAAGAGGCCATAGTGCAGATCGATACCAAGCCAGCACACGCAGAAAGTGATAAAACATGCGATGTGGAGGAGAGAATTGGGCGAAAGATGATGAAGTTGGATGCCATAGAAAAAAAGGAGTCCACAAAGAAAATAGTGGATAGGAAGTGATAAGCCGCGAATAACAAATGAGACGAACATCACCAGAAACCCTACGGGTGGACGGGGAGTTACCTCATTGCCTAGAAGCTTCGTAGCCTCCTTGTCCTGCGTGATTAGACCCGCATCACGCAGCTTGCACAGGTCACCCTCGTGCACCTCTGTGCGCCTCCAGTTGTCGTCGATGATGCGTGTGGCACCGGCAACCTTCTTGCTACAGGAGGCAGCGCTCGAGCCTGCTCCAGCTGAGGCCTTCTTCAACTTGACCATGGCGGAGCATCGATGATGGTGATGCGCGCGAAGAAATGAGGAAGGGAAGGACCGTAGAACGTCTAGTGCGTGCAAGAGAGCAAGTTCTCGCGATAATGGAGACAATGGTGGAAAGAAAATGGCAAGGGGTGAAAACAAAATCACTGTTTTCCCCATAGTTATAAGGACGAAGATGACAAACATGAACCATTCATCTAGAAGCCCTAATGCTAGGGACAGATCCAACCGTACATGTGTCAATATGGCAGCGAACCTTCGGCCGCACGCCATCCACTATGCACGGAAATCGAGGAGACGTCGTAATTCTTGCCACATCGCGCATGACTAGTCAACTTCAAGTAAGAAAGTGGGACCCACGTTCATCCTGTTATGTCACCTCTGGCGCCGCAGACGGTTGAGGTCATCGACCGTCAGCACTGACGTCATCAAGCAGTCTAGAAACAGGTGGTATTCTTCGACTGATAAAACAAGTACTTCCTCGAATCTACGATTCGAACAACTACTCAGGGGCTACTCCTATCATGAGCATTGGCCGCGCACCTGAGAAATGATTGAAGAACTATAACTCTCAACTATCTTCGAGTTCCACGTCGAGTCTACGACTCCACTATGGACTCGGGGGCTACTCCCACAGGGAGGATTAATCAAGCATCCGAAACAATTGTGTCCTACGGACCCGAAGCTAAAAACAACGTAATTATCGCTACGACTCGAACAGACACTCAGGGGCTACTCCCATAGGGAGCGCTGGTCGCTCACCCTATGAATTCTTCGAATGCGATCCTTCAGGTCAAAATGCAAAAAAATTCTGGCAACTTTGCCCAAACAAACGCTAAGTGGGAAACATTTTCCTTAGCCACCCGAAACACCTCCGCGGTGATAACATTCCGGATTCTCTGTCTACGGCACAAAGATAAGACCTACATATACCATCTGATGGCCTGGTAATGCACCTGACTGCGATCTGCTAGTAAAATACCGTGTCAACAGGCACGATGAAAAATCCTGACGGCCGCATTAGCTACATGACTCAAAAACTACTGGGATTCGACTCTTGTAAGACCTCAGCGGCCTGAGTCAAATTACGCCAGCATCCGTTCCAGATTCGAGTCTAGGGACTCGAGTCTAAAGAAGATCGTGTTGTTTTGTCCTAAGACAGTTAACTGTCCTTGATCCGTCAGGAGAGTTAGGGACATGCGTCAACAATCCCTACAAACTAAAGTCATTGTTTCTCTTATAAATAGGTCCAAATGCACCCAAAAGATTGAAGAGTCCTCAACTCAATATACGATTCAACTGAACACTCAGGGGCTACTGACATGGTTATACCCTATGGGTACACGATATTTATATACCTTGTCCAGTCCAAGGAAGGTCCACGAGAACATATGCGGCCTACGGTGACTTTCGGGAGGCCCAAGCCCTCAACACCTTCTGTCGTGGGAATGACCACGGCAGATGCTGCAATCGGCAGCGAGTAGTAGAACATGGGGCAAGGGCGGCCAGCCATCTGCGGTGCGAGATGAGGGCTGAGACATAAGGATTTACCCAGGTTTGACCCCCGGAGGTTAAAGACCTACTCCTGCTAGATTGCATTATGGGGAGAGTACAATGGGCGAACTCGTCGACTAGGCAGCGGGTCGCTTGGGTGTATGATGGAACGTATCCTCTATGCATCCTCTAGGGAGGTTTATATAGACTCACCTCCCTAGGGTTTACAGATCTCAACCAATCAGTTAAGGTTTCAATGATTCTTTAACCTAATCCGACTAGGCCTATCTAAACCACGGGCCTTCAGCTTCGATCGCTTGAGTCCACGCTGATCTTGATCCGATCGCCGTGCAGCCCACTCACTTTGGGGCCAGGGAAACATCTATTTGGGTATACCCCGGTAGGCATATCCCCATCAGTAGTCCCCGAGGCCGTCATTGATTGGTCGTAGGCGTTCGCTGGCGGTCGGAGTATACGGGTCCAATGCGGATGCCCAGTCGAATCGGCGGCGGACTCCTGAATAAAGGAAAAACTAGTTACTCTAGTCGCAACAACGGCGACCAATCGGGTCGCAGCTCTGCGAACGGGTCGGCGAATACTCAGTCACTGTTATAGTGATTGGGTCGGCGAATCGTCGAGTCGTGCGGAGCGACGAGTCGAGTGGATGAAGTTGGACCGTCAATTGGTGTCAAACTAGCCGCTGGGGTAATCCAACGATAACTTCGGCATAATTACCGCGTAGTATCGGCTCCCCAAATTGGCGGGTAGCAACCGCTATATAAGGAGAATGACAGGCGAACGGGGAAACACTCCTTCGTCCTTCCTCCAATCTTGCCCATCTCCGTTTTCCACTCCGCATCACGATCCAACCAATCCAGAGAGCCCCGACCTCCGCGAACTTCCAACCAATGGCCCCCTCCACCGAACCATGGGGCAGATCCAAGTGTACCAGGGTGCTACTAGCGTCCTTCGAGGAGGCCAGGATCCTGCGTGCCGGCAGATGGCGCATCCCCGTGGCCGGAGAAGTGACTCCGGACCCGCGCGAGCGATAATTCATCTGCTTCACCAGCCACCTAGAGCAGGGGCTGGGGTTTCGCACTTCCCTATTCTTCCGGCGTTTCTGCGACTACTACGGGATCCAGCCGTCGGACCTAGGCCCGCACAGCATCGAGCAGCTCGCCATTTTCGTGGCGTTCTGCGAGTGCTATCTGGGTTGTAGGCCCTATTTCCCCTTGTGGCAAGATTTGTTCCATGGGAGGATCAGCCGCGAAGAATCAGGCGGCCCGATGCTGGCTGCAGGTGGCCCGACATTCAAGCTGAAGTCGAAGGCGTCGTTCTTCGACCTGATGCTGCCCGCCAAGGCGGCAAACGAATGGAAGAAATCCTGGTTCTACGTCACCGAGTCGACTCCAGACGGCGAGGTGGCGCTTCCAAGGTACTCCACCGACCGGCCCGAACCGCGTCGGCTCCAGGTCGGCAAGCTCCCGCTCGATCAGCGGATGGTTGTCGACGAACTGTTGCAAACCATCCGCGGTCTAAAGAAGAAGGGCCTTCAGACCATTATCCTATACAACTGCTGGTTCGGGCAGCAGCTCGTGCCCTTGGCCCGCCGCGACCATTACATGTACGAGTACACGGGTAAGGACGATCCGACGAAGTCTTCCTTCACCGAGTGGCATCTTGACGACTACACTCTGGCCCTGAAGAAAATTACCCAGGCGGTGTATCTGGACGCGAAGGCCGGGGTCGCCCCTTATACTGCAAGGCGCCCAGCTCCGACGGTAAGCCGCTATTTCGCCACCACTCGCAGTCGCAGATGATGCATTCGCGGTTGTGCTGACGTTGTCTCATGTTTGTTTTAGTTGTTCCAAGTGGTGGAAGACTGGCTCCCACCCGCAGACGACGAAAACTCTAGCTCGTCCGTCCGGGACGGGAGCGAGTCGCCGTCCGCCAAAGGCGACGTCGGGAGCGATGATGGTGATGATGACGATGACGATGAAGACGAGCCCGTGGAAGACGCCGCCCCAACAGTTCGCAAGACTCGCGGGCAACACCAGCGCGAGCTCGAAGCGAGTAGAAGCCTCGAGCCTCATGATGATGATGACGATGAGATTCCTGAGCACACCTCACATCATGAGGCCACGCCGTCGAAGAAGAAGAAGAAGAAGGAGGAGGCGAAGGCTCCACCGAAGAGGAAGACGCCGCTGGCAAAGCAGACGTCTCCGCCCTGATCCGTGACCAGTTCTGACGCCACCAGCTCGGCTAAGGGCGAGGCGGCGCGCATGACCGTGGCGCCAGACGCTGCAGCCCCTCTGGACGAGGTGTCTCTAGCGGCGCTGCCACCTTCATTCGCCCCAGTCTCTGGGTTGGGAGCTATTCCGATCGCAGCAGCTTCGCCTCCTAGGGAAGCTCCCGCAGCCGTCGGTCTGCCCCTTTGCCTATAAGAAGCCCCTGATTCCAAAACCCTAAGTACTCGATCAGATATCCATGAAATAGTCTGTAGCCGCTGCCACCATCGTACTTGATCGGGGAGATCTGAAGGCCCTTCCCGGCACCCTGCCGGAGGGGAGAGATCATCCTGGAGGCCTTCTTCATCACCATGCCAGCCTCCGGTATGATGCTTGAGTAGTTCCACCTTGGACTATGGGTCCATACAGTATCTAGATGGTTGTTTTTATTCCTTTGTGCTACCATGTTTAGATCTTGTGAGCTCCTTTCATGATTAAGATCATCTATTTGTAATCATGCATGTTGTGTTTGCGGGGATCCGATGGATATTGAGATTACTATGTCAGATTGATTAATGATTATATCTTATTGATTCTATCATGTATGTGTTGTTTGAGATCTTGCATGCTCTTCGTTTCTAGTAGCTATCTTGGCCAAGTAGATGCTAGTGAATCCAAGAGGGAGTACTTATGCTCGATAGTGGGTTCATGCCTCTATTGAATATGGAGAAGTGACATAAATCTCTAAGGTTGTAGATGTGCTATTGCTACTAGGGAGAAAACATCAATCTCTTGTCCATGGAACAATTGTATTGTTTACTTTACACACATTGCTTAAAGCAGTTATCCGTTGCTGACAACTTAATACTGGAGGGGGTTCGGATGATAACCTGAAGGTGGATTACTAGTCATTGATGCAGTTGGATGGAGGTCTATGTATATTGTTGTAATGCCCAATCAAATCTCATAGGATCATGAATGTCTAGTATTGCATTGTTATGCCTTGCTCTGTCATGTCAAATGCCCCGCTCTAATTTGTTTACCCAGCATGTTATGTTATTTATCTTAAGGAGAACACCTATAGTGAACTATGGACCCCGGTCCAATCTTTATCGTTGATACATCTTACACTGTTACTGTTTACTTTCTACAAGTAACCATTACCTTTCACACCATACGTTTAATCCTTTGTTTTCAGCAAACCGGTGAGATTGAGAACCTCACTGTTCGTTGGGGCAAAGTCTTGAGTTTTTGTTATGTAGGTTTCCTAGTTAGCAACACCTTTGAGTCGTTTCCTTCCTCCTACTGGTTTGATAACCTTGACCTAGTGCGCTACGGGCATGTGTGCTGTAGCAACTGGGTCAACTTAGCCGTAGGGCACTCTGCCCTAGTGCCCTATGGCTAAGTGGCCTGCAACAACTCCACCCCCCCCCGTGGATCGCCTTTTTAGGTTTTGCAAAAAAATAAAAGAAAATAATAAACACTTCAAAAAATAAAATCCTTTCATATTTCGGTAGGTAATGTGGTATAGTTTCTAGGAAAATTAACAAACATGATTTTCCACTTTTTCTGCAAAAAAAAGTAATGCCACGGTAAAATGGCCGTAACTTTTGCATACGATGTCGAAAAAAATCGTATAATATGCCAAAATGACGAGAACGTGATTGTAAAACCTTTTATGCGGTTCTATCTCCAGCATGATGTCCTCCATAATCACTACCATGACATTTTCTCAATACCTCTTGTTGTTCATATTGTGGAACATGATATGCCGTAAACATATCTATAATTTTTGATGTTCCATGCTTGTTTACTATCAACATTGCTTTGCTTTGTCTACACTTTGAGGTACTCCTATACGTTTTCTAGGACTAACCAATTAACAAGATGGCGCAGTGCTAGTTGCCTGTTTTCTGCTGTTTTGGTTCAAGAAAAGCCAGAAAAGAAATATTCTCATAATTGGACGGGACGAAACCAAAGTCAATATTTCACCGAGGAGAACACGAATCCAGAAGACAAGATGGAGGAGGGCAACGATGGGCGCACACCCCTTGGCCACGCGAGCCAGGCCTGACCGCGCCTGGGGGGTGTGGCCACCTCAGGCACCCCCTCCGTCTGCCCCTTTGCCTATAAGAAGCCCCTGATTCCAAAACCCTAAGTACTCGATCAGATCTCCATGAAATAGTCCGTAGCTGCTTCCACCATCGTCCTTGATCGGGGAGATCTGAATCCCTTCCCGGCACCCTGCCGGAGGGGAGAGATCATCCTAGAGGCCTTCTTCATCACCATGCTTGAGTAGTTCCGCCTTGGACTATGCGTCCATACAGTATCTAGATGGTTGTTTTTCTTCCTTTGTGCTACCATGTTTAGATCTTGTGAGCTCCTTTCATGATCAAGATCATCTATTTGTAATCAAGCATGTTGTGTTTGCGAGGATCCGATGGATATTGAGATTACTATGTCAGATTGATTAATGATTATATCTTATTGATTCTATCATGTATGTGTTGTTTGAGATCTTGCATGCTCTTCGTTTCTAGTAGCTATCTTGGCCAAGTAGATGCTAGTGACTCCAAGAGGGAGTATTTATGCTCGATAGTGGGTTCATGCCTCTATTGAATCTGGAGAAGTGACATAAATCTCTAAGGTTGTAGATGTGCTATTGCTACTAGGGAGAAAGCATCAATCTCTTGTCCATGGAACAATTGTATTGTTTACTTTACACACATTGCTTAAAGTAGTTATCCGTTGCTTACAACTTAATACTGGAGGGGGTTCGAATGATAACCTGAAGGTGGATTACTAGTCATCGATGTAGTTGGATGGAGGTCTATGTATATTGTTGTAATGCCCAATCAAATCTCATAGGATCATGAATGGCTAGTATTGCATTGCTATGCCTTGCTCTGTCCTGTCAATTGCCCCGCTCTAATTTGTTTACCCAGCATGTTATGTTATTTATCTTAAGGAGAACACCTCTAGTGAACTATGGACCCCGGTCCAATCTTTATCATTGATACATCTTACACTGTTACTGTTTACTTTCTACAAGCAACCATTACCTTTCACACCATACATTTAATCCTTTGTTTTCAGCAAACCGGTGAGATTGAGAACCTCACTGTTCGTTGGAGCAAAGTCTTGAATTTGTGTTCTGTAGGTTTCCAAGTTAGCAACACCTTTGAGTCGTTTCCTTCCTCCTACTGGTTTGATAACCTTGGTTTCATACTGAGGGAAAACTTATTGTTGTACTCATCATACCTTCCTCTTAGGGTTTCCCAACAAAGTTCTACAGTGATCTGAGCCGCATCAAGACGTTTTCTGGCGCCGTTGCTAGGGAGTTAAGGACGACTTCACAATGGGGGTCCTTCACAACCTTTCTCTTTACTTTTTTTGTTTTGCTTAGTTTCTTTTGCTTTGTTTTGCTAGCTTATTTTTATCAAAAATTCCAAAAAAAATAGTTTTGTTTGTTTTGCTTTTTCTTATAAAAACACAAAAAAATTAGTTCCTAATATTGAAATTCGGGGTGCGGACAATCTAGTTGTTCTCTCTCAAGGAGAACTGAATTCCCTCTAAGGTGGGGGATTCAATCTTTCCTCAGAGACTTGCAACAACCAGCCATTGCAACTCCTCTCCTTCTTGATCGTTGAGCTGAGCTCTGAAGAACTCGGGGTGCGGACGTTCCAGCATCTCCAACGGCTTGTCCAAGTCACACTCAAAGATGAGGTCTCCTCCATTCCCCAACTGATAAAACTTGCTATACTTCACGTCCATATATAAGAATGTAGGATGAGTAAGTTAGTAGAGTGATCAAGTGTGTAAAATTTTATTTAAGTTTGCAAGAATTTTTGAGGAACATAAATTTTTCATTAAAAGAATCCAAGTGGTAAGAATGAGAATAATTTTTCATAAATACTCACTTCCTTGGTTTTCAAACTTTGTTTTTTATTTAAACGTACATTCTAATCTAGGGTCTCCTATGGTCATGATGGCTCTGATACCAACTTGTCAACACCCGGATTTTTAATCCCAGATGCTTGTTATGCCATACATCGCAATACCAGGATTACCATTTTTGCGAGACATAATAGATTTGGATATCATAGTACGTCATCCATTACAAACCATACATAAGGTCTTACACAAATAAAGGATCTCATGATCCAATCTTAATGCAATTCAAGCAGGGGAATAACGTAATAATAACGATAGCATAGGCGAGGGTCCATATTCATGGTCATAGGCAATACTGGCGATGGGAGATGATCCTAGTTGTCGTAACCTTCCTGCTGCCCATCCTCCTGTAGTCCTCTTCATAGTATGGCCACGGGAATAGCTAGGGACAAAGCCATGAGTACTCTTTAAGTACTCGCAAACTAATACTAACAAGTGAAGTGGTTTTTGAAATTAGAAAGCACTAAGCTCTAGGTTATTTTGCAAAAAGCCAGATTTATCTCTACTGAGTTCAGAAGCAAAGAAAGCTAGTTGAAAGTTTTATAACACCTAAGTGGGAACTTGAATTTCATAACACAACCCTGTTGTGGTCAAGTCAAATCACAAATCATTTCATAAGTCAATTTGAAAACATATGATGACGGAATAGTATGGCCACTCCAACTTTCCATAATCGCGGACGCGGCTATTCAAATAGTTTGACACTCTGCAGAGGTGGTACACTTTCACCATAACATTCGATACATCCACCAGGAACAATCCTGATTTCACCATACTCAGTATGCGGATAATCAATCCTAACCTTTCAATACACGCCCTAGTATAGGCACCTCTCCTGTAAGTTTGGCCTCCCAACCATGACCAACTGTCATCTTGAGAACTGCACAGGTGGACAATCTTCACAAGGTAGCCTCAGCTCAAACCTTGGCCGCAAGGGAACCCATACTAAGGTATATAAATTTCCAATCAAGCCCTACCCAAATTTCGGGTATTGTGGTTGTACCGTAAAATTGGAATGGTATCACATCTAGACAACCATCAGTTTTATAAAGGTCTAAGGCTCATGCCTTAACATTTTCATCATCAAAATCATCTGGTGTTTCATGACACATGTCAAAACATTTTAGTAGAATGACTCATCATTCTAAGGTTTTCATAACCATTTTCACCAAGTATTCCCATCTAAAGTTGATCAAATTTTATGCTTAGCACTAGCATCTACAAGTGGGGTAAAATACTAATGAGGGGTGGTAAACAAGTGTACATTATCTAAGTTCAATCTCAGGATGGCATCAAGATTTATCTAACCTATGACAAGATTTATGCTCTTTATGCTACCTTTAAATATCTTTCTAAAGTCTACAAGTCACTAAGTAAACTCTAAGAGAAAGCTTTGATAAAGAAATAAAATAACTAAGCTTGCAAGTAAACTGGGATTTAGTATCATCAAATGGGTATAATCACATATGCTTAAGGTATCTAGTTTGCATAGTATCATGCAAGTTTTAGCTTGCCAAGTCATCTGGTAGTATTAGGCTTGCCTTGTGCAGAGCAGTGGTTGAAGTTCTCCTCGGCTTCTTCTTCGTACTATCCTCCTTCCTCCTCGTATCCTTGGATGGTACTAGCGTCTATAAATAAATACGAGGTACACAATCACCAAACAACACTTAACTAATTCTATTCATCATACCAAGGTTCACACTAGATGATCTAGCATCATCACTATTATTACAATCATTAAGGCAAATAGTTTTATTTCCTTTATTTTAGAAATGTAATTTCTACTCATTGAAAAACTACTTAAGGTTTAATATTCTCCAACTAAAACATGGGATCATGTTGACGCCTGTCATCACCACATATTTCAGTACTTGGGAATGTGATTTAAAGTGGTGTCACAACTTAATAAGGTTTAACCTTTTTATTTTAATTAGATAAAGTGACTAGAATGGCCTATGAGGCATTCTTTTATTACTTGTCTATTATTTCTGTAAGTAAACCTATATATTTTTATATATTTAGAAAGGTCTTGTTAGAAGTGATTTTTGAGAGTTGGAATCAACTCAAATATTTTGTGATTAAATTTTGAAAAATGTTTGAATGCAGAAAAGCTTCTACCTTGTTATTTTTACTATAGGTGATCTACAATTCCAAATTAATTGAATCAAATGGGCTTGGCTTAAGAATTCCAGTACCTTTCTAACAAAATTGGTTTCATGCATTTTGGTTCAGTGAATTGAGCTAGGTTGATTTTTGAATCTGGGTACAGAACTTAGTTTGAAACTAAAAGAATAAACCTAAATTTGAATTACTGGGTCGCGCGGGATGTTAACTGGGCCGTCCCACGGTGAACAGCGCACGCTCGGGTGGGTTTATGTGAATGACCCCACCAGTCAGAGAGACAGGGGGTGCGAAGCGGTATGGGGTGATGTGGATCGCACGATCAAACTCTAATCCAACAGCTGTGGTTCATCGTCCACGTCGGGCATCTCCGGTGAGATAGAACCCTAGCACAACCAGTGGGGGTCTACGGGGGCTCACTGGGGGTCAGGCGAGGGTCGGCGACGTGGGGGAACGACAAAGTCGACAACGGCGAACCTCCTGGTAACGGCGGCCTCTCCTGGGGCGGCTCGAATCAACGGCTCCTTTCTTCCTCCTCCACGGCAAACTCCGGCCAAATTCTGGCGATGTGCTCCTCACCTTGCTCCGGGAGTGAGGTTGGGTGCTTCTGAGAGAGAGGGGAGTGAGATGGTGTGCTAAGTTCGAATGGCGGTGACCTCTATTTATAGTGCAGCGAAAGGACCGAAGGGCTCGGGTGGAGCTCGTCGTGGTCGTCGGCACAGCGAGCTGAAGTCCTGGGCGGTGGTAGGGGCAGTGCTGTGCTCCCTGGCGAAGCTCAACGGCATGGTAACGCGGCGTGGGGCACTGCGAGATGGTCGGAACATCACGGCACGCTGGGCGGGTCCGGCGGGAAAATTCATGGCGCACGGGCTGTCCTGGTCGCGCGGCGACGAACGGGCCTGTCTAGGGTGTTCCTGGTATGGTGGTGATCGTGCTTGCACACGGCGAGGGCGGCACGCGGTCTGTGGGCATGTGTCGTGGGTGGCGCTCTCGGCACGCTCGCAGAGAAGTTGGATAGGCTCGGGCTGTGTGGTCCAGGGGCTGGCAAGGCTCGGGGCCTAGACAAGGGGTGGCGGTGGACGGTGGAGAGTGTCCCAGACAAGTTGGCGAGGCTAGAGAAGCTTCTAGCCTGCTGTCGGCTGAGAGCTGGCAAGGTGAGCTCGGCATGCTCACCATTGATGGCTATGGCAAGCTCATAGTGGTGCTAAATCTTGTTAAATGGGCTAGAGGATCTACTAATAGCTTGCTGTGAACCAGAGAGGGAACAAGTTAGGCCAAAATTACTGCTGACTATAGTGTTTAATGTTTGTTGGTTTGGTGTTTGCAAGGTGTTTGATGTAATGACCGAAAGATATTCAAATTTGAATTTTTTAATCAAACTTGGTGCGTGTGCTAGTTACATACTAGGGAGTCTCTGGTTGATTGGATTGGTCAAGGTGCACTGGTTTGGTTGTGTTTTGAAAATGGGTGATCTTCCCATATGAACTAGATTCAATTTTGAATTGCCATTTGAATCAAGTTGCCAAATGTTTCTATAAGTTTGAAAGGTGAGCTTTGATTCACTTTTACTTGGTCTAGAAAGGGGTGAAAAGAAATAGAAATGTTTCTGTTTGAAATCTTGGACTAGCAACACTCAAAGTGGCCTAGTGAGCAAGATTGGCAAAAATGACCATTTGCTTATTTGATTTGTTTTTATTTTCTCTTGTTTTGTTTCTGCTTGGAATTTTTTTAGATGATGTTGTTTTCATCTTTAAACCATTCCTTGATATTTAGATCAATCACACAAGTCCATTCATGCATTCATACAATCATCACATACACACAAGCATTCATACAATCATCACATACACACATGCATTCATATGATGTTGATTAACAAAAGTTTTTGTTAACCCTAAATTTGAGTGATTGGAATTTGATAATCATTGTTCAATATTTTTTGGATGTTACACATTATTCCTAAATTGTCCTCTGATCCTAAGTTTGCCACCTCTCCCGTAGATATTAAAGATAAAGATTATTATTTCTCTCTTGATTTATCCTATTTAGACATTGTTGAGAAAGAACCTTTTCCATGGGATTGAAAATTAGAGTGTTGTAGCTCATATGAATGAGTTTTCCTCTATGAGTGCTTCTCTGAGGATTTTAAGATGCGCAAGTACTTTGTTACTAAGATCTTCCCTTTTTCACTAAAAGTAGAAGCTAAGGCTTGGTTTAATAGATTACCTCCTGGTTCCATTGATAGTCCTGTTTATTTGATTGCTTCGTTCTTCCAGAAATATTTTCCTCCCAGTGCTAGACCTGTTGCTTTGCAAAAACTTTTTTATTTTAAACAAGGAGAGGAAGAGAAATTTCCTGAGTCATGGACAAGGTTCCGTGCCTTGATTCATGCACATCCTGGATGTCCATTACCTTAAAACGAGCTTCTTGATATTTATTATAATGGACTAACTGATGATTCTAGGACATACCTAGATAGCTTTGCTGATTATGTTTTTAGGAAAAGAACTCCAACAGATGCCGCAAAATTAATGGATAAAATAAGCAAGAATTATGATGGTTGGACTTCGACTGAGCTAAATACACCTGAGCCTATTACTCCTGAACCAGTTGTGCCTGAACCAGTTCCAATACCAACACCAAAGAAGAGGGGAATGATTGCATTAAATGATGAAGTGATGAAAGAAGCTAAGAAATGTCTTAAGGAGAAAGGTATTACAGCTAAAGATGTCAAGAATCTACCTCCTATAGAAGAATTATGTAAGCCAATTCCCCACTCATCTACTATTGAGCTACACTCTCTCCACTTTGATGAAGGTGATATTCCTCATGGTAAGCCTCCTGATCATGCTTAGAGGAACTTGACACATTTATTTTTAACCAAGGTAATTTTAATAAACAAGTTCAAAATCATTTATTGGAAAACTCTAGAGATATTAATGAGTTGAAAGATATTATGGAAAGAACTGCTAATGATATTAAGATGATTTGTAAACACTTTCAAATGGTTCAAACCCAGATTGTTCAACTTGCTAATGTACAAAAGGATATGCTAGTTAATGCCTCAGGAGATAAACATGCTTATGGAATTAGAACTAGGAGTGGTATAGCTACTCAAGATCCTTTATATCCTGAAAGACGCCCTAAAAGAATTGAGAAGGATTCTCAAAAAGGTGAAAGTAGTGGTAGTCCTTGTAAGAGAAAGAAAAAGAAACATAAAATAGTTGAGGAACCACTTGAACCTGCTGTAGATCCTAATAGTATATCTGTCTCTGATGCTGAAACTAAGAGTGGTAATGATAAATATGATGCTCCTGATAAGGACGAAGTTGAGGAAGAACCTGAGAAGCACACTATGAACACTAGGTACACCAAGGAAGATTTTATTGCTAAAAAACATGGTAGCAAGAGAGAACCTTGGGTGCAGAAACCTATGCCTTTTCCAAATAAGAAACACAAGTCAAAGGAGGAAGAACACTACAACAAGTTTTGTGAGTGGATGAAACCTTTATTTCTGCAAATTCCTTTGACTAATGCTATTAAGTTGCCTCCTTATTCAAAGTATATGAAGGATATTGTCTCTAATAAAAGGAATATTCCTAATGAAGAAATTTCTACTTTGCTTGCTAATTATTCCTTCAATGATAAGGTTCCAAAGAAACTTGGTGATCCAGGTATACCAACTATTCCTTGCTCTATTAATAATAATTATGTTAGCACTGCTTTATGTGATTTGGGAGCTGGAGTTAGTGTTATGCATTTTTCTCTCTAGAAGAGACTCTAGCTAGAAAAGTTGATACCAACTGATATATCATTGCAAATGGCTAATAAGTCAACTACTATTCCTGTTGGTATATGTGAGGATGTTCCTATTCAGGTGGCAAATAATTTCTTGGTTTTAATTGATTTTGTTGTGCTTGAAATGCCTGAAGATGATAATATGTCTATTATTCTTGGGAGACCTTTTCTTAATACTGCAGGTGCTGTCATCAATTGTAATCAAGGAAAAGTAACTTTTAATATTAATGACAAAGAGCATACTATCTATTTTTCCAAGAAGGTTGCTAAGAGCTATTGTCTAAACTCCATTGAAAATATTGAGAGCATCAAGGTTGGAGAAATATATTGTCCCATTCCACAAGAAAGTTTTGAAACTATTATGATTGGGACCATTGCTATCAAGTTTGACGTAACATAATCACTATGTGGAATGCAAAGTTTAGTTTCATTTAAGATTGTTTTGGTAACAAGACCCGATCAACCTTGTTAACAAAAGGATTTAATGAAAAAAACAATGTTTTCACTATGGTTATACTTGCTCACTTTTACTTTTCTCCTTCCTAGTCTTTCTTTTTCTCTTGTTATCCTCGGTTTTGCTAGTTGTTTGCTTGTTAGAGTGTCTTAGAATTTCTGTAGTTTTGGTTTTGGTTTGCTTTTGCTTCTTCTAAAAAAAACTTTTCTGCGAGAAAATCAATTTTCATACCCTGAAAATTGGCAAAAAAATAAAGTTTCCCGAAAAATCCCAGAAAATTCATATTAAAATTTTCCTCGAAAAAGGGGCAGAGGGACACAGGGTGGCCAGGAGGCCCCCAAGCCAGCACATCCCTGGGGCCATCCTGTGGGCGCCTAACATGGGTAGGACCCACTTGAGGCCCTCCAAGTTGTCTCCTCCCAGACACCTTATTTCTCTCTCCCGAAAAACACCATAAAATTTTCTCAATCTCGAGTTCTTGTTGTTCTTGCTCCCGATTTTTGATATCCTAGCTCAGCCCATCTCTGCTGCTGATTTTTGGAGGGATTGCTCCTTGGTATGTGCCTCCTCTGCTTGTCCAATTAGATTTGTGATTGGTAGATTGTATCTTGAGTATTTTGCTTCTATAGGTGTCTGGTTGTGTGATATTGCATGCTTTTTATATGCTTAGAGATTTCATTTTGATGCATGTGTAGCCCTCTAGCAAGTTCTATAGTAGTTTCTCATCATTTACCAACTTGGAAATCACTTGGTTTGATGTTTGTCTAATTTTTTTAGAAAGGAAGATGAGTGCATACCCACTGAATCAATATGATTTGATGCTACCTGAGCCAATGAAAGTCCATCGGGAGGAAGGAGTCTTCCCTTCCATATATCCATGCCCTGAATTTATGAGAAGCCGTGGGAATCTTCCAAGATTCCCAAAGTACGATTACCAATGAAGGGTTGGAACACTTTGTTGAAGGGGAACCATTTCAATATGTCAAGCTAACCTTGGCTATGGTGAAGTAATTCCGGTTTACTTGGCCATCGTCTAATCCCATGGTCCATTATAAAATCTATAATATAGCTGTCGACTTGCCTTTTGCAGATTTTTGTGCAGCTATTAGAGTGCCGCATTGGGGATCTTGTGAGAAGATCAAGGAGAGGCCTAAGTCAATTATGAATTTATATGCTGAATTTTCCAAGGTTTCGAATTCTCGAAGGAAAGTGGTAAAATTAGGAACATTCAGTTCCCATCCATTAGGTATTTTTCCTATTTCATGACCAAGTGTGTTCTTGCTAGAAAAATTGCTAGAAAGTTATCTTCTTTTGATCTTGCTTTTATCTCAGCGGCTTTGAATAGGGATATGACTTGTAACCTGGGTGCTTTGATAGCTTACTGTCTTACCACTAACCGCGAGAAGGGTGGAATTTGTGGAGGTCTCATTGCCTCTAGGTTACTATATTTCCATGGTCTAGAGCCTCACCATTTAGATTATCGGTTCCCCATAGAGAATCTTGATCTTGATTCCATGGTTCAGTATAATTTTGTTTCTTTAGGGGATACTATGAGAAGTTTACCATATGAATTATCTTTTGTCAAGCATGGTTGGAGAGGGGGTAGGAATGAGAAAGTAGTCTATTTGCTTGCACCTTCTTTGTTTAATTTTGATAACAGGCAAGGACGGTCGCTCACGGAGGAGGATTTTGACACTTACATGGCGGAGCACTCCCAGCAAGAGGAGAATGTTGGAGAGGATGCTGAAGATGATTCGGTTGAGCCCTTCAACATGGGGGAGTCTTCATACCAGCAGCCCTCCTATGATTGGGGTGCATCTTCTTCATCACAAGAGCCTGACTATGATCATTCCTATGATGACCCCCACTTAGGCCAAAAGCCTAAGCTTGGGGGGAGGTATACCGACATCACACTCATCTATATATCATGTTTCATCAGTTCTTTGTATATCCGTTGTTTCGCTTTCTTTTTGGTTTTTGTTTCTGCTCTCTAAAAACACAAAAATAACAAAAATATTTGCGTTGTTTCTCTTGGTTTGTTTATTTGCTTTTTAGCTTTGGTTTGCCTTAAAGAAAATCCAAAAATATTTTTCTTTGTTTGTTTTTGCTTTAAAAAAATCGAAAACACCAAAAATATGTTTTGTTCTTCTTTGGTTTTGTGAGTTCTTTGTAGGGTTCAGCCGTCCTCAGTGGAGTTTGGTTTCATGTTATTATTTAAGTCATAAAAGTGAAGGGCAATAATGAAGATTAAGATAACTTAAGGTGTGGTAAGTGGCTAGTAATAAACTCTATTTGTTTTCATTTTTGTACATATACTCATAATTGTGAGCATGCTTAGTCTGTTCATGTAAGGTGTATGTTATTTATGGATTCTTATTAGTTCTTGCTTTCTTGTGACTAGCACCAGCTTGCTAATAGTTTGTAGCATATCATATGAATGTTTGCTTGCATTGTTCTATTCATAACTTGGTATGATATTGTGGTATCATCCTCTGAATGTTTCATGTGAATAGACTTGGCACATGCTCACCCATGCATATGACTAAACAATAGTCAGTAAGCCTCGATGATTTATGTTGCCTCAGAGTTCTTGTATCATTTGCCATAATTAGTCCTGTTTTGTTGCAAGCATGATTATGACAGTTATCGCTCTCTCGTTTATCACTCCCTCTCTATTGCTAGCCTTCACATGCACTGAGTATGAGCTCTACTTGTGCATCCAACTCCCCAAAACCAATATTGCCAATATTGTCCACTATACCTACCTACTAGCATGATTTGTTATTCCGTGCATATTCATTGTGCCTCGTTTTCTTCCAAATAAAATGTTTGCTTGTTTTGAGAAAGTTAGTTAGTAAAGCTCTCACGAACTTGACGGCACACTCTATTCCTTGCACTTAATAAACCTTAACCATTGTGACTGTCCATGAAAGTTATATGCTTGCAAATTATAGGATAGGAGTTAGCAGAACCGTGCTGTCACGGGGAACGCTTTCAACACTTATGGATACATATCCAGTTGATATCATGCTCTTTTGTTTGCGGATGTCGTCGGTGTGAAACAAAAGGGGAGCTTGTGAGTTCATGGAGTTATATATATGTGTTAGAGAAATTCCTGGGCCGCTAGCCTAAGCCCTGCCTAATCATGGTGGAAACTTGCAGCATAACCATAATGAGCAATCTGTGAAGCATCCTCAATAAAAAACTATGAAAATAGCAAATAAAAAGATCACTGAGATGCTCATTGTCTTCTTGCCTTGTCATTTTTATTATGGGATAGCTCCTGTATCATGTGCAAGGGGTACCCCGTTGGCGGTTCTCTATGATACGCATGTATTTATGATGACAAAAACTTATAGGTAACTAAAGTTGAGTATCATGAGGAGCGGCCCTCGTACTCAAGGGACATGGGATTTCCAGTTTATGGTCTATCAAGCATATAACTCATATTGGAGCTCACTTTCACTATTAACCATATAAAGATGCCTATGATAGGGGCAATGAGAGCTCAAAGATAATGAGTACCTTAGTTTTAGCATTTGGAAGCCTTTCAAACCTTTCAAAACCTTTTCACCTCCTTGTTGAGTCACCACTTATTCTATGAGCACCTTCTTGAGAGCATAGTTGCCATTCTTAGTGTAATGTGCTTGTCCAAAAACTTGGTTAATTATGTCATGACTTTGATGCTTGTATCTCAGATATGTTTACTTCTAGTCTTCACTTGAACTTCACAGGTGCCTTGGGATTTATATTGTGATCTACAAACAAAGGCAAGCGAGATATCACTCTATCATACCTTGTTATGAGCATTACAATGTTGCTTATGTTTATGTTTCATGCTACTTATTATTATTGAGTTGGTTTCTTTTCATAGCTTCCAATGAGTATTAAGTAGACTTAGTTGCATACTATTTATTATGAATTGTCTAAGTATCTACTCCTGTGCTGAGAATATATACATCATATAAAGCAAATGTGTTCGTGAAAGTTCTTTTACCGCACTCAGTTTTCAACTAAATTGCTTGAGGTCAAGCAATAGCTAAGCTTGGGGGGAGTTGATATGTCCAAAACGTATCTACTTTCCTGAACACTTTTGCTATTGTTTCTCCTCTAAACTTGTGTGATTTGGATACAACTAACACGGGTTGACACTGTTTTCAGCAGAATTACCTTGGTGTCTAGATTTTTGTGCAGAAAATCAACTATCAGGAAAAATCCCGGAAAATATGCCAAAAATCCTATCTCACCAGAAGACTAACGGAGCCAGAGTACGAGACGGAGGGGAGGCCTGATGGGCCCACAACCCCCTGCTACGCGGGTGGGCCCACCCCACGCCTGGGGAGGTGTGGCCGCCTCAGGCACCCCCTCGGCCTCCCTATTCGCCTATTAGATGCATCTTGACCTAAAAACCGAGGGGGGTTCGACGTTTTTCCAAAAAGAGTTCCGCTGCGCTGCCACCACCAGAAACCACGATTCAGAACTAGAAACTCCGTTCCTGCACCCTTCCAGGACGGGGAATTTGGAGAGGATCATCGACATTGTCATCGCCAGCGCCTCTACATCAACCATCCATGTTTCCCTCATCCATAAGTGAGTAATCCCCCACTGTAGGCTATGGGTATGGTAGGGATTGGATGAGTTCTATCATGTAATCGAATAAGATTGTAAGGGCATGGTGCCTAGTATCTCTATTAGTGCTATTTGACTTTGTTGCAACTTGTTGTGCTTAATGCTTATAAATAGGGCCCGAGTTCCATGATCTCAGATCTAAACTTATTATTGATTCATTATGATAGTATTGTTTGTGATCTTATCTGCAAGTTGTGTACACATATCATTGTCCGGTTCCAAAGGCCCCGAAGAGGCAGAAATTGGGACAACCGGAGAGGATGGCTGTGATGTGAGGATCACATGTGTTCACGGAGTGTTAATCCTTTGCTCCGTTGCTCTATTAAAAGGCGCACCTTAATTGCTAGTAGTTCCTTCGAGGCCCCGCTGGAACGGGCTGGCAGGAAAAAAGATGTTGTGCAAGTTCTCATTGCGAGCACGCATGACTATATATGGAGCACATGCCTATGATTGTTTAGTACTTGGATGCTTTATCTTATTTATCGGCAATTGCCCTAGATCTTGAAGTTACATGTTTATACTTGTCCGTGCAATGCCCGTCCATACATCCATATGCCTACCGCTCTCATAACCTACTATTTGCTACTACTGTTACTATTGCTCTTGTTTTGTTGCTGCTGCTTTGATGTTGCTAGTACCAAACTGTTGCTACTGATAAACTTCTATGAGCAAGAACTATTTCCAGGTGCAGCTGAATTGACAACTCAGTTTTTAAGGCTTGCAAGTATTCTTTGGCTCCCCTTATGTCGAATCAATAAATTGGGTAATACTACCTCGAAGACTGTTGCGATCCCCTATACTTGTGGGTCATCAAACACCAAGTTGTGTGACTTCACTAGAACAAACAACAATGATTTCCTGAGTACACATATTTCTCCACCTGCTCCTGATGCTACCTTTTATGAAATTAAGCCTGCTTTGTTGAATCTTGTTATGAAAGAGCAATTTTCTGGTGCTAGTGATGCTGCTGCCCACCTCAATAACTTTGTTGAACTTTGTGAGATGCAAAAATATAAGGATGTAGATGGAGATATTATTAAGCTCAAATTGTTTCATTTCTCCTTGAGAGGAAAAGCTAAAGAATGGTTGCTATCCTTGTCTAGAAATAGTATTGATTCTTGGATTAAGTGCAAAAATGCTTTTATTGGAAAATACTATCCTCCTGCTAAGATTATATCTATGAGAAGTGAAATAATGAAATTTAAACAACTTGATAATGAACATGTTACTCAAGCTTGGGAAAGAATGAAATCTTTGGTTAAGAGTTGTCCCACTTATGGACTGACTGCTTGGACGATTATCCAGACTTTTTATGCAGAGTTAAACTTCTCTACAAGAAATCTCACTACTAGGAAAAGGGCTATAGGTAATCCTCACATCCGTGGCTCACGTGGTTGAAGTGCCCCATGGTTAAAATAGGCGTGGCTCACCTGTGGGCAGTGCCCTACTAGTAACTAGAACAATTGTGTCGCACATGGTGATAGTGCGCCACAGATACGTGTGGGCCAGGCTAACAACGACCGCACACCACTTACCTGTAGCGCATTACATAGAGGTGCGCCACGACTATCTTTGTACTGTTAACGCACTAGCTGGGGATGCGCCACGCCTAAAAGGATAGCAGTGGGGTACCAAATAATGCGCCACGCATATCACATGTACGGTCACACATTCACCCACATACCCCCTAACCCGACACCAAACAGACACCACCGCACACAACCCATGCACGCCCCTGCCCTATTCCCCATCGCCACCAACCACCCCACCAACATTGACCCCTCCTTCCTCCTCTCGATCTTGTCGTCGGCCGCCTTCCTCCTTCGGCTCCCGCTTGCCTTACTCCCTCGGATCTCCCGCTTGCCTTCCTCCTTCGGCTCTTGCTTGTTAGTGACCACCCCCCTCCTCCCCCCCGTCTATGGCACCGCCAGGCACTGTGCCCCCAAGTCCTCTGCTCCCCGTCGTCTAGCTCCTCCTAGCGCGGCCTGATCGACACGGTAGAGGCGGTAGTCCTGCTACGACCAGCTGCTTCAGGCGGCTACTGGAATGGCGACACGAAGGCGGGAATGACGGTGACCATGGTGGAGTTGGGTGGAGAACGGATGGGAAAAAGAGGAGGCACGACACATATTTCAGCTGCGGTCGGTGATGCCCATCGAGGAAGATGACAACAGGAGGAGTGGGGCGTCGCTACCTCCCCTTCTCCCTCGATCCCGAGCCTCACTCGACTCCGGCGCGAGCCCCTCCCATCTTTCCCGACGCCACCAGCCATGCATGGCCTCTTCTCTCTCCCTGAGCATCTGGTCCTCTCCTCCTCTGGCACGGGGACGGAGGCCACTAGGGCGGCCATGGCCTCCCCTCGCGCGGCCATGGCCTCCCGCACCTCCCATGCGATGGTAGGTCGCAGCCACGACCACCTGCCCGTGACTATGCGCCGGCGCCGGTGACATCACCAGATGACATGTCCTCGATGGATTTTTTCGTTTCCTTTTAGGGTGTTTTATGTAAATGTGCATTGTAATGATATTTTTTTGTTTCCCAAAAGTCTTAGGCGTGGCGCACCAGATTTTGTAGTTGTGGCGCATTTGGTGGTGCGCTGCCATTGTTGCAGTTATGCGTGGCGCATCCCATGTGCGTGACGGCTAAGGACTTAGTAGTAGCGAAAGTCTAGTAGGGCACTAGTAGTGCGCTACGGATGGGGAAAATCGGTGCGCCATAGATTAGGTATTTTCTAGTAGTGTCTGTTGGATTATGCTGCTGGAGGTACCTTTATGACCATTAATTTGGGTGCTGCAACAAAGCTCCTTGATAATATGATGGTCAACTACTCTGAATGGCACACTGAGAGAGCCCACATGGTAAGAAGGTAAATTCGGTTGAAGAAACCTCCTCTTTGAGTGATAAAATTGATGTTATCATGGCTATGCTTGTTAATGGAAAATCTCATATTGATCCAAATAATGTTCCCTTAGCCTCTTTGGTTCCTCAAGAAGAGCAAGTTGATGTGAACTTCATTAGAAATAACAATTTCAACAACAATGCCTATAGGAATAATTTTGGTAACAATAATTATAGGCCTTATTCTCCCAATAATGGTAATACTTATGGAAATTACTACAACAATACTAGAAGTTCTCTCTCTTAATTTGAAGTCATGCTTAAAGACTTTATTATTAAACAAACTAGTTTCAACAAAACTGTGGAGGAAAAGCTTTTGAATGTTGAGAAAAATATTTCATCTTTGTCTGAAGCACAATCCTCTTTGATTAATAAAGTGGCTATTAAACCTGAAACCTTGAAAAGTACCTTTGATGCTACTCATGCCATACAAGTTACTATTCATGGAAATGTTAGACTGTTAGCTAAAATACATGCTAAGTGGGAAAGAGAAGCTGAAATTGCTAGAAACAATAGTTTTTGTACTATTACCACTACCAATATGGATGCTAGAAAACTACAAGTCCCTATTCCTCCTACAACAATGTCTAAAAACAATAAGTCTACTACCCGTGATGCTAAGTTTGATTTTGATCTTGATGGTTGCAATATCTCTGAAGTGATTATGTTCCTACAAAAGCTTTCTAGAAGTCCTAATGCTCGTGATATGAATATGGCTTTCACAAAACACATTACAGATGCTCTCATTAAAATTAAGGAAGAAAAATTGAAGCAGAAAGCTTCTATTCCTAGGAAAGTAGAAGATAGTTGGGAACCCATCATTAATATGCAAGTGAATGACTTTGATATCAAAGGTTCATGTGATCTTTGTTCTAGTGTCTCTATTATGCCTAGAAAGATTTATGAAATGCTTGATTTACCACCTTTAGAAGATTGCTATTTGGATGTCCCACTTGATGATAATGCTAAAAAGAAACTCATGGGGAGTGTTAATGATGTTCTTATTATGGTTAATAATGCCTATGTTCCTGTTGATTTCTATGTTTTAGATGTTTAATACAATGCTTCTTGTCCTATTACTTTGGGAAGACCTTTTCTTAGAACTGTTGGTGCCATCATTGATATGAAAGAAGGCACCATTAAATATCAATTTCCATTCAAGAAAGGTATTGAACACTTCCCTATGAGGAGATATAATTTACCTTTTTCTCCTCCTTTTAAAACAAAATTTGATGTCAATGCTTGTTCATTTGAAAATACTTGATGTTCTTATGCCTAACTTAAAGGCGTTAAAGAAAAGTACTTCTTGGGAGATAACGCAATAGTTTTCTTGAGTCTTGGAAGTTATTACTTCTATAATAACCACTCCTTATCCTTTTTATTTGATATTTGTGCCAAGAATAACCTCTAATGAGAGGGAAGTAAGATTTGGGGAAGTGATGTCCCGAAACTGATTTTTGTGCTTCAGTGTAAAAATAAGTGAAAAAATCTCTTTATGTCTGATTGAGCTGTTATTTGAATAAATCCCCCATGTTGTTAGCTAACTTTAGTTAGTTCAACAATTTTTATTTGAGCAATAGAAGGTCTTCGAAAAATCTGTTTTCACCTGCTGGTCTGTTTTGACGGATTTCTGCCATTATTTGCATTTGCCTCTTTATTGATTTCATTTTGGGTTCTCTTTGGGAAATTGAACTTTTTGAGGGAATTGCTACAGTAGCTTGTGTCTTTAATGAAAGTTTTTTTGTTTTGAAACTAAAACCAAAGGTCTATTATCTTTTGAATGCACTAATGTTGCTAATGAAGATTGTGTGAAGTTTTGTATGAAGGAAATTTTTCAGGTGTAAGGGAAGAATGATGTAATGAGATGAAGAATGGACAAAATCTCAAGCTTGGAGATGCCACCCCGTGTCACCCCAAGAAATATTCAAGAGGTACAAGTGTTAAAGCTTGGGGATGCCCAAGGCATCCCCTTCTTCATCAATAAAAATCTCAGGTCTTTCTAGACACTTCGTTTTTATTGTTTCATGCACTGTTGAGTTGTTCTTGGAGCGTCTTAGTTTTTTTTTTGGTTTTTGTTTGCTTATTTTGCTTGAATAAATTAGTTGGACCCCGTTTTCACTGTGTTGTTTCAAATAAGTTGATTGGTGTTGGAAAGGAGTAGAAAGTTCTTGCTTTAGTAGTACAAGAAGAAGCTTGCTTTGACAGTGACTTAGACTTTATCATGTCATGCTAGATGTTGTTTTGACCTTATGCTTAGTGATTATCGCTGTAGCATGACTTGTTCCAAACCATTAGGATTGCTTAATGTGCCTTGAAAGAATCATCCGTTGTTTTCACATACAAAAGCATAGTATTGTGGTATTCTCCTTTGATGCCTTGTTTGGGTTGACGTGGCACATGATCACACCATGTTATGACTATGAACTAGTCACCTTATCCTCTATGATCATTTAGTTTTTGACTTGTGGTACCACTTTATGCTTTGATTAGTAATGTTTTTTTTGCTCTACATGATTATGGCCATTATTGCTCTCTTAGTTGGTCGCTCCCAGTCTTTTGCTCGCCTCCACTTGTATTGAGTAAGCTCTACTCATGCATCTAACTCCCAAGAAACCAAGTTATTCCAAAGTGTCCACTATAAATTCCTATGCATGGTGTGTTACACCATTCCAAGTATATTCTTGTTTTATCTGTCTTCCAAATTAAACTTGTTATGCGAAAATTAGTGATTAAAGCTCTCACAAACTCGATGGCGCACTTTATTTTTCTTGTCCCTAATAAACTTGAACCAATGTGTCATCTATTTTGTATATGCTTGCACTTATCACTAGTAGAGAAAACCTTATAGCAGGAATCCTTACCGCCAGCGAAGTGGGCCCGTGCTCACTGGCGGTAAGGGCTTCCAGGCCTACATAATATTACCACCGGCGAAACGAACTCTCCACACTGGCGACAGAAGAGGTACCACCGACGAAAGCGGCCTGTACACGCCAGGGATAGGGTGGGTCGTGTGCCTCCCAGATGGGCTGCCACTTACCGCTGGCAAAATGGTCCATGCTCGCCGGGGCTAGCCCAATTGGCGCCGGCGAACGCGGCCGCGCACGCCAGGGATAGGGTGGGCCGCATGCCCCCCGGATGGGCCGCCACTTACCGCTGGCAATATGTCCCTTGCTCACCGGGGATATGTCCTTATACCACCGGCCAAAGCTCCTGCGCTCGCCGGGGATCCATGGGGGGGGGGGACGGGTGGGCCAATGGTCCGTGTTATTACCGCCGGCGCGTTGACGCTTTTCACTGGTGGAAAACGACTACCACCGACGTACTGGGATTTGTTCGCCGGTGGTAACCTGGGACTCATTACAACGTCGAACCAACCACCTACCAACACCTCCTCACTCACCACTAGCTCCCCTTTCTTGGAAACTCAACCCCAAGCTTTTCTAGCTCATTCCCCCACTTCTCCCCACCTAATTTAGCTAATTCAACCAACAAAGTTTAATATATTTGAGGAGATGTCGCTCCCCTCGCATGCATTAGTAGATCTACCTAGCAAGAACTAGATCTAGATCTAGATCCATCTCCCCCACCACCTTTCCCACTTCTCTCTACGGGTGCTCTTGGACCTCGCGTCAACTAATAGGTATAATATGGGGGAATGTGGATGAGTTGGCGACAAATCACCGGTGATGTCACTTGTGATGGTGAAAAGTGTGGTTGGACACATATGTGGACCTTTTTTATGTTGTTTTGTTGGAGGAATGTGCATGTACAATGAGTTGTTAATGTTTTGCCAGAATGTCGATTAACTTCCGTTCCAGCGAATTTATGGCACTCCGACGAGATCATTTTTAGCAAAGGTCATGCCGAATTTTTCGGTGAAAGCAGCCGAGCGAGGCGACGGTTCTAATCTATTCTCTTATTGTGGAGGCGAAGATGGTCATCAAGATGAAGGAAAGCATGGTGGATAGATACGTGGAACGTGCGACTGCCGACATGTATCAAAATAACCGCTTGGAAATAAGATGTCCGTGTTGAAAATGCAAACTATCGTCATTGTTTGACCCCTTGTCACAGACGGTGAATGAGCACCTGCTGAGGTATAGTTTCATGGAGGGCTACACTCAGTGGATGGATGATGACGATGACCATAAGGAAGAGGATGCCGTTCAACACGAAAATGAAGATGATGAGGAGGGAGAAGAACGGGATGTCACACACGACGACGACGGTGATGAACAAGGACGATAAGAAGAAGAACATGCGGACGATGAGGACAGGAGTAGGAATACCCCACTAACTGTGGCCGTGCACGACCCTCATGTTCAGGAAATTCTTCTCGGCAACGCATTGACTGACCCTAGATTCACCGGTAGATGGAAGTCTAAGCTGGATCAACTGGTGGCAGACTCGAGAACTCCGTTGTATGACACAGGTCGCGGGCTAGAGGAGATCCGCTTGAGAGTAACTCTCGATCTTCTAAATATGAATGCAAGATACGGATGGAACGACGCAAGCACAGAAGAACTCTTCCGATACTTGAACAAGCACTTACCTAAATATAACACGTTTGCAGGTACCCTATAGGAGGCTAAGGAAGTGGTGTGCCCTCTCGATTTACCGCATGAAAAATACCACGCCCGCATCAGTGACTGCGTGATTTATCGGAACGAGCACAAGGACTTGACCACGTGCCCAAGGTGCGGCGAGCCTCGATACAAGAGAGGTACGAGAAAATCTCATCAAAAAGTTGTGTGGTACTTCCCGCTCAGGCCCCGTCTCCAGCGGTACATCGCGGACCACAAGGAAGCGAAGCTCAAGCACTGGCACGCGGAAAGGAAGGAGGCGGTGATGAAGGATCCAGTGCGGGTTGAAAACCCAGTGCCGATGCACCCTTCTGATGCAAGCCAGTGGAAAGCATTAGACGATGAGTACGAAGATTTCAGGAAAGAACCAAGGAACATCAGACTGGGTGCAAGCACTGACGGACTCAATCCGTTCGACAACCAGAGCAGCAAGCATAGAACATGGCCCGTGTTTGTATGTATGTACAACCTCTCCCATGTCTATGCCTGAAGAAGAAGTACATACACATGAGCATGCTAATCAAGGGCCGACGCAGCCAGGGAGCGATAGCAACCTGTATATTGAGCTATTGAAGGAGGAGCTAGCCATCTTGTGGGATGAAGGGGTAGAAACCTTGTACGCTCACCTCCAACAAACTTTTCGTCTGAAAGCAGCGTTGATCACGACGGTGCAGGACTATATAGGATACGGATATATCGCGTGCCAGGTGTTCCACGGACACAAGGCTTGTGTGAGGTGCATGGAAAGGACGTCGTTTCTTCAGCTTGGTAAGGATCTCGGGCCTTCGAAAACCGTCTACATGAGGACTCGGATGTGGCTACCCGAGAATGACACGTGGAGGAAGCGTGGAGATATGTTCAACGACAAGGATGAGCTTGAAGTACCTCCGCCTAAGCGTAGCAGCGAGGAGATCGATGCTTTGTTGTAAAGTTGGAAACACTGCCCTCCGCCAGGTAAGATAAAGAATCATAAGCACAAGCAAAGAGATAAGAAGAAGGAATAGGAACACGGCCCGCTCATGGGGGTATGGAAAAGTAGGTTCGTGTTTTGGGACTTTTCGTACTGGAAGATCCTCGGTACGCCTCATAGCCTTGATGTCATGCATATCACGAAAAACGTGTGGAAAAGATTGCTTGGCACTCTGCTCAAGATGCGGGATAGGACCAAAGATAGGCCGAAAGAAAGACACGACCTAAAGGCCCTGAATATCAGAGAAGAGCTTCACCCGCCTTCTTATTCTATGGTTGAGGAGGAGACAAATGACCGCAAGCGAAAAATGGCGGGGAAGCAGCCGGCTGAGGAGGAGACGGAAGATCCTAAGGGAAAAAGGGCGAAGAAGAGTGAAACCCTCCTGCTTCACTCTATATCCTAACGAGCTCGAACAGTTGATCGGTTACCTCCTCGGAACCAAGAAATCCCTTAGGCTACGCGGGGCTGATACGTAGATGGTTGGACCCAACGAAAGGAATCTTCAGCGGGATGAAGTATCATGACTATCACATCATAATGACGCAGATACTTCCGGTTGCAATCTGAGGGATCATGGAACCGCACGTTCGTGCAACGCTGACTAGACTGTGTAACTTCTTCGACGTCACCACTCGGAAGTCGATAACCGTGAAGAAACTCGGAAGGCTGCAGGAAGAGATCGTCACCATCGTATCCGAGATGGAGATGTACTTCCCGCCCACATTCTTTGACATCATGGTACACCTACTGTTGCATATAGTGGACGACATCGAGGATCTCGGTGAAGGGTTCGCAGCATAGAAAGCAAAAAAATTCCTACGATGGGAACAAAGCACCAAGATCTATCTACTAGATACAAGCAACGGGTGGATATACATCCATAGAATACATACCCTCGAAGACCATATAGCGTTAACGAGGTTGTACTCGTGGAATATGTAATCGAACGCTTGCCGATCTCAAGATCGTGATGAATTCCATCTGGTCCAGCCGGTACAACACCATCACGTCCAGCACCACAAAGAAGTGGTGCATCCGTGATCGCACACATGTCCGGGTACCCTGACAACCTCCGCGCCCTCGCTCCAGCGAAGCAGCGAAAGCAACAAATACTTCTAGAAAAAGCCACGGGAACATGTATTTCGCTGATCCGACAACATGGGGGAATTCTAAAAGGGGGAGAGAGATCCTTCGCGAGGAGGTGTGTTTTGAGAGGAGGAGAGGGGGGAACCCCAAGGGGCATGGCGCCCAGCCATGGTGGCTGCCCCCACCTCTTCCACATTCATGTGGGTGGAGCTCCCACTCAAAATGAAAAGGCTCCACTCCCATAAAAGAGCCTCCACTCAAAAATCCACTCACATGCATTAAATTTCCACCAAATTTAATGCAAGCTCTCATTTAAATAAAGCTCTTTTATTTATTTATTCAGAATTTTGTGAATTACTTTAATTAAAAAAAAATCACATAAAACCCCTTGATAGTTTTCAATTTCACATGCAGAACCAGTTTCAGCAATTTCAACCGAAACAGTTTTGGTGTCTAGTGAAATAAATTCATGTGATTTCCTTTTTCTTTATCTGGCATATTATTTGCTCCAAATGGTGTCGGTATCCCTTAAGTGTGTCACCCTACGGTTCGTGAATAATGTAGACATGATCGAGACCCCTCTCCGATCAATAATCAGCAGCGGGACCTGGAGATCCGTACTGACTCCCACATATTCAACGATGACTTTATGATCGTGTGAACCTTATACGCATGTAACTCAATCCCTTTGTCTCGCGATATATTACATGTCCAAGATTCGATCATCGGTATCTCCATACCTAGTTTGATCTCGTTACCGATAAGTACTCTTTTCTTGTTCCCATGATATAACATTCTAGTGATCAAATCACTTGCTTGCAAGCTAACTAATGTGATATCACCGAGAGGGCCCAGAGTATATCTCTCCATTATTGGGATGGACAAATTCCACTCTTGATCCATGAGCCTCCACATAACACCTTCGTAGCACTGAACCCCATGTTTATATTCACCCTATTATGGTGTGATGTTTGATGTTATCAAGATACTCTTCCGTTGTTAGTGATTAACATGATCTCATGGTCTAAGGACTAAGATTACTTCGTATGATGTTATAGAAATATAAAAACAATGACCTTGTTAGTAATGCTATACTTCAGATGAATGTTCATCACATCATTCCAATAATGTTGTGACCTTGTTATTAACAACATCCAATGTCCATGATCAGGAAACATTTGATCATCTTGTTAATCAACGAGCTAGTTTATGAGAGAGGCATAACCAGGAACTTTCTATTTGTTTATTAAACACACATGTATTAACATTTCCATATTAATACAATTATAGAATGCAAAATAAACATTTATCATAAATAAGTAATACGATAATAACCACTTTATTATTGCCTATCGGGCATATTCCCTTCAGTCTCCCACTTGCACTGGAGACAATAATCTAGTTTGAAAACTTTGCGTATTGAACACCTATGGCTTTCTGATGTTCCATATACGCAATTGCAAGTGGTTAACATAATCTACGGATATGACTCTTCAGGTCCGTGTGTATTTGCATGTATTTGCGTCTTCATGCATCACTCATTCTCCAATGAGATGGCATTGTATAAATTTGGTCTTTTGGTGAGACCTTTAGTTCCTTGGGGTTAAATCATGTCGATACTATTGTCAATATATCTTTAGTTTTAGCCCGTTGTGAACCACACCTTAGATTGATAACAACCTATTTGACACAAATGCCCTCCTTTGTTGCTACTGTAGCAGTCATATACTTAGCATTTTGTTGTAGTATTCGTCACAATGTCTTAACTTTGGAATTCATCCAAATCCGTTATGGAAACTCCTTTCCATTTCATTGTGTCACCCATAGTTTAAATTGAGATAAACTTAATTTGTGTCTTGTGACAAAACTAGTATCAATGTAACGCTTACAATGAACTATTTGTAATTGTTTGTCACCTCTACACAAATATATTATTAGTTCTTCAAAAAGATTATAAGAATATCCTCACTATCATCCAATGAGCATTTTATGATTCATTCTGGTATATGCTCATGACACTTAGAGCATAGGACATATCTTGATGTGTGCATATCATGGTATGATTGATCAAAACATTCTTGTGATTTTACTCATCAAGTGTCAAAGCACTTGAATCTTGTTTCACTTATCAAGTGTCAATACACTTGAATCTTGATTCAATTCTTTTCCATGCGATAAGAACCTTTTCTTGTCGTTTCTATATTGAACTCCTTCAATATCTCATATATGTACATTTGGCATAACCATATTAGCGTCATAGTCTATCCATGTAGACATTCATGCTAAATATTCGGGTTTTGCCTAAGTCTTTCATCGAAATGAAATTCTTAACCTTTGTCAATAAAAGATACATCATTTCCAATCAACAATATTTCCTCCACATAATGTATTAGAAATAAGTCTCAGCGCTCCCACCCAATTTATTGCAATGCAAGCATCTTCTTCATCTCCTGATGAAAACTCATTTAACAATCATCACGGTGAAGATTCCAACTCCGCGATGCTTACTTCAACCATTGACGTTTGCATGTCCTTTTTACCATCCTTTGAATTAAAAAAACCATTTGGATAGTGTCATGCACACGTCCTAGGTAACCATTATTTTAGAAGAACTTTGTTTTGTTTATCCATCTACGATATACCAAATTATATGTAGTGGTTGCTACTTTAATCTGTCCAGACTAAATATCGCTATGAAAGATCAAATCTTGTCATATCCAACTACTTGAACATTGTCGTAAAAAACTTTATGACATGTCGACTATTTCATAGATGTGAAACATCCATGTCTGTTTCTTTATAGATCCAAATACGACCGATAGGTTTTTACACCTTTCCGGAGGGTTTTCCAAGTTCAAAAAACTTGATTTCTCGTGTATGTAACTATCACGGATTTTATGGCTTCAAGCCATTTGACGCAGTCAGGGCCATCATTGCTTCTTTGCATGTAGTCGGTTCATAATTTTCAAACAATAATGATTTATTCTCAAATCTCAGTATTTGATTATTTATCCGACCTACTTGGTAAAATAGGAACTTAGACCTCCGTGACCACAACCTTTGAGGCACATGAGCCTTGAGCATTCTGGCTACCTCCGGAACATTTTCCGGCGCTGCACAACTCAGCACATATAGCTAAGGTTCGTTAACCTTATTAAACTTCTATTGTCCTCCCACTTAACTTTTGCGAAAAATTATTTTTTCAAGAAACTTCACATTTCAAGCGACAAACCCTTTTGTCCTCGGTGTTATGGAGGAATAACCAATGGTTATTCGAAATAACCTAGAAAGACATGCTCATCCGACTTTGGTTGTAAACATCTTACTTATGATTAGCATACCAAAATTTGAGAAAGGACAACTTGGGTTTTACCCTAAACCATAATTTACATGGTGTCATTTCAACGGATCAAGATGGAGCTCTTTTTAGTGTAAAAGCGTTAGTCTCTAAAGCTTTAATCATTAAAAACAGAATGGCAGTTTTATAGATAATACCTTTGATCCAACCATGTCAAACAAGGTTTCATTACAAATCTCAAACACTCCATATTCCTATGGTGTTTCAGGAGATGTAAATCTAGGTGATTTGCTAAACTTGCAGCTCAAATAAATCCCTTTATGATGAAATCATAAATCATTTATTTTCTTGTTACACTTGCAACACAAATAAATCCCTTTATGATAAAATCATAAATCATTTATTTTCTTGTTACAATGATTTCCCACTTCATCTTGAAAGTCTTTGAACAATTTCAAATATTTCATACTTCTTTCTCATTAAGTGAATATACACTCAAATTTATGGAGAAAGTATATAAATTTGAAATCCATCTCTTACGACTACACATAATGTACTACATACATCGATATGTATAAATTCCAATATTTTAGTCGTTCATTCTTGTTTGGCCTTTAAACAAAGTTTTAATTATCCTGAGGAAAGTCTCACAAGCATCACTTGATCAAATCAAAGACTCCAAAAATCCATGAATATGGAGAATCTTCATGTTTTCTTTCCAATATAATTTAAATGGCGTGTCACCTTGTAAGTGATCTTTAAATCATTTGTCTTGCAGAATTTTAGCATTAGTTTTTATGGATGTGATTTCTCCAACTAGATTTGTAAATCATCCATCTTATATGGAATACGGTAATTATTTGAACAATCTTTGTTCTCATAATACCTGATTTAAATAACGATTATTGAAACAAATCTTGACGAAAAGCTTTGATGTCAACGAGAAATACAAACAATGGCTTGTTTGTTTTCGATGATCATCATCACATATTCTCTTGCTAGTTACTTAGGCCATTGTGGTACATGAATCACGTCATTCTATATGAAATTTCATACCAACCAATTCGGTATCCAATACCCAAGAACCACATTTTTTAACAAGCAAAGAATACAACCATAACATATATATCATCTATATACCTAAATTGGATATTTCCAATCTTTTCTTTTATGCCAAATATATTTTATAGATTCTCTTTCAGCATTTCCTTTTCCTTTTTAAAAGAATCTAACAACATCAATAGTGGCGCCATCTACATGAGACATAGTACAAAGCGTGTATATTCAAATACTAATACCTTTGGACTTGCACTTTGAAGTAGGTCACCATCATCAAATGATCGGCATTCTTTCCAAATCCGTTCTTTAGTAATATTTTAGTGTAGTAAACAAACATACATCTTCTATTCTGTGGCATCCCGCAAAACCACTACTAGAAAATCGCGTTGTTTTTTTTTTTGCATTGCATCATCATGACCGCATGCTCATGTCATCATGCCACATTGCATTTGAGCATCGTCATCATCATGCATTTGTTTGCATAAAGCTATTTTCGAAAACATATTTCGTTTTCTAAATACCCCGCCTTTATTTCAAATCCAAACCCGGGTCTCCGGATTATTTTGTTTCGTCTACCAACGGTTTTCAAGCGCCCCGTGTTAAATAATAAAATATTTATTTTATTTTTAGGGGCAGCAACCAAACCGCCCGACCAGTCGGCCACCCCCAGTGCAAACCAGATTTCCCCTCAAACCTTTTTCTACCTAAACCTAGTCTACCCATCCCCAGCCACCTCGCCCCGGCCAATCGCAAACTGCCACCTCATCCTCTCCCTTCCCCCTATCCTATCCCAGGCCGCCACCTCAGCCTCCCCACCTGGTCAAACCCCACCCACACTCCACACAGCCGGCCCTGCCTCTCTCCCTGGGCGCGTCCCCACCCCGGCCCCACCTGCAGCGACACGCCCTGCTACCCCAGAACCCACCCCAAACCAACCCGCGTCCACCCCGCGTGGGACTCACGCGGTCAAACCGCAGCCCACCCGCGGGTCCCACTTGTCGCGTCGTGCCCACCTCCCTCCTCCCCGCAGACCTCCCGCAACAACCGCCGTCCCGCTCGGAACCCCACCTCCCGATCGATCCTGGCCCAGAGCCCCCACCTACCCCTGGCCATTGAGCTAACTGAGCCCGCTGCTCCGCCCGCCTCAGCTGGCCGACCGCCGCCTCGGGTCCCTCCGCCCACCGCACCGACCCGCCGCCTCGCTCGCCTCCTCACAGGCTGCCGGGCTCCGTCGGCCTCCTCGCCGCCTCCGCGGCTCTCCTCCTCGGCGCTTTCCCAGACCCCGTCGCCATCCTCGTGAATCCCCCTCGCCTTGATCCCTCCTGCCTCCCAGCGCCGCCGCTTGGCCTCCCCTCAACCTGGAGCCGCCTCAGCCTCGCCCGCCTCTGTCCCTCCGCCCGATGCTCCTGGTCGCCGCCCTGGGCCTCCTCTGGGCCGCCAACCGCCGCCCGAGCGTCGCCAGGAGCTCGTCCTCCGGCCGTGCCCCGGAGCTACGCCGGCCTCGCCTCCACTCTTCGCCTCTTCTCCCGCGTGTCTGCAAGCCACCGCCGGCCGTCAGGCGCCGCCTCCTCGGCGCCTTTGTAAGCCCCCTAGCGTCATGCGTAGCCAGCGTCAAGGCAGCCTGGGGCCACACTGGGAGTCCCGCGTGTGTGCCTCTCTGTGTGCCGCGTGTCCACCATGTTTTGTTCCGCATGTGCGTGTTCTGCTCCTATTCAGCAAGATGTTTTGGCTTCAATGTTGCCAGATGGTGTTACCTGCTAGAGTTGTGGAGATGCTATCATGTGTCTGCGAAGCGAATTGAAGGTCAACAAGACTCCAGCAAGATCTTCGAACCCTCTCGATGGACAAGACCCTCGAGTCGGGAACCATGTTTGCCATCGACGATAAGATCTCCGGCACGGGACATCCAGAGCTCCATCATGAAAAACCTCAAGATCTTCTTCATGGATCCTATGACCCGAAGACCGATCCCGCGAACCCTCGGAACCCCAAGATCTTCCGAACCCTAATGTGTGACCCCTTTCTCGAGCCCTATTTTATAATTGTAATATAAACTTGTTGCATTAAATCATTCATCTCGCATGCATATTCGTGTGGTTTGGGGGCATTATGCCGATTCACCTTATAATTAAATATGGGATCCATATGCGGGCAAATCTAGTCTTATATTGGTCCCATATAAATTTGTGTAGCGAACCGGTGATATATTTTGCCATGTTAAGACAACATTTAAATTGCGGGGTAGTTAAACAACTTGAACCACTTAAATATTTGCGGGAACCTCGGTTCCGCTTAATATGACCTAATTGCATTGCACCTTTGCCATGTCATACATCATACATGCATCATGCTCGGTCTTCTGCCGTAATCTTAAATAGTGCATCCGGTGTTTCTTCTAGTGTTTGCTTCTTCGCGGATTAGGCCGATGAGTTGATGCGAGTGTCGACCCGATCTTCGGTTGAACCCTCGGCAATGTTTTTCAGGCGAGCATCTCCCCCTTTCTACCTATCTTACTTTTATAGTCTTTACTTCCTCCTGTTGATCTATTGCTATCTGTGTTGCGATGCTCTAGTTTTCGTACCCGTGATATCCCTTGCAGCCTTATATTGCCTTGGACACATCCTATTACCTGTTGTTTGGTAGGTAGTTGGACTTGCGCGTCGTAGTCGCTTGGTTCAAGTGCTGTTGTGTGTCGTCAAGTACCACAGTTGTTGGAGTATGGCCGTGTGTTTAATGTTGAAGATGGTTATTACTTTAATTACTGTTTAATCACTAAAAATGGAAGTAGGTAAATGCAGAGGCACCGGTGGGTGATAGATAATATTTGGTTTCCGACCGCCCACTGGTGTCCCGTAGGACCCCGAGTTCTTGACACCTGTTCCGAGATCGAGCGCGCTAACCACAGGTGGGGAGATATGGGCCCCCCATCGATTAGTACCTGATTTCAAAGTATTGTACTGGGGCCACAAACTAGTTTGAGGTTTTATTTACTATCTTGTACTTATGCCATGCTTTACTGCTTTATTTAAATTGTGCGATGGATAGCACCTGTACTGTTTAGGATCGGGACACGTTTTCGCGGTGTCGACAAGCCCAGTTTTGGGTTCCCAGTCGTTCTGCCTCACCCAAACCCTAAGTTCGTCTCGGAGCCCGCCGACTTCGCTTGGTAGACTTAGTGGGGTGGCCCCCCGTGCTTGCTTTGGGTCTGGAAACGTCATGACTTAGGCCCCGCCGACATACCGATGGGTGTATGTTAACTGATCTGGCAAAAAGGGTCGAAGTGCTTGTGGATACTTTGGTGCACCCCTGCATTGTTAAATCTTTTCGAGAAGTCGTGTCCGCGGTTATGGACGACTTGGAGCACAGTGCTTGATCATAGACAACTATAACTAAAGTTTACTGTTATAATTTGACTTGTATCCGTTATGTCTAGTAATCAGCTTCACTACAACGAATGGCTAAATAAAAGTACCAACAACTGCTGGGTTTTGGGATATCTCATGCTAATTGTATCTGACTAGTAAGTGTTGCAACTACAACGGAATGGTTAACTAAAACGGCCCACTGCTTATTTTATCAGGACGATCATCTACACCTGTCTAGTAATTGCTGCAACAATAACTGAACAAATAAAACTGCCAACTGTGTGCGTTCCTCGGTTGACTTCCTCGTCTGGTCTCGAGGGGGAATACCAGGATGGGATTGTTTGGTGTTAGTACCAGGTTGGTTCCGAATAGGTCTTTCTCACCCCTCTCTGATAGCCGACAGTTATATCGAGTCTCTATAGGTTGTTTAGTGTGTGTTGCGCTGCCGCTTCAGTCCACCATACCTATGTAGGCGAGGACCGCCGAATTCTAGCCTCGCCGTGTACTGGCCTCAGTACTGACCGCTCTCTCTTTTCCTTTGCCCTTTGTCGGCACCCCTTTTGTTTAAGCAGGTTTTGAGATCGACGTCGTTAGCAGGGTTACCCTTCCGGCTTGGCCTGGGCAGGGTTATGGACGCCATTGGTTATTCTTCAGGGCTCTTAGCTCAATTTGCATCTTGTCCGTACTCGGACGCCGTATCGTTTTCAAGGTGAATTGGATCTTTGTATTGTATATCTGTATTCTTGGCTCTTTGAGTCGCTGTTGTATATATATCTGTTCTGTGGGTCCCATCGAGGACTGTTGTGTAATGTTATTACTTCGTTTTCCACCCGCACGAAAGTGCCTGGTGGGCACCTTTGAATCGTTTCTATGCGGGTTTGGCGAAATTCGCTAAAATTTGCATAGGGCCGATTTGAGGGTGTTACAGAGTGGTATCAGAGCTCAGTAGTTGCGATACCCCACGAGTCCAGCCTGTAGGATAACCTAGCTAACGGCCGAAGTAGAGTGTCAAAACTATTTTTGAAAAATCGGTTGGATAGTTCTGATTAGGTACAATTTTACTCCTTACCCCTGTGCTGCTCTCCTCTCACCTCTGCATGTTTTGAATCCGCTCTCTTCTCTCTCTTCGAGTCCAGGATTTCTCGTGGTTGGGTTCCATCGTACCTTCAGGTTTTCGCTTCCTCCTTTGGTAACGGTGTGTCTACATCTGGTCTTCATGCTATCCGAGAAATCCTTCGTCTGGTGGACTTATCTTTGTTCCTTCTCGTGCCTTCCGGTGTTTTCCGATGCGACGACATCATCTACGCCAGATCCGAGTCGCATCATCACCTTTGTTTCCGAACCTCGCTTGTCGAGATCTTCAGTCTGATTCCGAGAATGGTTGCACCCTTTTCTACTGATTGTGCGGAGTAATAGTTTGGGTGCGTGATGGATTGGCCCCCATGCCGACTACCCTTTCTATTCGCTTTTGTACATTGAAGTGGGATAGGTCACATCTTTTCTCTCCTTCTATCGAAGTTAGAGGTGGCTTTATTTGTGGATACCTCTACCTTTGCCTTTGTTTCCCGGAGTGTTCTCTCGACGATCATGGACAATGACCTCTTGTTAGTGGTGTCGCGAGGATCTACACGATGCGAGAAGATTCACGTCGCCGCCCTTCTTCCCGGTACCATGAGGCGGATCTCGAGGGCGAGATCCATTGTTAGTGGTGTCGAATTGTGGCATCCCGCAAAACCACTACTAGAAAATCGCGTTTTTTTTTTTTTTGCATTGCATCATCATGACCGCATGCTCGTGTCATCATGCCACATTGCATTTGAGCATCGTCATCATCATGCATTTGTTTGCATAAAACTATTTTCAAAAACATATTTCGTTTTCTAAATACCCCGCCTTTATTTCAAATCCAAACCCGGGTCTCCGGATTATTTTGTTTCGTCTACCAACGGTTTTCAAGCGCCCCGTGTTAATTAATAAAATATTTATTTTATTTTTAGGGGGCAGCCAAACCGGGCCGACCCACCCCATGCAAACCAGTTTTCCCCTCAAACCTTTTTCTACCTAAACCTAGTCTACCCATCCCCAGCCACCTCGCCCCGGCCAATCGCAAACTGCCACCTCATCCTCTCCCTTCCCCCTATCCTATCCCAGGCCGCCACCTCAGCCTCCCCACCTGGTCAAACCCCACCCACACTCCACACAGCCGGCCCTGCCTCTCTCCCTGGGCGCGTCCCCACCCCGGCCCCACCTGCAGCGACACGCCCTGCTACCCCAGAACCCACCCCAAACCAACCCGCGTCCACCCCGCGTGGGACTCACGCGGTCAAACCGCGGCCCACCCGCGGGTCCCACCTGTCGCGTCGTGCCCACCTCCCTCCTCCCCGCAGACCTCCCGCAACAACCGCCGTCCCGCTCGGAACCCCACCTCCCGATCGATCCTGGCCCAGAGCCCCCACCTACCCCGCTCGCTGGAGCCAACCGAGCCCCGCCGCTCCGCGTCGCCCCCCCCCCCCCCGCAGCGTCGACCCGCCGCCTCGGGTCCCTCCGCTCCACCGGCACCGACCCCGCCGCCTCGCGGCTCCGGCCTCCCCCGCGCCGCCGTCGGGCTCCGTCGGCCTCCTCGCCGCCTCCGCGGCTCTCCTCCTCGGCGCTTTCCCAGACCCCGTCGCCATCCTCGTGAATCCCCCTCGCCTTGATCCCTCCTGCCTCCCAGCGCCGCCGCTTGGCCTCCCCTCGACCTGGAGCCGCCTCAGCCTCGCCCGCCTCTGTCCCTCCGCCCGGTGCTCCTGGTCGCCGCCCTGGGCCTCCTCTGGGCCGCCAACCGCCGCCCGAGCGTCGCCAGGAGCTCGTCCTCCGGCCGTGCCCCGGAGCTACGCCGGCCTCGCCTCCACTCTTCGCCTCTTCTCCCGCGTGTCTGCAAGCCACCGCCGGCCGCGTGCGCTCGGCCTCCTCGGCGCCTTTGCAAGCCCCCTGCAGCGCAGCTGCGTAGCCAGCGTCAAGGCAGCCTGGGGCCACACTGGGAGTCCCGCGTGTGTGCCTCTCTGTGTGCCGCGTGTCCACCATGTTTTGTTCCGCATGTGCGTGTTCTGCTCCTATTCATCAAGATGTTTTGGCTTCGATGTTGCCAGATGGTGTTACCTGCTAGAGTTGTGGAGATGCTATCATGTGTCTGCGAAGCGAATTGAAGGTCAACAAGACTCCAGCAAGATCTTCGAACCCTCTCGATGGACAAGACCCTCGAGTCGGGAACCATGTTTGCCATCGACGATAAGATCTCCGGCACGGGACATCCAGAGCTCCATCGCGGAAAAACCTCAAGATCTTCTTCATGGATCCTATGACCCGAAGACCGATCTCGCGAACCCTCGGAACCCCAAGATCTTCCGAACCCTAATGTGTGACCCCTTTCTCGAGCCCTATTTTATAATTGTAATATAAACTTGTTGCATTAAATCATTCATCTCGCATGCATATTCGTGTGGTTTGGGGGCATTATGCCGATTCACCTTATAATTAAATATGGGATCCATATGCGGGCAAATCTAGTCTTATATTGGTCCCATATAAATTTGTGTAGCGAACCGGTGATATATTTTGCCATGTTAAGACAACATTTAAATTGCGGGGTAGTTAAACAACTTGAACCACTTAAATATTTGTCGGAACCTCGGTTCCGCTTAATATGACCTAATTGCATTGCACCTTTGCCATGTCATACATCATACATGCATCATGCTCGGTCTTCTGCCGTAATCTTAAATAGTGCATCCGGTGTTTCTTCTAGTGTTTGCTTCTTCGCAGATTAGGCCGATGAGTTGATGCGAGTGTCGACCCGATCTTCGGTTGAACCCTCGGCAATGTTTTTCAGGCGAGCATCTCCCCCTTTCTACCTATCTTACTTTTATAGTCTTTACTTCCTCCTGTTGATCTATTGCTATCTGTGTTGCGATGCTCTAGTTTTCGTACCCGTGATATCCCTTGCAGCCTTATATTGCCTTGGACACATCCTATTACCTGTTGTTTGGTAGGTAGTTGGACTTGCGCGTCGTAGTCGCTTGGCTCAAGTGCTGTTGTGTGTCGTCAAGTACCACAGTTGTTGGAGTATGGCCGTGTGTTTAATGTTGAAGATGGTTATTACTTTAATTACTGTTTAATCACTAAAAATGGAAATAGGTAAATGCAGAGGCACCGGTGGGTGATAGATAATATTTGGTTTCCGACCATGCTTTGGTGTCCGTGGGACCGAGTTCTTGACACTGCTCGAGATCGAGCGCTTAACCACGGTGGGAGATATGGGCCCCCCATCGATTAGTACCTGATTTCAAAGTATTGTACTAGGGGCCACAAACTAGTTTGAGGTTTTATTTACTATCCTGTACTTATGCCATGCTTTACTGCTTTATTTAAATTGTGCGATGGATAGCACTTGTACTGTTTAGGATCGGGACACGTTTTCGCGGTGTCGACAAGCCCAGTTTTGGGTTCCCAGTCGTTCACAGCCGTCTACCCAAACCCTAAGTCCGTCTCGGAGCCCGGCCGACTTCGTTGCGGGTAGACTTAGTGGGGTGGCCCCCCGTGCTTGCTTTGGGTCTGGAAACGTCATGACTTAGGCCCCGCCGACATACCGATGGGTGTATGTTAACTGATATGGCAAAAAGGGTCGAAGTGCTTGTGGATATTTTGGTGCACCCCTGCAGGGTTAAATCTTTTCGAGAAGCCGTGTCCGCGGTTATGGACGACTTGGAGCACAGTGCTTGATCATAGACAACTATAACTAAAGTTTACTGTTATAATTTGACTTGTATCCGTTATGTCTAGTAATCAGCTTCACTACAACGAATGGCTAAATAAAAGTACCAACAACTGCTGGGTTTTGGGATATCTCATGCTAATTGTATCTGACTAGTAAGTGTTGCAACTACAACGGAATGGTTAACTAAAACGGCCCACTGCTTATTTTATCAGGACGATCATCTACACCTGTCTAGTAATTGCTGCAACAATAACTGAACAAATAAAACTGCCAACTGTGTGCGTTCCTCGGTTGACTTCCTCGTCTGGTCTTGAGGGGGAATACCAGGATGGGATTGTTTGGTGTTAGTACCAGGTTGGTTCCGAATAGGTCTTTCTCACCCCTCTCTGATAGCCGACAGTTATATCGAGTCTCTATAGGTTGTTTAGTGTGTGTTGCGCTGCCGCTTCAGTCCACCATACCTATGTAGGCGAGGACCGCGAATTCTAGCCTCGCCGTGTACTGGCCTCAGTACTGACCGCTCTCTCTTTTTCCTTTGCCCTTTGTCGGCACCCCTTTTGTTTAAGCAGGTTTTGAGATCGACGTTGTTAGCAGGGTTACCCTTCCGGCTTGGCCTGGGAAGGGTTATGGACGCCATTGGTTATTCTTCAGGGCTCTTAGCTCAATTTGCATCTTGTCCGTACTCGGACGCCGTATCGTTTTCAAGGTGAATTGGATCTTTGTATTGTATATCTGTATTCTTGGCTCTTTGAGTCGCTGTTGTATATATATCTGTTCTGTGGGTCCCATCGAGGACTGTTGTGTAATGTTATTACTTCGTTTTCCAACCGCACGAAAGTGCCTGGTGGGCACCTTTGAATCGTTTCTATGCGGGTTTGGCGAAATTCGCTAAAATTTGCATAGGGCCGATTTGAGGGTGTTACATATTCGTCCTTATCATGACGACTTTCATGATCAAGCTAATGTAGCTTATAAAGACGAATCGTGAGTATAACATTACTTTCCAAAACCCTTTTGGAAGATTAGGATGTCTAGCATCGCCAACCTTTGCAAATTCTCATCGAGTATGAGAACATATATTATACTCTATCAAATTGCAACCTAAAACATTGTTTCAGGTATCGTTATATCTGCCACACATGATGGTTTCTGAAACAATTCTTTCAGCTCCTAGATAACCTTGATATTTAAAAGCAACCAAGAATCATGGAGGCAAACATGATACTTAAGATACTAACACTGGAATTGTTACTCTCGATTTAATACCAATTATGAAATTTCACGGAGTAAACAAAGTTCGCTGAAAGTTTGCAATAAAACTTTGAACTTTAGATTGACAATCAACACAATACGATACCAGTTTGTAAAGTTAATATCCATAATTCTATAGTCCTATTATCTCAATTACAACTAAGCATAAAGTGGTGAACGAATGCCAATGACTACAACAAATTATGCAAATTCAATTTGATTTAATTTATGATAAATTGAGTTCTACAAATCCAAATTAGAAATGAACTCCCACTCAAAAACGACATCCCTCGTGTCTTTTTGGTGATTACATGAACCAAATCCACTACACAAAGTCCGATCATCACGTGAGTCGGTGTAGCTTCAAAGGCGAGCATCAAATGGGCATCATATCTTCCATATGACTCATGCTTAACCTTTCGGTCCGTGTTCCGAGGCCATGTCTGTACATGCTAGGCTCGCCAGGTAAGAACCTTTGTATTCGCATGTGTAACTGTCTTCCACCCGAAATAAGATCGTGGATCCAAGAACACCCGATCATCACGTGATGTCTTGGAGCGACGAAACATAATCGGTGCATACTTCAGGAAGAACACATTTTTATCTTGATATCTAAATGAGGGATCATATTATTATCATAATAAAACGCCAAACTAGCAATACAAGATGCAACAAACATTACATGTGAATATGGAAATGATATAGTTCTTGCACTTGATCTCCATCATGTGCATCATGGTATGATCACTATCATACCTCTATGTGTAAGGACAAGGTATATGGAACTTACACGTTATGTGTGTTGTAAGAGTATCGACTTATACTTGTACTTACAACATCACCATATCATGACACTAGCCCAGCAACAATCTAAACTAGACGCCTCTAATTTATCCATTGCAAGTTTTACGTGTCTTAGGGCTTTCGAAGATAGAACCGTTCTTACCTACGAACATGAACCACAACAAGGATAAACAAATTGTTGACAACTTGTTGCAAAATTAGATATTTACTGTAGTAATAGAGACAGACACCCGCTAGCCACTTATGCAAAACTAGTTGCATGTCAAGCGTGGAACAGGTCTCATGTGCGAGGACATGTAAAGTTTGTCCGGGCCGCATCGTCCCACTATGCCACCAATATCCAAAATACAACTAAGAAGCAATAAAATGTTTATCATCACCCACATACTCATATGTGTACTACCCGTGCAAAGCATCTATGCATAGATCCGGCTCTGATACCACTGAAGGGTTCGCGACATAGAAAACAAAAACATTCCTACGATGGGAACAAAGCACCAAGATCTATCTACTAGATACAAGCAACGGGTGGATATACATACATAGAATACATACCCTCGAAGACCGTATAGCGTTAATGAGGTTGTACTCGTGGAAGATGTAGTCGAATGCTTGCCGATCTCAAGATCGTGATGAAGTCCATCTGGTCCAACCGGTCCAGCACCATCACGTCTAGCACCGCAAAGCAGTGGTACATCCGTGATAGCACACATGTCCAAGTACCCCGACAACCTCCTCGCCCTCTCTCCAACGAAGCAGCGGAAGAAACAAATCCTTCCAAAAAAATCTACCAGGAACTTGTATCACGCTGATCTGAGACCATGGGGGAATTATAAAAGGGGGAGAGATATCCTTCGCGAGGAGGTGTGTTTTCAGAGGAGAGGAGGGGGCCGTTTATAGGGAGAGGGGGCACCCCAAGGGGCATGGAGCCCAGCCATGGTGGCTGCCCCCACCTCTTCCACATTCATGTGGGTGGAGCTCCCACTCAAAATGAAAAGCCTCCACTCCCATAGAAGAGCCTCCACTCAAAATTCCACTCACATGCATTTTCCACCAAATTTAATGCAAGCTCTCATTTAAATAAAACACTTTTATTTATTTATTCAGAATCTTGTTAATTACTTTAATTAACAAACATTCACATAAAACCCCTTGCTAGTATTCAATTTCACATGCAGAACCAGTTTCGGCAATTTCAACCGAAATAGTTTCGGTGTCTAGTGAAATAAGTTCCTGCGCTTTCCTTTTTCTTTCTATGGCGTATTATTTGCTCCAAATGGTGTCGGTATCCCTTAAGTGTGTCACCCTACGGTTCACGAATAATGTAGACATGATCGAGACCCTCTCCGATCAATAATCAGCAGCGGGACCTGGAGATCTATACTGACTCCCACATATTCAACAATGACTTCTGTGATCGTGTGAACATTATACACATGTAATTAAATCCCTTTGTCTCACGATATATTACATGTCCAAGATTCGATCATCGGTATCTCCATACCTAGTTTGATCTTGTTACCTACATGTACTATTTTATCGTTCCCTTGATATAACATTCTAGTGATCAAATCACTTGCTTGCAAGCTAACTAATGTGATATCACCGAGAGGTCCCAGAGTATATCTCTCGGTCATCAGGATGGAAAAATTCCACTCTTGATCCATGAGCCTCAACATAACACCTTCGTAGCACTGAACCCATCTTTATAGTCACCCTGTTACGATGTGACGTTTGATGTTATCAAGATACTCTTCCGGTGTTAGTGATTGACATGATCTCATGGTCTAAGGAATAAGATTACTTCGTATGATTTTGTAGCAATATAAACACAATGACCTTGATTGTAATGCTATACTTCGGATGAATGTTCATCACATTATTCCAACAATGGTGTGACCTCGTTATTAACAACATCCAATGTCCATGATCAAGGTAAGAAACCTTTGATCATCTTGTTAATCAATGAGCTAGTTTATGAGAGAGGCATAACTAGGAACTTTATATTTGTTTATTAAACAGAAATGTATTAACGTTTCCGTATTAATACGATTATAGCATGCAAAATAAACATTTATCATAAATAAGGAATACGATAATAACCACTTTATTATTGCCTCTCGGGCATATTCCCTTCACTCGGGCCTCCGTTCCTTCACAAAATGATGTCATTAGAAAGAATGAATGGAATCATCAAAGGATACGTCCATAACATGGCACATCTGGATGGAAGCATCGTCCAGGGCTTTCTCACCGAGGAGTGCGTCTCTTTCTGCAAGAATTATCTTAACGAGGAAAACCCCCGTCCGATTGGTTTGCCCACGAACAAGCACCTCGGCAGGTTCGAGGGAGTAGGCCACCACACTGGCAAGAAGGAAATGGACGTGGATCAGTGTGATAGGAGAGCCGACATTGATAGGGACCACTTAGTAGTGCTACAGCACATGGACAATGTCACGCCTTGGGTGGAAAAGCACAAAACCATGATTGAGAACAATGCTAACAGGCCGACGATGGAAGAAGAGATATTTAGAGCGCACAACTCCTCTTTCGCGTGCTGGTTCAAAGACCAGATTGATACCAATCCCCCGCCAATGACAAGAATCACAAACAGAATCATAGTGGCCTTGTCTTACGGGCCCGCGCCGAACCTCATGACTTATCAAGCATACGACATCAGCGGTTACATATTCTACACGGAGGAGAGAGACAAAAGAAGCAACTATTATAACTCGGGTGTGATGATGGAATCTTACACGGCTAAAGAGAAGAAAAGATACTACGGAAGGTTCAAGGAAATTTGGGAGCTCGACTACGTCGGGGAAAAGCTACCGATGTTCCGTGTCAGATGGGCTACAGATGTCAGAAAAGAAGACGAGTATTTCACCACCATGCGTATGTCGAACAAATTCAAGATCAAGAAACCCACTGCGCAAAATGAGCCATGGGTACTTGCTAAGCACGTCGAGTAGTGCTTCTTCATTACCGACCCGTCAAGTCCTAGCCGTGTCGTTGTGAGGAGAGGCAAAAGGGCCCTCATCATAATGGATGGAGTCACCGACGAGAAAGACTTTGACGGACTCGTCGGAGACCCGATGGTGGAAGAACCCGATGAAGACGATGCAACGTACACAAAAAGAATAAGGTGCACACTAACTAGGTCATCAACTACAAAAACTCCGTACACAAGGAGTCACGACGATGAGACTAGCGGGGTCAAGTCAAAAAATACCAAGCAGAAGGGCAAGAAGAAGAATCAGAGTGCCAATAAGAAATAATAAGATTTTGGTGTGGTCTAGAAATTAGCACTCTTCATTTTATGTGTATCACTTATTAATGATTTTATGTATAAGTGTGTACTATAATATTAAACTCATATGGAGGCGACAAATTATCATTTGCAACTAACTTAGTTATCCATCATTTTATGTGTGTTTGTTGCCTCCTATGGAATTGCGCTATCTTTTTATGTTTGTTTGTTGCCTCCGACGAAATTGCACTATCATTTTATGTGTGCATGTTTGCCTCCGACTGAATTGCGCTATCATTTTATGTGTGTTTTTTGCCTCTGATGGAATTGTGCTATCATTTTATATGTGTTATTTGTTGCCTCCGACGGAATTGCACTATATTTTTATGTGTGTTAGTCGCCTCCGACGGAATTGCGCTATCATTTTATGTGTGTTTGTTGCTGTAGCGTCCCCAACCTTTAATAAGATTGAGTCCCCTGTGTTTACAATGCTAGTCCCTGGATCAATAGCTAGCATCCACAGTTCAGATGTAATATCGAGAAACAAAGGTCATAATACCACTTTATAACCAGGAATAACGTAATTTTATTACATCAAACATAGCTCATTAGGCTATTACATTACATTGCAGCGGAATAACTATAAGCATTGGGTCCTTCATCTTCAAAGTGCCACAGGCAGATGTTGGTTGTAGACTTTGTAATCCTAATCAATCAATCTTCACTAAAACAATCAAACCTGCAACATAATAAGTTACAGCCACAAGGGTCAATACATTTGAATTGTATTGGCAAGTGATACTTTGGTAGTATAGTGGAGTCTATCATCTATATGCATTTGGCTAAGTGGAGTTGAGGCTTTGCATTGCTCAAAATAGATTTTTCCCTATCATTTGAAAATACTAAGTTTTTGTTTTGGCAAAACATTTCCAAGGCATCTACCAATCAAGACTGAAGATCCTCTCAAGGCATCTACCAATCAAAGACTGAAGATTTACTTGGCAAAACAATTTTCTCAACCAATGATTGAAGATCCTCTCAAGGCATCTACCAATCAAAGATTTAAGATTTCACACAACCCTTGTTCACCCACAAATTTTATTTAGAAATTGGAGTGATGAGATTCTTGATTGCTTCCATGTCTTGATGCTCAAATTGTCCTTTACCAGGGACATGGCTAAGTACTTAGGTTTTACACTCTGCAGAGGTGGTGCACTTTCCCCACAAGCCTTGGTTTCCCAAGAATGATCCTTCAGTAGCCTTTCCTTAGTCAAATGGACGCGCTCCAACCTATCAATCACTACCACCCACTGTCCAAAAGACTAAGTTCCAGCATCCTAAGATCATGGCAGAGCCCATAATGCCAAGTGGTTGCACTTGAAGTTTCTCAACATTTGACATCTCAAATCTCTTTGTTTCCTGGGTGGCCATCCACAAGTGAGATACACAAGCCAGTCCCTGTCCTTGTGAACCACTCAACATAAACCATTCTTTCCATTTCCACCCAGGTGTTTCATTAATCTTAGTTGTTTTATTAAACAAAACACAAGTCCTCAGACTTAGAATATTTTTCATAGTGTGAATATATATCCCACCCAAGTTTTCTATTAGCTAGGCTAAGCTTGGTAGTAATAGGATTCTTAACTTAGGAAAATCCTACTAAGGATTCATCTACTAGATTTCCTATAGCAAGGTCTATACTTAGCAAAAATAAAAAAAAACATGCAAGATTTTACTTTAGCAAAAACACTAATGCATAGTGAAAATAATGGGACATAAGATATGAAGTATCACTTGCCTTTTTGGTAGAGGGTATAAGTTCACTCCTTGTCCTTGCAACACTCACACTCTTCAAGTCGCTACAATCAATCAAGCAAGGCACAAACTCAATCTACCAATCAAGCAAATCAACACACATAAAATAACAAAGTCAAAGAAATGCATGCAAGCATGCCAAGCTTTGCTTTGTTCGCAAAAGTGGTTCCTAGTGGATCATAGACGTTTGGGTACACCTAATGGTCATTTTTGTAAAGTGGCAAAGTCATGCATAGGCATGCAAAGGTTGGTTCTAATGTAGGGATGGTCCTCACTAGGCTTCTAAACTTTGTAAGTTCCAAATTGGTCATTTACCAAAATGGCAAAGTCATTTGCAAAAGGGTTTCTATTAGATTCCTAAACTTTGTAAGATCCAAATTGGTCATTTACCAAAGTGGCAAAGTTGTTAGCAAAAGGTTCACCTCAAAAACCAATTTCAAAACAAGGCACCTATTTGGTCATTTTATGTGGTGAAGAAATATGTCTACTAGGGTTTTAGTCTATAGAGTTCACCAAATGAGTTGCTATTGCAAAACTTGGTGCTTTTGGTCAGTAGGTTTGGTCCAAACATTTTCTCAAGGTTTTCTTTATGAAAGCATTTTCATAAACAAAACAAATAGTTTTAGTTAGCTAGAAATGGACTAAACTAATTAATCCATTCTATTCTTTTCCAAAATCACTTTCCAAACTATGGGTTGGTTCCTAAGGTCAGTAAGGTCACAAAAAACTAATTGGCAAAGGTTTTAACCTAAATATCATTTTTAAATGATTTTTCTAATGTTAGCAAGCATACAAAAGAATCTGCAAAGTTAAACAAGTTATCAGATACTATTTGCTAAACTAAGGGCAGGGTTGGTTAGAGCTTGTCTTGCTGATTCCAACGACATCAAATTTGTAAAATTTGGACGTGTGGATCAAAAGATACATGGGTTTGAAGTTTGCAAAAAATTCTGTTTTCAAATTTCTAATTCAGATCAACTGGTGCCACGCGTTGCGCTGTGATTGGCCGGTACCGGTTCGGTGTGGATCGGCAAGCGTGGGCGTTGGATCAAGTTTGATCGCGGCACAGAGGACATACCCCTTCGCGTTAAGTGAATCTATCGTAACGTCGAGATCCAGATCCTCACGGTGCTAACGTGCTCGACCATTTGCGGCGTCATGCGGTGGCTACCGTGGCGAGTCGAATCGACGACGGTGATGATGCTACAGGGGTGAGGAGAAGGAGGGATGCTCACCAGGCTCGGGTCGCGGTGATGCTCAACGTGCGATTAATGAGGCAAAGGCGCCGGGGTTAGGTGGAATCTCTCATCGAGTTCTTTGGGCGGCGTGCTCTCGGCTTGTCATCGTGGACGTCGCTGTGATTCACTCCGAAGCGAAAGGAAGGCACAGTTAGATGCGCGGGTCCAAGGCAAGGTCGTGTGCGTGAACAAGGAGTGAAGGGACGGTCTGGTCTTACCGGTGGGGCTCGTCGGAGAGGAAGCAGATGGCAGCGGCGAGTCGAGCTTGTCGTAGACGGTGTTGTGGACCACGAGAGGACAAACGGAGGTCTGGGTTAGATGCAGGAGATCATGTCGAAGCTGTGAGCGTAAACGAGAGGGCTCGGGGTGGTCTGTACCTACTGGAGAAACTTGACGAGAGCGGAGGGCAGACGAAGCACACCATGAGTGTGTATTATGCGTGCGTGGTCAATGAGGCAAAGGGAGGTTTGGTTTCGCCGGAATCATTACTGGAACATCGTCGGAGCAGAGGGCGTTCGAGGAGGAATTGAGGCGGCCTGGGGGCGAGCTTGGGGAAAGGGTCTGAGGGAAAAGACAGAGGAGAGGAAGGCGTTTAAGTAGGCGTCGTCGCGGCGAGGGATTAACGCAGCGTTTACGCGAATTGATGCGAGCTTTCAACGGGCAGAAACGGCAGCGTCGTCTGGGGGAGAAGAAGTCGCGGGGAAGACGATGGCTAGAGAAGTGGGACCGACGCGTCAGTGGGAAAAAGAAAGGAGGGAGAGGTCCACCAGTCAGTTGCTGTGTGGGTTTCTTTCGCGGTACAGAAAAACGGTTCGGGGAGGAAATAAGTGGAGGTGGGGTCTGTTGTCAGCGAGAGAGGGAGAGGGGGAAGTGGGTCCGGGCTGTCTGTCTCTGTGTGGGTAAATTTCTTAGTGAGAAGAGATTTCTTCGGGGGGGAGAGTACTGGGCTGGTCTGCTGTTGGGCCTTAGTGGGCTGCTGTTGGGCTGCTCTATTTTTTTTCTGTCTAAACCTTTTTCTTTTTCTAATTCTTTTTCTGTTTTCAATTTCAAACAAATATTCACACAATTTCAAACAACACTCAATCAATTCAAACAGCAAACTTTTCATTTGAATTTGGTTCTGTTTGGCAACATAATCCAATTCTCAAAAATGAAATATTATTTTTATTTATTTTAGGATCCATTTAATAATTAAATAAAATGGATCTTTAATTATTAGGGTTTGATTTATTTAATAATATTTCCATTTGAATTCCAATTATTTTCAAAACCAAACCAGAAGGTTTAATTTGAAAAATAAAAGAATACTTGGAAACTTATTTAAATAAATAAATAAGTTTTGGTGTTTAATTAAAATGGGAAAGCCTTTACTTAAATAAAATTGGATATTTAAATCCTTATTATTTTATTTAAATAATTCTTTTACTCATTTTAATCAAAGCAAAACCTTTTAATAAAAGATTTCAAAGTAGTAATAAAATACTTGGTGTTCATTTAAAATGGGAAAAGCTTTTACTTAAATAAAATTGGATATTTAAATCCTTTTATTTTATTTAAATAAACCTTTACTCATTTTATCAAAACAAAATATTTTATTTCAAAAGTCTGGCCAAAATTAATTTGGCTTATCTTTTCATTTGAAACCAAAGTCTTTTATTAAAAGATCTAAATTTGTATTTCCAAAACAATTTATTTTTCCTTTGATAAATGTTTTATCTTTATAAATCCCTTTAGGATTATTTGTTCACCAAAGGGTAGGGGCTTTTGGTAAGGGCTTTATTAGCTTTGGAAATTTCAATTTCCTTCTCTTGTTATACTTCTAAGATTTTGCTCATGGTTCCAAACTAAGTGAAACCAACCTCTATGGTCTTTCTTGATCCTTTGTGAAAATTTGTTGATCAACTTGGTATGGATCAAATCCATGGATTTGGAGATACTTTGGAAAATGATTTCCTTCCATTAGGGTTTAGGGTTTTGGATTTATTTTCCAGGTGTTCAAATTTCCAGATACATTCATTGAGGAATGCATTTCCCTTGATTTGGATTTTTTGTTGAATTCAAACTTCTGCCAAAGTTTGTTCAAGATGGGATTTTAAGTCTCCTTTTAGAAACAAAAGTTTCTTTTCACCCTAATTTTTAACAAAAATTTATTTTGTTTATTTATTTTTTTCACATTACAAGATTTGGAAAATCTTGGGATGTGACAGGCTACCACCCTTAAAATAAATCTCGTCCCGAGATTTGGGGAGGCTAGGGTTACAAGCAGGTTCAAACAGCTAGGGTACTACCACCCTTAAAAATTTTCCAACTAAACTACATCTTGGCTTGCTTGGAATCTTGAGGAAAACTTCTGCATTGTGTCCTTTATTTCCATGCTTGACTCAGGGGCTAAGGTTGGGTTTCTCCTTTGGCTTGTTCATCTTGTTCTTCATCTTTTCTGGACAATTGCTTACATAGTGTCCTGGTTCCTTGCAATTGAAACAGTGGATATCTTGGAGTTCTTTACGTTGCTCTTGTGGACAAACTGCTACATAGTGGCCTGGCTCTTTGCAGTTGTTGCACACTACTTGGCCGATCTCTTTATTCTTCGGGTTCTCTGGGCATCCACTGGGGTAGTGTCCCATTTCCTTACATTTACGACATTGCACAAGGCTCATGTCCTGTTTTGGTTTCTTGGGCTTCTTTGATCCTTTGAATTGGGTTGTCTTGTTTGGAGGTATGAGTGGTCCTTTTCCTTTGTCATCAACATTCTTGGCGTACCTGGATCCTTCTTGTTTCTTTTGTTCAACAATGGCATAGATGGGGCATCGGATAGGAACATGGTCATTTCCTTCACAAAGGTAACAAGTAACTTGAGATGTGGGGCATTGGCCAACTGGATGTTCCTCTTCACAATTGGGGCATTGATCTTCATGCTCCTTGGAAGTATGATCCTTGTCTCCACAAATATTGCAAGCTGGTGCTCCATCTAGCATAATGTTCTTGTCATCCTTGTTGTCATACACTCTTTTGGGATAGTTTTCTTCCATGCTGATCATTTGATTAGTCACCTTAAGCATCAGTTGGGATTGTTCTTCCAAAAACTTTTGCAAGGTAGGGTCTTTATCACTATTGTTGGCTATGAACTGAGCTGTTAGTTGGCTCAATTGGTGTTGGGTTGCTATGAGTTCTCTCATGTTGACCTCTTGGTTGTTGTTGTTGTCACCATCCTTGATGTTGAAGTCTCTTGGAGAAGTCATCTGTTTGGGTTGGAGGGGATTAGAATAGGCAAAAGGTTTCTAAGGGAATCAATCCTAATCACACACATCACAATTCACACAAGCAATGTGCAAGCAATCACAAACAAACATTCCACTCAAACAACAGTTTCAAGCACATACTTAGGCAACAAAATATTTTTGTTACACCACATAAGTTGGTGGGTTTGACTTAACTAAAATATGGTGGTCCATCTACATGGTTTACTTGTGATCTTTCCATTTTTCTTGGTTGATTCTTCTTGATTGAGATCTTTGTATCCTTGGAGAATTCTTGTGTCTTGGTCACAAATACTTCAAAGATGTTGATGGCTCCTTCTAAGTTGTGTTTCCTTAGTCTTCAATTCTTGAGTAAAATTTCTTGTCTCTCTTGTAGTCCTTAGTGGTATCCAAGTTGGAAGTCCTTGGTGAACATGTTGAAGATGTTGAAGAAGTTGAAGTCATTAGAGTTGATGAAGTTGATGAAGTCCTTGGTCATGGGGTAGGCTTTTCCATCAAGTTTGAAATAGAAGAGAGGTAGAGTTGAAACCAAAATGGTTGAGGAAAGAGTTTACAAGATTGTTTTTGTAAATAAGTTTTGGAATAAGACAACTCCTATTTTTCTAAGGGTTTTTGTCCAATCCTAGGGTTACAAATCCTACAGGCAACACAATGCTCTGATACCATTCTGTAGCGTCCCCAACCTTTAATAAGATTGAGTCCCCTGTGTTTACAATGCTAGTCCCTGGATCAATAGCTAGCATCCACAGTTCAGATGTAATATCGAGAAACAAAGGTCATAATACCACTTTATAACCAGGAATAACATAATTTTATTACATCAAACATAGCTCATTAGGCTATTACATTACATTGCAGCGGAATAACTATAAGCATTGGGTCCTTCATCTTCAAAGTGCCACAGGCAGATGTTGGTTGTAGACTTTGTAATCCTAATCAATCAATCTTCACTAAAACAATCAAACCTGCAACATAATAAGTTACAGCCACAAGGGTCAATACATTTGAATTGTATTGGCAAGTGATACTTTGGTAGTATAGTGGAGTCTATCATCTATATGCATTTGGCTAAGTGGAGTTGAGGCTTTGCATTGCTCAAAATAGATTTTTCCCTATCATTTGAAAATACTAAGTTTTTGTTTTGGCAAAACATTTCCAAGGCATCTACCAATCAAGACTGAAGATCCTCTCAAGGCATCTACCAATCAAAGACTGAAGATTTACTTGGCAAAACAATTTTCTCAACCAATGATTGAAGATCCTCTCAAGGCATCTACCAATCAAAGATTTAAGATTTCACACAACCCTTGTTCACCCACAAATTTTATTTAGAAATTGGAGTGGTGAGATTCTTGATTGCTTCCATGTCTTGATGCTCAAATTGTCCTTTACTGGGACATGGCTAAGTACTTAGGTTTTACACTCTGCAGAGGTGGTGCACTTTCCCCACAAGCCTTGGTTTCCCAAGAATGATCCTTCAGTAGCCTTTCCTTAGTCAAATGGACGCGCTCCAACCTATCAATCACTACCACCCACTGTCCAAAAGACTAAGTTCCAGCATCCTAAGATCATGGCAGAGCCCATAATGCCAAGTGGTTGCACTTGAAGTTTCTCAACATTTGACATCTCAAATCTCTTTGTTTCCTGGGTGGCCATCCACAAGTGAGATACACAAGCCAGTCCCTGTCCTTGTGAACCACTCAACATAAACCATTCTTTCCATTTCCACCCAGGTGTTTCATTAATCTTAGTTGTTTTATTAAACAAAACACAAGTCCTCAGACTTAGAATATTTTTCATAGTGTGAATATATATCCCACCCAAGTTTTCTATTAGCTAGGCTAAGCTTGGTAGTAATAGGATTCTTAACTTAGGAAAATCCTACTAAGGATTCATCTACTAGATTTCCTATAGCAAGGTCTATACTTAGCAAAAATAAAAAAAAAACATGCAAGATTTTACTTTAGCAAAAACACTAATGCATAGTGAAAATAATGGGACATAAGATATGAAGTATCACTTGCCTTTTTGGTAGAGGGTATAAGTTCACTCCTTGTCCTTGCAACACTCACACTCTTCAAGTCGCTACAATCAATCAAGCAAGGCACAAACTCAATCTACCAATCAAGCAAATCAACACACATAAAATAACAAAGTCAAAGAAATGCATGCAAGCATGCCAAGCTTTGCTTTGTTTGCAAAAGTGGTTCCTAGTGGATCATAGACGTTTGGGTACACCTAATGGTCATTTTTGTAAAGTGGCAAAGTCATGCATAGGCATGCAAAGGTTGGTTCTAATGTAGGGATGGTCCTCACTAGGCTTCTAAACTTTGTAAGTTCCAAATTGGTCATTTACCAAAATGGCAAAGTCATTTGCAAAAGGGTTTCTATTAGATTCCTAAACTTTGTAAGATCCAAATTGGTCATTTACCAAAGTGGCAAAGTTGTTAGCAAAAGGTTTCACCTCAAAAACCAATTTCAAAACAAGGCACCTATTTGGTCATTTTATGTGGTGAAGAAATATGTCTACTAGGGTTTTAGTCTATAGAGTTCACCAAATGAGTTGCTATTGCAAAACTTGGTGCTTTTGGTCAGTAGGTTTGGTCCAAACATTTTCTCAAGGTTTTCTTTATGAAAGCATTTTCATAAACAAAACAAATAGTTTTAGTTAGCTAGAAATGGACTAAACTAATTAATCCATTCTATTCTTTTCCAAAATCACTTTCCAAACTATGGGTTGGTTCCTAAGGTCAGTAAGGTCACAACAAACTAATTGGCAAAGGTTTTAACCTAAATATCGTTTTTAAATGATTTTTCTAATGTTAGCAAGCATACAAAAGAATCTGCAAAGTTAAACAAGTTATCAGATACTATTTGCTAAACTAAGGGCAGGGTTGGTTAGAGCTTGTCTTGCTGATTCCAACGACATCAAATTTGTAAAATTTGGACGTGTGGATCAAAAGATACATGGGTTTGAAGTTTGCAAAAAATTCTGTTTTCAAATTTCTAATTCAGATCAACTGGTGCCACGCGTTGCGCTGTGATTGGCCGGTACCGGTTCGGTGTGGATCGGCAACGTGGAGCGTTGGATCAAGTTTGATCGCACGGCACAGAGGACATACCCCTTCGCGTTAAGTGAATCTATCGTAACCGTCAGATCCAGATCCTACGGTGCTAACGTGCTCGACCATTTGCGAGCGGCGCCATGGTATACCGGCGGCGGAGTCGTCGGTCGATGACGGTGGCGATGCTACAGGGGGTGAGGGAGAAGGAGGGGATGCTCACCAGGCTCAGGGGGTCGCGGTGATGCTCAACGTGCGATTGACGAGGCAAGGGGCGCACTGGGTTAGGTGGAATCTCTCATCGGAGTTGCTGCGGGCGGCGGTGCTCTCGGCTTGTCATCGTGGACGTCGCTGTGATTCACTCCGAAGCGAAAGGAAGGCACAGTTAGATGCGCGGGTCCAAGGCAAGGTCGTGTGCGTGAACAAGGAGTGAAGGGACGGTCTGGTCTTACCGGTGGGGCTCGTCGGAGAGGAAGCAGATGGCGGCGGCGAGTCGGGCTTGTCGTAGACGATGCTGTGGACCACGAGGGGACAAACGGAGGTCTGGGTTAGATGCAGGAGATCATGTCGAAGCTGTGAGCGTAAACGAGAGGGCTCGGGGTGGTCTGTACCTACTGGAGAAACTTGACGGAGACGAGGCAGACGGTGGCGACGGTGGTCGTCGTCGAAGTCGAGCTTACAGGGCACCCGCGTCTGAACGGAGGGCACGGACAGAAGCACCAGTGAGTGTGGAGTATGCGTGCGTGGTCAATGAGGCAAAGGGAGGTTTGGTTTCGCCGGAATCATTACCGGAACATCGTCGGAGCAGAGGGCGTTCGAGGAGGAATTGAGGCGGCCTGGGGGCGAGCTTGGGGAAAGGGTCTGAGGAGAGGAAGGCGTTTAAGTAGGCGTCGGCGGGCGAGGATTAACGCAAGCGACGCGAATTGATGCGAGCTTTCAACGGGCAGAAACGGCAGCGTCGTCTGGGGGAGAAGAAGTCGCGGGGAAGACGATGGCTAGAGAAGTGGGACCGACGCGTCAGTGGGAAAAAGAAAGGAGGGAGAGGTCCACCAGTCAGTTGCTGTGTGGGTTTCTTTCACGGTACAGAAAAACGGTTCGGGGAGGAAATAAGTGGAGGTGGGGTCTGTTGTCAGTGAGAGAGGGAGAGGGGGAAGTGGGTCCGGGCTGTCTGTCTCTGTGTGGGTAAATTTCTTAGTGAGAAGAGATTTCTTCGGGGGGGAGAGTACTGGGCTGGTCTGCTGTTGGGCCTTAGTGGGTCAGTCAATGCTTTCTATTTTTTCTGTCTAAACCTTTTTCTTTTTCTAATTCTTTTTCTGTTTTCAATTTCAAACAAATATTCACACAATTTCAAACAACACTTAATCAATTCAAACAGCAAACTTTTCATTTGAATTTGGTTCTGTTTGGCAACATAATCCAATTCTCAAAAATGAAATATTATTTTTATTTATTTTAGGATCCATTTAATAATTAAGTAAAATGGATCTTTAATTATTAGGGTTTGATTTATTTAATAATATTTCCATTTGAATTCCAATTATTTTCAAAACCAAACCAGAAGGTTTAATTTGAAAAATAAAAGAATACTTGGAAACTTATTTAAATAAATAAATAAGTTTTGGTGTTTAATTAAAATGGGAAAGCCTTTACTTAAATAAAATTGGATATTTAAATCCTTATTATTTTATTTAAATAATTCTTTTACTCATTTTAATCAAAGCAAAACCTTTTAATAAAAGATTTCAAAGTAGTAATAAAATACTTGGTGTTCATTTAAAATGGGAAAAGCTTTTACTTAAATAAAATTGGATATTTAAATCCTTTTATTTTATTTAAATAAACCTTTACTCATTTTATCAAAACAAAATATTTTATTTCAAAAGTCTGGCCAAAATTAATTTGGCTTATCTTTTCATTTGAAACCAAAGTCTTTTATTAAAAGATCTAAATTTGTATTTCCAAAACAATTTATTTTTCCTTTGATAAATGTTTTATCTTTATAAATCCCTTTAGGATTATTTGTTCACCAAAGGGTAGGGGCTTTTGGTAAGGGCTTTATTAGCTTTGGAAATTTCAATTTCCTTCTCTTGTTATACTTCTAAGATTTTGCTCATGGTTCCAAACTAAGTGAAACCAACCTCTATGGTCTTTCTTGATCCTTTGTGAAAATTTGTTGATCAACTTGGTATGGATCAAATCCATGGATTTGGAGATACTTTGGAAAATGATTTCCTTCCATTAGGGTTTAGGGTTTTGGATTTATTTTCCAGGTGTTCAAATTTTATACATTCATTGAGGAATGCATTTCCCTTGATTTGGATTTTTTGTTGAATTCAAACTTCTGCCAAAGTTTGTTCAAGATGGGATTTTAAGTCTCCTTTTAGAAACAAAAGTTTCTTTTCACCCTAATTTTTAACAAAAATTTATTTTGTTTATTTTTTTTTCACATTACAAGATTTGGAAAATCTTGGGATGTGACAGTTGCCTCCGAAGAAATTGAAGGGATACAGGTAGGCTACACTAGCGCAAATCAAAATTTTCTACCGCGTAAACCAGGAATACTGTTGTCATAGATCACAGGATTACCACTAGATGCGCAGCTGTGGAATTGATGAAGCGTGTCGAGGAAGTGCAGACGTTCCACGTCTCCTCCTAGTTCTCGTCCCACGAGCAAGTCCCCTTGCGCGGCTCGTCCAAGTGCCATAGATGCAGCACCTCCGAGGTATCCACACGTGCGGGGTGGAAGCGTCAGACATCAGACTGCTAGGTCCGCGCGCGCGACACAGGCGTGAGGAGTGGCGGCTGGCTGGAATGGTCTAACCCTGGTCAGCACGCCCCACCCTCTCTTATATAGGCATCCCTAGTGGGCTTCTACATTAGCAGCCCATTAGTAGCCTAAGCCTGGTCTAATTCGGATCCAATCCTCATTAGGCTTCCAGCCCCTTAAGTGTGTGACCCTATAGGTTCGTATACGTATAGACATGACACGAATACACCTATTCTGTCAATAGTTGGTAGCGGCCTCTAGCAAGACGTGCCAAACTCCTAAACGCATACAAAGATCATATCGGATGAACCATCACAAGGTTTAGTACATGTCTTTCCCTTTGCCTCACGATATTTGGTCTAGCTCCAAGCTAACCTCCCTTTCTCGATACCGTGATTTGGAATCCCTTTACTAGGTTAACTCTTAACCTTATGTAGAACGGCCATGCATTTCTGGATCCGATCACTCGAGGGGCCCCAAAGATATCTCTCTCAAGTAGAGAGGGGCAAATCCCATCTTGATTGACCATGCCTTGCAGCATGCTTCAGGACAAACCCGAAAGCTACCTTTATAACTACCTAGTTACGGAGTAGCGTCTAATTGCCCCAAAGTAGGTCGATCCTGTAGGGGTTCGTAGCATGGAAAACAAAAAATTTCTACCACATGCAAACAAACAAGCCAAGATCTATCTACTAGATTATAGCAACGAGTCGATAGAGGAACTCACCCTCGAAGATTCCAAAGCGGTTAATGAGAGCAGATTCTCGTGGATGATGTAGTCGTACACTTCCGATCTCAAGATCGCGTAGACGATCCTTCTGGCGCTGTGTTCCGGCAGCGCTTTCACAGTCGGTCACACGTTCAGTACTCGATGAAGACCTTCCTCTCCCTTGTTCCAGCAGGCAGCGGAGGTTGTAGCACTCTCCTCGTAATTCCGGCAGCACGACGGCGTGGTGTCGGAAGTAGAGGGGAGATCTCGCAGGGCTTCGCTTTAAGCCGGAGCGAGTATGGTGGACTATGAGATAGGACTTGGCGATCTAGGGTTTAGAAGCACCAAGGGGAGAGTGTAGCCGGCAGCTAGGGTTTGGGATCACCCCAACTCGGCGAGTTTGTGGTCCCCTAGGCGCCGGCGGCAACAGCAGCAGCAGGGGTGGTGGCGCCGGCGTCTTAGGGTTAGGGTTTCGGGGTGTGAGAGGTGTAGACTAGAGGGGCACCCCTGCCCCTTCCTTTATAGGTGGGAGGGCGCCGGTTGGGAGGAGGGAGTCCTCCCAAACTCGGCCTCCTTGGCCAGCGGGTGGAGGGAGGAGGACTTCCTCCCCAAGTAGGTTTCCTACTCTCCCTCCACGAAGCAAACTTGCCATTTGACTTTTCAAACTAGGATTTGATTTCTTCCTTTATTTTGCCCAGCCATGATACCTAGTACATGATGCAACCATTCCACATTGTCATGACACATTCATGTACCCTTCCCCTCAAGAGTGCCGGACCTTCCAGACCCTTCTAGAACATTCCTGGTGAAAACACCGGAATCATTCCCGAACTCCGAAACAAGACTTTCCTTATATGAATCTTATTCTTCAGACCATTCCGGATCTCCTCGTGATATCCCGGATCCCATCCGAGACTCCGCGCAACATTCAGTCTCTTACTCATCATTCCATAACTACTTAACAACATCGAATCCTTAAGTGTGTCTCCCTACGGTTCGTGAATTATGCGGACATGATCGAGACACTTCTCCGATCAATAACCAATAGAGGAATATGGAAATTCATATGGCTCCCACATATTTCTATGATTATTTGCGATCGAATGAACCACTTACATACGATACCAATTTCCCTTTGTCTCACGATAGTTTACTTATCCAAGGTTTTGATCGTCGGTATCTCTGCATACCTAGTTCAACCTTGTTACCGATAAGTACTCTTTTCTCGTTCCCGTGATATGTGATCCCTTGTGAGCCAGTCACATGCTTGCAAGCTAATTGGATGACATTCCACCGAGAGGGCCCAGAGTATATCTATCTGTCATATGGATGGACAAATCCCACTCTTGATCCATGAGCCTCAACCCATACTTTCCGAACACTCAATGCCACCTTTATAGACACCCAGTTACGGTGTAGTGTTTGATGTCATCAAAGCATCCTTTCGGTGATGGTGATTAACATGATCTCATGGTCGGAGGAATTAGGTTACTATGTATCAGAAAGCTTATAGCAAATGAACTATATTAAATGACTTTATCTTTATGCTACGCTTAACTATAGGAGTATGTCCATCACATCATTCTCCTAATGATATGACCCTGTTGTTAATAACATCTCTATGTTCATGATCAGGAAACCATGATCATATATTAACCAACAAGCTAGTTTAACAAGAGGCTTTACTAGGGACTCTTTTATGTTTACAAATCACACAAGTATTAATGTTTCCGGTTAATACAATTATAGCATAGTATGTAAACATTTGTCATAAGTATGAATATATGATAATAACCACTTTATTATTGCCTCTTGGGCATATCTCCAACAGATCCACATCTCAAGTACATGCGACAACCCTAGGTCTAAGGACAAAACGTACACGATGTGTAGAGAGAGCTGCAAGTCTAATTGCCAGTCTCAAGTTGGGTCAGTCCAACCCCATGTTCATAACATTTGCCCACATCATTGGTTTGCATCTCCATGTCTATGACTTGCGAAACATAGTCATCAACCAATCGATGTGCTAGTCTAATATTCACGTGTGTCCTCACATGAACTCGGATTAGGGACAACTATTAAATAACCATACAAGTAAAGAGTTTCACAAACAATTCACATATTGCCTGATATGGATATTAAATGAAGATTACAACAAGTCATGGATACATAATAAATATAATGATCTCTATGATTGCCTCTAGGGCATATTTCCTTCAGTCTCCCACTTGCACTAGAGTCAATATAAAATGTATCTAATACCAATTGCTCTTGTGTGCGCCTCATGCGCGGGCTGCGGCAGAGGCTTAGTCAACGGATCAGCAACATTTTAGTCCATATGTATTTTGCATATCATGACACTACCATCCTCAACAAACTCTGGAATCTGATGGTAATGCATGCGAATATGTTTGTTCTTCTGGTGATGTCTAGGTTCCTTGGCTTGTGCAATAGCACCATTGTTATCACAATAAACGTCCAAGGGATTGGACGTGCCCTGAACCACACTGAGAGCAATCAGGAAATTCCTAATCCAAACAACTTCCTTTACAGCCTCCGAGGCAGCAATATATTCAGCTTCTGTTGAAGAGGAGGTCACTGTATCTTGCTTGGAACTTTTCTAGCTCACAGCACCACCATTCAAGACAAACACATAACATGATTGCGAGTTCGACATCTGAGTCATTAAGGTAACTCGCATCTGTGTAACCCTTTACACTGAGTTCATCCTCACCTCCATAAACTAGGAACATATCCTTAGTCCTTTTCAAATACTTAAGGATGTTCTTTACCGCTGTCTAGTGATCTTCACCTGGATCAGCCTGGTATCTGCTCGTAACACTTAGAGCATAAGAAACATCTGGGCGAGTACATATCATTGCATACATGATGGATCCAATAGCCGAAGTATATGGAACCCTACTCATGCGCTCACGCTCATTAGTAGTCGAAGGACACTGAGTCTTGCTGAGTTTTATGCCGTGAGACATGGGCAAGAACCCTTTCTTAGCCTCTTCCATGCTGAACCGTTTCAACACTTTGTGAATGTATGCACTCTGGCTTAATCCAATTAGCCTTCTTGATCTATCTCTATAGATCTTGATGCCCAGAATATATGTTGCTTCTCCCAAGTCCTTCATCGAAAAACTATTTTTCAATGAGGTCTTAACAGACTCGAGCATAGGAATGTCATTTCCAATCAGCAATATGTCATCTACATATAAGATTAGAAATACCAGCGCTCTCACACTTTCCTTCTTGTAAACACAAGGTTCTTGTTCGTTTTTGATGAAGCCAAACTCCTTTACAACTTCATCAAATCGAATGTTCCAACTCCGAGATGCTTGCTTCAGCCCATAAATGGACTTCAGAAGTTTGCATACCTTTCCAGCATTGTTTGGATCGACCAAACCTTCGGGATGCATCATATACACGTCCTCAGTTAGGATTCCATTTAGGAAAGCCGTCTTGTCATCCATATGTAATATTTCATAGTCGAAATGTGCAGCAATGGCTAGAATTATCCGTATAGATTTAAGCATCGCTACGGGCGAGAAAGTCTCGTCGTAGTCAACTCCTTGAACTTGTCGAAAACCTTTTGCAACAAGTCGAGCTTTATGGATGTGAATATTTCCATCCATATCAATCTTCTTATAGATCCATTTGCACTCGATGGCTTTAAAACCATCAGGCAGGTCAACCTAGTTCCAAACTTGATTGTCTCCCATGGACTCTATCTCGAATCTCATGGCAATCAGCCATTTCTCAGAGTCTGGGTCCACCATCCCTTCTGCATAGGTTGCAGTCTCATCATTGTCTAACAATAATAATTCTCGTGCTTTGCGGAGCCTCGCCGACCTTCGTGGTTGTGGTGCTTCTGTTGCCACGGGTTCCTCAACTTGTTCTGCTACAATAGCATCACTCGTAGAAGCATCCCCAACTGGCTCATCTTGAACTTCTTCAAGTCGCACCAACCTTCCACTTGTTCCCTTTGTGAGAAACTCTTTCTCTAGGAAAACACCGCTACGAGCGACAAACACTTTGCCCTCTTCTCGGTTGTAGAAGTAATACCCTAAGGTTTCCCTCGGATATCCCACAAAAATGCACTTATCCGATTTGGGTGTTAGCTTGTCCGACTGAAGCCGCTTGACAAATCCATCACAACCCCAAATCTTCAGAAAAGACAAACTGGGATTCTTTCCAGTCCACATCTCATATGGTGTCTTAACTACGGATTTAGATGATACCCTATTAAGTGTGAAAGCTGCCGTTTCTAGAGCGTAACCCCAAAATGACAATGGCAAATCCGACTGGCTCATTAACGACCGAACCATGTCCAACAAAGTTCGATTACGCCGTTCGGAGACCCTGTTTCTTTGAGGCTCGCTGGGAGGCGTAAGTTGTGGAACAATTCCGCAACTCTTAAGATGATCGCTAAATTCGTGACTCAAATATTCACCTCCACCATCAGATCGCAAGGCCTTTATTTTCTTGCCACGTTGATTCTCTACTTCACTCTGAAACTCCTTGAACTTTTCAAAAGTTTCAAACTTAGGCCTCATCAAGTAGACATAACAATATCTACTGAAATCATCAGTCAAAGTAATGAAGTAGTGATATCCTCCTCTGGCTGTCGTGCTCATTGGTCCACATACATTAGTATGTATGAGTTCCAACAAGTCTGTCGCTCTCTCGGGTAAACCCGAAAAATGCGACTTGGTCATCTTTCCAAGTAGACAAGCCTGACATGTCTCGTATGATTCAAAATCAAACGAAGTTAGAAGACCATCACCATGGAGCTTCTTCATGCGCTTTTCACTTATATGCCCCAAACGACAATGCCATAAATAGGTAGGACTCAAATCATTAGGCCGAAGCCTTTTATCACTAACATTGTAAACAGATGCAGCATCAAGATTTAAGATAAATAACCCATTCACAATGGGATCATTAGCCATAAACATATCATTCTTAGAGATTACACAACCATTGTTTGCACTCGCGAATGAATAACCATCCCTCATCAAACATGAAGGTGATAAAATGTTTCGACCCATACTAGGAATGTAATAACAATTATTCAACTCCATAATAAATCCTGACGGAAGGTGAAGTTGCATGACGCCGACAAACAATGCAGCAACCCTTGCTTTATTTCTGACGCGAAAATCCACTTTGCCTTTCTGCACTTCTCTAGTCCTTATTAGCCCCTGCATCGAATTGCAAATATGAGCAACCGATCCGATATCAAATACCCAAGAGTTAACATAGGAATCGGCGAGAAGAATGTCCACAACATTTACAACAAGCGTACCTGAGTGGGAAGTACTCTTACTTCCACTCTTCTTTAAAGAAGCCTGGTACTTGCTGCAGTTTCTCTTCCAGTGGCCATGTTCATGACAAAAGAAGCACTCAGTGTCATCTGCAGGTCCAGCCTTTTGCTTAGGTGCAGACTTAGGGATCGTATCCTTAGTCTTGCCCTTCTTCTTCCAAGAAGTACCCTTTTTCTTGAAGCTAGGCTTGTTCTGCACAGCCATCACATGGCTATGGCCTACACACTTCTTCATATCACTTTCTGCTGTTTTAAGCAGACCACATAATTCATTAAGGCCCTTCTCCACCCCATGCATATGGTAGTTCGAAATAAACTGCCCATAGCTGGATGTAAGACGCCAAAATGAAGTCAGTGGCCAACTCTTGGCCTAGTGGAAAACCAAGCTTTTCCAAAGTCTGACTATAACCAACCATTTTGATCACATGGGGGCCTACAGCTGCTCCCTCTGCCAGCTTGCATTTGACAAAGGACTTGGAAACATTGTACCTCTCAGTCCTTGCCTGATCTTGGAATATGTCCTTAAGCGCGACAATCATATCGTACGTTTCCTGATCCTCAAACTTCTTTTGGAGTTCAGGTTCCATGCATGCAAGCATAAGACAGCTAACCTCAAGAGAATCATGACATTCTCTCTTGTAGGCATTCTTGAGGGCAGTAGATGCATTATCAGCAGGTTCATCGGGGATTGGGGTATCCAGAACCGTTTCCTTTTTATCAGACCTGAGAACAATTCTCAAGTTACAGACCCAGTCCAAATAGTTTGTTCCATTTAGTTTATCTTTGTCAAGAATCGAACGCAAAGAAAAAGGTGATGCAGTGTTTGGTGCCATTGATCTACAACAGAAAACATGCAAAATACTAAGCCATGTAACCATGAAAGAGTAAAACATATTAAAAAATTTAATAGCATATACTCCCACTTAAATCAATATCCCTCTATTGATACTAAGTGATTCAAGATCCACAATTAACAATTCGACTAGTGAGCTTTAGCATCACTGCTAGAAGACAAGGTAAATCAGTAAGCAACACTTGCTAATCATATCACATATGACTCTTGTTGTTGTCTCTATGTCAAAACTAGGCGCCCAACCTTTATGCCCCCAAGATCCTTAACTGTTAAGATGACCTTGTCAAGCTCACCAACCCTTATGCGTGTAGGTATCCGATACAAACCCATCCAGCCAAGGAAAACCGCGACACCCTAATTTCATAGGCCCACCAACGATTGTACAGGGCATAGGATGGTGCAAGGTTTGGTTGGAGGGCATGGTTTAACTTAAACTTTCTGAGGGATCGTTCTACTTCTATCATCTAAGCATGCATAGTAGTAAAACTCATATGAATAGCATTCACATAGATGTGACACGGTATGGCCCATTTTCTCATGGTGATCTCCATCTTCATGTTCCATGCGAGCCATCTTCCAGGTGATGAGTCCTCCAAGAATTAATACAAGCTATTACTCCTAACAGCTAGTAATCAATACATAGTATTGGGATCATCACAAGTTGGCACGCAGGCCATTACAATAAATGACAACACATATGACTCCAGCCGTGTTGCCCTACTCACGACACGCAGGTCATGCAAAATTTCATACATGCATCACATACATATATGGGCCATACTGATCACATACATCCTGCAAAAACAAGTTATGCATAGAATCGCATTCTATCGGATCATGTGACATCGCAGCACCTAGTTACCTTAACGAGATACAAAAGGGGCTACGATTAAGGGGGGTCTCCTCCTGCGTGGTTCGAAGGGGCAGCGCCCCTCGCGGTATCTAGGTTCCGATTTTCTGTAAGGATTTTGATCGGCAAATCAAATTTACCATAAACCGACTCCTGTCCCAATTCAATCAAACTCCTTTGATCACGGTACATTGATTTTAGACCTAGGTTCCGATTCGGTCAATCATATTAATCTTCGCGTGATTCAACAGGATTTATGTGTCACTGTCTACCCCGATGGCGGAAATCGACCCGTAGGTCTAAGTCGTTCGACAACCTCAGAATCACGATCATGGAAAGCAAGATCATAGATCAATCCTGAACCACCGCCATATAAATGATCACATCATTCATATCAATCTGCATATCACCATATGCAAACATCTCGAACCTATAACTGAACAGCATCGGCTCTGATACCACTGAAGGGATACGGGTAGGCTACACTAGCGCAAATCAAAATTTTCTACCGTGTAAACCAAGAATACTGTTGTCATAGATCACGGGATTACCACTAGACGCGTAGTTGCAGAATTGATGAAGCGTGTCGAGGCAGTGCAGATGTTCCACGTCTCCTCCTCGTTCTCGTCCCATGAGCAAGTCCTCTTGCGCGGCTCGTCCAAGTGCCACAGATGCAGCACCTCCGAGGTATCCACACGTGCGGGTGGAAGCATCAGACGCCGGACTGCTACGTCCACGCATGCGACACAGGCATGAGGAGTGGCGGCTGGCTGGAATGGTCTAACCCTAGTCAGCTCGCCCCACCCTCTCTTATATAGGCATCCCTAGTGGGCTTCTACATTAGCAGCCCATTAGTAGCATAAGCCTGGTCTAATTCGGATCCAATCCTCATTAGGCTTCCAGCCCCTTAAGTGTGTGACCCTATAGGTTCGTATACATATAGACATGACACTAATACACCTATTCTGTCAATAGTTGGTAGCGGCCTCTAGCAAGACATGCAAACTCCTAAACGCATACAAAGATCATATCAGACGAACCATCACAAGGTTTAGTACATGTCTTTCCCTTTGCCTCACGATATTTGGTCTAGCTCCAAGCTGACCTCCCTTTCTCGATACCGTGATTCGGAATCCCTTTACTAGGTTAACTCTTAACCTTATGTAGAACGGCCATGCATTTCTGGATCCGATCACTCGAGGGGCCCAGAGATATCTCTCTCAAGTAGAGAGGGGCAAATCCCATCTTGATTGACCATGCCTTGCAGCATGCTTCAGGACAAACCCGAAAGCTACCTTTATAACTACCCAGTTACGGAGTAGCGTCTGATAGCCCCAAAGTAGGTCGATCCACATCTCAAGGAGATGCGACAACCTCAGGTCTAAGGACAAAACGTACACGATGTGTAGAGAGAGATGCAAGTCTAATTGCCAGTCTCAAGTTGGGTCAATCCAACCAAATGTTCATAACATGTGTCCACATCATTGGTTTGACATCTCCATGTCTATGACTTGCAAAACATAGTCATCAACCAGTCGATGTGCTAGTCTAATATTCACGTGGGTCCTCACATGAACTCCGGCTAGGGACAACTATTAAATAACCATACAAGTAAAGAGTTTCACAAACAATTCACATAATTGCCAATCAATACAAGTTGCCTGATATGGATATTTAATGAACATTACAATAAGTCATGGATACATAAGAAATATAATCATCTCTATGATTGCCTCTAGGGCATATTTCCTTCAGAAATTGCGCTATCATTTTATGTGTGTTATTTGTGGCCTCCGACGGAATTGCGCTATCATTTTATGTGTGTTTGTTGCCTCCGAAGAAATTGTTCTATCATTTTATGTGTGTTTGCCTCGGACAGAATTGTGCTATCATTTTATGTGTGCTTGTGTGCCTCCAACGGAATTGCGCTATCATTTTATGTGTGTTTGTTGCCTCCGACGAAATTCGCACTTCAACAACAAACGAGTCGAGCAAACGAGTGCTCGTTAAACTCGTTGAGTTTCGAGTTTTATGTCCATCCCTAGACGGAAAGTGCGCTGGCCCCTCCTGGAAGTGACCCTGGCACCACCTAAAAATACCACCGGTGAATTCACACCAAACCGCCAGGGGTAGCACGGGCTGGCCCCACCTACCAGTATCAATACCACCGGTGAATTCGCACCAAATGCCGGGGGTAGCATGGGCTGGCCCCACCTTCCAGTGACCCTAACTTTACCACCGGCGTATTTGTGAAAACGCCATGGGTAAGTGCCTGTGGGTCCCACCCGGTGGATAAGGTTTTGTCCTCCCCACTCTAGCTCCCGGTCAGATCGAACCCCACCCGCCGTCTCGATCCGCTGCCGTCCCCGCCGATCCGCCGCCGTCCGCTGTCAGCGAGGTGAGTCACCCCCGGCCCCCTCTCCCACCTTCCTCTCTCCCCTCGCCCTCCACTACATAACCCTCTCCACCTCGCAGGAGCCCGTGGACAGATACGCTCCCCCCTCGTCGACTTCCCGGAGGAGGAGGCCCCCATGGAGAAGCCATCGTCGTCCCGTCCGCAGTTGTCACCGTCGCTCCCCACCTGTCTCGATCCGCCGCCATCCCTGTCGATCCGCCTCTGTCCGCCTTCAGCGGGGGGAGTCCCCCCCGGCCCCCTCTCCCCTCCCTTCCTCTCTCCCCCTCGCCATCCACTACCTAACCCTCTCCACCTTGCAGGAGCCTGTGGACAGAGGCTGTCCCCCCTTATCGACCTCCTGGAAGAGGAGGCCCCAGTGGATAAGCCATCGTCGTCCCGTTCATCGGCTGCCTGCAGGTACCCCCTTCCTCTCCCCCTCTCCCATTCTGCAGGTACCCCCTTCCTCTCCCCCTCTCCCCCTCTCCCATTCTGCTGGTAGAATGTTCATGTTCTAGGGTTCGTGTTCGTGTTCTAGGGTTCTTGTTCATGTTCTGGATGTTCTAGGGTTCTTGTTATAGGGTTCTTGTTCCTCTCCTCTCTCACTGATTACTTGATGTTAACCTAAGCCTGTGCAAACCTGGTTTGACTAGTTTGGAGTGTAGATTATATTGCAATATAGAATCTCTTGCTGTATAAAATATTGGGGGTTGTTCCTGTATAAACTTGGTTTACTGTATAAAACATAGTTTCTCGGGATTCACAAGATACAAGTTACAGACACTGAATTTTAGTACTATGCATCTGTGTAGTTACTTAAAAACTTAGATAAACATGGCATGAAATTGATGATCTTTTAGAGAGGACAAAGGGCTTAAGGTGCAGAATGCTTGTTGCCATTTTCACGTGCTCTATTCTTAGTTGCTATCCTGTGAATCCGTAGACTTAAGAGGATAAGAGTGAATACTGTAGAGATGTCAACTAGCATGTCATTGTTGGTACGATCACATGAACAACTTGAAGGTGCAAATTCACATTTTTTTCATGATGTACCTTAGCCATATATGGGGCAATACATGTGTGACTTGTAGAGCGTTGAATACCGATTCATTGGAGGCCACTGCATTAAACCATCCTTTAAAAAGATATTTGTCAACACCGTTACTTCCAGCGGAAAAAAGGGTGATTGTTAGGATTACTGGTATTGATCCTTTTATTTAAATTGAAACATTGATCCTTCTTGTTTTCCCACCCATTTATTGGAGGTGAGCTTGAGATACATAGATGGAACCATATAAGTTCTGCTATGGATTCTTGACTGTTCAACTGCTTCTGGCGATATTGTTTCTTCCTAGTTCATTTGTACACTGGTGGAAAACAGGGTTGTAGTCCCGGGCCGCAATGGGCTCTAGTCCCGGTTTAGGCCCCTCCTCTAGTCCCGGCTCGCAACGGCCCGCGACTGATAAAAGGCACGTGGCTGTTTCAGCGCCGCAGGGGGCGAAAACCCTCGAGTCCCGGGTTGTAACACCACCCAGGACTAAAAGGTTTCCTGCCGCGGCAGAGAAACACACATGTCTCTGCCGCGGCAGAGATTGTGTATTTCCTTTTTTTGCCATTTCGTTCCTTTTTCGTTTTGTGTTTCACTATAATTCAAACATATATTTCAGTATACATATTATACGCTACTACATACACACTACACGTCGATGCATTTATATAATTAATTGATCCGTTGCAAGCATACATGTAATCAATCATACTAAAAGGAAGAAATGTTTTGAAATTACATGGTCATTGATGAATATATATATCATATCAGCTACATGAAGATGACTAAGTTAAATTGAGTTCCACGTCATCCGCATAATGCTGTCCATGTACATCAAGGACTTCCTTCATCATAAATCCCGCCAGCTCCTCTTGAATTGCTCTTATGCGCTGGTCTGGCTCTAGTTTCTCTCGCAAATCATAAATATATTGTGAGTCAACTTTTCGCTCACTGGTCAACTCGCGGATGTACGCTGCAGACGTAGTATCCACATAAATGAGTTTCCGGTGGCTGCTGTAAACTCTTCACCATTTTATAAGTTAACTCCTCTTTGAATGGACCTGATATTGTCTGTCTGAACCGTGTCTAACACCTGCTCGGCAAAGAAAATGAACAAAGAAGTTATTAGTTACTTGATATCAGGAAATGAATGAAAGAGGACGATATAATGCGATAATGATTGAAATTACTGATGGAGCATTGCTTTCATGTCGGCTCCACTGCTCTTGGTCCCAACTTAATGAGTCGTGGACTTTAACTAGGGAGTTGTCAACTTGAATGTTTAGCAAGATCCATTGGAATCTGCGGACATTTACATCAGCATACATGCATAGCTTATCCAGTAAGCAAAAATAAAATGTGTACAAGATATAAACACTCACTTGAAGTTGTAAGGAAATAGTATTTCCTTAACAAAATTATGCTCGGTTAAGAACCTGCACAGGTCTTCCTCCACGTCTTTGGGGTGATTCTTTAACGTATATGCATTAATGATATATGGGTCAATGAACCCAACGTCGTATCTTATAGCTCTTTTGCATTCAAGCATCTTCATTCTGCAGAATATAATATCATCATTCAAAAGGATATATAGTTAGGATAATATATTAAATGCAATGAACGAGCTGAGCTATAAACTTAATTATAGAAATAAATAACTTATAGACAGTAGCAACCAATTATAGATTTGTCGAGGGCGTGCTGGTTGTATAACTGAAACAGTTCGGTCATTTGAACCTGTACCGAGTATGGTTTGAAGTGATGCTTCTTTCTAACGTCCACCGGAAACCAATCTTTTTGATGCTTTTTTTCTGCTTGCGACATGTACCATTCATGCAGATTTCGCATATGTGTGGATAGACGCGTGAGCTCCTCATTACTGACTAGAGGCTCCCTTTGGACATACTGCCGTACTATCTGACCCACTGGAGTATCTTCCTAGCCTAAATATTGACCAAGAGACATATTTGCTTCATTAGCAAGTGCTTTGGCCTGCGATACAGTGATTCCCAAAAGTGCATCATTATTACGGGCTCTAGGGTCCATTATTTGCATGTCCATATCCATTTCAGCTCTGAAGGTCTTGTCGAGGTCTGAAATGACTTTGAGCGGGGCGACCGATTGATTCTTCTGTGCTCCGAGCTGGGAAACTTCCTTCCCGCTTTTTGCACTTGTGATTTTTTTCTTCTGTGCTTGCTTAATAATCTCCCGGTCATAGTCTGATTCCAGATTCATCGATATCTGGGATGGTTGCTCAAGAAAGGACTTAGCCTACGTAGGTTTGATCTGCCAGCGGCAAATTAAATTTTATCACTAAATGTTATAATATATCACCAAATTAAGGACAAACAGTACTCCAAGTATTAATCACCATTATAAGACTGTGAGCCCTGAGCTGCAAAAACATGTTTCCCTGGTCACACAACCAAGCAATACTCATTGCATTTAGGTAGGGCCGATGAGAAGGGAGTAAACAAGGATGGCTACGCCTATGGTTATGACACCCCAGTAGGGTTTGCGGGCTTGTAGCTGTTATTTTAGGCTTGTAGCTGTTATTTCATGTTTGACAAATTCTGTTTTGAGAATGATGGTCTGAAAATGGTTATCAGGCTGGTTTACTAGTGTCATTCTGTTGGACAAAATCTGTTTTGGGAAATACTTATCAGTCTTGTAGCTATTATTTTATATTTGAGAATGATGGTCTGAAAATGGTTACTGTCATTCATTCTATTTTGTCCAACATTCATGCTGCTTAATAAAATATATAATAAAAATAATCATGTTTTTGTATTTGGTGATGTTGTGAGGTTGATTCTGGTGGTTTAAGCTATACGGTTGTCCCTGTTTTTGTGACATGGTGGTTGTAGCTGAATGTTGTGCAGGTATATTGAGTGCCAATGTTTCACCGGAATGTCGATTAATTTCTCTTCCGGCGAATTTCTGGCACTCAGGCATGACCATTTTTAGCAAAGGTCATGCTGGATTTTCGCCATGAATTTGTGTATCTAAAATCCTTTCTTTTTGCTTGTGTAGTGCTCGGTATAGCCATGTCGTCTTCCAGAAACCGCAACGAAGACGATCGGGGCCAACGAGACATAGAGGAGCACTACAGGCTCATGTCCCAGGAGATAGAGCTGGAGGAGGTAGGGGGCCGAGGCGAAGAAGACAACGAGACCACCGATGATGGTGGTGAGGAGATGGGCGTCGATGACCACCTTAATGGCGGTCAAGAGAGGGGCGACGAGACCATCGACAGTGGCGTCGTCGGGGGTGGCTCGGAGACAACATAGTCGGCCAAGAGGGAACGGAAGAAGTGGCGACCGTACACGGTCGACACCACGAAGGAGACATTCGCATCAGTGGACCCCACACTACTAAAAAATAACTAATTTGTGGCGCACCGATTTTCCCCATCCGTAGCGCACTACTAGTGCCCTACTAGACTTGCGCTACTACTAAGTCCTTATCCGTCACGCAGATGGGATGCGCCACACATAATTGCAACAATGGTAGCGCACCACCAAATGCGCCACAACTACAAAATCTGGTGCGCCACGCCTAAGACTTTTGGGAAACAAAAAAATATTATTACAATGCACATTTACATAAAAAACCCTAAAAATAAACAAAAAAATCCATCGAGGACATGTCATCTGGTCATGTCGCCGGCGCCGTCGCATAGTCATGGGCAGGTGGTCGTGGCTGCAGCCTACCACCACAGGGGGTGTGCGGAAGGCCATGGCCACGCCAAGGGAGGCCGTGGCCGCGCCAGTGGCCGCCGTCCCCATCCCAGAGGAGGAGAGGACCAGACGCTCAGGGAGAGAGAAGAGGCCATGCACGACTGGTGGCATCGGGAAAGACGGGAGGCGCTCGCGCCGGAGTCCAGTGAGGCTCGAGATCGAGGGAGAAGGGAGGTAGCGACACCCCACTCCTCCTATTGTCGTCTTCCTCGATAGGCATCACCGACCATAGCTGCAATCGGCGTCGTGCCTCCTCTTTTCCCCCTCCGTTCTCCACCCAACTCCATCATGGTCACCGTCGTGCCTGCCTTCGTGTCGCCGTTCCAGTAGCCGCCTGAAACAGCTGGTCACAGTAGGACCACCGCCTCTACCCTGTCGATCAGGCCATGCTAGGAGGAGCCAGACGACAGGGAGCAGAGGACTTGGAGGCGCGGTGCCTGAGGCGGCGCCATAGATGGGGGGCGGTCCCTGAGCTGAAGGAGGAAGGCGAGCGGGAGATCCTGGGGAGTAAGGCAAGCGGGAGCCTAAGGAGGAAGGCGGCCGACGGAAAGATTGGGAGGAGGAAGAAGGGGTCAGTGTTGGTGGGGGTGGTTGGTGGTGATGGGGAATAGGGCAGGGGCGTGCGTGGGTTGTGTGCGGTAGTGTCTGTTTGGTGTCCGGTTAGGGGGGTACGTGGGTGAATGTGTGACCGTACATGTGATATGCTTGGAGCATTATTTGGTGCCCCACTGCTACCCTTTTAGGCATGGCGCATCCCCAGCTAGTGCCTTACTGGTACAAAGATAGTCATGGCGCACCTCTGTGTAATGCGCTATAGGTAAGTGGGGTGCGATCGTTGTTAGCCTGGCCCACACGTATTTGTGGTGCACTATCACCATGTGTGCCACGGTTGTTCTAGTTACTAGTAGAGCACTGCCCACAGGTGAGCCTCGCCTGTTTTACCCGTGGGGCACTTCAACCACGCGAGCTACGGATGTGAGGATTACCTATTGCTCTTTTCCTAGTAGTGCCAAGACCGGTATCCCTACGGAGCCAAAGCATATCGCGAGGGGGTACGTCCTCCAGCTGGGAGCTATCCTTGGGACGTCGTCAATGTCAATGAGATGAAACTCCGAATGAAGAAGAAGAAGCATCTGCAGGACCAACTCTTCTTGCGGCTGCACGCATGGTACCTGTTCCCCAAGGGCTTCACGAGCCTGGATCCCAAGGAGAACATCGTGAACAAGTTCTGCCTCGGCAGGTTCACCAGGAACCTTAGCGGATATAAAACCATGCTAAGGGGGATGATTGCTGACGACGAGCCTTGGGAAGAGATCAAGCGCCACTTCCCGCAGCTTACGCCCGAGGACTACACACGCTTCCTGGAAAACGAGGAGCTAGCCTACACCAAGGAACAGTCGTCCTGGGAAAGGAGCTGGCGGAGAAGAACATCGGTCGTCACCGTCTCGGCTGCCGTGGCTACAACGACAAGGCAGACAAGTGGCAGAAGGAGGACCAGACCTACGCAGAGAAGGGCATCGAGAACCCTTGGGCCAAGTACAAGAACCCACTCTTCGGGGAATTTTTCAGGTCCCAGTACCATAAAGAGATGGATGGGAAACTTGTCACGATCCCTACAATGGTGGAGGGTGTTGTCTTGGTCACGGAACCGAAGGTGGTGCAAGTTGAGAACAAAGTGGTAAGCAATTTGCCTGGCTTACTAGTTTCATACTGCTGACCACAACTTCATCTCTAAAATTCTTCATGCTACTTGTAATTCATGGAAGAAGCTAATGAGTCTGGCTCCTTGTCCCAGACGTCGACAGGCAAAGTCCTGTGGGACAACCCTTTTATCAGGGGCTTGAACATCATGAAGGAGCAGCCGCCATTGAAGAGGCCGGAAAGAGGCCGTGCTCGGCGCCGAAGAAAGTCGCCAGCATGTGGATTATGGCTTGGACGTGCCCACCACCAAGGACTCGCTGCAGGCGAAGAAGGATCGGGAGCACGTGGCTCTATTGGAGAAGGTGGCCAACTTGGAAGCAACCTTTGAGCAGCGCGTCCAAGCTGCGGTCTATGCCGAGGTAGAAACTAGGGTCCAGGAAGAGGTGGCCAGCAAGGTCGATGGAGTGGTGGCCAGTTGGTTCAATGAGATTATTCCTAGAAAGGTGGAGTCGATATCCACTTAATTTTCCAACAACCAAACGGGACCACTCCTGCTGATCATCCTAGGCGGCAGCAACTCAGGCAACATGTGGCCTCCTGCTACACGTGCTCAAGACACGCCTATATTGGTGACTCCACCCGTCGGCGCCAATGCAGGTGCTAGGGAGGATTCGCCGGCCATGGGGGCAGCCAGCAGACACTCGATCACTTGCATGCCCTGCCTCGGTCCCTCAACATGAGCCGAGCTCGACGCTCTCACGGTAATTAATTGAGCCTCGACGCAAGTTAATTACTTCTTCGCCGCCCCTCTTTGACCAACACATGCATGTTTCTTCACAGGAGCAAAGTGTTCCTTGCACCATGCTCATGTATGTGGACAACAAGCTCAAGGATGTTGCGAGGGGACGCATCATGAAACCAACACACCGGACGTTCCACTACAAGCCTATGGATGATAGCGTGCACCGGGTTGAGGTGGATCGGTCGTTCCCGGGATGCGCACAGTTGGTTACTCCTCATCAATCCCTGGGTGCCGAAGATGAGCTGATGGTCAGGCAACTGAAGAATCATGTCCTTCTATGGCCGAAAGCCCTACTTCCTCTGAAGACCGCCGAAGAAATGGTCACTCCAACATCTGTTCCTGTGGCGGCAAGCCAAGAAAGGGTGTAACACCCTCGGAATCGGCCCTATGCAAGTTTTAGCGAATCCCGCCAAACCCGCATAGAAACGATTCAAAGGTGCCCACCAGGCACTTTCGTGCGGGTGGAAAACGAAGTAATATCATTACACAATAGTCCACGATGGAACCCACAAAACAGATATATACAACAACGACTCCAAGAGTCTAGAATATAGATATACAATAGAAAGATCCAAATCACCTTGAAAACGATACATCGTCCGACTACGGACAAGAAGCAAATCGAGCTAAGATCCCTGAAGAATAACCAATGGCATCCATAACCCTGCCCAGGCCAAGCCGGAAGGGTAACCCTGCTAACGAGTCGATCTCAAAACCTGCTAAAAACAAAGGGGTGCCGACAAAGGGCAAAGGAAAAAGAAAAAAAAGAGTCTTGAGGCCAAGACAGCGAGACTAGAATTTGGCGTCCTCGCCTACATAGGTATGGTGGACTGAAGCGCATGCACTAAACATGCACTAAAGGACTGATATCAACCGCGCCGCCATCAGAGGAAGAGAAAGACCTATTCGAACCAAACTAATACTATCACCAACATACCCATCCGTATTTCCCCTCGAGACCAAAACGAGAAGTCAACCTACGATAAGTCGGCCCAGCGAGAGGATAAGAAAGACCTATTCGAACCAACCTAAACCTATTACTATCACCACCCATATGGTATTTTCCCCCTCGAGATAGCGAAGTCAACCGAGGAACTCACACAGTTGGCAGTTTTATTTATTCAGTTATCATTGCAGCAATTACTAGTCAGGTATAGATAGTCGTCCTGATATAATAAGCAGTGGGCACTTTTAATTAACCATTCCATTATAGTTGCAACACTTACTAGTCAGATACAATTAGCATGTGGTATCCCAAACCCAGAAGTTGTTGGTACTTTTAATTATCCATTCCGTTGTAGTGAAGTTGATTACTAGTCATATCGGATACAAGTCAAATTATAACAGTAAACTTTAGTTATAGTTGTCTATGATCGAGAACTGTGCTCCAAGTCGTCCATAACCGCGGACACAGCTTCTCGAAAAGATTTAACCCTGCAGGGGTGCACCAAAGTTTCCACACGCACCTACACCCTTGTTGTCAGATCAGGTAGGTACAAGATCACAAAACATACACCCAACGGTATGTCGATGGGGTTTCGGACACGACGTTTCCCAGACCCAAAGCAAGCACAGGGGGCCACCCCACTAAGCTACCAGAACGGTTGGCGGCTCGAGCGGACCCTGGGTTTGCGTCAATGGCTGTAAACGACTGGGAACCCGAAAGTGTGACTGGGCTTGTCGATACCGCGAAAACACTCCGCAATCCTAAACAGTACAGGTGCTCCACGCACAATCTTAAATAAAGCAGTAAAGCATGGCATAAGTACAGGATAGTAATAAAGCCCCAAACTACTTGTGGCCCCCAGTACAGTACTTTGAAATCAGGTACTAAATCGATGGGGGTGCCCACACACCCCACCTGTGGTTAGCGCGCTCGATCTCGGAACAGGTGTCAAGAACTCGGGGTCCTACAGGACACCAGTGAGCGGTTAAAAACCAAGTATTGTCTATTACCCACCGGTGCCTCTGCATTTACCTACTTTCAATTTTAGTTTTTAAACAATAATTAAAGCCATGATCATCTCCAACATAAAGCATATGGTAGCCTTCCAACAGCTGTGGTACTGGACGACACGCAACAGCACTTGAGCAAGTCCAACTATCTACCAAACAACAGGTAATAGGATGTGTCCAAGGCAATATAAGGCTGCAAGGGATATCACGGTCACGAAAACTAGAGCATCGCAACACAGATAGCAATAGATCAACAGGAGGGAATAAATACTATATAAGTAAGATAGGTAGAAAGGGGGAGATGCTTGCCTGGGAAACACTGCCGGAGATTTATATCCGAAGAACTTGTCGATACTCGCATCAACTCATCGGCCTAATCCGCGAAGAAGCAAACACTAGAAGAAACACCGGTTGCAATATTTAATACGACGGCAGAAGATCCGACATGCTTATGATATGATGCATATGCAGTGCAATCAGGCAGTATTAAGCGGAACCAGGGTCCCGACAATTAATAAAACGGTTCGAGTTATTCAACTACCCCGCAATTTAAATGTTGTCTTAACAGGGAAAAACATGGCATCGGTTCGCTACGCAATTTAAATGGAGTCCGGAATAAGACAACAATATTCCGCATGAACACTCGATATTTAATTATGAGGTGAATTGGCTAGATGCCCCCAAACCACAGACAAGTATGCATGTATGAACAATTTAATATGCAACAGAGGAATGTCATATTATAAAAATAGGGGCTTAGGGTCACACATCTGGGTTCGGACGATCTTGGGTCCCGGGGGGTCCGGGGTTTGACAGGGTTCGACGGGGGCGGAAACGGCTCGACAGGATCGGTCTCGAACAACGGAAGTAGATCTTGTCACATCAAGAAAGAAGGACTTGGCGTTCTGCGGCGAAGCTCTCGGGTGACGGTGTCGGTCTTGGGTTCGGCTCCGGTAGATCTTGGTGTCCGTGAACCTTCGAACCCGTGAAGTAGATCTTGTCGCACGGTGTCCGGGAAGTAGATCTTGTCGCCGCGAAGATCTTGTCGGGCCCGCGTATCGGGTTGGTCTTGGCGTTCGAGTTGAAAAACTTGGCGTCCTCGAGGAAGTACTTGGCATATCCGTGTGGACGATCTTGGCGTCCGAGAGACGATCTTGTCGCATCCACGGTCTTCGGGTACGGGTTCTCCGGGCTCCCATGTAGGAGATCTTGTCGTCGCGTCGAAGAACTCGGGTTCGGGGTCGGGTGTCGGTCGACTACTTGATGTTCCCCTTAGAAGATCTTCGGGTTCGGGTAGCAAATCTCGGCGTTCCGTGACGAAGGTCTTGATGGTTCTGTCTTCGTTTGTCGATGTCGGACTTGGGTGGATCGGGTACCGGGGTCTTCGGATCCGAGAAGAAGATCATGGTGGTCCGGGGGGAACGGCCTTCGGGTTCCAGGGAAGAGCTCGGTGTACGCGTCGATGGTCTTGTCGATGGTTCCTCGGGTTCATGCGGCTCCGGTAGACCATAGAGAGCATAATTGCAGTGAGGCCAACTAACACATGTAGTGGGCTAAACCAAGATCCTCACGTGTGGGTCTTGAAAGAGAAGGTGACTGGCTAGGGCATGCAAAAACAGAGGGGAGCTCGCTTGTGCGGCACGGTGTAGAGCCCAACACGACAAGGTCGAGAAGAGGTCAAACACGGCGGCGTCAGGCACACGCGCGTAGAGGGCGAGAAGGGCATTGTCCTGGCAGCGTCGGGGTCTCCCAGACGCGGTCGACGGGGCGGTGGCCGGCGCAGAAAATGGGCCGAGGCGGCGGTGGACGGGCCGGAGCAGGGGCTCGCGACGGCGGAGCACTTGGGTGGGAGGTGCGGTAGGGCTCCGGGCGGCATGGAGGGCGCGGCGGCGGTGGGCTCGGCAGGAGGGCCAGCAGGGACCTGGGCGGCGACGGAGATGTGGCTGGGGCCGGGGAGAGGGAGGAGAGGAGGGCGCCGTCGGGCGACGCGGCTCGGTGGCGGGGGCCGGCGCCGGTGCGGGGAGGGGCGGCGGCTGCGGCGGCGGGTCGAGCCGGAGAGGAAGAGGACGGCGGGGACGACGGGGGCACTCGGCGGCCGGGGTACTCATGGCGAAGTGGCTCGGATCTGGCGATAAACGAGGGGAGAGACATGAGAGGGTTGGCGGGGGAAACGGAGCGACAGGCTCAAGGAGGCTGTCGGTCGATGGGGTGGGCCAGGGAAAGAGCAGGTGGGGTGGGAAAGCGGGACCAGGGGTTGTCGGGTGGTGGGATTGGACTGGGGCAGGATCCCGAGGCTGGACGCGCGGGAGAGGGAGTACGGGGTGCCGCGCGTGGGCGGTGGCTGGGTGGAGGCCAGGTGGGCCAGGCGGGTTGGGGTGGGCGCCTGGGAGCGGCTGGCTGCGCGCACGCGTGTGTGTGAGTGCGTGTGTGGGTGGGGTAGGTCCAGGAGAGAGAGAGAGGGGAGGTGGCGACCCAGGATTGGTGGAGGTGATGTGGAGGGTGTGAGGTGGCAAGAACCGATTGGTGCAGGCGAGGTGGAGGGCTGGGTATGATTAGGATAGGGTAGGAAAATGTTTAGATAGTTTTGACTAGGGTTTGGAGGTGGCCGGTCAGGCTTTCGGGCCTGGCTGGCTGCCTCCTAAAAATAATTTAAAAGTTCTATTCTTTAAAATGGGACTTTTCAAATCAGTTGATAGACGAAACAAAATAATCCGGAGACCCGGGTTTTAATTTGAAATAAAGACGGGGCGTTTAGAAAACAAAAACAGACTTTTTGAAAATAGTTTTATGCAAACAAATGCAAGATAACATGACGATGCTCAAATGCAAGGTGGCATGATGACATGAGCATGGGGTCATGATGATGCAATGCACAAATATAACGCAATTTTCTAGTAGTGGTTTTGGCGGGGCGCCACAAAGGGTCACTCTAGCATCTGCGCCTACAACGGCAAGCCAACAAAGGGTCACTCTAGCGTCTGTGCCTGCGGCGGCAAGGCAAAGGGTCACTCGTCCACCTGCCAATAATCCTTCCGAGCCCTAGACACATGAGCACGATAATGCGGTGGACATCGATAAGGCTCCCAATGATTCGTTCATCGCTGATTTGGACGCTCCCATCGATGTTGCTCCTTCCAAGGCACCCGCCCGTGATACCATGACGAAGAAGAAGCTCTCCCTTCTCAAGAAACGCCCAAGCAGGAAGACGCTATCGCCTTCATCGCTTCGCCGCATGCTAAGGTTACCCCGAGGACACTCTGTGATACGGCCATGGAGGTGATAAGACAAACCGGCACCCCTCCGTGCCATAAGAAGGGCAGGAAGCGGAAGCCGAAGCATGGTAAAGACGCCGCAGCAAGCAAGAAAGTTGTTCTCGACAAGCTATCGGCCAAGTGGAGGACGATGCATTATCTTAGAGAACCGATCTTGCCGGGCCACATTGTCAAGATGCTGTCGCCGGACCTGAGTAGCCTGCATGATATTGTTAGGTATCTAGAGCAGCAGATTCTCCAAGATAAAAATCCCTCCTACCTGCTCTTCACAGTCAGGGTGCCCACTAACTTTGGCTTCGTCACCACCCCCCGGCAAGTTGTTCTTCATCACGTATGAAGACATATTCAAGCTCTTCCACATGTTATAGATCGATCGAAATGTGGTTCGCGTGGTATTGCTAAAAAATGGCGCACGATATCATCATGAAGAAGACCCCGCACCTCGCTATCATGGACCCCTTCTACATTACCGTAGGCACCGTCGACAAGGAACAAGCGTTTGTCGCGAAATATATCACGGATTTCGTGGTGACAAATAAGGACAACTCTTGCTTTCTCCTTCCATACTTTTACGAGTAAGTAGTCGGTCACTAAACTTCGCTATTACATTCTTGTGTGAATTTCCTTAATAGCCGAGGATGATGGTTTATTCCAATTGTTTTGCGCAGAGAGAATGGGTGCGTCCTCATCACCTTTCAACCATATTATTCTCATGTCATCTATCTCGACTCCGATAGAGATGTGCAGAAAGACTACACCGACATCAAGTCTACTCTTGATAAAGACCTCAAAGGTTTTAGATCTGCGGTTGGCCCACTCAAGTATGAGAAAAGATCCAAAGGCATCTATGTGAACTCCCACGTAACCAATTTCCCCTGCCTTAGGCAATCTTTGACTGACAACGGGATGGAGCCCTGGTTCGCCATCCTACCGATGAGGGAGTATGCAAAGGATGAGGAGAAACTCTTGATGCCATCCGGTCTCGAGAAAAGGTATAGAGAAATGAAGGAAACATCCGATGCAAACATCAGAGCCGAGTTCCGTGCCATCCAGTAGGAGATTGACATGATACTCAAGAGGGATGTCTTAACTAGAGGTGCCACATTCAACTACACTGGTATCCCACTGACTAATGCAGAGATCGAGGACCGCTTAGCTGCGGTCGTTGATGGGAGGACATTCACCACGCTAGTTGGCATCCATCCATTCCCGCCGAAGCCGAAGAAAACCAGATTGAGTCACAAACTTGTCTCCTGCAAATGATAGTCATAGAATTATGACTAGTTTATTTTGTGATTTTCTTTTTGCATACCTATCTTTCCATGCAAATGTTAGTCATAGAATTACTTAGCTATATCCAATGATTTTTCTTTTTTGCATACCTATATGTTATATCTCTGTTATGAATATGTGGTGACAACACTAACATTTCTTTCTTGTGTGTGTGCGCAGATGCCGTGGTATGTCGTGTATGAGGGTAGGGTTCCCGGAGTCTATGGCGACTGGAGGATTATAGGAGGAAGGTCCACCATTTCTGCGGGAATAGTTACAAGGGCTATGCAACTTTGGAGGAGGTGGAAACTCTCTACGCGAGGTTTCTAGTGGGGCGGAGGGCGGAGATGTGGAGGAGCCGGTTGACCCCTTTCGTCGTGATGATGCTCGCAGCCATCGTCGCCTCTCTAGTCTATTTACTAGTTCGAGTCCCGTAGGTATCTGATGTGTGAACTATGAACTGTTTGAATGTGTCATGCAACTCTGGAGACTTGTAATATTATGTCATATATTTTCACTTTCTACACTTGTGTGAACTATTTGAATGTTATTGATGCATGGTTTGAACATATGTGTATTTCCTGTATCTGTTGTGTGTATTATGTCATTATCCTGTGTATTCTATCAAGATTACAGTGTATTCTGTGTGTATATCGATTTTCTTTTTTAACTCCTGGTAATATTACCCCTGGCGAAATAGTGGGTCTATCCCTGGCGAATTATCTTTTGCCTGTACTAAAATAACACCGGCGAAACCTAGAGGTGTCGGCGACGCGTGCTTACCCCCGGGGTCTGTAGGTTCTCGCTGACGTTGGAGAATTTTACCACCGGTGATATATGAAAGCGTCGGCGATGTGGATCTACCCCTGGCGTTCGAAGTTACTCGCCGGTGGTAGATGCATATTACCACTGGCGAAATATGAAGGCGCCGGCGATGAGGACTTACCACCGGCGAGGAGGTCGCCGGCGAGCACCGAAGCACCGGCGATGAACCTTTTCTGTTCATCGGTGTTAGGGTTATCTCTACTAGTGTATAAGTTGGAATTAGTAGAACCGTGCTATCATGGGGAACGCTTTCAACACTTGTAAATATCTACCCAGTTGATATCATGCTCTTTTGTTTATGGATATCGTGCTATCATGTCAGTGGCGAAGGATGAAAAAAAATTAAGGTCGGGCGAATTCTAAGCATTCAAAAGATTGATAAAAAAATAGAGTTGGATGACACTATGGTTATAGCATAATCACTTAATACGATGGTAATAAAAACAAATTTAAATGAAAGTCAGACATACAATAGTTCGGTTGACCACAAAATCAAAAATATGCATCTCTACCAAAAATTCCCAGAGCCTAGAGGCCACCAAAGGGAAGGAGTGACCTATATATTAAAGGATGAACATAAATTCAGAATTGAGCTCGGAAAGATCCCTAGCCGGGTGAAACTAGGAGAGTGACAATTCAAATGATTGGAGGAGGAGAACTAGAGGGCAGGGGAGGAGGATCAGCCGGCAATCCTTCCGTCGACAAGGGGAGTCGCCGCTCACCCGCTCGGGAGTCAGGAGGATAGGATTCGAAGACGGTGGCGCTCCTGCCTGCTCGAGTGCTCGACGCCTCGAATCTTTGGTCGACTCGTCCTTTGTTTCGATGGCTCTAGGATCAAAGGAGAAGGGGGGCACTGCCATGGGTCACAAGGGGCATCGGGGATGATTCTTTACTCGGTGCATGACCCAGCAAAGGCCCGATACAGCCAAAACCCCTCAAACGTGGCCCAGTTTCTTATTTTTGTTTAGTTTTCTTTCAGAACTAACGTAATTTACAGAGACCTATAAGTATATCGAAGAGAATCATACATATATATGATTTTTTGCAAAAATTCAAGGTAGGGCAGCTGCCATACCTTGCCCAAAGGGGTCCTTCGCCCCTGACCAGAATGAGCAATCTATGAAGCATTCTTCTTATAAAAAAAGGAGAGATAGAAAAAAGTGACTGAGAAAAAAAAGATGAGAAAAGAGGAAAGAGAGAAAAACACCATTTTCCCATGGTAAATAAGAAGATTGCTAAGATGCTCATTGTCTGCTTGCCTTGTCATTTTGGTATGGGATAGCTCCTGTATCATGGGGCAAGGGATACCCCATTGGCGGTTCTCTATGATACACATGGACTTACTATGACAAGAACTTACCGGTAACTAAAGTTGAGTAGCATGAGGACCGGCCCTCATACTCAGGGGACATGAGATTGCCAACTTATACTTTGTCAAGCATATACTCCATATTGTGTTCACTTTAACCTTAATTACTTCAATATTCTTATGAAAGGGGAAATGAGAGCTCAAAGCTAACAAGTACCATAATTTTTGGAAGCTCTTTATGAAACTTGAAATCCCTGATTCCCTTTGAAGGGCTTTTCTTCCACTATTATATTGAGTCTCCACCATCTATCCTTAGGCACCAATTAAGAGAGCATAGTTGCCATTCTTAGTTCCATATGCATTGTCCCAAAACTTATTGATTGATTCATATTATTGATATTGCTTGTTCTTGAACTATTTTTATCAAGTCACTCTTATGAACTTTGAAGGTGTCCTATGCATTTATGTTTTGCTAATCCATGAGGGACAAGCTGAATGCCACTTTTGAAAGGATACGGATGTCGCCTAGAGGGGGGTGAATAGGCGATTAAAACTTTTCGTAGAGTGTCTCAACAAGGGCGGAATAAAACTAGTGTTTACTTTGTTAAGCACAACGTAGAACAACTAAGGTTCACCTATGTGCACCAACAACTTATGCTAAGCAATACAAGCAACAAAGTGATAGCAAGATATATATTACTTCAAGCACGAAGGCTATCACAATGTAAAGTGCATAAGTAAAGAGCTCGGGTATATAGATAACCGAGGCACGCGGGGACACCGATATTTTACCGAGTTCCTCCCAACATGGAGTACGTCTCGTTTGGAGAGGGGGTGGTATCAAACCACCAACGCCACAAAAGGCCTCCCTTATTCTCCGATGAATCTCACCCCAACGGGATCGATCCACGCTTCCACTATCGGTGAACTTGTCGGTGGCAACCGGAACCTCTCACAAGGTTGGGGCACTTCTCCACAACTTAATTGGAGGATCCCAACAAATGCCACAAAAGGCCACAATGCCACCAAGGCCACAAACCGTCTAGGGTTCCAAGAACCCAAGAGGGACAAGCTCCAATGAGTAATTCAAACCAAATCCTCCGAGGATAACACAAACTGATGAACCAAATGAAAATGGCAAGAACACCACAAAGGTGCTCAAATCCCTCACTCTAAAGTTCCAACAAAGCTACTAAAGCTATTGGGGGAACAAGATAGGAGGAATCAAAGAGAGACACAAAATCCCCTAAAATTTAGATCCCCAAAGAGATGAATCGGTTAGGTCAAAATGTGGATCTAGATCTCCTGTCTCTTCCACTCAAATATGGGCAAGAATCATCGGAGGGAAAGAGATTATGCAAGATTCAAAATCTAGAGCAAGTGTGGACAAAGCTTATCCTAATACAAGAGGAAGACGCTATCTAAACTGAAAACGGAGAAGGGCTTAAATAGCGGCCCCAGAAAATCTGGCCGTTGGACATATTTTCAAAACGGTCCGGTAGTACCGGAACGGACCGGTACTACCGGACCCAAAAACCATACAGCGAGCGAGCGAGCACGGAAATTGGGGCGAAGCCGCCAATAATCAACACGGCAAAGAACCGTCCGGGGAATGCGTGCAAAGGCAAGGCGCAGCGCGACAAGATGCGAGGTACGCTACTGGGTGCCAGCCTGCGGTCAACACAAGGCAGCAGCAGGGCTTGCGAGCCGCAGCAGCACCAAGGCAGCGCGCGAGGCAGGATGCGCGCGAGGGACCGAAGCGGGGCCCAGCGAGCGGCGGGGGAGGGTCAACGCGGGGCGGCAGCTCGCTCACGCGGGAGCAGCGGCGGGCGCAGCGGGGCAGCCCGCGCGGGGTCGAGCGGGCGGGATCTGGCGGAGCGTGTGAGCGGCGGGGCCACTATGGGCCAGGCAAGCGAGCCAGCGTACTAGGACGGCCCAAGGCGAGCGGGGTGTTCCTGGGAAGCAAGGTGGGTCGGCAGGTAGTACCGGCCCACCCGGGCGGTACTACCGGGCTGGTCCGGTAGAACCGGTTGAAGGTACCGGGCCACATAGGAAAGGGCGGCAGCCAAAAGACGAGCTTTGGGCTGCAGTAGAGTACCGCCGCCCAGCAAAGATATTTTTCTTTTTCTTTTTCAATTTAAATAAAGCAAATATACAAACGGTCATAACTTTTGATTGGAGACTCCGATTGACCCGATTCCAATTGCGTTGGAAATATTGATTATCACCATGTGGGAGTGTATCAATTAATATAATGTGGGATACCTCACTTGGTGAGAAACCGAAAAAAATGCCAAGATCAAAATCGCAACAAGATACAAACGGAACATCTGATTTTGATGAACAAGAGCTTGTTATGGAGATTACCACAAGCTCTATATCCCCATATGGATAAGACCAAATAGCAACCAAATATGATGATGCTAGTATGCAAAGGTTTGAGCTCTCTCCGAACAATGTGACCGAATTACTCATACGAGAGCCCCTCTTGATAGTACGGTTATCTATCCTAACCCCGGTCTCCTACACACAACAAGAGACCAGCAAAAGGGAAAACCTATCAAGATTATACCTTTACCTTGAGCATTCCACTTGAGCTCGATGTAGACGATCTTGCCCTTCTCAAGATGGAACGCCTTTCTTAATTCCTCATCATCGACCTCGCATATTGAGCGTGCACAACATATCTTCTTTGCATTTCATCGACCTTGAAGCCAACACATGCTCCAAGCGATGCCAATGGACAAATCCTACAAGTATAACTTAATACACACATTAGTCCATAAAGATTGTAATTAATTACCAAAACCACACATGGGGGCCCAACATGCTCTTTCAACTTTGCTATGTTTTCTATATGTGAAACAAACAAACGTCTTTCAATGCATTGTTATTCATATCTGTGTTTGTATCCTTTCATGTTGCAGCATAGTTGCTTTGTATTATTGTTAGAACTTCATCTTCCATGCTCATGTTTAGAGTACTTTGATCCCAGCTTTCAATGCTTGCAAATGGTTTGATATTGATTGTGATGGTTCATGTCACCTCAAAAATTATTCTTTTTATCACTTACCTACTTGAGGACGAGCAAGAGTTATGCTTGGGGATGCTTAATACGTCATAAACATATCTATAATTTTTGATGTTTCATGCTTGTTTAGTATCAACTTTTCTTTGATTTGTCTACACTTTGAGGTATTCTTATACGTTTTCGAGGACTAACCTATTAACAAGATGCCGCAGTGCCAATTGCCTATTTTCTGCTGTTTTTGGTTCCAGAAAAGACAAAAAATAAATATTCTCGAAATTGGACGGGACGAAAGCCAAAGTCAATTTTTCACCGAGGAGAACACAGAGCCAGAAGAAAAGACAGAGGAGGCCACGAGGGGCCCACACCCCCTGGCCACATGGGCCAGGCCTGGCTGCGCCTGGGGGGTGGCCACCTCGGGCACCCCCTCGGTCTTCCCTTCACCTATAAGAAGCCCCCGATGCCAAAATCCTAAGTACCCGATCAGATCTCCACTGAAATAGTCTGTATCCGCCACCACCATCGTCCCTGGATTGGGGGATCTAAAGCCCTTCCCGGCGCCCTGCCGGACGGGAGAGATCATCCCGGAGGCCTTCTTCATCACCATGCCAGCCTCCGGTATGATGCGTGAGTAGTTGCACCTTGGACTATGGGTCCATACAATAGATAGATGGTTGTTTCTCCTCCTTTTTGCTACCATGTTTAGATCTTGTGAGCTTCGTTCATCATCAAGGCCATCTATTTGTAAGCATGCATGTTGTGTTTGCGGGGATACGATGGATATTGAGATTACTATATCATATTGATTAATGAGTCTATCTTATTTATTCTATCATGTCTGTGTTGTTTGAGATCTTGCATGATGTATGTTTCTATTAGCTATCTTGGCCAAGTAGATGCTAGTGACTCCAAGAGGGAGTATTTATGCTCGATAGTGGGTTTATGCCTCTACTGAATCTGGGGAAGTGATAGAAATCTCTAAGGTTTTAGATGTGTTGTTGCTACTGGGGAGAAAACAACAATCTCTTGTTCATGGAACAATTGTATTGTTTACTTTACACACATTGCTTAAAGCAGTTATTCGTTGCTTGCAACTTAATACTAGAGGGGGTTCGGATGATAACCTGAAGGTGGATTACTAGTCATAGATGCAGTTGGATGGCGGTCTATGTATATTTTTGTCAAGCCCAATCAAATATCATAGGATCATGAATGTCTAGTATTGCATTGTTATGCCTTGCTTTGTCCTGTCAATTGCCCCGATGTAATTTGTTTACACAGCATGTTATGTTATTTATCTTAAGGAGAACACCTATAGTGAATTGTGGACCCCTGTCCAATCTTTACCATTGATACATCTTCCATTGTTACTGTTTTCTTTCTGCAAGCAACCATTACCTTCCATGCCATACGTTTAATCCTTTGTTTTCAGCAAACCGGTGAGATTGACAACCTCACTGTTCGTTAGGGCAAAGTCTTGAGTTTGTATTGTGCAGGTTTCCAAGTTGTTAGCAACACCTTTGAGTCGATTCCTTCCTTGTAACATCCCAAAAATACTAAACTTGGATCATCAATTTCTAATCATCAAAATTAGGGTTAACAAAAACTTTGTTAAATAAAATTATGGAAGCATGCATATGAGTATGCATTAAATTTGAAATTCTTTTGAACCACCTTGTTTGTGTGTTTCCTTGCTTGTAAAATGTTTCTTAGGTGAAATAAACATCATCTAAACATTTCCCAAAATTTTCCTAAGGACAAATAAATCAAAACCAATAAAATAAAGGAATGGTCATTTTGACAAATTTAACTCCCATGCCTACTCTGGCTGTCTCAAACTTTCAGAACCTAATGGAAACTTTTCGGGATCTTTGCACCCCTTGAATGTACTCATAACAAGGTATCAAGGCCCACTTTGTGATCATCCAGAAACTTTCAAATGCATAGTTTAAATGACATTTCAAAATTGAATCTTTATCATATGGGAAGATCCCACTTTTTCAAAAACCACTCAAACAAGCTCAACTTTCAAAACCCAAGCATCTGCAGACTCACCATCACCAATCTAGCAAACCCACCAAAAATCTTTTCAAAATTCAAAACTTGATTTCATGCGGCCATTTCATCAAACAGGTTGCAGACACAAATCATACAAAATCTAAACACTATTGTGAGCAGTGATTCTTGCCTAACTGGTTCCCTCTCTAGCTCACAACCAGCTCAGTAGATCATCTAACAAGATTAACTAAACACTAGCACCACTGTGAGCTTGGCATTACCATCAATGGTGAACAGCCGAAGCCAACCTTGTCACCCCCATGTCAACAGCAAGCTAGGAAGAGAAGCAAGCCTAGCTAGCATGTCTGGGAGGCAGCCCACCGTCCACCACCACTCCCTGTCCCAGCCGCGAGCGTTGCCAAGCCCTGGACCACACGCACGAACCATGCCAACCTCGCCAGCGACCATGCCGAGCGTGCGCCAGAGCGCCACCCTCGACCGAAGCCCACAGATCGCGCACCGCCCTCGCTGCGTGCATACACAATCCCCACCGACCCAGGAGATCGCCAGACATCCTCGTTCGCCGCCCCGTGCTGCACAACCACCGCTCGCCGTTGAAGACGCCGCCTCTGCCGGCAGAGCGTCGCATGTTCCAGACCAAGACACACCGCCCCACGCCTCAAAACCATGTCGTTGAGCATCGCCAGGGAACACTCCACCGTCCCCTACCGTCGCCCATGCCAATAGCCTCCTGTAACCTCGCCCCCGACGAGCTCACCGTGTGCCCCGTCGGTCCCCTCGCTCGACTATAAATAGAGGCCACCCCCAGTCGATTTCTTCACACCATCTCACTCCCCTCTTCTCACTGATCGTACCACACCGTTTCCGGAGCAAGGCGAGCACCACCTCGCCGGAATTTCACCGGAGCCCGCCGCCTCTGGAGAAGAAGGGCGCCATCGATTTCGTCCACCCCAGAAGCTACCGCGACCACCCCTGAGTTCACCGTCGTCGATTTCGTCGTTCTCCCGCCTCGCCGACCCTCGCCTGCATCCCGGCGAGCCCCCAGCACCCCTCAATGGCCGTGCTAGGTTTCTTTCTCGCCGGCGTTGCCTCGCGTCGATGATGACTCCCAGCCGTTGGATTAGAATCAGATCGAACGACCCACATCGTCCCGTACCGCTTTGCCCCTCCCTGTCTCACTGACGAGTGGGGACACCCACTTAAGCAGCCCGCGGGAGCACTGCGCTTAGCAGGTCGGCCCATTAGCTTTTCCCGCGTAGCCCAGTTATTCAAATTAAACCTTTTCTATTTTATTTCAAACTCACTTATGTACTCAACTTCAAAAATCAACCCATTAGCTTTTCTATTTTATTTCAGTGCATCAAATTGAATGAAACCAATTTTGTTAGAAAGGTCTAGGAATGCTGAATCCAAGCCCATTGGATTCAAGTCATTTGGATCTATAGTAAAAATAACAAGGCAGAAGCTTTTCTGCATTCAAACATTTTCAAATTTAAACCATAATAGCTTTTGAGTTGATTCCAACTCTCAAAAATCACATTTAACCATACCTTTCAGAATATATAAAAATATATAGGTTTACTTGTAGAAATAATGTTCAAGTAATAAAAGAATGCTACATAAGCATTTCTAGACACATTAATTAATTAAAATAAAAGGGTAAAACCTTATTAAATTGTGACACCACTTTAAATCACATTCCCTTGGACTACAATATGTGGTGATGACATGTGTCAACATGATCCCATGTTTGGTTTGGAGAATATTAAATCTTAAGTAGTTTTTAAATGAGTAGAAATTAATTTTCTAGAAATAAAAATGAATTAAACCAAGCTTTAATCTTGTAACGTTAGAGATGATGCTAGATCATCTATAGGATCCTTGTGTGTGATGATTGCAAGTAGTTAAGTATTGTTTGGTGATTGAGTACCTCGTATTTATTTATAGACGCTAGTACCAACCAAGGATACGAGGAGGAAGGAGGATTCTACGAAGAAGAAGCCAAGGAGAACTTCAACCATTGCTCTGCACAAGGCAAGCTTTTACTGATATTGATGCAATCTGATACTATACCAATGCAAGCTAACACTTGCAAGATACCCTACTGATGCAACAAACCCCTACTTGTTACTATGACTACTATATGCCTTAAGCATATGTGATCATACTCATTTGACAGACAAATCCTAGTTTTTACTTGCAAGCTTTATACTTTATTTCTTTATCAAAGCTATCACTTAGAGTTTACTTAAGTGAATTATAGATATTAGAAAGATGTTTTGAAGATTGCATGAAGAGCATAAAATTTGGCCTAAGCTAGATAATCTTGATGTCATCTTAAGGCATGAGATTGAACATAGTTAGAACTCCCCTAGTTTACCAATCCTCATTATTGCTTACCCCCACCTGTAGATGCTAGTGCTAAGCATAAAACTTGATCAACTTTAGATGGGAATACTTGGTGGAAAAATGGTTATGAAAACCTTGGAATGTTGGATCATTCTATTGAAATGTTTTGGACATGTGTTTCCAAACACCTGATGATTTTGGTGATGAAAATGTTGAGGCATGGGCCTTAGCCTTTTATAAAACTGATGGTTGTCTGGATGCGATACCATTCCAATTTTATCGTACAACCACAATACCCAAATATTGGGTAGGGCTTGACTGGAAACTTATATACCTTAGTATTAGCTCCCTCACGGCCAAGGTCTGAGCTGAGGCTACCTTGTGAAGATTGTCCACCTGTGCAATACCCAAGATGATAGTTGGTTTTGTTTGGGAGGCCAAACTCACAGGAGAGGTGCTTATACTAGGGCGTGTAATTGAAAGGTTAGGATTGATTATCCACATACTAAGTATGGTGAATTCAGGATTTATTCCTGACGGATGTATCGAATGTTGTGGTGAAAGTGTACAATCTCTGCAGAGTGTCAAACTATTCGAATAGCCGCGTCTGCGGTTATGGACAGTTGGAGTGGCCATACTGTTCCCCCGTCAGACTTTTCAAAATGACTTGTGAAATGAACTGAGACTTTGACTTGACCACAACAGGGTTGTGATCTGAATTACAAGTTCCCACTTAGGTGCTATAAAACTTTCAACTAGCATTCGTTGCTTCTAAACATAGTAGAGATAAATCTGGATTTTGCAAAACAACCCTAGAGCCTAGTGTCCTATTATCCAAAAAAAAACCTTTTACCTGTTAGTATTAGTTTGCGAGTACTTAAAGAGTACTCATGGCTTTGTCCCTAGCTATTCCCATGGCCAGACTATGAAGAGGAGTACCTGGAGGATGGACCCTAGGAAGGTTAGGACAACTAGGATCATCTCCCATCGTCAGCATTGCCTGTGACCCCGAAGATGGAGCTTTGCCTATGCTATCGCTATTATTACGTATTCCATTGCTTGATTATGTATTAAGAACTGGATCATGAGATCCCTATTTGTGTAAGAACTTATGTATCGTTTGTAATGGATGATGTACTATGGTATCCAATTCTGTTATGTCTCGCAAAAATGGTAATCCTGGGATTGCGATGTATAGCATAACAGGCATCTAGGATTGAAAAATCCGGGTGTTGACATTCCTCCTCCTGGTTAGATAACCATGGTTTCATACTGAGGGAAAACTTATTGTTGTACTCATCATACCTTCCTCTTGGGGTTTCCGAACGAATCTCTATAGTGATCTGAGCCGCATCAGAACACATCTTCCCATAATACCATCTACTCCTTTATATAAATGTGGGTCATCCCAAAAACAATGCCTTAGATCATAAAAGAAGTTTCTTCTTTGTTGGGCTGTAAAGTTTGGAGGCAAATACTTGGAAACAATGAAGTTAGCATAATCAGCATACCAAGGACTCTCTAGCGGGCTTACGTTTATTGCAGCCAACTGTTCGTTTGGAAAACTATCATTAACATGCATATGATCAAAATAATTTTTTTCCAATCGAGATAAATTATCAGCAACAAGATTTTCAGCACCTTTTCTATCTACAATATGTAGATCGAACTCTTGTAAAAGCAACACCCATCTAATAAGCCTAGGCTTAGCATATTTCTTTGTCGTAAGGACCTTTATAGCAGCATGATCAGTATGAATTGTAACCTTTGAATCCACAATATATGGTCTAAACTTAGCACAAGCAAAGATTATAGCTAAGAACTCTTTTTCAATAGTAGCATAATTCTTTTGAGCAGCATCAAGAGTCTTACTAGCATAATGGATAACATTCAATTTTTTATCTACTCGTTGCCCAAAAATAGCACCTACAGCAAAAGCACTAGCATCACACATAATTTCAAAGGGTAGATTCCAATTAGGTGGTTGGATAATAGGATCAGTAGTTAAATATTTCTTTAGAGTTTCAAAATCTTCCTTACAATCATCCTCAAACACAAAAAGTACATCTTTTTGGAGAAGATTAGTAAGGGGTTTTGAAATTTTGGAGAAATCTTTAATAAATCTTCTATAGAAACCAGCATGACCAAGGATACTATGAATACCTTTAACATCCCTAGGATACGGCATTTTATTAGTTGCTTCAACTTTGGCTCTCTCAACTTCAATGCCTCTTTCAGAAATTTTATGTCCAAGAACAATCCCTTCATTAACCATGAAGTGGAATTTCTCCCAATTAAGGACAAGATTAGTTTCTTCACATCCCTGGAAAAAAATTCAAGGTTGTGCAAACAATTATCAATGGAAGTACAATAGACGGAAAAATTGTCCATGAATACTTCCACAATTTCTTCACAAAACCCATGAAAGATAGCAGGCATACATCTCTGAAAAGTAGCAAGAGCATTACATAAACCAAAAGGCATACGCCTAAGAATAAGTTCCATAAGGACATGTAAAATTAGTTTTCTCTTGGTCTTGTGCTTTAACAGCAATCTGAGAAAACCCAGAGCAACCATCAAGAAAACAAAAGTGAGTATTCTTGGACAACCTTTCTAGCATTTGATCAATAAAAGGCAGAGGATAATGATCTTTGTTAGTGATTTTATTCACGTTTCTAAAATCAATGCACATCCTATATCCAACTACTACTCTTTGAGGTATAAGCTCATTATTTTCATTAGGCACAACAGTAATTCCTCCTTTCTTTGGGACACAATGAACAGGACTAACCCAATTACTATCAGCAATAGGAAAAATAATACCAGCATCAAGAATTATTAATACCTCATTTCTTATCACTTCCTTCATCTTAGGATTTAAACAGCGTTGATGTTCAACAACTGTCTTTGCATCAGGTTCTATATTAATAGCATGCTAACATATAGTACGAGAAATCCCTTTTAATCATTAAGAGTATAACCCATAGCTCCTCGGTGTTTCTTTAATACTTCCAATAATATTTCCTCTTCCTTTCCTGAATGTTTAGAACTAATAATATCAAGATATATTTTCTTATCATCTAGATAAGCATATTTAAGATCATCAGGTAGAGGTTTTAAATCGAAGACAAGATCCCCTTTTGGTGGTAGTGTGGTACCCAAATCTTCCACAGGTAGGTTATGCTTAAGCATCTCAGGCTGATGAAGAAAAATCTCATCAATCTCATTTCTTTATTCCATGAAGACCTCACTCTCATGATATTCCATATATTGCTACAAAGCATTGTTAGGAGCAAGAAATAGAAGAAAGTTGTTCAACTCAGAAATCCTCATTGGGCAATTCATTTTCATAAGCAGTTTTAGCAAATTTGGAAAAGTTAAACTCATAAGATTATCCATCAAACTTAGTTAAAATTTTCTCCTTCTTACAATCTATAATAGATCAACAAGTGTTCAAGAAAGGTCTACCAAAAATGATAGGACCAGTTTTACTAGCTTCCTTACCAAGCACTAGAAAATTAGCAGGATACTTAATCTTACCACAAAGAACTTCCACATCTCTTACAATACCAATGGGACACACGGTCTCTCTATTGGCAAGGTGAATAACCACGTCAATGTCTTCAAGTTCACAAGAACCATTTTCGTGCATAATTTCTCTGTAAAGCTCATAAGGAATAGCACTTGAACTTGCACCAATATCACATAAACCATAATAGCAATGATCACCAATTCTAACAGGAGCACTAGCTTTCCTAGCTTTACTAGGATGTGAAACAATATTAGAAGAATCTTCACAGAAGATAATGTGCCCATCTTCTACATTTTTAGTGACGAGGTATTTCACAATGGCTACTATAGGTTCAATATTTATTTGTTCATTAGGTTCTACAACTTTCTTTGTACTTTTGTAACCACATTAGATGTAATAGAATGTTCCTTTAACTTAGCAGGGAAAGGTATTTTCTCAATATAAGGCTCAGGAAAAACATGATAAACAGTATAAACTTCAGTATTTCTAATAGGAACATGATAAACAGTATCTTTATATAGTTCATGGTACTTGTTGCACTCCTTTTTGGGAATTTCAATATAAGAGGCAAAGGCCTTAAAAAAAATTGCAAGAACTTGGGAATGAAGACCATACTCAGTACTAATATCATGAAAGTCATCAGTTCCCATAAAAGATTTAATGCATTCATAATCATAATTTATACCTGACTTTCTTCCTTTGTCATTCTCCCATGCTTCAGTATTTTCTTGAATACGGACTAGAAGATCATATTTAGATTCTTCTTTCATACATGTGAATGATCTAGCACAAGAAGCATCTAATAAATCTTTATCATGAAGAGAAAGCCTTGCATAAAAGTTATTGATAATAATATTATTAGGGAGCTCATGAATAGGACATTTGAGCATTAGTAACTTCAATCTCCTCCGAGCTTAGGCTGTACTCTCTCCATCATGAGGCCAAAATTTATATATTTGATTCCTATCCTTATGAATCTCACTGGGATGATAGAATTTAGAATAAAAGAAAGGTACAATTTCCTCCCATTCCATAGATTGTCCATTCTTTAGCAGCTTATACCATTCTTCAGCTGTTCCTTTCAATGATATAGAGAGTAACTTTTTCTTGACCTATTCTGTTGTGATACCTACACACTTAAACAACCCACATAATTCATGGATAAAAATCAAGTGATGACCAGGATGGACAGTTCCATGCCCAAAATAATAGTTATCCATAACACAATCAACAATTTTTGTAGGTATCTTAAAAGGATCTATTTCAGCAGGTGGTGGTTCATCTACTACCCTAGCAGTGGTAGTAGCTTTTCCAAATAGGAAACCAAGTGGGTTATCCATATTGGAAACAAAGTAACAAACAGAAATAAAAGCAATACTCATAGTAGAAGTTTCCTTTACCAGTTCCACTCTTCAATATCGCTTCACTCCCCGGCAACAGCGCTAGAAATAGTCTTGGTGACCCATAAGTATAGGGGGTGTATCATATTACTTTTGATAAATAGGAGTGTCGATCCCAACAAGGAGCATAAGGTGTTGACTAGTGGTTTGGATCAGGAATTATCTGTAATACTTAGCAAATGGATTTTTAGGGTTTTTTTGATAATGCAAAGAAATAAAGTGCAAGTAAATAAATACAACAAATAATTGCAGCAAGTGGCCCAATACTTTCTTAGCAAAGGACAGGCCAGTTGTATTACCTATGAGGACCAAACGTTCTAGAGGACACATGGGAATAATGTCAAGTGCTTTCGCTTCATATAGTTTATTAATATTCTTGGGTTGGATAAGTGTTGTGTGGGTGAACTTGTGCTAATGTATTGACCTTACTAGGACTAATACATACTTGTGATTAAACCCCATGCAAGCATCCACAACTACAAGAAAGTAATTAAGATAAAAACCTAAATACAAAATTAAACTCTGAGATCCTACACTCCCTTGTGCAAAGGTTTCCTAACGGGGGTTCAGGTTTTTGTCACTCCAGCAACCACACAATTAGTAGCCAAATACACAATGCATTCCCCTAGGCCCATAAATGATGAAGTATCATGTAGTCGCCGTTCACATGACACCACTAGAAGAATAGCACCACAACTTAAATATCAACCCATTGAATATTACTTCAACACAATTCCACTACTAATAACATGACTGTTCCCATGTCCTCAAGAACTAAATGAACTACTCACGAGACATCATATGGATCAAGATAAGAGATGATATAATGATGAATAACAATCTTAACATAGACAATAATTCAATGGTTCCACTCAATAGCATCAACTACAAAAGTAATCAATGGCAGGAATGTTTCCCTTGAGAACTATGCAAGATTCAACCCAATTGTTATAGCGGGATGGAGGTGTGATGATGGTGCTGGTGGATATGGTGATGAGGATGATGATGATGATGATCCCGATGAAGTCTAGCTTGATGACGATATTGATGGCGATGATTTCCCCTCTCCGAGAAGGAATTTCCCCGGCCGAAATCTGCCTGCCGGGGAGCTCTTTCTCTCTCTGTAGTTTCCGCCCCGCAGAGGCGGCAGAATTTTTTTGTGGTAGCTCCCCGAGTATTAGGGTTTCGGGAGGAAGTTATATGCGAAAGGGCGACATAGGAGGTACACCGGTTTTTCCAACATGGAAAAATAGATGAAATAACATAAATATTACCTCTTAATATGAAATATATCAATGAATAGCAGTAAATTATGATATAGAATAGTGATGCAAAATGGACGTATCACTATTAAGTATAGCAAACTTAAAAAATGGCCTAAGAGGCCTGAAGCATAACAATGACGTCCCAACCCATAGATTCCAGGCTACCGGCCGAGAACCCCAAGCTACTTGTCGGTGTTGATGTCGGACCAAACTTGTCTTCAGGGAAACACCATCTCTGCTAAAAGTATCAACAAAGCAAGGGTGAGTACAGGGTGTACTCAGCAAGACTTATGGCTGGTGGAGCTGTTTTGCATAAAGCTATCTTTGTTTGTAAAACAAGAGAGTGAAGAATATCGTCTAATCATAATATTTTAAAAGTGGATAAGAGAGCGACATCTTAAAAATATTGATCATCATATTTGATATCCACCAAATCATCATAATCACTTGAACTAGGATCACCCCTCGTACCCATAAGGAAGCATCCTTAAGCACACGTTGAACTACCAAAATTTTACGATTATGTTATAGTTCTCTATGATCTTAGAATTTTGTCACCAAGCGTTCATAACCGTGAACACGGCTTTTCGAAAAGATTCAAAACTACAGGTGTGTACAACTTTACCCATACGTACCAACTGACTCTTAATGCGACTAGATAAGCCCTCTTCCTTGGAAGGCCGGCAGAGGCTGATTGGACACGACCTTTACCTTAATTTCGCCGAGACCATGAGTCACGCCCTAAGGATGGTTCCGCTATAACGGGTCAAATCCTGAAGCCGATCCCTAGATATGTGAGGTGAGGTTTGTTCACCAGGGGCTCCATCCACCAAAAGCAACCTCAGCCACGCTTACCTGCCTGTTATGATGCACCTTCACCTGCCAAAATTTTCAAAATGTTTTCTATGCATTTGTCGAATGGAAAGACCGAACTACATGACTCATGGAATCTACTAGGAAAGATAGTAAGTCGAGTGGTTCCCAAGCCCCGTGTGGCTGTACGCTTGTCTCAGTTCCAAAGAGAAGAACTCGGTTCCTAGTGGTGGCGAGCATGGGACTACAAAAAATCACATCCCACTATGGCCTCCCATACAAGCCATAGCATGTTTAACCTTTACCACTGATCTCACCTCATCAGTATATCTCGATCTCCTCTCATACTAGATTCTCTTTATCTGATACATCATCTGGATGAACCAGGCTCAACAGCTAAGCATGGCTAAGCAGGACACAGATGATAGCTCTAGCAATGCATACAAGTTGAACCTAGTTAGGCTAGGGAAGTGGATCAGGTAATATAAGCTCAAATGAGTAATGTAATAGATAGGATACTCTATCTATCGATAAAAGACCATAGTAGAATTTTATGCATCATGGCAAGAATTAAAATACTTTGAAAGGATGGGATTATATCATGGTGGGGCTATGCTTGCCATTAGAAGAAGTGAATTGGAATACTTTGAAAGGAGTAATGAAAGGATGGGATTATATCATTGATAAACAGAAAGTAGAGATTTAGGTATCTTGTACTTGACTTGATTACAATAGGTCAAGTATTGATCTTCGAGCTTCGACGATGTTTATCTTGGTCTTCGATCTCGGAGTCGGTATCGAAATGTATCGGGAGGAACCAAACACCGAAAAGAAAGGAAAATAATCAACACATGGCATCAAGGCAATGCTCAAGCAAGAATGATGATATGACAAGTTAAATATAGTTGAAATGTAAACCTAGGGCATGATCGACCATTTTAAACATGGTCCGAGGGATCCAAACCCTAATTTGGAGAATCCTCGGATGCACTTGTGAGGGGTTACTTTGTTCTTCTAATTAAACTTGTCATTGAAGTTTCTTAACAATGCATGATTTTGATGCTAGAAGATAGATGTCATTTTTCTAAACATTTTGATACATTATTTGCATCTTTATGATAAACATATATTTAGTTATTGAATTTACAAGATTTCAAACCATTTTAAATCATTTTAGGAAATTATAAAACATTTTTGGGAATATCTAAATTATTTTCCAACTTGGACCACATTTCATATGTTTATTCATTTCAGAAAACATTTATAGAAATTATTAAAATGCTGAAAGGTGTGGCCCATAGGGATTTATTATATTCCAGAAATAATTTTACAAAACATTTAATAAAAGAAAAGGGCTTATTGCATCGTTGTGACGTCACTTGGCATCATCAATGGTGGATCTCTCAGATCTAAGGGAGGGCAGGCGATAGGTGGAACGCGCGAGTGCGTGGATGAGGGAGTTAGAGAGAGGGAACGCATGCTACCTAAAGATGGTGGTGCCACCCTGTTTTGATAGCCGGAGCTTTGGCAACATGGAAGTCTGACGGCGAGCGGCGGCAGAGTTCCTTGGCATGGTAGAAAAAAGCGTGAGAGGGAGAGGGAGAGGGTCCTCGCAAACCATAAGCTCACCATGGGGATATTGGTGATGTCGATGAAGGTTGGGGAGGACGGAGGCGTGAGAATCGATGGAGACAACGACGGTGACCGACGATGATGTCGAGCTTGGGTGGATCCATTCTGAGCGCGCGCAGGCGATTCCTTTGCGGGGAGACATAGTATAGCATGATAGTTCTTCAGGTCTTCACGGCGAGGTTAGGGATGGCGAGGCTCGATGGTGACCATCGGGATTGGGTTTCGATATACAAGGAGAAAAAGAGAGGTAGAGGAAGAGATGAAGAAGGGCAAGGATAGGGTTCCGCTCGGTGGTAGAGGGGTACTTGTAGGCGTTTGGCGGTGGCAGCGTGCATCTTGCCGCGGGCGACGGCGGCACTGGCGACAGCGAGTAGCTTTGCTGCATCTACTAGCGAGGAAGACGACAGTAATACGACAACGAAGGGGTACCAGGCCAAAAGTGGGCTGCGGATGGGCCAGTGTGGGCCGACTGCGGCCACACGTGGGTGGCAGGAAGAGAGAGGAGAGAAATGGGTCGGCTAGGCTGTGTCTACTGGCTCTATTTTTTTATAGAAAACCTTTTCTTTTTTTTCAGTTTTCTCATTTTCCATTTGTAAAACCATTTGAAATATGTTTTATATATTTCAAAAATACCAGAGACTTTATAAAATATGTTAAATACTCAGGGCCCTTTTTAGTCCATTTGGGCTCTATTCATTTTGGTACTTTTCAAAATATAAAAACCATTCGAGTAGGTTTTAAAGAGAGAGGGAAGGTTAGGGTTTTAGGGTTTTGCATCCATTTTTGTTTGAATTTAGTCTTAACAAAATATATGATGCTTATGAAATGCACAAACAAACCCTAATTAATTTTTAACTAAAAATGGGGTATTATAGCTCTATCCCCCTTACGATAATCTCAACCCGAGATTCCTAAGGTGGGAATAAAGAGAGAAGGAAACATGGTCACTTCTAAAGATAGAGATACACACACTAAACAACACACAGTGTATCTTATGGTCAACTCATGGATGGAGTGTTCAGATATAACTCTGAGATGACAATCATGAAACACGTCAAGGTAAAGGAGGAAACAAAAGGACAAGGTTTCAAAATTGTTAGATAGTTGGTCTTCATAAGGATTGAGACCATGGAGCTTACAACAGGGTTTAATCTTCTGAAAAGGAGAGCTTACAACAGAAAGAACATGACCACAGACTTCAGTAAGGAATCTCTACTAAAAGGCTTAAGTAGAGATTTTAGGGTGCAGAGATATTGATCAACAAAACCAAGATGTGGAACTACTTTTGAAACAGAAGGGTCACTCTTTCATTCAACAGAAGGCCAAGACAGAAAGGTGTTTTGTGGAGAGGACTCATAAGAGTCACAAGGAACATGTAACGAGAGAAACTTCTAATTACCAAAATCATAATCTCTCTTCTAACATGGTTAAGAAAATGACGAAAACTCTTTATTCATCCAGGTATATCAAGATCTCTGCCAAATATCATGATATCACTTTACACCACTAGATGAATAGATAAAAAGATTCCTGATGACACGAGGAAAAGAAACTTCATTCTCATACTTCAATTACTTGGAACAACAAAACGATTTCTAACATAAAAGGGTCTGGAGGATTAACCGAGAGACATTTAGCAATGCTAATTTAAATGTTGTCCTTGATGTTTTAGAAAGCATACATCTAGTGAATGTCGGACTTCAGAGATAGAAAACCATAAGCACAACTCCTATTATAAATCATAGAAGAATCCTCATGAAGAGTAGTTTTTATTGTTGAATCAAGAGAATATGACAGTAGGCCTTCCGGCTAAGTGTGTTAACAACTACATCAATCTTTCCAGATTCACAAAGATACGTATGTCAAAACCTTGAAGAACACCAACCATCGTTGATTCTTGAGATTTATCTTTGTTTGATATTTCATACTTAGCATGTACGAATAGAAAGTTTGCAATATTTACCACAAAGGGAAAGTTACTAGATTCTCAAGATATGGACTACGGTGGTTAGATCCAATAGACAGAGTTGGATTGCTTGACCCATGTATTTGTAACTTGTCAAAGGATAGTTGCACACACATAAGTACTGGCAACAACACGCACATGTGTCCTTAAATAACAAAGATAACTCTACTCAAATCCACGATGACATATTTCAACAATTGCACGTGAAACAAAGAAGGTTACTTCTAACATCCAAAACTCATACTTCGATATGACATGAAGACGGTTCTTAAAAGTTTCCAACATTAAGGCCAAATGTTTCGTATGAACCTATTCTTGCATGGAGGAAATAAGGATGTCATCGATGGGATCAACAACAAACTTATCAGGACACGCCCAAAATATGGACTCATACATTGCTTGAACAATGCAAAAATACTGGTCAGGCCAAAGGACACGAGGATGTACTCAAGTGAAACATGACAAGTAGAAACAACATCAAAATAGTCCTTGGAACTGATTTTGATTTGACGATAACCCAAATCAAATCAAAGGTGGGGGAGATAACGTATCCCCAAAGGAGATACTATCTTTCTTCATCATGAACAAAACTAGATATTCCTTTAAGATGGAACTAAGTCGGATAGAACATTTGTCTTAAAACTCAACAAGTTATTGTTTAATCTCAACCAACTAGTTCAGGGGTATGCAGTACGGATCCTTGGAGAAAGGAGAAGTTTAGAGAACTTGCTGACTCAAGAACTTGACAACACGGTCTTGTGGAAATATGGCGATACTTTTAGTAGACATCTAAAATATCATGGACCACGGATATGTCACTTATTTTAAGAGGAAACTTGTTTAGCAGGGCAAGAAGATGCAGTCTTAGAGTTTCAGTACAAACCTAACTCTTTGACTAGAGAGAGTGCACCAAAATAACGGACTTGGTAGAAAAATCATCTTTTGCTTTTTGATAGGGTTAACCATCACTCTAAGAATGACACGAATGTCCTTGGAGTTCGAAACAATAATAATTGCTAAGAATCTCAGATGGCCACATTATTACGCACACGCATCACTCATGAGCACGAAAGCTTGAGGAAGGGTGGGTAAAGATGTGTAAATGCATCACTTCATTAAGGGGGTCATGAATCTCAGCACAACCTCTTCATATGAAAGTGTGTGATACATTGAGGTGGAATAGAAAGAATCTAATAAACACCTCTTGATCTACGGATTACAACGCTTTGACCTAGTCCTGGAAATTATGAGGTACTCAAGTTTGTTTCTCTTGACATCACAAAATGGTTTTTCTAGACGGACCACAAGAGTATCTTGCATCAGAAGACACCAATGCACATTACTACTTGTCTACCAACTGGTAGACAAAGGTCGGAAAACAACAAGGTAAGGGTACATACTAATGATAGAATCCCAAGATGTGGATGCATGATTATTAATCTTCCGAAAACCAATGCATGAGAGGTAGGTGCAGCAGAGTCACAAATATAGATGCGAGACTCTTGAGAAGTACTTTTTTCATGATCTATTTGGTTCCATTATAGAGCATCTGTCATGGCTAGTGGTAGGGGATGTCCTTAGTTGTCACAATTCAATCGCAACGAATACCACAAGCTTGGAGCCTAAAATTGTGGTACCAGCCATCCTGAGGTAATGTGCAAACATTAACAACAGGGGGTCAACAAAATGAATCTTGGGTTAAAGGTCAGCTTCATGTACCAGATTCAAAACACTAGAATCCAGCACAATCAGGGATCTTCGGTTCAAGTCTGAGGGTTAAAACCTGAGAAATAAGTAACTACTACTTGAGTGACACAACGTATACTACAAGGTAGTAATCATGAGGTAGCTTCCAAGAGAAGAAGGAACTTTTGAATTACCCAAACAGATTAAAGGAGGCACACGAGATGAAAGGAAACCTCAAAACCTAGAACAAAGAAATATGGAAAAATTATATTGTAGGTACCATAAAAATAGAGAGATCATGATGGAAAGGAATCTCTCGGATGAATAGGAGCAAAGGGAAACAAGGAATTCACAACACTCACAACTCTAGAGGACTTAACACTAGGTCAATTGGCTTAGAAACGACATTCCCAGAAGGCACCTAAGCTTTGAAAGACTAGAAGAGATATCAAAACTTTTCGAAGTCAACACAAGATGAGATGACCCAGAGTTAGAGCGAAACTGGATAAGGAGTAAACAAAAGCATACTAGAGTTTTCGTAAATACTTTTCAACTTTGAAATAGTTTTCACAAGCACTAGACTCAACATCGACCAATAGCAAGGTTTTCCTACGATCGGTACTTCTCTGATAATAAAACCTGTGATACCCCCAGGATCAGGGCTAGACAAATCCCAGACCTCCGTCTAACATAAGCCTAACCTAGAGCTCCTAGATATCCAGTGAGAGATTCGGTAATACAACAGTGACCCTACGACACAAAAATTATTACATCAAGCTCATAACTAAGCAAATAACCAAAATATTACAAGAAGAGGTCACTGACCACAAACATCAAACAATGGAAGGAAAATTATGCTATTAATAGCAAACTTAACAAATGGCCTAAGAGGCATGAAGCATAACGATGACGTCTCATCCCATAGATTCCAGGCTGCCGGCCGGGAACCCTAAGCTACTCTTTGGTGTCGATGTTGTACCAAACTTGTCCTCAGGGAAACACCTACTCTTCTACAAAAGTATCAACAAATCAAGGGTGAGTACAGGGTGTACTCAGCAAGACTTATGGCTGGTGGATCTGTTTTGCATAAAGCTATCTTTTTTTATAAAACAAGAGAGTGAAGAAGCTCGTCTAATTAGAATATTTTAAAAGGGGATAAGAGAGCAACATCATAATAATATTGATCATCATCTTTCATATCCACCAAATCATCATCATCACCTGAACTAGGATCACCCCCTCATACCCATCATGAAGAATCCTTAAGCACACCTTGAACTGCCAAGTTCTAAGATTAGGTTATAGTTCTCTATGATATTAGAATTTGGTCACCAAGCGTTCATAACCGTGAACATGGCTTTTCGAAAAGATTTAACCCTGCAGACATGTACAACTTTACCCACACTGATGGGGATATGCCTACGGGGGTATGCCCAGCAGGACGTTTCCTATTGGCCCAAGCCGCCAGCGAGTGGGCCTGCAGGACGGCGACTGGATCGAGAATTTGCAAGGACTCAGGCGACTGGAAGCTGGAGGCCCAGAAGCGTAGTTAGGCCCAGTCAGACTAGGTCAAAGACCCTCCGAATTCTTAACCATTGCGGTTTTAATCTGTAAACCCTAGTGAGGTGATCCTATATAAACCTCCCTAGGGTACGCATAGAGGAGGCGTTCCATCATACACCCAAGCGACTCGCCACCTAGTCGTCGAGCTCGCCCCTTGTACTCTCTTCATAATACAATCTAGCAGGAGTAGGTCTTTACCCTCCGGGGGCCGAACCTGGGTAAAACCTTGTGTCTACGCCCTCATCTCGCACCGGCTGGCCGCCCTTGCCCCATGTTCTACTACTCGCTGCCGATTGCAGCATCTGTCGTGGTCATTCCCACGACAGTGGAGCCCACCATGGGGCCTGGCCGGTCAGGCCTGTGTTCTGCGGCAAGATCCAATCTGCCCATCAACGAGTCGATCGCCACCGGCCGCATGATCACGATCGGCGAGATGCTCTAGATCTTGCCGAGCAGCTACGTCCCGGCGGCACGCCCCATCACGCGCAGCGTGATTTTGCCGGTCGACACGATCAACCTCTTCGTCGGCCTCACCGACGTCATCATTTCGGAGGACTTGGCTCGCATCCGCGACTCGCCGCCACGCGACCGGCTCTCTGAGAGCCAAGTCCGCACGATCCACCGCCTCGCCTCTGAGTACGACTCGGCCAACAGTAACGTGGCCGAAACCACCGTGGCCGCGGACGACGCGGCCCACAATGACGACGCCGATTCGGCGACACCGGCATCAGCCGCCGGATCCATCGTCGCCGCATCGCCCGTGGGATACATCACTCAGGTCTCCAACGTCGGAGACTTCGAGGACCCCTCCATCCTTGGGATCTTCGACTTCGACTCCGGGTTGGAGAACTCCGCCGACCTCCACGATGGAACAAGTAGCCATGCCGCGACCTACATGGCGACTGGCGCCGACCCCCCGCAAGACCCCTTCTCCACGCCGATCCCACCAAACACGGTAGCAACAGAGGTTGAGGAACTCCGCATGCGGCTGGCGGAGGTGGTCCGCAAGGAAAAAGCCGAGCGCAAAAAATTTCGCCTCGATCAGGTGACAGCGCATGAGCTTTCGCGCTACCACCAACTCCGAATCAGGTCACGCCTGAACCCTACCATTCAGGGGCGCGCCTTCAACTTGGAGATAAAAATGACCCAGCTCGCGTGGCTGAGCGCGCGATCTGCTAGAACGCGCCACCGGGAGGGAGCACCCGACCCCCACCAAGCGCGACGGCCAACGGCGCCCCAACACCACCCAATAGCGCGCCCCCCAGGGACCAACCAAGGATCGTGGTCTCCTCACGAGAGCGAGATGCGAACGGCCTCCCGCTGTTCTCCACCCCAATGGACAATGTCATCGCGAGCCGAGCAGCAGTCGACAACATCCAAGTCACTGGGGAAGGCGCCATGCAGATCCAGTATGCCAAGGATCTGCTCGCCAAAGCAGTCGAGCAACAAAACGCGGGCGCCGACTCACAGGGTCGGATGTACTCGCGTTCATCAGGCAGCAGGGCGGCCTTGACCGGCCGCCCAATGGCGGCGAATACCCTCAACTTCCCACCACCCGAGCCCCTGCAGCTCCAACACCGACGCACGAACGCGGCACTCTCCACCAACGACCCACGGCTGGCGAACAACTTCGTCGCCGCCAACGGGCAGCCTGTCGATGCACGCACCCACATCATCAACAACCAGAGCTGGCGTGCACGTCAGCCCAACGACCTGAGGCATACACTCACCAACCACCGCGACGGCGAACCAAGGGGATCGCTGAGCCGAGTTGGACCCCAGTGCTTCGGACCGATGATCTGAGGCGAAATATACCCGACGAACTTCAAAGCGCCGAAGGAGATCGAGAAGTACGAGCCCTCACATGATCCGTCTGTATGGATGGACACTTACCTCATGGCGATGGGGATCGCCGGCCACACCGATCTACTCGCTGCCCGATACCTTCCCCTAATGATGGAGGGAGCGTGCAGGCAGTGGATTAACACCCTCCCCGCGGATAGCATCGAATCCTAGGAGGAAATGCGCGACGCCTTTGTTAGGCACTTCGAGGGTTCCTACACCCATGCCACCACCATCGAGGACCTGGAGCGATGCGTCCAGGGACCCCACGATTCGACCCGCAGTTGGGTCCAACGGTGGCAAGACCTGTGACATAACGCGGACAGAATCCACCCGGACACCGCGATCCACTGCTTCAAGACCTCGTGCCGCTACGAGCCCCTGGTCGCCAAGCTCAAGCGAGTGTACAGAACACTCGACAATATACTGAACCTCCTAGAGATCACCAAGCGGTATGCAGAGGAGGACCCGAACCAAGAAACCGACGATGAGTCGGGAGGAAATTGCCGCGCGAGAGGCCACGACAACGGGAGGTGACCCGAGCTAAGCTACATCAACACTCTCCTCACCGGCAAACGCCGCGGTGACGGGCGAGTCGACTTCGTCACCAACGTCGGATACGCGCCGTGCGAACCCAAGAGCTTCCGCCGCGACGGAGGCTAGCGCCGCGACGGTGGCAACTACAAGGCAAAGCCGAGGTTCGATCACACGGCTCTCCTCAACCAACCCTATGTGTATCATAGCAGGGAAGGGAAGCCCGCCACGCACACGACCGCCGACTGCCACTCTCTCAAGGAGATCGAGGAGGCATGGCACGCACGGGAAGTCCCCAACAACAACCCGCCAAACGGCGGAAAGTTCGGCAACGTCGCCGGCTGGCTCCACACCTTCACATGCTTCAACACGAAGCGTGAGAAGAAGGTCATCGCCCGTGCCGTCGCCGTCAACGCGGTGTCCCAGATACACATCCCCCAGTTCCTCAACTATTCCGAGCAACCAATCACCTGGAGCCGTGAGGACCACTCGCCACAGATCGAATATCCGGGCCGAGTCGCCTTAGTGGTCAAGCCCAAGGTGGGGGACTACTGGCTCCCCAAAACGCTCATGGACGGTGACAGCTCCATCAACATCCTTTACCTGGACATGTTCAGGCGAATACGGCTACCGTAGTCGATGATCGAGACGACCTACACCACCTTCCACGGCATCGTCCCCGGTCGGAAGGCATACCCAATCGGCAAGGTGACGCTGCCAGTCACCTTCGACACACCAGCAAACTTCCGCATCGAGCGGATCGTCTTCGAGCCGGTGCCGTTCAACAGCCCCTACCACTGCGTCCTGGGGCGCAAGGCTTTCGCCAAATTGATGGCAGCTCCCCACTATGCGTACAACGCGATGAAGCTACCTAGGACATGTGGCATCATCACTGTCCATGGCAACCCCGACATGGTCACAGAATGCAAGGCCAAAGGCGCCGAAATCGCTGACGCCATGATCGCGGCGGAGGCCAACCATGCCGAGGAGCTCGCCAAGTACGCGAGCGGGGTCAACAACGATGACCCCACCATACTCAAGAAGCCCAATTCGAAGGGTGGCAACTCCACCGCCTTCGAGGGAACGACACACATCCCCACTAGCGCGCTCATCGAGTTCCTCCATGAGAATCGGGACATCTTCGCATGGAAGCCATCCGACATGCCTAGTGTCCCGAGGGAACTCGCTGAGCACAAACTCAACGCCAACCCCAAAGTGCGACCTGTCAAGCAGTCGCTGCGGCCCTTCAATGAAGAGCGCCGCCGAGCAATCGCCGAGGAGGTGCAGCGTCTACTCGCTACAGGGTTCATTCGGCCATTCAAATACTCCAAGTGGCTGGCAAACCCAGTCCTGGTCGAGAAGGAAAACGGGACCTGGAGAATGTGTATCGATTACACAAACTTAAACAGCGCCTGCCCGAAAGAGCAATTCGTTCTCCCGCGGATCGACCAAATCATTGATTCAACCGCGGGCTCGGAGTCGCTATGCTTCCTCAACACCTACTCTGGGTACAACCAGATCAAAATGGCCGTCGAGGACGAAGAGAAGACGGCGTTCATCACGCCATTCGGAGCCTTCTGCTACACTGCCATGACCTTCGTCCTCAAAAACGCCAGGGCGACCTACGAGAGGTGCATGTAGGAGTGCCTTGCGAGCCAAATTGGCCGCAATATCCACATCTACATCAATGACGTGGTGGTGAAATACACTCGCCAGGGCGATTTACTCGCCGACCTAGCGGAAACCTTCGCCAACCTGCGAAGGTACAAGATAAAGCTAAACCCAGGAAAGTGCACCTTCGGTGTACCCACTGGACAGCTACTGGGATACGTCGTCTCCAAGCACAGTACTGAGGCGAACCCCACCAAGATCAACACGATCGCCCGACTCGGAAGACCCGAGTGCCTGTGCGACGTCCAGAAGCTGGCCGGGCGAGTCGCGGCTCTCAGTCGCTTCATCCCCCGGCTAGGCGAGAAGGCGATGCCTCTCTATGGCCTAATGCGCAAGAACCCCACCTTCTAGTGGGACAAGGAGGAAGACAACGCGCTCCATGCTATCAAGGAGGTGCTGCTCGCAGCACCACTACTCGCCGCCCCCGTCGACAAGGAGCCTATGCTGGTCTACGTCGCGGCTTCCGAGCTCGTCGTCAGCGCCGTCATGGTCGTCGAATGGCCAGAGGAAGGGAAGGAACGCCCGGTGCAGCGACCCGTATACTACATCAGCAAAGTCCTTACCGAGTAGCGCAAGCGCTACCCGCAGTACCAGAATTGGTATATGCGGTCTTCAGAGCATAGCGGCGACTGCCGCACTACTTCCAGGAGCACCCAATAACAGTCGTCTCCTCAGCACCATTGCAGGACATCATCTACAAACGCGAGGCGACCGGGCGAGTCGCGAAGTGGGCCGTCGAGATCGGCATCCACAACATCAAGTACGAGCCGTGCAAGGCGATCAAGTCGCATGCCCTCACATATGTCCTAGCTGACTGGGAGGAGGCCCAGCAGCCAGAGAAGCTGCCATACCTCCATTACTGGAGCCTACACTTTGATGGCTCCAAGAACACAGACGGTGCAGGAGCGGGGATCGTGCTAACATCTCCGAAGGGCGACAAGCTCCACTACGTCCTCTACCTCGACTTTACCCCCTACACCAAAAACATGGCCGAGTACGAGGTGCTACTCCATAGCATGCAAGCAGCCAAGGAGATGAACATAAATCGCCTGCGCTGCTATGGAGACTCCGACCTCGTCGCCGGGTAAGTCGTCGGCACCTGCGACGCCGTCTCCCCCACCATGGAGGTATACCGCCAAGCAGTGGACCAGCTGGGAGGACACTTCGCAGGCTACTCCGTCGAGTGGATCGACAGGCAGAAGAATGAGGAGGCCGACGCACTCTCTCGCATCGGCTCGGCTCAACTTGCACCACCTTCCATCGTATTCCTCGACACTATCACCAAGCCCTCCGTCTCTCCCCCAAGGGAGATCGACATTGGAATCCCGCTGCAACCAGAAGCAGCCCTGGTCGCACTAATCGCTGAGCCAAGCGACTGGACCGCGCCATATGTCGCTTACCTAGAGGGAGGCACCCTACCCGCAGACGAAACGGAGGCCCGGATGATAGCACGCCGCTGCAAATCCTTCGTCATCATCAACAGGGAGCTCCACAAGCGCAACGTGACCGGCGTGTTCCAACGCTGCGTCCAACCCGCTGAAGGACGCAAAATCCTCCAAGACATCCACTCCGGCGACTACGGCCACCACGCCGGCACCCGCTCTCTGGTCGCAAAGGCCATGCGACACAGCTTCTACTGGCTAACCGCACACGCAGACGCTGTCGACATTGTCCAGCGGTGCGTTGGATGCCAGAAATACGCCAACCAGACTCACTTGCCGAGCTCGGCGCTCAAGACAATCTCCATCACCTGGTCGTTCGCGGTGTGGGGCATGTACATGGTAGGCCCCTTCAAGAAGGCCCCCTCTCGCTTCACCCACCTCCTAGTCGCAGTCGACAAATTCACAAAATGGGTGGAGGCCAAGACAGTCTGCAAGTTCGACGGGAAGACCGCTACAAAGTTCCTACATGAGCTCATCTATCGCTACGGGTTCCCAAACAGCATCATCACGGAGAATGGCACCAACTTCGCTAAGGGAGCCATGGCCGAGTTTTGCGAGATGCACAACATCCGACTCGACCTCGCCTCAGTCGCTCACCCGGAGTCCAATGGCCAGGCGGAACGCGCCAATCAAAGCAGCCTCCATGGCCTGAAGCCACGACTATAAGTCCCACTCGAGTGTACCGCCGGGTGCTGGGTCGAAGAACTCCCCTCTGTCATCTAGGGCATCCGCACCTCCGTCAACAGGTCGACAGGGTTCACCCCCTTCTTCATGGTGTATAGTGCCGAGGCAATCATGCCAACCGACCTCGAGCACGATTGACCTAGGGTGGTCAACTACACGGAGGCCGACAACCAGCTCGCACGCCAAGACGGAGTCGACCAGCTCGACGAATCACACTACCTGGATCGCTCCCGCACCACCATCTACCAGCAAGGGCTCCGCCGCTACCAGAGCCAACGAGTACGGACTCGCACTTTCTTGGAAGGCGACCTGGTACTGCGCCTAATCCAGGACAAGAAAGGCATGCACAAGCTCTCACCCCCTTGGGAGGGACCATTCTCCATCGGGCGAGTCCTGGGCAACAACGCATAGTACCTCACCGACGTCCGAGGCGACGGAAAACTTGACGTCAAGTGGCCATGGAATGTAAACCTCCTACGGAAGTTCTACTCTTAGAACTCCATACATGTACCCCTACCCGCTATGAAATAAAACATATTGGTTACCGCAAATTGCGTCTACTCTCCGTGCCTTGTGCCACTCGCACTCGTAATAACAGTGTTACGCTATTCGCAGAAGTCAATCTTTGGTAAAGAGACCGGCACGGCCAAGTAGTGTGGTACGAGGGCACTAGAAAAACTCAGGCCTCGTACCGTCCACGAAAAAAGCTAACCCGGAGCCCCATTGGAGTCGCCTAGCTTGACTGGCTCCCCGAACCAAGACGACCGCACTCGCTTCCCACAGCGACCAAGTCCTCCATCCTTGGCACAGCGACTCGAACGGCAAAGTACCACGCTCGGGGACTGACACCAGACCAAAGACGAGCGGCTAGAGAAAAAAGCCAAGTATGAGAGCGCGCCCAGGACTCACCATGCGACTGATCTTACGGATCAGGCAGGACTGACGCGCCTACCATAACGCGCTTAGTCCTCACCTACCTTGGGCTTGCGACTAGAACAGCCAAGTACCACGCTCGGGGACTCGGCGACCCGACCCCGTTCGTGCCCGGGAAAACGGCCAAGTAAAGATCACCCCTGGTAGTCGCCACGCAACTGGCTTTCCGAGCCATGGCGAGTCGACCCTAACTCACTAACAGTTCATACAACATATAAAAACGAGGTAAACCCCATAAAAGGGCGGACGCGCTTGGGGACTCACACAACCAACATTCAAGTCACAAAACGACTAACAAAATAACATGAGCATTCCTTCATAGCAGCAAATTTGTTTCCCATACAAGGAGAGTTACATGGTTATCCTATACTAACACCGAATGGCAAAACATTCTATTTGGCAGGCTTTGATGAAGACGCGCCATCGTCCCTGCGGTTGCGGATAAAAGGCACATAAGGGTTCAACGGGTATGTCGTCAGCTCGCCCGCCATCGCCGCACGGAACGGTTGCTCCACCTTGAAGCCACGGTGCTTCGGCTCAGGGTCATTGGGGGCAACGATCATTTCCTGGTAGGGAATGAGGTCGCCCATCGCCCAAACGCGGTCGGAGTACACTGCGGCTCGATCCGTCAGCTTCAACACCTCAGCCATCTCCACTAAGCCCGTCAACGAGGGGTAACCGCTCGTGACGTCGTCGAGGTCGAAATCGTCCGGGAAGTATGCGAGCCCAAGGCTGAGCGCCGTCGTCGCTCCACGACGGAAGGCCGACCGCGTCATGAATTCCACGACCGACGGGGCCTTCTCTAGGTAGCGCCATACGTCGACGAGGTCGTTCGGAATCACCCCCGTGGGGAGATCTCCTGAAGATGTGCCCGGAGGCAAGTCGCTGACAGCGCGGCTAAGTCGACCAGGGTGGTCACACACTGCCGCACGTCGTACGACTACGCCTCTTCCGCATTATCAGTGATCGGACCTGTAGCACACAAACAAACAGTACGCAAAGCACCAAAACCACAACGCGGTACATGAAATCGGAAGTCGGCTGAAGGAAAGCTTACCAATCAGCGGGCGGCAGAGGTCCGTGATGAAACTTTGAAGAGAAGAGAAATCATTTTGCAACCCGGCAACGAGCGCATCAGACACCTTCCGTTCTTTAGTAGTAGAAGTAACGACGGCCTTGGCTCGTCCTTCCGCCAAGGTTGCTTCCGCCTTCGCCTCATTGAGCTCACGCTCCAGATCGGCAATTCGCTTCTCCTCCACGCTTAAAGCGGACTGAGCCGCCGTCAAATCACCAACCGGGACAAGGCCTTGGCGAGCCTC